>OY856412.1:398819656-399482156 GCA_963693085.1 Alisma plantago-aquatica
AAGTGCAACTAAAATATGATGAATATACATTCATCATAACCCAATGCTTTAAATTTTCCCATACTCAAGTAACACTAAATCCAAAATACTCTCCAAACAAATATTTCAAACCAATGCACAGGATCATACATCATATTTGAATAGCTATCACCAATATGGCCAACCAACCCAACCTCCAGAGATCACAAAATATGACTTGTCATATCCTAGTTCCTATATTTACTTCATAAAATCACTTCCTTGCCACCATCCCCAGTGTCACACATGTCTAAGGATTTCATGATCAATTGAGGAATCATGCAATATCACAAGTATGCATATAATGCAACAATGGGGTCTGTCAAATGGATATCAATGGAGCATATAATGAGCCCATAGGTGAAAATGTAGTGAATGGCGGTATGGAAGGAAGAATTTGCATATCTCCACTATTTTACTGAGATTGCATTTTATTATGCAAATACATATATTTCACTATTGTTTAGTGTATATTGGCATCTTTTTTTGGTGATACACCCCTATTATGAGGGGTATGGAAGAAGTGGTTATAGAGGGAGAAGGAGGGCATGCCACCACGACCTTAGAGTTTGTCACACTTTATGGAAATTTTTTAGTTTTTTTTTCTTTTTGGCATATGAAAGGTAAGAAGATGGAAGAAGTGTATAAAGGGCTTTAGATCATGTGTATTACTTTTAATATTATTAAATACATTGATTTATTCATCTACTTCACTACACCCAAATAATGATATGATAAGGGGATGCATGAAAATTCCAAAGATATGATACATTAATCAGTAAGAGGTATGTTGTATTTGATCCCTATTCGTTCCTTTAAAAACTTCCATCCTTTCCTAGGAACATGGAGTTTATATGCATTAGCTACAAAGAGGTATTTCTAACCATTGGCCTATTTTCAGTAAAATAGTTGACATCAAGAACTTACTTACAATAAGGTGGTTGTATTACAAGTTCTGTATGCAATACAACATGAATGTAAATTAAGCCAAGAACTATGAGCTGAAATGAATACAATTTAAATCTACATGCAATGTAAGTAAAAAAAATGCAATGGATGCATGTGATGCAGAAGAAATGAAATAAAATAAGAAATTAAAGAGATATGTGTGGAAGTAAAGGAGTGCCTACCAACCAACCTCCACCCTAAGAAAGAAATTTACTCATCGCCGAGAAAATAGTAAACCCAAGATGGATGGGAGGAAATACTCGATGCTCATTCAGGAGGTCCTAGCAACTCAATGAAAGTCCATGTAAAAGGAATATGGATAAGAGTTGGCACCTTCAATATGTGCACTCCATGGCACAATATCTGATAGTGTCTGCCGTATCTCAAAGGTATCATCCAGATGCTTAAAATAATTTTTCCATTCACCCTGTAATCCATTCATCATGATCCAACAATACTCCTCCATCAGTAGAGGAGTTGTAGTAACAGTGTGTCGATTAGGAAGAAGTGGAACAATGTAGGAGCGGTGACCATATGGTGGCCTCATGATATGCTTGTCTATGAAGTCTAGATGTGGATTGCCTTCTTGTATGGGTAAGGTAGTATGTAAAATATGTGTTGATGGCATATGAGGAACTATCTCATTTGTAAAAACAAGCTGAAAATTATTTTTGTGTATCTTCTTCTCCTAGTCTAGTACCCAATCGACATCAAAAGCAATAGAAATAGTTAGGCCCTTCACAATGTCAACCTATAGCTCTGGATCCTCCATCTGGAACGCACCCAACTCCTCTATAGGATTTACAAGAATAGTATAGAAGAGAAGGTATGAAAATGAGGTGGTGGTGGGATGTATATCTCCTCTTGGGGTTGTAGCTCCTCATATAAAACAACCAGACACATAATGGAAATTGGTTGTTTATATTCTGAAATAGATTCAACCAAGGTTGGTTTCTCATTGTAACTCTGGATGTGAGCGTACAGAAGGAAAAGGTGGTGGACCATCTGAAACTATAGCCATGTCATGGAGACCCTCCAGTTGGTGCTTTGCTTGTTGACATTTTAAATCCCCTAGTGCAAAGAATGCTGGAATAGAAGTGTACATGTCAATTTGTGGCTCAAGATCCTCAATTTTTGGTAGTGTTTTCAAATCACACCTTGTTGTATCTAGGAGGATACAAGTATCATAATCATCAGTCATAAATATGGTCTGCTTCACCCTCCTTAAGGATTTTATTGCTTGAACCTCATATGACGTGACTAGAGGGAAGAGTTGTGCTATCATCTAGTCTACTTGTGCCTCTAATCTCTTGCCATGTCCTTCTCCATTAGCTAGAATTTCTTGTTGGTTGTCTAACATTGCTTGTTGTTTAGTTAACATCCTCTAGTTACATCTGTCCTCTCATCTCTATTAGGTTATTATTGATCTATGTAGTAAGTCTCTTCATTGTAACACCCATAATACTATTGGTTGTAGTCCGCCTCGTCTCAATAATCATCCTCATATCATGGCTCCTCAATGTAACCTTAGTGATTTCTGGCAGTAGAGTTTTTAGCAACCTGGATAATCCACTGACCCAAAGTAATCATTAAACATATTAACTGCACATATAATCAAATTATCTTTCCAAACCAATTTGAATCTCAATTCCAACAATGTATGTAGAATCTTGAGTTGTTTTAATGTCAGGGTATACTTTTGATCAACAGGAGGGTTCTTTAACCCACAAATCTAATCAAGCAATCAGAATTGCGCAAAAGTTCATTTTGGTTACTAAACAATTGAGTATTAATTTTGATCATCCGATCAGTGCAGATCCACTTTCTTCCCATTCTTCAACCTATATCTCAGTCGTCTGACTCAAAAATCACTTTAAGTATGGGTCGACTAACCGATATGTATCACATATGTACTTCTTTTAAAGGTAATTGAATTGTGCATTCAATAGAATTTAAATCATCAAATATTGAGTTTGTAAGGGAAATTTATGGCAATTTGAGTGACCATATATACTTTAATGATCTTCACTCCAATTGTCAGAGTTGGGGAGTGAGGATATGTGATCTTTGACCATTTTATTGGTTTTTCGAGGAGGGATATTTGCTTCTCTCTTCTTCTTGCACCAATCTAACAAATAAACACCAAGAATATATTAAATATTAAACAAATTACAAAAACTACTCAAAACAGAAAATAAGTTAAATATGGAGTAGATTGTTGAAAAAATATGCAAAACTCATGCAAGTAAAAACATGATCAATAGACATTCATCATATATAAACTTATTCCTTGTAATATATATCCTCTACAACTTATTGTAGACCTAGAATTTCATTTTTGTCCATGGTTCGTGACATGATGTCCGCAAAGACTAAGCAACAGTTTGAATGAAAATCGAAGAGTTGTAGATCTAGAGGAAAGATATCCATCACTGGTGGGACTTATCTTAGGATTTCCTTCAAGATTAAGAGTTTTTTCTTTATTATTTCTTTCTGATTTATGTTCAATTTGTGATTCCCTAATTTTTTAGTTTCTATATGTCAGAACTTATCCTTGAACTCAGTAACTTTGGTTATTTGAATGCTTCAGTATGCTAGTTATGTAATGTGTGTACATGTTTTATTTATATATGTTAATTTATGCTTCTGTATATAGTTTTGTGATTAATTAATGGATAGGTGCTACATTTTGGAATCAAAGTGTGGTTTAATAGTTGTTAGTGATTGATATACATAGATGAGTCTATCAAATATATATTTGTTTTTAAGGTAGTTAAATTGTGCATCTATTGACACTTAAATCATCCACTTATGAGTTTGTATATGAAAGTTATGGCCATTTGATGATCCCCTTTCCAATTGTCAGAGTTGGGGAGTGAGGATATGCAATATTCCATCATTTTGTTGCCTTTTCATGAAAAGGTATTACTTCTCCCTTATTCTTGCATTAACCTACAAGTAAACATGCAAAATATATTAAATACCAAACAAACTACTCAAAACACAAAATAAGTGAAATATGGTGTAGAGTAGAAATAGAATATGCAAAACTAGATCTAAAATGCAACTGAAATATGATGAATAGACATTCATCATAACCCAATGCTTAGAATTTACTTATACTCAAGTAACGCAAGATCCAAAATTTTCTCTAGATAAATATTGTCAACCAATGCACATGTTCATACTCACATTATATTTGAATAGCTATCACACATATGACCAAGCAACCCAACCTCCAGAGATCACAAAATATGACTTTTCGTATCCTAGTTCCCAACTTTATTTCATAAAATCACTCCTTTCCACCATCCCCAATGCCACACATGTATAAGGATTTCCTGATCAATTAAGGAATCATGCAAAATCACAAGTATACACATAATGCAACACTGGGGTTTGTGAAATGGATATCAATGGAGCATATAATGAGCCCATAGGTGAAAATGGGGTGAATGGGGGTATGGAAGAAAGAATTTGCATCTCTCCTCTATTAGACTTAGATTGCATTTTATTGTAAAAGTACATTTTTTCTATTTTTTGAGTGTACATTGGCATTTTTGGTGATACACCCCTATTATGAGGGAGAAGGAGGGTGTGGCACCACGAGCTTTGAGTGTGGCACACTTTATTTTTTCTTCTTTTTGGTTGTTTATGTTATAAAATAGATTCAACCAAGGGTGTTTTCTCATTGTAACTCTGGATGTGAGCGTACAGAAGGAAAAGGTGGTGGACCATCTGAAAGTATAGCCATGTCATGGGGAACCCCCAGTAGCTGCTTTTCAAGTTGAAAATTTAAAGCCCCTAGTGCAGAGATTGTTGGAATAGAAGTGTAAATGTCAATTTCTGGCTCCAGTTCCTCAAGTTGTGGTAGTGTTTTCAAAATACACCTTGTTATACCTAGGAGAGTACAAGTATCATCATCATCATCATCGTGAATATGGTCTACTTTATCCTCCTTAAGGATTTCATTTATTGACCCTCATGTGACGTGACTGCAAGGAATAGTTGTGCTTTCATCTAGGTTAGTTGGGCCTCTAATCTCTTCCCCCATCCTTATCCATAAGCAAGAATTGCTTGTTGCTTATCAAAATTTACTTGTTGGTTAGTTAACATCCTCTATATGGCATATGTCCTCTCATCTCTATTAGGTTATTAATGATCTACATAGTAATCTCTTCATTGCAACTGCCATAATATTGTTGGTTGTAGTCTGTCTCATCTAGATGATCATCTTCTTATCATGGCTCCTCATTGTAACCTTGTAGAACTCTTTCGGTAGAGTTTTTGGCGACCAAGATAATCACCCAACACAAAGTAATCATAGATTATATCAACTACATATATAATCAAATTATCTTTTCAACCCAATTTGAATCTCAATTCCAACAAGGTATGTAGAAACTTGAGTTATTCTAATATTAGGGTATACTATTTGGTTGACATACCCACTTCCCTATTGGGTGACCAGCTCACTAATAAGAATTTATATCTACAGGAGGGTTGTCTAACCCAAAAAGTAATCAAGCAATCAAAATTGTGCAGAAGCTCATTTTGGTTACTAACCAATTGAATAGTAATTTTTATCATCCTATCAGTCCAAATCCACTTTTTGCCCAATCTTCCACCTACAACCTGCTCGTCTGACTCAAAAAATAGTTCATATATTGGTTGGATTACCAACCTGTATCACATATATACTTCTTTTGAAGGTAATTGAATTGTGCATTCACTAGATTTTGAATCATCAGTATATCAAATGTATGGCAATTTGAGTGACCATATATACTTTAATGATCTTCACTCCAATTGTCAAAGTTAGGGAGTGAGGATATGTGATCTTTGGCCATTTTACTGGATTTTCATGGAAATATATTTTCTTCTCCCTTTTTCTTGCATCAAATAAAAATTAATACCAAGAAAATATTAAATGTCAAACAAATTGAATAAACTACTCAAAACACAAAATTAGTTAAATATGGTGTAGAATGCAGACAAAATATGCGAAACCAAATCTACAGTGCAAGTAAAAACATGACTAATAGAAATTCATCATCTATAAACTTATTCCTTGTTGTAATATATATCCTCTACAACTTACAGTAAACCTAGAATTCATTTCATTTTCCATGGTTGGGGACACGACATCTGCAATGATTGATTAACAATTTGAATGACAATTGAATAGTTGTAGATCTACAAACAAGATATCCATCACTGGAGGGACTTATCTTGGGCTATCCTTGCAGATTAAGAATTTTCCCTTTGTTGTTTCTTTCTAGTTTATGTTGGTATTGTGATGCCCTAATTTTTTTGTTCCTATATGTCAGAACTTATCCTTGAACTCATTTACTTTTGTTATTTGAATGCTTCAGTATGCTAGTTATGTAATGTGTGTCCATGTTTTATTTATATATGTGAGTTTATACTTCTGCATATAGTTTTGTGGTTAATAAATGGGCAGGCTCTATATTTTGGAATCAAAGTGTGGTTTAATAAATATTAGTGATTGATATGCTTCTGGGTCGGTTGAGTTTCCCTCTCTTATTTTCTCTATCCTCTCTCTAGATAGTGTGTGTGATGGAGGGTGCCACCAAGGGCGAGGTGGACTCCTCCACCTCATACTCCACCAAGAAGGCCTCAGGGTGTTGGGGTGACCCGTCCACAGACGTCATCATGGGCTAAGTTTGGGCGTCAGAGGTCGCTAGTCCGCTGGCAGTGCAGCACAACCTCACCCCGGTTACGGCTCAGGACGACCCTAAAGGCCCTTGCTTTAGGGAAGACGACGGGTGACTGTGGATGAAGATGTTGTTACCGATTGTGGCAGAGATGGTTGAGTTTCATAAGTTCTCTGTGATTGTCCAAGTTATGGGGAACTGATGCATCATCAATCAGCTCTATGGGTGGATGGTTAGAAGCTGGAGGCCGCGAGGGGAGCTGCAATGTTCGCCTCTGGTGGGTGGCCTCATCCTTGCACGATTTTCCTACGAAGAGAATCTGAGGGTGGCCCTGGACAAAGGCCCTTGGTTTTTCAATCGCAAGATGGTGATCACACGACGGTGGACTCCGGAAGTGGATATTTGATGGGCGTCTCTCACCTCTGTTCCTATTTGGATCACCCTTCCGGAGGTTGGGTACAACTGGTCAAGGAGGGCCATCACTATCTTATCTACTGGGGTGGGGGAGCCCAAAGTCGTCGATTTTCATTCTGAAGGTCGTTATGAAGGTGTGGCTCACGTCTGCATGTAGATCAAGGCTGAAAGGAAACCTTCAGAGGTGGTGATGGCTGAGATGTCGGACCCCATAGAGCTCGAGTTCAAGGTGGTGTTCGACGCACTCCCACAACACTACAGTGATTGCAAGGTGTTTGGTCATTTTACAGTGGATTTCCCCGGTGAGAGATTAGTTCACCCTATACCCCCCTTTGCTCGTGGGCGTGAACTGAGTACAAGACCTGCCCTATCCAAGAGAGGGAGGACCAGAAGACCCCTGGATTGTGGAAAGGTCGTCTTGGCTACTGCTGATACTAGCGAGACGGCGCTCGTGCCTTCCCTAGAGGTTATGGGAATGGCTCCTGAAGAGGTGGTGTGCATGGGATCCATAGCTTCTTCTAACAAAATGGATACAGGGGCAGGACATGATGAAGGGAAAGAAGACATCACGAGTTATCAGAAGGAAATTAACAGCAATGAGGATGTGATGGATGGAGTTGCCCCCTTTGAGTAGGATGCTAACAACAACCAATTCTCCATTCTAGAGAACTTGGATCCAGACGATCTGTTTGATGAACTTTCTGGCACAGCTAGGAAGAGAGGAACACATTAGGTGATGGTTAATGCAAGAGGAAGAAGAATCTCACCAAGAGTGACCTCCCAGGTAAGGGGATCACAACAGAAAATAAGATGTCCATTCTCTCATGGAATGTGAGGGGCGCGACTCGTCCAAAAAGACAGAGAAGGTTTAGGAAGGTGATAAGTGAGGTTGAGGCTTCACTAGTTCTCATACTGGAAACCATAATTAAAATACAATACAAAGATCAGATGGCGGGTCTCTTCCCTACTGGCTGGGGTTTCAATCTATCCTCGATCAGATTGAAGTTGGTAGAATGGTGATTGGTTGGAACAAAGAGAAATGGGATGTACAAATAATTAATGCTATTGACCAGGTCATGGTGGCTAGTTGCATTAATCTGGGAGGCTTTCACTATGTCATTACGAGGGTGTACGGGCACAATGAAAAAGGTAGGAGTAGGGGCTGCTGGGAAATGATCAAGAGCTCGACTCAATAACAGGTACTTCATCTGGTGATTGGAGATTTTAATCATGTCAGGAAAGCATCAGAGAAGTTTGGTGGTCTCCCAATCTCAGACTCAGTCTTGGATATATTTAACGATGCCATTGATAGTGCAAACCTGATTGAACTGAACATGAGCAGAGGTATTACTACTTGGCATAACAATAGGCACCCAGAGCATATAATATCTAGCCACCTTGACAGGGGGTTGGTTAACTCGGCCTGGATTGAGATTTTCCCTAAAGCGAGAATGTGTCTTGGAGGACACCCAAACAATGACCATTCTTGGCTTAGAGTGTCATTGCTAGAGAACAATTCGAAGAAGAAATCCTTTAGATTTCTTAACTTCTGGGTTGAGTGGCCAAGTTTTGAGGAGAAGGTCAGTGAGGCTTGGGCTGAACTGGTGTGGGGGAATCCCATTTTTAGGTTTGCTGGGAAGCTTAAGAACACCAAAGTCGTCCTGAAGAAGTGGTAGAAAGCATTCTATAACTTGGGGAACATGGTGAAAAAAGCTAGAAAGGAGTATGAAGGGGTTGCTACACAACTCAGACAATGCCCTACTGATCCCAATTTAATGATAGATGAAGATAACAAAGCAAAGAAACTCTGGCAGATGGAATAGATATAAGAATCTTATCATTTGCAACAGAGCAGGCTGAGATGGATTAAGGATGGAGATAGGAACACTAGAGTGTACCACAATGCTATGAAGAAGAATCACATGAGAGATTGTATTCATGGGCTGATCATGGAAGATGGTAGCCAGATTAGAGGACCCAGAGAAGTGGGTGATGAAGTGGTTCGCTACTTCAAAAATTTGTACAACAACAATCACCAAAGATGGTGGAGGGATCTGCTACAAACAAAACCAATGCAATTACACTACTCTAGTGATACTAAATCACATAGCATGTTTGATGTAGAGGCAAGTAGAAAGTATAGTCAGAATAAATAATATTGCCATCATACAATGGACAACACAAACATATAAACATTCCCTTCAAAGTGGGCATATATCAACAAGTAGAAATCCACATCACAGTGGGTATGTATCATCAAAAGTCCAACTTGCACCAAGGCAACAAGATAAGATTCCAAGAGAATATTCATGATCACAACATCAATAACAAAATAAGATACTTCACATGAAGCATGATTTTAAAAGAACAAGACAATGTGTAGGCTAATGTCCATAGGACCAAGAGTAAGACAAAAATAAGATATATGCTCAAGAAGAATAATTAGGGATGCAAACATACCTCAACTGTAGAGTCAAAGATCCAAAGTCACATCTAGGTCCAAGCCTAGGCATCCAAAGAACCTATTAAGCATATATGTGGAATTAGGGTTATGTTTCCATTAATTATACAAAATCCTAAAAACCACCTTTTTATTAATGTGTGAATTAGGTTATGAAAACATTCCACATTATAAATTAAGTTATTAGGATTCCAAAACATATTTTATTATATTTTTTGACTTATAGATAATTAGTTATGATTTTTACAAGTTAATTATTCATTAATTAGATCCATTAAAACACACATTATTAATCTTTAGATTTAGTTATCAAAACATATACCATTAGTTAGATCTTGTTTTTTTTATTACAACACATATTTTTCCATATTTTTCTGACCAGCCATTAATTAGTTATTAATATTCATATCTCGACCAATCAAGAAATTACATGTCAGTAATTTAAAGGCGAGAAAGCAGGAGAGAGGGCAGGCCACAAAAGAAGCAAACTCCAAAATGAAATTACCAAAATGCCCCTGATGAGGATGAGAAAAGAAAATAGACGTGAAGGGTAAAACGAGGAAATCGCAGGGGGTCATCCCCTTCTTCACTCCCGATCCTAGACTGCCTGGTGCAAGAAGCAGTTCGACCATAGGAATTGGGGAAAACCAACTGACCAATGTATCTGCAAAAACAACCAAAGAAAAACCATCAGAGCGGAGCAAGGAACTTACTTCGAAGTGGGATTGAATCGAGAAGATGAGAAGGCGATGCACTTCTCACCGCAAACACCTACCAAAATCCCAATCACTGGCGGCAACACCTGCTATGATTGGAGGAATTGAGATGAGAGGAGGGTAGCAGGTAGCAAAACGCAATTGTAAGATAAGGTATAAATAGGCGGGGATGCGAGAACCCAAAAAGGAAAGGGTGGTCGTGAAGCTACATGCTCGAGATTTGGGTGATTCAAAAATAGGGAAAACTAGGTCTCGAATAAGATATCCTTGGATTTGAAATTCTCTCCCAATCATAATGCAAGTTGTTTTAGTCGATTATGTGCATTAAAGCCTAAGAAAACCTCTCTGAAGGAAACCATGCGCGGTTGTACTTTTCATCAAACGTCGTCTCCTACTCAAGGTAGGAGACGCAATCTGGACCGTGAAACCCATATCGGACAGTCCAAAAAAAGTCCACGGTGTGACAGCGGATGGGAAAGCAAACCAGCAGACTGTTTGATCAATATAAAAAGAAATCTGACAGTTGACAGTGAACCCAAGATTAGGAAAGCCAGCTTGACAGAGAAAATCGAGAAAATTATAATCAAATCGATTTTGGATTAAAGTGACATTAAAGTTTATTTCCTTGTTTCTCTATCTTCAATTAAGGGTTCATACATTATCTAAATTGAGCCAAACTTGACACACAAGTTAAGTTAAACATGTAGACTCCAAATCTCCAATTACATTTCACTTTTGGAAACTTAGATGTATTATTTGATATATTCTTTGTTTCTCTTTCCTGATGCATTAATGACACAAGGATTATCCATTTTTTTATGAAACTTGACCCACAAGTCATATATAATGTATTGAATATGAATTTGCCATCAATTTTACATATTGGAGTTGTTTGAAAATTTATTTAATATTTTGAAGGTTCTACATCCTTTCTCTCTCCTGATTTTACCTTTTAAGCAAATTTTCTCCAATTTGGATAAAAATTTACCTAAAGGATATATTTATTAATATAATATTATTTTCCTCTTTTGGAGTCATTTATTAGTTTATTTGATATTTTAGGGAAAACACACATCTTCTTTTATAATTTTAATTAAATGAATTATTATTATGTGAATAATGCGAAACTTGTCTCCCAAGGTAATTGGGACCCAAGGAGCACAAAATTAAACTTAGATTTTATTTTTGGAAGTTCTTTTTATGAGATATGTCATATGGCCCATTAGTGGCCCATTAATTCATTATTTATCAAATTAAGTTATGTATGTTCATATTACCTCTAAATGAATCATGTGACATATTAAATTACATTATTCATGCATTTGATTATTAGATCACTCTAACCTTAATCGAGTTTTGTCAAACCCAAAAGGTCAAACTTGTAGGGTAGGGTCCAAGGTACGGTATGTTACATCACTCCACCCCTTAAAAAGGATTTCGTCCTCAAAATCTATAGATTCAAACATCAACCACTAAATACTCTCCACCCTTAAAGGGTTCAACCTAACAAGTCAAACTAAACAACTTTTTAGAGCTACCCACATCTCTTAGTTGTGAAAGTTCTACATATTTTTATTATTTATGTATCCAACTATAGTCATGCCATCTAGGGTTGAGTTATAGGTCCTTGTATCTCTAACCTATCAACCCTACATGAACATCAAAAGTCATGGGTAGGTCAACTACACCTTTATATCAATCCTAGTCACAAAACTAGCATTATATTCTAAACAACTAATTCTAGCGTTTCTCATCATTGTGACTTAGTTCAAGAAAACATCGTCAAACCAGAGAAAATTTTTGTACATATAGTAGTATAATGAAAAATATTTTTGTGGGGAAATACTTTGCGATGTAAAACCAACATACGCGCTAAAATTCAATACGAGAACCAATTCTCAATATTTCCATATGAATGCTTCAACATAACCTAATCTTATCCTCAAACAAAACCTTATTGCATATAAAGATCATCATTGATCAAGTCTAGGGTCAACATCTCACTTAGAGCTAACTAGCAAAGTCAAGGGTTCTATAGGGAGACAAAATTGAAATAGTCAGATTTCAACTACCATGGGCTCTGATACCATGTTGTAAAGAAGTCAAACCACTTCTCTACTAAGAATTTGAATAATAAAACCTCCAGTCCAAACACACTCAGAAAGTATGATGGAGTGGGTGTAAAATTTTCAATTCTTTATATAATGGTAACAAAAGACCAAAGTATAGCAGCGGAATAAAAATATGACTATATTCAATTATAAAACAAGGGAAAATCTTAGACTTACATCATAAGGATCCATGTAGATGAAATCTAAACTACCTCAAGATTGTTTCCAAGCTTTACTTCACCATCTATGTCCAGGTCATCAAGCCTTGTCATCCAAGTCCTCCACCTAGGGTTGGAAGCATACACCAGTAAAAGAGAAACAATAGGAGACATCAATAAAAGTGGTATGTACATACTCTTAAAGCAAATTGAGAAATTTATAAAGAATAAGGGACATCAAAAATAAAAGGCTTCCCATGCAAGAGATAAGGACTACTAAAATCGGGCATAAAAGATAAGAATCATCATCAACATAAAAGAAGATACTTTCCATAATCAAAATAATAAAGTAGTGCCACATAAGCACATCTCAATATTTGGGCACATAACCCATCAAGATTTTTGGGCACATAACCCATCATAAATGAGACGATCTGATCCATAAACCACGATATAAACTCAGCGGAAGCATTCGATTAGCAGAGGAATACAAAAAATTACCAAAAATTAAAAAAAAATTGAGACAAGATCTTGAAATCATAAAACTTCTTTTATAAGAAACAAGATAAACAGTTTACATCTCTGTTAAAACACTTCTTGAGTGATTATACACAACCAGATACCAAATCTCAAGATTCAAAACCAAAATCTTAGACCAACTAACTCCAAGGACCTGAGAGTACAGAGATGGCATAAGTCTAACTAACTACATGACTCAGCAATCAGTATCTCCACCTGAGATTCACTACTGCTCTTGGTGCTACTGCTGCTGATACCGATCACCTATAGACTGGTTCCTTCGTCCTCGACGACCACCTAAAAAGTTGAAATCTACGGAGTGAGATATTGTTAAATAATTGTCCCAGCGAGAGTTATAACTCTCCGCCAGAAGCTTTATAATAGCAATCAAAGAACAATATAAGCAATAAAATCTTTTAAGGTAATCAACAGCTGATTGACATTAAGTAGGACAACAACATTTAAGAAATATGAAGAGACATGTATACTAGCATAAGCAGCATAACTTCAATCATGTATATCGTAGTTCAACCTAAGAAGATATGCTACACGGTTGATTATGTTTTACAAACATTATTATGCCCTGCGGAGATGAGGTATACCGCTCATACTCCAACCGATCACTATTAAGTCGCATCGGTATCATACCTAGGTCATCAAAAGAGTCGGATTCTTATGACCTCATCTTCCTCAGTCAGAGTGAGGATAAACATGCAGGACATCTAGTGTCTCTGCTACTATAGCTCACCAGGGTATTCTGGTACTTCACAATTAGAGTCACAGTGGCATTCTGTACCCTCTTCGCTATCGAAAGATTTCTTGTTTATCTCTCATCGATGCGGTATAAAAGATTTCCTTGGGAGAATAGTGTTATATCACCCCGGCATAAACGTATAGTGAAGGATTGATAGATTAAGATACATCTACATCAATTCCTACACTAGGATGTAAGGATATTCACATCCATATTCCCCCACATACTCAAAAGTATGTGATCCAGGAGTTCCCTTAGGAAAAACTGTTTCACCATCATTTAGCTTCTGACAATGATGGATCTATGATCAGGGCTCTACATGGTATGATTATACTTGATTAGTTAGGTACATTTCAGTATTCTTTTAACATCATACATGTTCTCAAACATTAATCATTAGAACAATAGATATGAAAGTAGAATACGAAATGTATCAAATCTAACTCACATCAGTTATCATGTCTTAATTATCTCATCACAAGTCATCTAATTAGCACGACCTTGATGATACTCATGGCTCTTACAGCCTATCAACCCCATAAGATGCCACTTACTAGGCAACAGGATATGTCACTATTCATTAAGCTAAATACATGCTTTCAATGAATATGACATCATAATCCTTACCTAGATTTGATCATTCTCATATAAGAACCTGTGTGGTTAATTCAACTATCAACAATAAACAATTCATTTCAAGAGTTGTACTTTCATACTTTTACAAGAGGTATGTTCCCTGATTTACATCAATTAGGATTATCCAATCCCTTCCATTATGATTAGAAATAGTGGTTCCTCTTTTCATACTTAAATCATAAAGATTCATGCTTAAAAGCATAACTTGGAATTAGGGTTTATTGTACATTTCATCATATCACCCTCAATTAGGGTTTACTATTCACATTACATGTTTTTACCCTAGAATTAGGGTTTACTATTCACTTCATAGTGAATCGAACTCATAGTATCATCATGTATGAGAAACATCATCACTGATGCCTTCAAATTAAGTTAAGATTCATCAATTATCATAATTAGGGTTTTCATGATCTCACATAGGTGGATCATACCCTAATCATGCACATTCATATACATTGAAGGTATTTTACTTGAGTTTCAACCATAAATGGTACCTTTTCTCTCCTCTTACTAATAGATGGTGATTACATCACTCTAGATTAGGTTAGGTCAAGTCATCATTGATAAACACAAGCTAAGTCACCACTATCATGTCATTAGGGTTTTGATTAAAACAAGGTGTCATCTAGTTGAACCCTTCAAGGGCATATTGGCAAAGTTACACCAATGATCACCATCATGAGTTGATCTTTTAATTACATAACCCCTTAATGTCTTTATGTATCATTAGGGTTTGGATTAGACCATCATTGAACCAATTAGGCCTTCAAGTGACTAAGCAATCATAGCCCTAACGATCCCCAAACGATTACACACTTTCAACCTCCAAATGGTCCTAAGACCGTTTGGATGGGTTGACCATTTGATATAGTTGACTTCAAGACCGCATGACACTCAAGACCATTTGCCCTTAAATGGTCTTGAGACCATTTGAGTGCGTTGACTATTTGAGAGTGTTGACTTTGAAACTGTTTGGATGAAACGACCTTGAAACTGCATGAGTTGAAATGACCTTGAGATCGATTGGACCAAATGACCTTGAGATCGTTTGAGCCCAAACGGTCTTGAGACCGTTTGGATCCAAACTTTCTTGAGACCGTTTGGTCCAAATGGGCTCAAAACCGCATGGACCTCAAAGGTGTATCAAAGGTTATAATCGATTAGGGTTTTCTATGTTGAAGCCCTCAATTGGACACACCCTTGTTAATCACTTATCAATTGAGCCAATTAGGGTTAGCCTTAATCGATTGGTCACCAAATTGACCCTCAATTGAAATCCAATTAGAGTTGAAACCAATCCAATTAGGGTTTGTAATCGGTTAACCATCAACATTCATCAATGTGAATCAAATTGAAGTTGAACCCATCAATTGACACTCAATTGGGCCCAAACTTGGCCCAAACGGTCTTGAGATCGTTTGGATACCCTCCAAACGGTCTTGAGACCGTTTTCCCAAAGTTTCATCAAAATCTAAGTCAAATTGATAAGAGTTGAACCCCAATTAGGTCTAAAATCAGCACTTTTATTCAATTCATCAACCTATTGTGATTGGACCCTCAATTGATCAAATTTCCTTAACCCTAGACCTCCAAACGTTCTTGGGTTGTCACCAAACGGTCCTGAGACCGTTTGAGTGAACCCCCAAACGGTCTTGATACCGTTTGGGCCCTTCAACCCAAAGTTCACCAAATTTTGGTCATTGAAATCATCAATTGAACCCGATTAGGGTTTAGAAGGTTGAAGTGCCTTCAACTTGTGATTGGTTTGCAATTAGATCATGATTCTTTGTAATTGATTAATTCAAAATGTGTACAACAGACCTATAAATGGTCTTCACTTGGTAAACCCTACCAAACGGTCTTGGAGACCATTTGAATCTAAACGGTCTTGCAAGACCGCATGAGGTCAAACGGTCTTGAGATCGTTTGATTTCAAATGGTTTGCAAACCGTTTAGACCAAATGGTCCAAGGTCGTTTGGTAAAGTTACATAGGAATTCACACCCATCATCTTCAACCTTGGAACATGTCGGTTACTTCATGGATTTTCTTGCAAGAAAGCAAGGAAAGATGGGGAAGAAGAAAAACTAACTATATTTTGCAAGAACACAAGTATGCATAATAAAGCAAAGGGTTTAGAGTTATAAAACCCGCCTCAAACGTTGTTCCTAGAGCTCCAAGCTTCCAAGCTTCAAGCCTTTAATGGTGTCTTAAGCTCCACAGGTTGGCCAAAGATGATTCTTTAAGAAAAGGTTGGAGAAGGTCGGCTAGAACAAGAAACCTAAGTGAGATATCCATAAAACCAACCTTATACAAGGAATTCCTCCATGAATCCGAGCTAGAAGATGGTCTCTTCTCACCTTAGAAAAAGTTGTTCGTCTCCCTGAGCTCCATAGCTTTGCTTTAGTCGGTTGAGCAAGATGATAAGTGAAAGAGTGAAAGGAATATGTTTACTTGGTTTGCAAAGAAGGAAGCTTATATAGTTTGGGTTAGTTTTCAACATAAGGACCTCTAGTTTATGGGTTTCTCATCTAGGTCCCTCCTTTCTTCTTAGCACGTTTCTCCTTATCCTAGTATAGAAAAGCTCCTTCAAAACTCAAGATCTAAGGGTAAAGAAAGCCAACATGCAAACTAAGGTGCACATATATAAAGGGTCTCTTTACTCATACTTGGTGATTCCATTACAAAGGTTATTCTTCTTACATAATTATTTAATTGAAGTGACCCCTTCATCATTTCTACTCTAAATGATGTCAAGAGTCGTAAAAGATACTCTAGAAGGTGTATTTTACAAGTTGCACCCCACATTTTGGGTAAATTGCACTTTACACCAAAATTAGGGTTTTAAGCACAAAGATTGCTCCACAAGCTGCATCTTGATGCCCAAGCTTGGAGAATCCATCATGCTTCATAATATTCACTCATATGATGTATCATTATCAGAGAAACATCTTAACATGTGAAATTTGCAAGTTAACCCTTCTAATTGGGTAATTTGTACATAGGTCCCTACATTACAAAACAATACTACAACATTGTTTAAAAAGGACAAAATTGAAAATGTATGTTCCTCAGGAACTTAATTACATGCCAGGGGATAATCACAAGTATTTAATTACATGATTACATGATTAAGCAAAACACCTAGGGTTATCTTATAACCCAGGTCAGGTATGTTACAAATTCTCCACCCCTTACGAGGATTTTGTCCCCGAAATCGATAAAACATATTAAGAGAAAAGAGCAGGGTATTTCCTTCTCATCTCTTCCTCTAGTTCCCAAGTGGCTTCTTCAACACCACGGTGATTCCAGAGGACTTTCACAAGACTTATGTCTTTCTTCTTTAGCTTTTTAATTCTATTATCAAGGATTGACATTGGTCCCTCCTCATAAGTTATATCATCATTCAATTCTACCTCCATAGGTTGTAGAACTGACTCGGTGTCAGGGTGACATTTCCTCAGCATAGAAATGTGAAACACATGGTGTAACTTATGTAACTCTGGTGGTAACTCTAGCCTATAGGCTACCTTTCCAACCCGTTCAATGATTGGATAAGGCCCCATAAACCTAGGAGATAACTCCCCTTTCCTTCCAAATCTCAGAACTCCCTTCCAAGGCGAGACCTTGAGATACACTCTGTCTCCAACCTGGAACTCTAAGGGTCTACGCTGTCTATTAGCATATGACTTCTGTCTATCCTGTGCAGTCTTTAGCTGTTGTTGTATCACTTTGATTTTCTCTGTGGTTTGCTGCACAAGATCAGGACCTAACAACTGATGTTCACCAGTCTCATACCAACATAAGGGTGATCTATAACGTCTACCATACAAAGATTCATAAGGTGCCATATCAATACTATTTGGATAGCTATTGTTGTAGGCAAAATCTATCAAGCTTAGGTGTAGATTCCAACTCCCTGTAAACTGAAGAACACATGCTCTCAGCAAGTCTTCCAAGGTCTGTATAGTCCTTTCCGACTGTCCATCAGTCTGTGGGTGAAAGGTTGTACTAAACCTTAACTTGGTGCCTAAAGCTCTGTGCAACTGCTCCCAAAAACGACTTGTAAACTGGGGACCTCTGTCAGAAACTATTGTGAAAGGAACTCCGTGCAATCACACTATCTCTTGAACATACAATTGTGATAACCTTTCAGCAGAATAGGTTGTTTTGACAGGTAAGAAATGTGATGTATTTGTCAACCTATCAACAATTACCCATATGGAATCATGTCCTTTGCTTGTCCTGGGTAGGCCAACCACAAAGTCCATGGTCACATGGTCCCACTTCCACTGTGGTATGGGTAAAGTTTGCATTGTCCCTGCAGGCTTCTGGTGTTCAGCTTTAACTTGTTGACACACAGGACACCTTAGAACAAACTCAGCAACATCCTTCTTCATCCCAGGCCACCAATACATATCTTTCAAGTTTCGATACATCTTGGTGCTCCCTGGATGCATGGCATACATCGAAGAATGAGCTTCTTCCAGGACTAACTTCTTCAAGTTATCCACATCCGGTACTATCATCCTCCCATGATAACATGACACTTGATCATCTGAGTCATGAAAACCATCTCGCTTCTCATCACCATACTCAGACCTAATCTGTTGAACTGCAGCATCAACTTGTTGTGCCTCCTTGATCTGCTCTCTTAGGGTAGGTTTAATATGCATTTCAGCCAACAACCCGGATAACAATGACACCTTCAACTGTACATTGTCTTGCCTTAAAGAGATAAGCATATCTCTCCTAGAGCATACTAAAGAGTTTAGTTGTGCTCTATCCATGGTTGATGTTGTTGATTTCCTACTCAAGGCATCTGCAACTACATTGGCCTTCCCTGGATGGTAATCAATTGTACAATCATAGTCCTTGATTAACTCCATCCAGCGATGTTGCCTCATGTTAAGTTCATGCTGAGAGAAGATATACTTAAGGTTCTTGTGGTCTGTGAAAATCTGGAATGTATCTCCGTATAGATAATGCCTCCATATCTTCAAGGAGTGAACCACAGAAGCTAATTCCAGATCGTGTGTCGGATAATTCTCCTCGTGTTTCATAAGCTATCGGGAAGCAAAAGAAATCACTTGCTTATCCTGCATCAACACGCATCCGAGTCCATTCTTGGAGGCATCACAGAAGACTACATATCCTTTACCTTTCTCAGGTAGCACAAGCACAGGTGCACTTGTCAACCTCTCCTTCAACAGCTGAAAAGATTGTTGGCACTTATCACTCCAGGCAAAAGGAACATCTTTCCGGGTCAACTTGGTCAAGGGTAGGGCTATAGAACTGAAGTTCTTAATGAACCTTCGGTAGTAGCCAGCTAACCCTAAGAAACTACGGATCTCCGTCGGTGTCTTTGGTTGTTCCCGCTGTAGAACGGATTCTACCTTTTTAGGGTCAACAAGAATACGCGAGGCAGATACCACATGTCCAAGAAAAGATACCTCCGGCAACCAAAACTCACACTTGCTAAACTTAGCGTATAGCTTATGTTCTCTTAGCAAGGTCAAAGCTTGGCGAAGATGCTATTCGTGATGCTGAGCATCTCTACTATATATCAGAATGTCATCTATGAAGACGACAACACACTGATCGAGGAAAGGTCGGAAGATTCTATTCATGAGTTCCATAAATGCAGCTAGTGCATTAGTTAGTCGAAACGACATAACTGTGAACTCATAGTGACCATACCTCTTCCTAAAGGCAGACTTGGATATGTCACTGTCCTTAATACGGAGTTGATGATATCCAGACCTCAAGTCTATCTTCGAGAAGACGGTTGCACCACGCAAGTGGTCAAAAAGATCATCAATCCTCGGCAGAGGGTACTTATTCTTTATTGTTACTTTATTGAGTTGTCTGTAATCAATGCACAACCGCATTGACCCGTCTTTCTTTTTAACAAACAAAACCGGAGCACCCCAGGGTGAAGTGCTCGGTCGGATGAAACCCTTCTCAAGCAACTCTTGAAGCTGTTTCTTGAGTTCTGCCATTTCGGCAGGCGCCATCCTATACGGTGTCTGGGCTATAGGTTGTATATCTGGGACCAACTTGATTTCAAAATCAATTTCCCGAGGCGGTGGTATACCTGGAAGTTCTTCAGGAAACACGTCTTTGAATTCCCTGACTATAAGAACTTCAGTAGGGTTGGGACTCTTTGTGGTAGTATCTATCACATGGGCCAAGAATGCATAACATCCTTGCCTCATCAGCTTCTCAACAACCATAGCTGACACAAGATAGGTGGGTAGAATCTTTCTCTCTTCTTGAAAGATCCATGTGTTGCTATCATCAGCAAACACAGCCTGCTTGTATTCACAATCCAAGACAACCCGATACCTTTCCAAGGTATCCATCCCAAGGAATATATCAAATCCTTGCATCTCAAGAGGTATAAGATCCACTTGAATGCGATGATCAGAAAAGAAGAGGATGGAGGGATAGCATACCTCCTGCAACACAGCAGACCCTCTCAACAGAGTCTCAAGCAACAAGCTATCTGCCCTATGACTGATTGGCATATTGCAGTTACGAATCACTCTTCGAGTGATAAAGGAGTGTGTAGCACCCGAGTCAATCAAAACGGATACAACACAGGATGTAGACATATCAGAATATAACAATTCCATCTGTCCGTCCACAACCCATGGGTTGATCACTGCATCAGGTGGGTTCATAGCATAGAACCTTGTTCTCACCTGAGGTTGGGTCGGTGTTGACGATCCAACTTGGGACGCTTGTCCACGTCCTCTAGTTTCTCCTTGGAACTGTCTCCTCTGAGATCCTTGCTGACTTTGCCTCTGTGGCTGTGTCACACTGACAGTCCTAGCCCTACAGTCCTTCATCAGGTCTCCCACCTACCCACAGTTGTAGCAGCTTCTTTCCAGTTGTTGTGGTCTTGGTGGTCCTGTGACTAACATTGATGATGAACTGCGAGTCTCTTGTAGTGGTAGGCTTCGTACTCTACCTCTATTCGGTGTCCATTGTGTTTGAGCACTAGATCTGGGTGGTGGAGGTGTAGGTGCAGAGAATCTAGGCTTCTTAAAGTCTCTAGATGAAGAACCTTGGAACTGTGGATATCTCTTATGGGTTTGCCTCTTCTTGGCTACGGATCTCTCTATCCTTCAGACTGACTCAACGAAGGTAGCGAACCTCTCCCGGTTCTCTAGGGAAGACACAGGAGTAGTCAAGTCAGCATTCAAACCCTTCTCGAACCTTCTGATCCTCTCTTCTTCTATGGCAGCCATGTGCGGACAAAACTGCAGCAACTCCATGAACTTAGCTTTGTACTCGCTAATGTTCATCATGCCTTGCCTCAATCTCTCGAACTGAGAGATCTTCTCGTCCAGGAATGTCTTTGGAAAGTATCTGTTGACAAATCCCCAACGAAAGTCTTCCCACGAGATCTCCACTCCAGGCCTCTTCTGCTCTTCCATGGTCCACCAATGACCAACACTTCCTTTGAGAAGATATACAGCACGTCTAACCTTCTCAGCTTCTGGGATGTTTAGGATTCTGAAGGCTTTCTCTAACTCGGTTAAACACAGATCGGCATCTGCGGGGTCAGTTGTTCCAAAGTATTTGGTTGCTCCGACACGACGAAGTCACTCGAACGTCTTACCGATACCTTGTCCTTCAGGCTGGGCAGGTGCCCTAGGTGCAGGCATGGGAATCCCGTCGGTGATGTGTGTCATGGCAGTCATAAACTGTCCGAACATGGTTTGAACAGCTGGGTTACGGTCAAACTGAGGTGGCTGCCTGGGTGGCTCAGGTACAGGCTGTTCTATCTCTGGGTTCCTTGCACCTTCTCGAGGTGCAGTGACACTACTCTCGGCCATGTACTCCTCATGTAGCTCAGACATCCTTAGTTATCTTCTTCTCCTGAGGAGCAGAAGACTCTATTTGATACGAAAGAAACACTAAGGATAGACTCGACATCCTAATTCCTATGTCTCTATAGACTCAGCGAACCTAGAGCTCTGATACCACTAAATTGAGACAATCCGATCCATAAACCAAGATATAAACTCAGCAGAAGCATTCGATTAGCAGCGGAATACGAAAAATTACCGGAAATTAAAATTTTTTTTTGAGACAAGATCTTGAAATCATAAAACTTCTTTTATAAGAAACAAGATAAATAGTTTACATCTCTATTAAATCACTTCTTGAGTGATTATACACAACCAGATACAAAATCTCAAGATTCAAAACCAAAATCTCAGACCAACTAACTCCAAGGACCTGAGAGTACAGAGAAGGAATAAGACTAACTAACTACATGACTCAATAGTCAGTATCTCCACCTAAGATTCACTGTTGCTCTTGGTGCTGCTGCTGATACTGATCACCTACAGACTGGTTTCTTCGTCCTCGACGACCACCTAAAAAGTTGAAATCTAAGGAGTGAGACAATTTTAAATAATTGTCCCAGCGAGAGTTATAACTCTCCGCCAGAAGCTTTATAATAGCAATCAAAGAACAATATAAGCAATAAAAGCTTTTAAGGTAATCAACAGTTGATTGACATTAAGTAGGACAACAACATTTAAGAAATATGAAGAGACATGTATACTAGCATAAGCAGCGTAAATTCAATCATGTATATCCTAGTTCAACCTAAGCAGATATGCTACGCAGTTGATTATGTTTTACAAACATTATTATGCCCTACGGAGATGAGGTATACCGCTCATACTCCAACTGATCACTATTAAGTCGCATCGGTATCATACCTAGGTCACCAAAAGAGCTGGATTCTTATGACCTCATCTTCCTCAGTCAGAGTGAGGATAAACATGCAGGACATCTAGTGTCTCTACTACTATAGCTCACCAGGGTATTCTGGTACTTCGGTATTAGAGTCACAGTGGCATTATGTACCCTCTTCGCTATCGAAAGATTTCTTATTTATCTCTCATCGATGTGGTATAAAAGATTTCCTTGGGAGAATAGTGTTACATCACCCCGGCATAAACATATAGTGAAGGATTGATAGATTAAGATACATCTACATCAATTCCTACACTAGTATATAAGCATATTCACATCCATATTCTCCCACATACTCAAAAGTATTTGATCCAGGAGTTCCCTTAGGAAAACCTGTTTCACCATCATTTAGCTTCTGACAATGATCGATCTATGATCAGGGCTCTACATGGTATGATTATACTTGATTAGTTAGGTACATTGCAGTATTCTTTTAACATCATACATGTTCTCAAACATTAATCATTAGAACAGTAGCTATGAAAGTAGAATACTAAATGTATCAAATCTAACTCACATCAGTTATCATTTCTTAATTATCTCATCACAAGTCATCTAATTAGCATGACCATGATGATACTCATGGCTCTTACATCCTATCAACCCCATAAGATGCCACTTACTAGGCAACAGGATATGTCACTATTCATTAAGCTAAATACATGCTTTCAATGAATATGACATCATAATCCTTACATGGATATTATCATTCTCATATAATAACCTGCATAGTTAATTCAACTATCAACAATAAACAATTCATTTCAAGAGTTGTACTTTCATACTTTTACAAGAGCTAGGTTCCCTGATTTACATCAATTAGGATTATCCAATCCCTTCCATTATGATTAGAAATAGTGGTTCCTCTTTTCATACTTAAATCATGAAGATTCATGCTTAAAAGCATAACTTGGAATTAGGGTTTATTGTACATTTCATCATATCACCCTCAATTAGGGTTTACTATTCACATTACATGTTTTTACCCTAGAATTAGGGTTTACTATTCACTTCATAGTGAATTGAACTCATAGTATCATCATGTATGAGAAACATCATCATTGATGCCTTCAAATTATGTTAAGATTCATCAATTATCATAATTAGGGTTTTCATGATCTCACATAGGTGGATCATACCCTAATCATGCACATTCATATACATTGAAGGTATTTTACTTGAGTTTCAACCATAAATGGTACCTTTTCTCTCCTCTTACTAATAGATGGTGATTACATCACTCTAGATTAGGTTAGGTCAAGTCATCATTGATAAACATAAGCTAAGTCACCACTATAATGTCATTAGGGTTTTAATTAAAACAAGGTGTCATCTAGTTGAACCCTTCAAGGGCATATTGGTAAAGTACACCAATGATCACCATCATGGGTCAATCTTTTAATTACTTAACCCCTTAATGTCTTTAGGTATCATTAGGGTTTGGATTAGGCCATCATTGAATCAATTAGGCCTTCAAGTGACTAAGCAATCATAGCCCTAACGATCCCCAAACAATTACACACTTTCAACCTCCAAACGGTCCTAAGACTGTTTGGATGGGTTGACTGTTTGATATAGTTGACTTCAAGACCACATGACACTCAAGACCGTTTTCCCTTAAACGGTCTTGAGACCGTTTGAATGCGTTGACCGTTTGAGAGTGTTGACTTTGAAACCGTTTGGATGAAACGACCTTGAAACCGCATGAGTTGAAACGACCTTGAGATCGATTGGACCAAACGACCTTGAGATCGTTTGAGCCCAAATGGTCTTGAGACCTTTTGGCCCCAAACGGTCTTGAGACCATTTGGCCTCAAACGGTCTTGAGACCGTTTGGTCCAAATGGGCTCAAAACCGCATGGATCTCAAAGGTGTATCAAAGGTTATAATCGATTAGGGTTTTCTACGTAGAAGCCCTCAATTGGCCACACCCTTGTTAATCACTTATCAATTGAGCCAATTAGGGTTAGCCTTAATCGATTGGTCACCAAATTGACCCTCAATTGAAAGCCAACTAGGGTTGAAACCAATTCAATTAGGGTTTGTAATCGGTTAACCATCAACATTCATCAATGTGAATCAAATTGAAGTTGAACCCTTCAATTGACACTCAATTGGGCCCAAACTTGCCCCAAACGGTGTTGAGATCGTTTGGACGCCCTCCAAACGGTCTTGAGACCGTTTGCCCAAAGTTTCCTCAAAATATAAGTCAAATTGATAAGAGTTGAACCCTAATTAGGTCTAAAATCAGCACTTTTATTCAATTCATCAACCTATTGTGATTGCACCCTCAATTGATCAAATTTCCTTAACCCTAGACCTCCAAACGGTCTTGGGTTGTCACCAAACGGTCTTGAGACCGTTTGAGTGAACCCCCAAACGGTCTTGAGACCGTTTGGGCCCTTCAACCCAAAGTTCACCAAAATTTGGTCATTGAAATCACCAATTGAACCCGATTAGGGTTTAGAAGGTTTATAGTGCCTTCAACTTGTGATTGGTTTGCAATTAGATCATGATTCTTTGTAATTGATTAATTCAACATGTGTACAACAGACCTCTAAACAATCTTCACTTGGTCAACCCTACCAAACGGTCTAGGAGACCGTTTGAATCTAAACGGTCTTGCAAGACCGCATGAGATCAAATGGTCTTGAGATCGTTTGATTTCAAACGGTTTGCAAACCGTTTAGACCAAATGGTCCAAGGTCGTTTGGTAAAGTTACCTAGGAATTCACGCCCATCATCTTCAACCTTGGAACATGTCAGTTACTTCGTGGATTTTCTTGCAAGAAAGCAAGGAAAGATGGGGAAGAAGAAGAACTAACTATATTTTTCAAGAACACAAGTATGCATAATAATGCAAAGGGTTTAGAGTTATAAAACCCACCTCAAACGTTGTTCCTAGAGCTCCAAGCTTCCAAGATTCAATCCTTTAATGGCGTCTTGAGCTCCACAGGTCGGCCAAAGATGATTCTTTAAGAAAAGGTTGGGGAAGGTCGGCTAGAACAAGAAACCTAAGTGAGATATCCATAAAACCAACCTTATACAAGGAATTCCTCCATGAATCCGAGCTAGAAGATGGTCTCTTCTCACCTTAGAACAAGTTGGTCGTCTCCCTGAGCTCCATAGCTTTGCTTTAGTCGGTTAAGCAAGATGATAAGTGAAAGAGTGAAAGGAATACGTTTACTTGGTTTGCAAAGAAGGAAGCTTATATAGCTTGGGTTAGTTTTCAAAATAAGGACCTCTAGTTTATGGGTTTCTCATCTAGGTCCCTCCTTTTTTATTAGCACGTTTCTCCATATCCTAGTATAGCAAAGCTCCTTCAAAACTCAAGATCTAAGGGTAAAGAAAGCCAACATGCAAACTAAGGTGCACATATATAAATGGTCTCTTTACTCATACTTGGTGATTCCATTACAAAGGTTATTCTTCTTACATAATTATTTAATTGAAGTGCCCCCTTCATCATTTATACTCTAAATGATGTCAAGAGTTGCAAACGATACTCTAGAAGGTGTATTTTACAAGTTGCACCCCACATTTTGGGTAAATTGCACTTTACACCAAAATTAGGGTTTTAAGCACAAAGATTGCTCCACAAGCTGCATCTTGATGCCCAAGCTTGGATAATCCATCATGCTTCATCATATTCACTCATATGGTGTCTCATTATCAGACAAACATATTAACATGTGAAATTTGCAAGTTAACACTTCTAATTGGGTAATTTGTACATAGGTCCCTGCATTACAAAACAATACTACAACATTGTTTAAAAAGGACAAAATTGAAAATGTATGTTCCTCAAGAACTTAATTACATGCCAGGGGATAATCACAAGTATTTAATTACATGATTAAGCAAAACACCTAGGGTTAACTTATAACCCAGGTCAGGTATGTTACAATAAACATCATCAACCTACATGCATGCGAGATAAGCATAGCCCTAGAACAATATAAGGACATGGCTTCCAACCCTCATAAGGTTGAAGCCAGATAGAGAGTGGCACATAACCAAACTCCCAAAAATATATATAAATTGGGCCAACCCCCATAAAGCTGAAACCCTGGGTACGAGGTTCCTTGTTGTCCCAAAAAGAGCAGGAAATATCACATCTTCTACAAACAAAACCAATGCAATTACACTACTCTAGTGCTACTGAATCACATTGCATGTTTAATGTAGAGGAAAGTAGAAATTATAGTCAGAATAAATAATATTTCCATCATACAATGGACAACAGAAACATATAAACATCCACTTCAAAGTGGGCATATATCAACAAGTAGAAATCCACATCACACTGGGTATGTACTATCAAAAGTCCAACTTGCACCATGGAAACAAGATAAGATTCCAAGAGAATATCCATGATCACAAGATCAATAACAAAATAAGATACTTCACATGAAGCATGATTTCAAAAGAACAAGATAATGTGTAGGTTAATGTCCATAGGACCAAGAGTAAGACAAAAATAAGATAATTGCTCAAGAAGAATAATTGGGTATGCAAACATACCTCAACTAAAGAGTCAAAGATCCAAAGTCACATCTAGGTCTAAGCCTAGGCATCAAAAGAACCTATTAATCATATATGTGGAATTAGGGTTAGGTTTCCATTAATTATACAAAACCCTAAAAACCACCATTTTATTAAAGTGTGAATTATGTTATAAAAACATGCCACGTTATAGATTAAGTTATTAGGATTCCAAAACATATTTTATTATATTTTTCCGACTTATAGATAATTAGTTATGATTTTTACAAGTTAAGTCTTCATTAATTAGATCCATTAAAACACACATTATTATCTTTAGATTTAGTTATCAAAACATGTACCATTAGTTAGATCTTGTTTTTCTAATTACAACACATATTTTTCCATATTTTTCTGACCAACCATTAATTAGTTATTAATTTTTATATCTCGACCAATCAAGAAATTACATGTCAGTAATTTAAAGGCGAGAAAGTAGGAGAGAGGGTAGGCCACAAAAGAAGCAAACTCCAAGAGAAATTACCAAAATTCCCCTAACCAGGATGAGAAAAGAAAACAGTCGCGAAGGGTAAAATGAGGAAATCGTAGGGGGTCATCCCCTTCCTCGCTCGTGATCCCAGACTTCCTGGTGCAAGAAGCAGCTCGGCCATAGGAATTGGGGAAAACCAACTGACCAATGTATCTGTGAAAACAATCGAAGAAAAACCATCAGAGCGGAGCAAGGAACTTACTTTGAAGTGGGATTGAACCGAGAAGATAGAAGGCAATGCACTTCTCGCCACAAACACCTGCCAAAAACCCACTCACCAGCGGCAACACCTGCTACGATTGGATGAATTGAGATGAGAGGAGGGTAGCAGGAAGCAAAATGCAGTTGTAGGATAAGGTATAAATAGGTGGGGATGCGAAAACCCAAAAAGAAAAGGATGGCCGTGAAGCTACATGTAGATTTGGGTGATTCAAAAATAGGGAAAACTAGGTCTCGAATAAGATATCATTGGATTCGAAATTCTCTCCCAATCATAATGCAAGTTGTTTCAGTCAATTTTGTGCACTGAAGCCCGAGAAAACCTCTCTGCAAGAAACCATATGCGGCTATAATGTTCACCAGACGTCGTCTCCTACTCAAGGTAGGAGACGCAATCTAGACCGTGAAACCCAAATCAGACAGTTCAAAAAAAAAGTCCATGATGGCTGGGAAAGCAAACCTGTGGACTATTTGATCAAAATAAAACGAAATCTGACGAATGACAGTGAACCCGAGATTATGAAAGCAAGCGTGATGGACAAAATCAGGAAAACTATAATCAAATCGATTTTGGATTTTAAAGTGGCATTAAAGTTTATTTCCTTGTTTCTCTCTCTTTAATTAAGGGTTCATACATTATCCAAATTAAGCCAAACTTGGCACACAAGTTAAGTTAAACACGTAGATTCTGAATCTCCAATTAGATTTCACTTTTGGAAACTTTAAATGTATTATTTAATATATTCTTTGTTTTTCTTTCCTGATGCATTAATGACACGTGGATTATCCAAATTTTTATGAAATTTGACCTACAAGTCATATTTAATGTGTTGAATATGAATTTGCCATCAATTTTACATATTTGAGTTGTTTGGATATTTATTTAATATTTTGTAAGGTTCGACATACTTTCTCTCTCCTGATTTTACCTTTTAAGCAAACTTTCTCCAAATTGGATAAAAATTTACCCAAAGGCTATATTTATTATGTAGATCACAAATATAATATTATTTTCCTCTTTTGGAGTCATTTGTTAGTTTATTTGATATTTTAGGGAAAACACACATCTTCTTTTCTAATTTGAATTAAATAAATTATTATTATGTGAATAAAGTGAAACTTGTCTCCTAAGGTAATTGGGACCCAAGGAACACGAAATTAAACTTAGATTTTATTTTTGGAACTTCTTTTTTATGAGATATGTCATATGGCCCATTAGTGGCCCATTAATTCATTATTTATCTAATTAAGTTATGTATGTTCATATTACCTCTAAATGAATCATGTGACATATTAAATTACATTATTCATGCATTTGATTATTAGGATCACTCTAACCTCAACCGAGTTTAGTCAAACTCAAAAGGTCAAACGTCTAGGATAGGGTCCAAGGTACGGTATGTTACAGCACTCCACCCCTTAAAAAGGATTTCGTCCTCGAAATCTATAGATTCAAACGTCAACCCCTAAATACTCTCCACCCCTTAAAGGGTTCAACCTAACAAGTCAAACTAAACAACTTTTTAGAGCTACCCACATCTCTTAGTTGTGAAAGTTTTTTATATTTTTATTATTTATGTATCCAACCATAGTCATGACATCTAGGGTTGAGTTATAGGTCCTTGTGTCTCTAACCTATCAACCCTACATGAACATCAAAAGTCATGGGGTAGGGCAACTACACCTTTATATCAATCCTAGTCAAAAAAAACTAGGGTTATATTCTAAACAACTAATTCTAGGGTTTCTCATCATTGTGACTTAGTTCAAGAAAACATCGTCAAACCAGAGAAAATTTTTGTACATATAGTAATATAATGAAAAATATTTTTATTGGGGAAATACTTTGCGATGTAAAACCAACATGCACGCTAAAAATCAATATGAGAACCAAGTCACAATATTTCCATATGAATACTTCCTCATAACCTAATCTTATCCTCAAACAAAACCTTATTGCATATAAAGATCATCATTGATCAAGTCTAGGGTCAACATCTCACTTAGATCTAACTAGCAAAGTCAAGGGTTCCATAGGGAGACAAAATTGAAATAGTCAGATTCCGACTACCATGGGATCTGATACCATGCTTTAAAGAAGTGAAACCACTTCCCTACTAAAAATTTGAATAATAAAACCTCCAGTCCAAACACACTCAGAAAGTATAATGGAGTGGGTGTAAAATTTTCAAATCTTTATATAATGGTAACAAAAGACCAAAGTATAGCAGCAGAATAAAAATATGACTATATTCAATTATAAAATAGGGGAACATCTTAAACTTACTTCATAAGGATCCATGTAGAGGAAATCTAAACCACCTCAAGATTGTCTCCAAGCTTTGACTTCACCATCTAAGTCCATGTCATCAAGCCTTGTCATCCAAGTCCTCCACCTAGGGTTGGAAGCATACCCCAGCAAAAGAGAAACAATAGGAGACATCAGCAAAAGCTGGTATGTGCATACTAAAAATCTAATTGAGCAATTTATAAAGAATAAGGGACATCAAAAATAAAAGGCTTCCCATGTAAGAGATAAGGACTACCCAAATCGAGCATAAAAGATAAGAATCATCATCAACATAAAAGAAGATACTTGCCATAATAAAAAAATTAAAGTAGTCCCACATAAGCACATCTCAAGATTTGGGCACATAACCCATCAAGACGTTTGGGCACATAACCCTTCATAAACATCATCAACCTACATGCATGTGAGATAACCATAGCCCTAGAACAATAAAAAGACATGGCAGACAACCCTCATAAAGTTGAAGCCAGATAGACAATGGCACATAACCAAACTCCCAAAAAAACATATAAATTGGGCCAACCCCCATAAAGCTAAAACCCTGGTATGAGGTTCCTTTCCGTCCCAAAAAGAGCAGGAAATATCACATCTACTACAAACAAAACCAATGCAATTACACTACTCTAGTGATACTAAATCACATAGCATGTTTAATGTAGAGGCAAGTAGAAAGTATAGTCAGAATAAATAATATTGCCATCATACAATGGACAACACAAACATATAAACATCCACTTCAAAGTGGGCATATATCAACAAGTAGAAATCCACATCACAGTGGGCATGTATCATCAAAATTCCAACTTGCACCAAGGCAGCAAGATAAGATTCCAAGAGAATATCCATGATCACAAGATCAATAACAAAATAAGATACTTCACATGAAGAATGATTTCAAAAGAACAAGATAATGTGTAGGCTAATGACCATAGGACCAAGAGTAAGACAAAAATAGGATAATTTCTCAAGAAGAATAATTGGGGATGCAAACATACCTCAACTATAGAGTCAAAGATCCAACGTCACATCTAGGTCCACGCCTAGGCATCCAAAGAACCTATTAAGCATATATGTGGAATTAGGGTTAGGTTTCCATTAATTATACAAAACCCTAAAAACCAACTTTTTATTAATGTGTGAATTAGGTTATGAAAACATGACACGTTATATATTAAGTTATTAGGATTCCAAACATTATTTTATTATATTTTTCTGACTTATAGATAATTGGTTATGATTTTTACAAGCTAAATCTTCATTAATTAGATCCATTAAAACACACGTTATTAATCTTTAGATTTAGTTATCAAAACATGTACCATTAGTTAGATCTTGTTTTTCTGATTATAACACATATTTTTCCATATTTTCTGACCAGCCATTAATTAGTTATTAATTTTTATATCTCGACCAATCAAGAAATTACATGTTAGTAATTTAAAGGCGAGAAAGCAGGAGAGAGGACAGGACGCAAAAGAAGCAAACTCCAAGAGAAATTACCAAAATGCCCCTGACTAGGATGAGAAAAGAAAATAGACGTGAAGGGTAAAATGAGGAAATTGCAGGGGGTCATCCCCTTCCTCGCTCCAGATCCCAGACTTCCTAGTGCAAGAAGCAGCTCAGCCGTAGGAATTGGGGAAAACCAACTGACCAATGTATCTGTGAAAACAACTGAAGAAAAACCATCGGAGCGGAGTAAGGAACTTACTTTGAAGTGGGATTGAATCGAGAAGATGAGAATGCTATGCACTTCTCGCCGCAAACACCTGTCAAAAACCTAATCACTGGCGGCAACACCTGCTATGATTTGGGAATTGAGATGAGAGGAGGGTAGCAAGAAGCAAAACGCAGTTGTAGGCTAAGGTATAAATAGGCGGGGATGCGAGAACCCAAAAAGGAAAGAGTGACCATGAAGCTACATTCTTGAGATCTGGGCGATTCAAAAATAGGGGAAACTAGGTCTCGAATAAGATGTCATTGGATTTGAAACTCTCTCCTAATCATAATGCAAGTTGTTTCAGTCGATTGTGTGCGCTGAATCCTGAGAAAACCTCTTCACAAGAAACCATACGTGATTGTACTGTTCATCAAACGTCGTCTCCTACTCAAGGTAGGAGACGCAATCTGGACCGTGAAACCCAGATCGGACAGTCCAAAAAAAAGTCCACAGTGTGACCGCGGCTGGGAAAGCAAACCAGCAAACCGTTTGATCAAAATAAAAAGAAATATGATGGTTGAAAGTGCACCTGAGTTTAGGAAAGCAAGCGTCTTAGAGAAAATTGGGAAAATTATAATCAAATCGATTTTGGATTTAAGTGACATTGAAGTTTATTTCCTTGTTTCTTTCTCTTCAATTAAGGGTTCATACATTATCCAAATTAAGCCAAACTTGGCACACAAGTTAAGTTAAACATGTAGATTCCAAATCTCCAATTAGATTTCACTTTTGGAAACTTTAGATGTATTATTTAATATATTCTTTGTTTCTCTTTCCTGATGCATTATTGACACATGGATTATCCAAATTTTTATGAAACTTGACCCACAAGTCATATTTAATGTGTTGAATATGAATTTCCCATCAATTTTACATATTGGAGTTGTTTGAATATTTATTTAATATTTTGAAGATTCTACATTCTTTCTCTCTACTAATTTTACCTTTTAAGCAAACTTTCTCCAAACTGGATATAAATTTACCCAAAGGCTATATTTATTATGTAGATCATGAATATAAGATTATTTTACTCTTTTAGAGTCATTTATTAGTTTATTTGATATTTTAGGGAAAACACACATCTTCTTTTCTAATTTGAATTAAATGAATTATTATTATGTGAATAATGTGAAACTTGTCTCCCAAGGTAATTGGGACCCAAGGAACATGAAATTAAACTTTGATTTTATTTTTGGAACCTCCTAATTATGAGATATGTCATATGGCCCATTAGTGGCCCATTAATTCATTATTTATCTATTTAAGTTATGTATGTTCATATTACCTCTAAATGAATCATGTGACATATTAAATTACGTTATTCATGCATTTTATTTTTAGGATCACTCTAACCTCAACCTAGTTTTGTCAAACCTAAAAGATCAAACTTTTAGGGTAGGGTCCAAGGTACGGTATGTTACAAGAGTCACCAGAGAATCCAATAGAGTCATCCCCATCAGAAGATTCACCATCCTTTTCATCATCACCAGCAGCCTCATCAACAACCTCCTTATCAGCCAGGTCCGACATCTCTTCATCGGCACAGGGACTAAAACTATGACTGGGCCAATGAGCATTCTGCTCATCCTAAGACATACCAAGATCATAGAGCTCATTGGCATGTGGGAAGGAAGGAGCAGAACTACTGAGATTGGAAAGAAGAGTGGCCAAGGGGCCTGTAGGTAGAGGCATCACAACAGAGGAGGGTCCACCAACAGTGGAGGATGCATCAACGGAAGGTGTCATCAAATAGAATCAAGCGGGAGGAGGATGAATATGAAGGTGCATTAGCTGGGGCATCTCTCTTCCTCCTATTGGATGCCATAGAGATAAAAAGGAGAGGAAGGAGAGAGAAAAAGCTAAGAAAACACCAACAAACATCATCAACAGACCTAGGTTAGCAAGGGGGAAGGTCAAGGGAGGTCTATTTAGGTCAGATTAGGGCTAGGTTGACGAAGGTTAGGGTAAGGGTAGAGAGCTTAGGGCAAATGGAGGTGGAATCGGTCAATTTTTCTATAGTTGAGAGGGAGAATAGTCGGCTGAACCCAACTTAAGATTGCTCCAACCCGACTGTCGATTGAGTTCTATGAACTTAGAAACTCGACCTATAAGCCTTTCTAAAAATCTCTCGGACTCCGATCGGTCGAGTTGGCAACTCGATCAATAGTCAACCCGACCTAAACATAAGAAACATAATTTCTAGCCATTAGAGTGCTAATTAATTTTTTTTTCAAGTCCATTATGTATTTTGAATATACATAGGCACATATCACTCATGATTGGGTACTATTTTGCGGTAAAACATGCGTTTGCTAAAAATACCCAAAAACAAGAGAAAAATAATGCAAAATGAACATGAAAAATGGATTTTTAGCATATTAGCAATCAAAGATGATCAAAATAGAGGAAAAACATATATGTTAGATGACAACTAGCTAGAAGGCATATCACATTCATTCAAAGTAGTTATAAGAAATTTTGATCTAATAAAGTTAAATTGATCTCTAGCTAGAGGTTTAGTGAAAAAATCTGCCACCTAGTTTTCTGTGTCCACATGCGTGACATAGATATCCTTCTTGGCAATGTGATCACAGAGAAAATGATGATGAAACTCTATATGTTTAGCTCTACTATGTAAGATAGGATTATATGACAAGTTAATTGCACTAGTATTATCACAATAGATAGGAGAAGCATCAAATTGAATGTTAAAATCTTGGAGCATTTGCTTCATCCATAGGACCTAGGCACAACAACTCCCAGCAACAATGTATTCATCCTCGATGGTTGATAATGCCAATGTGCTAGATTTCTTGGAGAACCAAGACACAAAGCATGGTCCTAGGAGGAAACAAGTGCCACTTGTGCACTTTCTATCAATCAAACACCCTACATAATCCGCATCACTATAAGTAGTAAGAGTAAAGTCCCTTGACTTGGGATACCATAGTCTAAAATTTTGGGTTTTGGCTAAGTACCTTAAAATCCTCTTAACATCTGTAAGATGTGATTTCTTAGGATTTGATTGAAAGTGAGCACACAAGCCAAAACTAAACATTATATCAGGTCTAGAGGAAGTAAAGTAAAGTAAACTTCCAATCATACCTCTATAGAGCTTCTCATCTACCTTATCACTTTCTTCATCTTTGTCAAGTTTGGTGGTGTTTGACATGGGTGTGTCCATCGGCTTAGTATTATCCATCCTAAAGCATTTGAGTAGTTCACTTGTGTACTTGTCTTGGTTGATGAAGTTTCCATCTTTTGTTTGCTTGATTTGAAAGACGAAGAAGAACATGAGTTCACCCATCATACTCATCTCTAATCCACTCTCCATAAGATCACTAAATTCTTTGCAAAGATCAAGGTTAGTTCTGCCAAAAATGATATTATCAACATATATTTGTATGATAAGAAAATTGTTAGAAATGTGCTTTAGAAATAAGGTAGATCCACTTTGCCCATGATATACCCATGATCTAACCAAAAGTTCTTTAATTTCTCATACCAAGATCTAAGTGCTTGTTTGAGTCCAGAGAGAGCTTTTTGCAACAAATAAACATGGTTAGGTGGACTATCATGTTCAAAGACGGGAGATTGTACAACATACACTTCCTCTTCAATTGTACCATTCAAAAATTCACTTTTAACATCCATTTGATACAGAAGAAAGTTTTTATAATTATCAAAAGCAAGCAACATATGAATGGACTCAAGTCTAGTTACAGGTACATATGTTTCATGAAAATGTATACCTTCCTATTGATTGTAGCCTTGAGCCAGTAACCTTGCTTTGTTCCTTACCACCTTGCCACTTTCATCAATCTTGTTGCGGTAGACCCATTTGGTGTCAATGATCTTTCTATCACTTGGTCTTGGAACTAGGGTCCAAACTTTGTTCTTTTTAATTGCTCTAACTCTTCTTGCATAGCTAGGATCCACTTGTCATCCCCAAGAGCTTCCTTGACATTCTTAGGCTCAAGTTGTGAGCTAAAGTTGTTGTTGGCTTATTCTTTGTTGAATGCAACCCATGTCTTCACTCTTTCAAATGGGTCACCTAAAATTATCTCCTTTGGAAGATTCTTTGCAAACCAGGGGGTTGGATCCTTCTTTTCATCATCTTTCTCTTCTTCTTGAGTGATCACCTCTTTTTCCTTTTAGGTGATGTTGAGATCTTTTAGAATAGGAATTACTTCACCTGCAACATCATCATTTGGAACAATATCTTTGGGAATATAGGGGTTAGTCTCATTAAATTTAACATTTATGGATTTTTCTACTTTAGCAAGATCAATATTAAAAACTCTATAAGCCTTTCTAGTAGTGCTATAGCTAAGAAAGAAAGCCTTCTAAGATTTCAGGTCAAGCTTGTCGAGTGAATCTTTCATATTCAAAACAAAACAAGGACGTCTGAAAATATGGAAATACTTGATAGAAGGCTTCCTACCATGCCACATCTCATAGGGGGTTTTCTTCAAAGAAGGATGAATAAAAACCCAATTTTGCACAAAATATGAGGTACGAACATATTTAATTGAAAACTTCTTTAGAGTATTATACTTTATAAGCATGGTACTAGCCATCTCCTATAAAGATCTATTCTTCCTCTCTACAACCCCATTTTGTTGAGGTGTTCGAGGTGAAGAGAAGTTGTGTTCATAACCAGATTCTTGAAAAAAAATATTCAAAAAGCTCATTTTCAAATTCTCTCCCATGGTCACTATGAATGGAAACAATGCGGCAAAAATCTTCAATCTCAACTCGTTTATAAAAGCTCGAGAAAACATCAAGCATATCACTCTTAGGAATTAAAAAGAAGGTCCAAGTATGTCTAGAGAAATCATCGATAATAACCAGGCAATACTTGGAACCACGAAGCGATTGAGTTCTCATTGGTCCAAATAGATCAATGTGAAAAAGCTCAAGATCTCTCTTAGTACTAAGGACTCCTTTGGATTTGAAGGAGGACTTGGTTTGCTTTCTTTGGGTACAAGGTTGGCATTCCTCATCCTTTTCAAAATCCAATTTATGAAGTCCCTTGACCAAGTCCTTTTTTCTCAACTTCTTCAACTAATGCATATTTACATGACCAAGCTGACGGTGCCAAAGAGATATATCATTCAAGTTGACTACTAGGCATCTACAAACAAGCTTAATAGAGTCAAGAAAAATAACATAAAGATTACCATTTCTAGTTCCCTTATATATATACTTGGTAGCTGAGGGAATCTATAATCAAACATTCAAAGGAAGTAAATAACACTAGGTAACCATTGTCACATAGTTGACTAACACTAATTAAATTGTGATGTAGGACATCCACAAAAAGAACATTCTTTATACACAAGGATTCACCTACATCACCCTCACCTTTGACTTTACCTTTCTTGTTGTCGCCAAAGGTGACCGATCTTCCTTTCTTTTTGGTAAATTTGTTGAAATGTCTTATGCCACCCGTAATATTCTTAGTGCAGACACTATCAACAATCCATCTTCCTTTTTCCTACAAGAAAGGAGAATGTCAGTTCCCAACTAAAACTATATGATCTGGAGTTAGCTTGGGTGCCCATTTCATCTTTGGGTTGGTCCCCTTAGGATTGTAAGGACAATAAGTAGAGTAATGATCATCACATTTGCAATAAGAACAAACCATAGGATTCTTAGTGTCAGAAGACTTCTCCTTGGACTTTTTCTTACCTTTGGCTTTGCTCTTTCCCTATGATGCTCCCCCTACAAATCCCAAACCACTAGTACCACTTTGTTTGGTAAAATGTTCATAGATTTCATTTAGGGAGTTCTTCTATTTGAGGAATTTTTGTAGGGATGCTCTCAATCTATGGTTATCATCATTTAAGTAAATAATGGTGGAAGATAAGCTAGCTATGGTATCCCTAGCATGAACAATATCAGCCTCAAGACATAAGGCTTCAGTTAAATATGAATCCTTTTCAAGAGAGATAGAAGAAACATTAGCACTAGGCAATAAAGGTCTAGAAGATAGATCATTTATGTGACCAAGTAACCTAGAATTTTCAAATTTAAGCATTTGGATTTCTTTTAGATAGATATCTCTTTCTTCTCTACGAGAATCAATAAGGAGCTTAAATTCAACATTTTCAATTTTAACTATTTCAAGCTCTTTAAGGCAAATTTGGTTTTCTTCCTTAAGATTATCAATATTCTTAAGGTAGATACCATTTTGAACTTCAACCCCATTGTATTGGAACTCAAGATCAAGGTATTGCACATTGCAAATTATCAATACTCTCCAGATTAGCTTTCTCATTCAATTCAAGAATTTCAAATTTAGCATATAGATCATCAATGATTTTTCCTAACCGTTTTCTTTTAGATTTATATTTAGCAAAAGATGAATGGATAGAGATAAGCATGTAAATAATAAATTCCTTAGATAACTCACACAAACTTACCTCATCAATTTCTTCACTAGTAGAGGTCATGAGTGCAAGGTGGCACTCTTCATCTTCTTTGGAACTTGAGTTGCTTGCAGATGAAGCTTCCCAAGCTGTATGAGATGCATTCTTGTGTCTCTTCTTCTTTTTGTCCTTCCTCTTGTATTTGCTCTCCTTCTTGTACTCTTCTTCCTTCTTTGATATTCCCTTGTGGTTTGACTTTCTTGACTTGGGACATTCACTCTTATAGTATCCCTTTTACCCACACTTGTAGCATCTAGGAGTGGAAGAGGAGGCTTAATTTCCCTTGAAGTATTTGCCCTTGATGTAGTTGGCTTCATGCTCACTTGGGCCATCGTCTATACTAGAGGAGGAGGGAGAAGTCTGGAAAGCAAGTTTTTGTTGAAGGATGACCACCTCCACTTGTGCTTTGAAAGAACTATCTTTGATCTTCTTGGCTTCCTTATCTTCTTGCTTGGCATCTTCTTCTTGCTTGTCAAGCCTTGGCTCATGGGCTTGGAGGTTGACAATGAGATCTTCTGTTGGGATGTCACCAAGGCTCCTCACTTCTTCAATGGATGTGACCTTTGACTCCCACCTCTTTGGTAGAGTTCTCAAGATCTTGGAGTTGATTACACCTCTATCCAAAGTGTTTCCCAACATAGCCAGCCCATTGATGATGACATTGAGTCTTGAGTACATCTCTATAATCCCTTCTTTCTTACCCATCTTGAAGTTCTCTAGAAGGATATTCAACATGTAGATCTTGACTTGCTTTGTGCCTTCATAAGTGATGCACAATTTATCCCAAATCTCATAGGTAGTGTCCCAAGATGAGATCTATTTGAACTCCGTTGGGGTAAGGGCTGCATAGAGGTTGCTTATGGATTTGGCATTGAGTTGGGCTTCTTTGAGTGCAGATTCACTCCATATTGTAATAGCTCCTGTTGGATCCTTGTAAGGTGTGACCTTCACCTTACACATGTCAAAGTTCATATCTTGAATGTAGAATTGCATACACCTCTTCCAATAGAGGGAGTTTGTGCCATCAAAGACTAGAAGACGCATGGAGAAGCCTCCCTTTAGGTTGAGAGAACCAAGTAGGTTGTCACCCATCTTTTCATCTTGTGGGAGATTATTAGAGAATATCCTTAGCTCTGATACCACTTGTTGGATCTAGGGCTCTAGATGGGGGTGAATAGAGTTTTAACAATTCTCACAAGATAGATTAGACCTTCAAATTATATCAAATTAAAACCAATAAATTAAGTGCAATTTGAAGTACTAACTAACAAGTATAGCAAGGATGAGAGGAATTGATAGCAAGCACTTGACAAGGTCATGTAGAGTGGTTCCTCTCTCCAAACTAGGAGAGAGTCAGTACACTACCTAGAGAGGTCAGCCTCTAGGACTTTGTAAGTGCTTTTCTCTATATATTCACCAATAAGAGTTACAACACAAGATCACCAAAGGAATTATCCATCCAAGTACAAACAGTATTGCACCTTACCATGGTCTTACCCACTTTGCAAGAGTCTTCAACCTTAATCCAAGGTCTTACCCACTCTAGCCCAAGTCTTCCGTCTTCGAGGACTTTTTCATTGTTATTGGATCTTTAGCCTTTGCCTTCTCCTTCACTTGGAGAATATCATCACCTCTTCATCAACCTTGAAGAGGAACAACAACAACTCCACCTTCACTCGGAGTAGCTTGCTTCACCTTTGTTTCATGGAGGAAAGGGGTAGGGAAGATGGAGTAGATGAGAGCTTTACAAGCACAAGGAAGTATCTATCTTACAAAATGCCTATCTCACTATTATCACTTACAATTTTTAAGGTTGCTCATTCATGCTATTCTAAGTCCTTAATATAGTTGAGTGTATTGCAACTCCTCCAGCCCCTTTCTCTCTCTAGTTTAAACCTTGTGTTTAAGTTCGCCTAATATTTTTCTCATCTTAGTTACAAGACATATCATCAACACAAGTGATTACAAATATCATCTAAGGTTGTTTGGAGTGATTTCTTAAATTGCACACTTGCATTGCATTTGACTTGAACTTGAACAAGATAGGGCTTGTATAATTTGATCCTATCATGTACCTAAAGCCTGAAATCAATCTTGAACAAACATATTAGATACATAGGAATGGAATGGTAAAGTCACTATCAAAATATGGACAATGTAGAACTCTAAAGTCAACATGGTTGTCTTGTTCTTAGAGAAGGAGCTAGCTTGGATGAGAGGAGTGATCAATCTAGGGTTTCTTCTCACTCTCTTTGTGTTACGTTTCTTTTTGGACCTTCTTCTTCATCTTTGTGGTGAGTTAGATAACTTTGTCCATGTTTATTGCTTACTCTTAACTTGAATGTATAAGATGTTGCTCTAAATCGTAGTTCTAAGTGGAAAGATGATACCTTTTCCTAGGGTACAAGTTATGAGGTAGTTTTTGAGTAGATAATCTCTCTATATGCACCCTATTACCTTGTGCACATTTCTACCTTGTAAGTGAAAGCTCTAGACCTTGTATGCATGTGGAAATCATGGTTTTGTTTTATCAAATGATGGTTTTTCTCTAGTTCTTTGAGCTGATTTCTCTTTGTTTCCATAACTCGATTGTTTGACTTCTTGTGTCAACCGATGGCTTGCACTAAGTGCTATTTTGATGGACCATCTTGTGCCTAGAACAGATAGATACATTCCTACAGTTTTTATGAACTTGATGCTCAAAATAAGTTGTCTAAATTGATGGTTTTCCTACCTCAAATAAATGATGGTTTACTTGATGTTTTGTACTTGTTTCTCCAACTAGTGATAAAACTTTATGGTGATTCTAGGTTCAAGAATGATGCTTCTTTTGGTTTATATCTGATGGTGTGTCTGGTTCCATGGTCGATGCTTTCACTGGGTCTTGGTCAATGGTTTGGTGGACGTCCACAACCGATGGTGGACCTAATGTCCACAACTGATGGTGCTTTTGAAGTCAGCAAAGTATGGCCTTTCTAGGTATATAATCATATGGCTTTGCATGATCCAATGGTGGTGGTTAATGCATATGATTCAATGGTCTTTTTTGCCTGGAACCTGATAGCTTTATGCGTGGTCTATGATTCGATGGTTTATACTTGTTGCACCTAATCTGATGGTTTGGATTTGATGATTTAAAATAGATGGTTTTAAGTCCCTGATTTTGTAGTCTTACCTTTGCCCTCGAATAAATACAAACAGGTGGTTATTTTAGAGTGTTTATTGGTAATGTTAGCTCAGCTTCCTTTGTTGAACCTATCCTAAAGTGATTAAGTCATGATGATGGTTAACTACAATTAAATTTCCTTTTATGATTGTTATGTGGGAGGAATAATCTCATGATGATTACGGTAATCCTACTTTGTTATCTGTTGAACCTCATAGATCTCATGATAAATAAAATGTTACGCTAAACTTTGTAACACTGTAAGATGGTGATTGTTGAGACTTTTATTAAGGTGTGGAAATATAATGATGTTGGTACACGAACATATGAGAATGGTGTTATTGACCTTTGGGAATATCTTGAGCCCTAATGGAGATATAATCCTCTTTGTGATGTGACAAGGATTGGTATCCTATGGTGATGTGATAAGGAATACGTCTCATATGTTTTATATCTTTTAAAGTTGCAATGTACCTATGTTCTTGCAGTAATTTGTTAGGGTTTGTATGTAACTTGATTGATGTAGTTAAAATATAACCCTTTGTTATTAAATAATCAAGTGAAACCCTAATCATGTAGTGCCCCATGTTGTAGAACCATTCCAATGTCAAGATTTGCTGGATGGGGAAACATGTATTCATATAGGGAAGCTCAGAGTCGTGTATTGTTGAGTATGTGCACAAGCGACTGTGTCCTTGACATCCTGATCCCAAGGTTTTGAGGATGACTGTGGTCATACCTCAATAGGAGAATGATTGTAGTCGTATCTCAGATATATGTATATGATATGTGGTTGAGGACAATTGTGGTAGTACCTCAGATGATAGGGTTCTTTATACCTAGTATACTAGTGTCGTGACCTATATACCAATGGTGCACTAGGTTGTTTGTAGCTTGACCTTATGTGTCATTATGGCTGACTCATACTAAATGAGAGATGATGTGATCTTACGATTATGGTTCTCCATGATCTTATATGGAACTGATTTCGACTTAGCAATGGTCAACTGGAGGTTTGAGTGGTATACCTCAAACTCCCCAGGGCTTAATAAAAGATGTAATCTAGTCACGTGGAAATTTTTTTAGGGTTAAACATGATTCACATTGGGTTATAACCCTTTTTGTTTCTTATAATGTTTAGTTGTTATATAATATGGTAAGAGAAATCAATTGTTTGGAAATGATAGTTTAATTTGTTCCTTTACATATCATGTAATCATCCTTGTTGTTATACTATCTACTAAATCTACTTGGAGCTGAAGGTTGTCTGGTAGTTAGTAGTGTCTGATAGTCGTCCATGAACTCTCAGGTCTAGGCGGTGGATGTTTAATAGATGATGTGTATATCCACATGAGTTTTTTGCAGTATGCTAATGTTTGTATATGGCATGTATATGTAGAGCAGTGTTTTTGTATATAGATTGTGGCCTCAATCACTGGACATATATGTAATACCAGATATGGTATGTGTTGTTATACATGTACTTGGACTTATATGTAATTATTTCTGAACATGTTGGTGATTTTTTCATCGGTTTTAATTTACCCTCTTCTATGGATACAAGATCAATTAGCAATCAATCATGCATTTTGTTTGAGTAAACTGATTTAGTGTGGTGGTGTGTCATAGTTTGGTTGGTATTAGAGCTTCAGGTTCTCTGAGTCTATAGGGACATAGGGTTTAGGTTTTGTGTCTGTTCTTACGTAATCCAACATATCTGATAATAGGTTATTCTTATGAAGATATGTCTGGTGAGCGTGAAGAGAACATGGAGAATAGCTACGTCATGCCCAAAGGTGATAGTAGGAGGCCAATACATGATGGTAGAGTGCTTGTGACGGGGTCAAAATAGCCCGTAGTGCCTCAGTTTGACCCTACAACCATGGAAAGTCTATCTTTCTAGTCCATGTTTAGACAGCTCATGGTGACGATTATGCACTTAGTAGATAGAGAACCCATACCTCAAGCTAGGGAATCCATCCCTAATGTGGAATCTCAGTGTTCCCATAATAGATACTTCTTCTTTCATATCTATTTTTGTTGATCTGGGTGCGACACACTCTTTTATCACCAACGAGGAGATAAGTAGTTGTAATCTGCTTATTTGTAGTTGTAACATCCCAGGATTTGAGGCCCTGGATAAGATGATCTTAAAAGGAATGATTGGACTACTCATATCACCAAGGTGCACATCCTTTTCTGAGAGCCCATCACTAAAGAACTCCATAGTTAAGTGTGCTTAGCTTAGAGTAGTACTAGGATGGGTGACCAGTTGGGAAGTTGATCCTGACTTGCGTGTCAGTGAGGACAAAGTGCACAGTTAAGGCTAGTGGTGGTCTGTGGGGCCAGTCGTCATTCCTAAAATTTTTCTAGAGCCTTGGGCAGTGGGCCCGAGTGGTACAAATGGTATTAGAGCCGATTCCCCTCCAATAGGTGGGGCCCACATGGGTCAGTGGCATGCCAGTCTTTGAGTCATGCGGTCCACGCATGTTGGAAAGGACTATCCAAGTTGATGAATCCGCCCATGCACTAGTAGTGTCCATGCATGTTGGAAAGGGATATCTGAGTTGATGGATCCTCCCTTGCGTTGGTAGTCGTGATCGGGAGATGGGTGTACATGGGCCATCTGGGTCAGCACTGAAATGAGGAATGATTATGAGGCCTTATAGTTGAGCCTTGAGGATGACATCAAGAGTCTAAGTTGGGGAGATTGTAACGTCCCAGGATTTCAGGCCTTGAATAAGATGATCTGAAAAGTAATGATTGGACTACCCATATCACCAAGGTGTACCTCCTTTTCCGAGAGCTCATCACTAAAGAACTCCATAGTTAAGTGTGCTTAGCTTGGAGTAGTACTAGGATGGGTGACTAGTTGGGAAGTTGATCTTAGCTTGCGCGTCAGTGAAGACAAAGTGTGCAGTTAAGGCTAGTGGTGGTCTGTGGGGCTAGTCATCACTCCTAAAATTTTACTAGAGCCTTGGGTAGTGGGCTCGGGCATAATAGTAGTAGATCTAATAGCCTTCTTCTAGAAACTCCATTAATTGGTTGTGCTGAGTTGCGAGAGGTGTGTCCATATTGTGTTCTGTCTTTCACTAGATGTAGCATTCAAGTGGACCTTATGCCACTTGACATGCATGGATTCGATGTGATCCTAGGGATCACACCTTGGATAACTACAAGGTTGTTTTGAACTGTAGTTCCAAGGTGGCAACATTTTGTGATGGAGATGTTTTGTGGATATCCCAAGGAGGTGGGAAGATTTTTCCTATGTTTTTGATGTCAGAAGTGATAGAAAGAAGTTGATGATACAAGGGTATGAGGCTTTCTTGGCATATGTTACGGATGCTAAGAGGGAGAGTATTAGTATCTAGGAGGTACATGTGGTGTGAGAGTTTGAGGATGCCGTTCTAGATGAGTTTCCTAGTATTCTCCCTTCTAGAGAGGTTAATTTTGGGATCAATCTTATTCCTAGAACACAACCCATAATGCAGTCACCTTACAGGATGGCACTAGTGGAGATGTAGGAGTTGAAGAAACAGTTACAAAAGTTGTTGGAGAACAGTCTCATTAGACCGAACACTTCCCCTTGGGATTCTCTCGTGTTGTTTGTAAAGAACAAGGTTGGCTCTATGAGGCTTTGCATAGATTACCGATAGTTGAACAAGGTCACAGTGAAGAACAAGTACCTGCTACCGAGGATAGATTATCTATTTGATCAGATGGAAGGTACTATAGTGTTTTGGAAGATAGACTTGAATTCAGGATACTACCAATTAAGGATCAAGGTGGATGACATACCTAAGGCTACTTTTAAGACTACGTATGGTTGCTATAAGTTTTTGGTTATGCCATTTGGGCTAACCAATGTAGCAATATTTTTTATGGATCTAATGAATAGAGTGTTCAAACCGTATTTGGATCAATTTGTAGTAGTGATCATAGATGATATCTTGATATATTCCAGTGATAGTCAACAACATGAGCATCACCTTCTCTAGGTGTTAGAGTTGTTGAGGAAGCACTAGATGTATGACAAGTTCAACAAGTGCAAGTTTTGGTTGGTCGAGGTGTACTTTCTTCACCACTTTATATCAACTAAGGGTGCTTGTGTAAACCCGAAGAAGGTGGAGTCAGTGCTAGAGTGGGATTATCCCAAGACACTGACTGAGGTTCAAAGCTTCCTAGATTTGGCTAGTTACTATAGGAGATTCATTAAGAATTTCAATTATGTAGTGTTACCCCCTAACCAAGTTGACTAGGAAAGGTGTTCCTTTTGTTTGGTATGACATGTCAGCGTTCTTTCCATTTGTTGAAGGAGAAGTTGGCAAGTTCTTCAGTGTTAGTGATGCCAGAGCAAGGGAAAGGCTACATCATCTTTTGTAATGCCTTAAAGGATGTCTTGGGATGTATGGTGATGTAGGACAAGTATGCGATTTCTTTTGTTTCACAACAACTTAAGAAATAGGAGGAGAACTACCTGACACAAGACTAGGAAGTAGAAGTTCTAGTTCATGCCCTGAAGATTTGGAGACACTATCTATATGGGGGAGAAGTTTTATATCTTCACCGACCACAAGAATCTTTAGTATATATTCTCGAAGCAGGAGTTGAAAATGAGGCAGAGAAGATGGATTGAGCTGATCAAGGACTATGATTGCATGATAGACTACCATACAGGTAAGGTGAATGTGGTGGTTGATGTGTTGAATAGGAAGTTGTCACATCTCAATTTTCAAATCCAATTTAAGGCTAATAATGGAGTTCCTCCTAAATGATAATAGTTAAGGGGGTCGAATGCAAAAAGACCAATAATAGTTGTCCTTATATGAGAATAGGATAAGTAAACTTAAAATAAGACTCAAATTCATATTTCACTTTCAAATGTGCATTATGTGTATCAATTAAATTAAGTTGATCCTATTTTTTTTCTCTCTCCTCCAGGATGGTCATAAACCGTAGGAAGAGGTTAAAGTGATGACTATGTGACTCTTGAATGAGAAAATCTTGAATTTGTGACTCAAGGATTCAATAATAATAACCTTCTTCATATTATCTCCCCTTTCATACATTTTAATTAAGGTTAATATTCAATAATGAGATTATGGACCAAAATAGGTACAAAACTGAAATCTAATTGCAAAAGAATATTCTATACCCTCAAATTAGTCTATGGTCCAAATTTGGAGTCATTTGGATGATGTTTGACCCACCAAATTGAATTTGAAAGATTTGAGTATAGTTTTATTAAGAATTTATTTCAAATACATTCAATGCATTAAATTGAAATAAGGTTACCCATTTTAATTATCTGTCACGCCTTCTTTCTCTTTACTTTCCTTCTAGGTGTGTGATATGAAGGTCCGTGTTTAATTAACTCTCAATCCAACAGCCCAGCAATCGTCATCTACCTCTGAATAACTTGTGGCCATCAGCCGTTTCATAGATCCACCTCCTCCAACCTCGTTCTCCATCAATTATCCACCAATGAGATATCTTCTCCGCTAGTTTCATCTTCCTCTGTCATTTCAAATGATCCATAACTCATTCTCCCTTTTGCCTTGAGCACAAAACGCCCATTCAGGGTTTGTAACATCCCTGACCTGGGTTATAACCTAACCCTGGAAGTTTTGCCTAAATATGTAATTATATACTTGTGAATACTCCCTGGCATGTAATTAAGTTCCTCAGGAACATATATTCTCAATTTTTGCTCCTTTTTAAACAAAGTTGTAGCATTGTGATGTATGTAGGGACCTATGTGCAAATTACCCAGTTTAAGGGTTTAACTTGCAAATTCACAAGGTTAAGATGTTCCTCTAATGTTGAGACATCATGAGGATGTTTATGATAAAGTTTGAAGGATTTCCCAAGCTTGAGCACCAAGGTGCAGCTGTGGAAGCAATCCCTATGCTTGAAAACCCTAATTTGGAGTAAAGTGCAATTTACCCAAATTGAAGGGTGCAACTTGTAATTTTCACTCTCTAGAACATCTTTTATAACTCTTGTCATCATTTAGAGTAGAAATGATGAAAGGGACACATCAATGAATAACCAGATAAGAAAAGGTGATCTTTGAGTTAAAAATCACCTAAAATGGGTATGGAGACCTTTCATGCATGTACCCTAGTTGAAAGTTGGCTTTCTTTACCCTTAGATCTTGAGATTTCATTAGCTTTGCATAAGTTTAGATGAGTGTGGACGTGCCCTTGAGCAAGGAGGGACTTAGATGTAAATTACATGTTTTAGAGGTCCTTATGGTGTAAAAAGGGCTAAAGTATATAAGCCTTTTCCTTGCAATTAAGTGAACGGATCCTTCATTTCCTTCACTTCTCCTTTTCTTTCTCAAACGACCAAGGCTAGCTCTGGAGCTCAGGGGGACGACCAACCTGTTCTAGGTGAGAGAACACCACCTTCTAGCTCGAATTCATGGAGGAATTCTTCCTTTAAGGTTGGTTTTGTGGATAGCTTACTTAGTCTTCTTGTTTTAGCCGACCAATCCTACCTTTTCTTGGAGGAACCACCTCTGGCCGACTTGTGGAAGCTCAAGGACGCCATTAAAGCTTGGAGCTTGGAAGTTTGGAGCTCTAGGAACAACCTTTAGGCGGGTTTTATGACTCTAAACTCTTGCTTTATATGCATACTTTGTTCTTGCAATTTAGCATGTTAGTTCTTCTTCTACCTCCCTTCTTCCTTGCACTTTTGCAAGCAAAACGGTGGAAGAACCGACCTTGACAGAGGTTGAAGATGAGGGGCGTGAATCCCTATGTTACTTTATCAAACGACCTTGGACCCTTTTGGTCCAAACGGTTGCAAACCGTTTAAGGTCAAACGGTTTCAAACCGTTTGATCTCAAACGGTCTTGCAAGACCGTTTGGATTGAAACGGTCTCAAGACCGTTTGATAGGGTTGACCAAGGGACGACCATTTGAGGGTCTGTTGGTTATATATTGAGTTTCATTCCTGTAAAGAATCAAAGTTTAATTCTTAACCAATTGAGAGTTGAAGGCACTTCAACATCCAAACCCTAATCGGGTTAAAATTGTTGTTTTAAAACATAGATCTTGTTGAATTTTGGGTTGAAGGACCCAAACGGTCTCAAGACCATTTGGGGGTTCCTCCAAACCGTCTCAAGACCGTTTGGGCACAACCCAAGACCGTTTGAAGGTCTAGGGTTGAGATAATCTAATGGTTTGAAGGTCCAATTGCAATAAGTTGATGAATTGATAAAAATGCTAATTTTTGACCTAATTGGAGTTCAACCCTAATCTAACCGACTTGGTTTTTGGTCAAACTTTGGGAAAACGGTCTCAAGACCGTTTGGATGATGTCCAAACGACCTAAAGACCGTTTGGGCCAAGTTTGGGCCCAAATGGAGGTCAATTGATAGGTTCAACCTTGAATTGTTTCACATTGTTGAATATTGATGACCATCCGATTTGAAACCCTAATTGAGAAGGATTCAACCCTAATTGGCTTTCAATTGAGGGTCAATTTGATGTCCAATTGATTAAGGCTAATCCTAATTGACTCAATTTATAAGTGTTTATCATGGATTTAGTTAATTGAGGGGTTCAACATACATATCCATGACCAATTGTAACTTTTGAACCACTTTGGAGGTCCAAACAGTTTGAGCCCATTTGGACCAAACGGTCTCAAGACCATTTGAGGTCCAATGGTCTCAAGACCGTTTGAGGTCAAACGGTCTCAAGACCGTTTGGGCTCAAACGATCTCAAGATTGTTTGGACCAATCGATCTCAAGTCGTTTTGATCAAACGATTTCAAACCGCATGAGCTTCAAACGGTTTGGAAAGTCAACCTTTCTAAACGGTCAGCACATCCAAACGGTCTCAAGAACGTTTGAGATCAAACGGTCTCAAGACCGTTTGAGATCAAACGGTCTCAAGACCGTTTTCTGGTTGAAGGTTGAAACCGTTTGAAGGTGTTCAAGGTGGTTTGTACTTAATCAATTGACGGTGTAATTGGTTCAAGGGTGATCTAATCTAAACCCTAATGGTAACCTAGGTCATTAAGGGACTAAGTGATTAATGAATTGACCCATGAAGGTGATCATGAGGCAAATTACCAAAATACCCATGAGGGGTTTAATGGAGTGAAACCTTGTTCTAATCAAACCCTAATCACGTGATAGTGATGTTTTTGGCTTATGTTAGTCAATAAGGACTTAACCCAACCTGATCTAGAGTGGTGTTATCACCATCTACTAGTAAGAGGAGAGAGAAAGTATCCTAAGAGAGAGTAAGTACCCTTTTATGGTGGAAACTCAAGTAAGATACTTTCAATACACATGAATGTGCATGATTAGGGAATGATCCACCTATGTGAGATCATGAAATCCTAATTATGATGCCTAGTGAATCTTAATCTTATTTAAGAGCTTAATTGATGATGTTTCTCATACATGATGATGTAATGAGTACAATTCACCATGGAGTGAATAGTAAACCCTAATTCTAGGGTGATGACATGAAAGATGAATAGTAAACCCTGATTGATGAATTGTTTACTGTTATCAGTTGAATTAACCTTGCAGGTTGTCATGAGATGATGATCACATCTAGGTATGGATTACAATACTATATTCATTGAAAGCATGTCTTAAGCTTTATGAATAAGTGAAATATCTTGATGCACTGCTAGTGACATCTATTGAGATTTATGGGCTGAAGAGCCATAAATACCATCAAGGTCATGCTTAACAGATGACTTGTGATGAGATGGTTGAGAACTGATGTTTGAAAAGAGTTAGGCTTGCTACATTAATATTCTCATTTATAGCTGTTATGCTAATGTTATTGTTTGAAGAACAATGTATGATGTTAAAAGAATACTGAATGTACCTAACTAATCAAGTGTAATGTAGAGCCCTGATCATAGATCCATCATTGTCAGAGTCTAAATGATGGTGAAACAGGTTTTCCCCAGGGAACTCCTGGATCACATACTTTTGAGTATGTGGGGTATATGGATGTGTAGAACCTTACATCCTAGTGTAGGAATTGATGTAGATTTTTATAGTCCGTCAAACCTTCACTGCAAAACCCAAAAGGTGAGATGTATCACTATTCTCCCAAAGTAAACACAAACACCGCATTGGTGAAAGATAAATAAGAAATCTTCCAATGGCGAAGAGAGTACAGAACGCCACTGTAACTCTAAAAACATAGCGAAGGTCCAGTTTACCCTGGTGAGCTATAAATAGAAGACGTCCTGCCAGATGTCCTGCAAACAATCCTCTAACTGACTGAGGAAGATGAGGTCATAAGAATCCGGCTCTTTTAATGACCTATGTATGATACTGATGTGACTTCTTAGCGATCAGTTGGAGTATGAGTGGTATGCCTCATCTCCACAGGGCATAATAATAATGTTTGAAAACATAATCAACAGCGTAGTATATCTGTTAGGGTTAACTACGAGTTACTTGATTGATGTTATACTGAATAAAGTATATGTTCTTCATGTTTCATAAATGTTGAGCTCTTGCTTATTATCAAAACTGCTAATGAATGCTTTGAAAGCTTTTACTGCTTAAGTTCTTCTTTGTTTTGCTTATAAAGCTTCTAGTGGAGAGTTGTAACTCTCGCTGGGGCAATTATGTATAATTGTCTCACCCCGTAGACTTCAACTTTTTAGGTGGTCGTCGAAGACAGAGGAACAGGTCTAAAGGTGACCAATCCCAGCAGCAGCAGCACCGGGAGCAGCAGTGAATCTCAGGTGGAGATTCAGCCTGCTATGTGGTGTAGTTAGAGTCAGTCCTATGTGTCCTCTGTTCTCTCCGGTCTTGGAGTGTTTTGGTTATGAGTTCTTGAGATTTTGTATCATGTTGTATATAATTACTCAAGAAGTAATTTGACAGAGATGTATACAGTTTAAATCGTTTTTCTATGGAAAAGGTTTGTGGTTTCAAGATCTTATCTCGAAAAGTTTTAATTTCCCGTGATCTTTGTCTTCCGTTGATTATCGATTGCTTCCGCTCAAGTTTAAATCGTGATTATTTCGTGGTTTGGAGATCGGAGCCCACAATTAAGTGGTATCAGAGCTCTAGGTTCTCCGAGTCTACAGAGGCATAGGACTTAGGAAGTTGAGTCTATCTTTAGTATTCCTTCCTTATCTAATAGAATCTTCTGCTCCTCAGGAGAAGAAGATACATAAGAATGTCAGAGCCACATGATGAGAACGTTGTAGAAAGTAGTGCTAGTGCACCTCAAGGCGGTGCAGGAGTACCAGAAATAGAACAGCCTGTACCAGAACAACCCAGAGAGCCACCCCAGTTCGACCCATCCGACATGGGTAACCCAGCAGTTCAGACGATGTTCGGGCAGTTTATGACTGCCATGACACACATAACCTACAGGATGCCTATGCCTGTACCTAGGGAACCTGTCCAACCAGAAGGTCAAGGTATCGGGAAGACGTTTGAGCGACTATGTCGTGTCGGAGCTACCGAGTACCTTGGGACTGTTGACCCCGCAGATGCTGATCTGTGGTTGATGGAGTTGGAGAAGGCTTTCAGGATCCTCAATATCCCTGAAGCTGAGAAGGTCAGACATGCTGTCTATCTTCTCAAAGGAAGCGCTGGTCATTGGTGGACAATGGAAGAGCAGAAGAGACCTGGAATGGAGATCTCATGGGAAGATTTTTGGCGGGAATTTGTTCATAGATATTTCCCAAAGACCTTCCTAGATGAGAAGATCTCTCAATTTGAGAGACTGAGACAGGGCATGATGAACATTAGCGAGTATGAAGCTAAGTTCATGGAGTTGTTGCGGTTTTGTCCGCACATGGCTGCCACAGAAGAAGAAAGAATCAGGAGATTCGAGAGGGGTTTGAATGCTGACATGAGTACCCCTGTGTCTGCCTTAGAAAACCGAGAGAGATTCTCTACCTTCGTTGAGTCAGTTCGAAGGATAGAGAGATCTGTGGTTGAGAAGAGGCAAACTCAGAAAAGATATCCACAGTTCCAGGGTTCTTCATCTAAGGACTTTAAGAAGCCTAGATCCTCTGCACCCAACCCTCCACCACCTAGATCTAGTTCTCAGACTCAGTGGTCTCCAAGTAGGGGTAGAGGACGACGACAACCACCTCGGGAGACTCAGAGTTCTGCATCAATGTCCGCTACTGGACCACCAAGACCACAAGAGAGAAGCTGCTACAACTGTGGTAAGGTGGGACGTTTGATGAAGGACTGCTGATCTAAGCCTGTCAGTGTGACACAGCCTCTGAGACAAGGTCAACAGGGATCACAGAGAGGGAAATCTCAAGGAGTAGCTCGAGGATGCGGGCAAGCGTCTCAAGCTGGATCATCAGCACCACCTCAACAACAGGCTACAGCGAGGTTCTATGCTATGAACCCACCAGAGGCAGTGGTCGATCCACAAGTGGTGACAGGTCAGATGGAACTTTTATATTCTGATATGTCTAAATCTTATGTAGTATCTATTCTCATTGATCCGGGTGCTACGCACTCTTTCATCACTCGAAGGGTGATTCACAATTGCAATATGATAACTAGTCATAGGGCAGATAGGTTGTTGTTGGAGACTCCGTTGAGTGGGTCTGCCGTTCTGCAAGAGGTATGCTCTCCCTGCATCCTCTTCTTTTCTAAACATCGCATTCAAGTGGACCTTATACCGCTTGATATGCAAGGATTTGATGTAATCCTAGGGATGAATACCTTGGAAAGGTATCGAGTTGTCTTGGATTGTGAGTCCAAGTTGGCAGTGTTTGCTGATGAAAGCAACACATGGATCTTTCAAGGAGAAAGAAAGATTCTGCCCACCTGTCTTGTATCAGCTATGGTTGCTAATAAGTTGATGAGGCAAGGATGTTATGCGTTCTTGGCCCATGTGGTAGATGTTACCAAGGAGAGTCCCAACCGTGCTGAAGTTCCTATAGTCAGGGAATTCGAGGATGTGTTTCCTGAAGAACTTCCTGGTATACCACCACCTCGGGAGATTGATTTTGAGATCAATTTGGTCCCAGATACGAAACCCATAGCCCAGACTCCGTATAGGATGGCGCCTGCCGAGATTGCAGAACTCAAGAAACAGCTTCAAGAGTTACTTGAGAAGGGTTTCATCCGACCGAGTACCTCACCTTGGGGTGCTCCGGTTTTGTTTGTTAAAAAGAAAGATGGATCAATGCGGTTGTGCATTGATTATAGACAACTCAATAAAGTAACAATAAAGAACAAGTATCCTTTGCCGAGGATTGATGATCTTTTTGACCAGTTGCGTGGAGCAACAGTCTTCTCCAAGATAGACTTAAGGTCTGGATATCATCAACTCCGCATTAAGGACAGTGACATATCCAAGTCTGCCTTTAGGACAAGATATGGTCACTATGAGTTCACGGTTATGTTGTTTGGACTAACCAATGCACCAATTGCATTCATGGAACTCATGAATAGAGTCTTTCGACCCTTCCTTGATCAGTGTGTTGTCATCTTCATAGATGACATGCTGATTTATAGTAAGGATGCTCAGCAGCATGAGCAGCATCTTCACCAAACTTTGACTTTTCTAAGAAAACACAAGCTATACGCTAAGTTTAGCAAATGCGAGTTCTGGTTATCTGAAGTGTCTTTTCTTGGACATGTGGTATCTGCCTCGGGAATTCGTGTTGACCCTGCAAAGGTAGAATCTGTTCTACAGTGGGAACAACCGAAGACACCGATGGAGATTAGAAGTTTCTTAGGGTTAGCTGGTTATTATCAAAGGTTTATTAAGAATTTCAGTTCTATAGCCTTACCTTTGACCAAGTTAACTCGGAAAGATGTTCCTTTTGCTTGGTGTGATAAGTGTCAACAGTCTTTTCAGCTGTTGAAGGAGAGGTTGACAAGTGCACCTGTGCTTGTGCTACCTGAGCAAGGAAAAGAATATGTAGTCTTCTGTGATGCCTCCAAGAATGGACTTGGATGTGTGTTGATGCAGGATAAACAAGTGATTTCTTTTGCTTCCCGACAGCTTAAGAAACACGAGGAGAATTATCCAACACACGATCTGGAGTTAGCTGTTCTGGTCCATGCCTTGAAGATCTGGAGACATTATCTCTACGGAGAAACCTTCCAGATTTTCACAGACCACAAGAACCTTAAGTATATCTTCTCTCAGCATGAGCTTCACATGAGGCAACGTCGCTGGATGGAGTTAATCAAGGACTACGACTATACAATTGATTATGCAGATGCCTTGAGTAGGAAATCAGCAACATCAACCATGGATAGAGCACAACTAAGTTCCTTAGTATGCTCTAGGAGAGATATGCTTATCTCTTTAAGGCAAGACAATGTGCAGTTGAAGGTATCATTGTTAGCTGGTTTGTTAGCTGAGATGCAGATTAAACCTACCCTAAGAGAACAGATAAAGGAGGCACAACAAGTAGATACTGCAGTTCAGCAGATTAGATCTGAGTTTGGTGATGAGAAGCGAGAAGGTTTTCATGAGTCAGATAACCAGGTGGCATGCTATCATGGGAGGATGATAGTGCCAGATGTAAATAACCTGAGGCAGTTAGTTCTGGAGGAAGCTCATTCTTCAATGTATGCTATGCATCCAGGGAGCACCAAGATGTATCAGAACTTGAAAGATATGTATTGGTGGCCTGGGATGAAGAAGGATGTAGCTGAGTTTGTTCTGAGGTGCCCTGTGTGTCAGCAGGTCAAGGCTGAGCACCAGAAACCTGCAAGAACAATGCAACCTTTACCCATACCACAGTGGAAGTGGGACCATGTGACCATGGACTTTGTTGTTGGCCTACCCAGGACAAACAAAGGACATGATTCCATTTGGGTAGTTGTTGATAGGTTGACAAAGACAACACATTTCTTACCTGTCAAGACAACCTATTCTGCTGAAAGGTTATCCCAGTTGTATGTTCAAGAGATAGTGCATTTGCACGGAGTTCCTGTCACTATAGTTTCTGACAGAGGTCCCCAGTTTACAAGTCGTTTTTGGGAACAGTTACACAGAGCCCTAGGCACCAAGTTAAGGTTTAGTACAACCTTTCATCCACAGACTGATGGACAGTCGGAAAGGACTATACAGACCTTGGAAGACTTGTTGAGAGCATGTGTTCTCCAGTTTACCGGGAGTTGGGATCTACATCTGAACTTGATAGAGTTTGCCTATAACAATAGCTATCAGCATAGCATTGATATGGCACCATATGAAGCCTTATATGGTAGACGTTGTAGATCACCCTTGTGTTGGTATGAGACTGGTGAGCACCAGTTGTTAGGTCTTGATCTTGTGCAGCAAACTACAGAGAAGATTAAAATTATACAGCAACAACTTAAGACTGCACAGGATAGACAGAAATCGTATGCTGATAAACGTCGTAGACCCCTAGAGTTCCAGGTTGGAGACAGAGTATATCTTAAGGTCTCACCTTGGAAAGGAGTCCTTCGTTTTGTAAGGAAAGGGAAGTTAGCTCCTAGATTTATGGGACCTTATCCGATTGTTGAAAGAGTTGGAAAGGTAGCCTATAGACTAGAGTTACCTCAGGACTTGCAGAAGTTACACCCTATGTTTCACATTTCCATGCTGAGGAAATGTCACCTAGACACCGAGTCAGTTCTACAACCTATGGAAGTAGAATTGAATGAAGATATAACATATGAGGAGGGACCAGTGTCAATCCTTGATAACAGAACTAAAAAGTTAAATAAGAAAGGTATAAGTCTTGTGAAAGTCCTCTGGAACTATCGTGGTGTTGAAGAAGCCACTTGGGAACTAGAGGATGAGATTAGGAGGAAATACCCTACTCTTTTCTCATAATACGCTTTATCGATTTCGGGGACAAAATCCTGGTGAAGGGGTGGATAATTTGTAACATCCCTGACCTGGGTTATAACCTAACCCTAGAAGTTTTGCCTAAATATGTAATTATATACTTTTGAATACTCCCTGGCATGTAATTAAGTTCCTCAGGAGCATATATTCTCAATTTTTGCTCCTTTTTAAACAAAGTTGTAGCATTGTGATGTATGCAGGGACCTATGTGCAAATTACCCAGTTTAAGGGTTTAACTTGCAAATTCACAAGGTTAAGATGTTCCTCTAATGTTGATACATCATGAGGATGTTTATGATAAAGTTTGAAGGATTTCCCAAGCTTGAGCACCAAGGTGCAGCTGTGGAAGCAATCCCTATGCTTGAAAACCCTAATTTGGAGTAAAGTGCAATTAACCCAAATTGAAGGGTGCAACTTGTAATTTTCACTCTCTAGAACATCTTTTATAACTCTTGTCATCATTTAGAGTAGAAATGATGAAAGGGACACATCAATGAATAACCAGATAAGAAAAGGTGATCTTTGTGATAAAAATCACCTAAAATGGGTATGGAGACCTTTCATGCATGTACCCTAGTTGAAAGTTGGCTTTCTTTACCCTTAGATCTTGAGATTTCATTAGCTTTGCATAAGTTTAGATGAGTGTGGACGTGCCCTTGAGCAAGGAGGGACTTATATGTAAATTCCATGTTTTAGAGGTCCTTATGGTGTAAAAAGGGCTAAAGTATATAAGCCTTTTCCTTGCAATTAAGTGAACGGATCCTTCATTTCCTTCACTTCTCCTTTTCTTTCTCAAACGACCAAGGCTAGCTCTGGAGCTCAGGGGGACGACCAACCTGTTCTAGATAAGAGAACACCACCTTCTAGCTCGAATTCATGGAGGAATTCTTCCTTTAAGGTTGGTTTTGTGGATAGCTTACTTAGTCTTCTTGTTTTAGCCGACCAATCCTACCTTTTCTTGGAGGAACCACCTCTGGCCGACTTGTGGAAGCTCAAGGACGCCATTAAAGCTTGGAGCTTGGAAGTTTGGAGCTCTAGGAACAACCTTTAGGCGGGTTTTATAACTCTAAACTCTTGCTTTATATGCATACTTTGTTCTTGCAATTTAGCATGTTAGTTCTTCTTCTACCTCCCTTCTTCCTTGCACTTTTGCAAGCAAAACGGTGGAAGAAGCGACCTTGACAGAGGTTGAAGATGAGGGGCGTGATTCCCTATGTTACTTTATCAAACGACCTTGGACCCTTTTGGTCCAAACGGTTGCAAACCGTTTAAGGTCAAACAGTTTCAAACCGTTTGATCTCAAACGGTCTTGCAAGACCGTTTGGATTGAAACGGTCTCAAGACCATTTGATAGGGTTGACCAAGGGATGACCGTTTGAGGGTCTGTTGGTTATATATTGAGTTTCATTCCTGTAAAGAATCAAAGTTTAATTCTTAACCAATTGAGAGTTGAAGGCACTTCAACATCCAAACCCTAATCGGGTTAAAATTGCTGTTTTAAAACATAGATCTTGTTGAGTTTTGGGTTGAAGGACCCAAACTGTCTCAAGACCATTTGGGGGTTCCTCCAAACGGTCTCAAGACCGTTTGGGCACAACCCAAGACCGTTTGAAGGTCTAGGGTTGAGATAATCTAATGGTTTGAAGGTCCAATTGCAATAAGTTGATGAATTGATAAAAATGCTAATTTTTGACCTAATTGGAGTTCAACCCTAATCTAACCGACTTGGTTTTTGGTCAAACTTTGGGCAAATGGTCTCAAGACCGTTTGGATGATGTCCAAACGACCGAAAGACCGTTTGGGCCAAGTTTGGGCCCAGTTGGAGGTCAATTGATAGGTTCAACCTTGAATTGTTTCACATTGTTGAATATTGATGACCATCCGATTTGAAACCCTAATTGAGAAGGATTCAACCCTAATTGGCTTTCAATTGAAGGTTAATTTGATGTCCAATTGATTAAGGCTAATCCTAGTTGACTCAATTTATAAGTGGTTATCATGGATTTAGTTAATTGAGGGGTTCAACATACATATCCATGACCAATTGTAACTTTTGAACCACTTTGGAGGTCCAAACGGTTTGAGCCCATTTGGACCAAACGGTCTCAAGACCGTTTGGATCCAAACGGTCTCAAGACCATTTGAGGTCAAACGGTCTCAAGACCGTTTGAGGTCAAACGGTCTCAAGACCGTTTGGGCTCAAACGATCTCAAGATCGTTTGGACCAATCGATCTCAAGTCATTTTGATCAAACGGTTTCAAACCGCATGAGCTTCAAACGGTTTGGAAAGTCAACCTTTCTAAACGGTAAACACATCCAAACGGTCTCAAGACCGTTTGGTGGTTGAAGGTTGAAACCGTTTGAAGGTGTTCAAGGTTGTTTGTACTTAATCAATTGATGGTGTAATTGGTTCAATGGTGATCTAATCTAAACCCTAATGGTAACCTAGGTCATTAAGGGACTAAGTGATTAATGAATTGACCCATGAAGGTGATCATGAGGAAAATTACCAAAATACCCTTGAGGGGTTTAATGGAGTGAAACCTTGTTCTAATCAAACCCTAATCACATGATAGTGATGTTTTTGGCTTATGTTAGTCAATAAGGACTTAACCCAACCTGATCTAGAGTGGTGTTATCACCATCTACTAGTAAGAGGAGAGAGAAAGTATCCTAAGAGAGAGGAAGTACCCTTTTTTGGTGGAAACTCAAGTAAGATACTTTCAATACACATGAATGTGCATGATTAGGGAATGATCCACCTATGTGAGATCATGAAACCCTAATTATGATGACTAGTGAATTTTAATCTTATTTAAGAGCTTAATTGATGATGTTTCTCATACATGATGATGTAATGAGTACAATTCACCATGGAGTGAATAGTAAACCCTAATTCTAGGGTGATGACATGAAAGATGAATAGTAAACCCTGATTGATGAATTGTTTACTGTTATCAGTTGAATTAACCTTGCAGGTTGTCATGAGATGATGATCACATCCAGGTATGGATTACAATACTATATTCATTGAAAGCATGTCTTAAGCTTTATGAATAAGTGAAATATCTTGATGCACTGCTAGTGACATCTATTGAGATTTATGGGCTGAAGAGCCATAAATACCATCAAGGTCATGCTTAACAGATGACTTGTGATGAGATGGTTGAGAACTGATGTTTGAAAAGAGTTAGGCGTGCTACATTTTATTATTCTCATTTATAGCTGTTATGCTAATGTTATTGTTTGAAGAACAATGTATGATGTTAAAAAAATACTGAATGTACCTAACTAATCAAGTGTAATGTAGAGCCCTGATTATAGATCCATCATTGTCAGAGTCTAAATGATGGTGAAACAGGTTTTCCCCAGGGAACTCCTGGATCACATACTTTTGAGTATGTGGGGTATATGGATGTGTAGAACCTTACATCCTAGTGTAGGAATTGATGTAGATTTTTATAGTCCGTCAAACCTTCACTACAAAACCCAAAAGGTGAGATGTATCACTATTCTCCCAAAGTAAACACAAACACCGCATTGGTGAAAGATAAACAAGAAATCTTCCGATGACGACGAGAGTACAGAACGCCACTGTAACTCGAAAAACATAGCGAAGGTCCAGTTTACCCTGGTGAGCTATAAATAGCAGACGTCCTGCCAGATGTCCTGCAAACAATCCTCTAACTGACTGAGGAAGATGAGGTCATAAGAATCCGGCTCTTTTAATGACCTATGTATGATACTGATGTGACTTCTTAGAGATCAGTTGGAGTATGAGTGGTATGCCTCATCTCCACAGGGCATAATAATAATGTTTGAAAAACATAATCAACAGCGTAGTATATCTGTTAGGGTTAACTACAAGTTACTTGATTGATGTTATACTGAATAAAGTATATGTTCTTCATGTTTCATAAATGTTGAGCTCTTGCTTATTATCAAAACTGCTAATGAATGCTTTGAAAGCTTTTACTGCTTAAGTTCTTCTTTGTTTTGCTTATAAAGCTTCTAGTGGAGAGTTATAACTCTCGCTGGGGCAATTATGTATAATTGTCTCACCCCGTAGACTTCAACTTTTTAGGTGGTCGTCGAAGACGGAGGAACAGGTCTAAAGGTGACCAATCCCAGCAGCAGCAGCACCAGGAGCAGCTGTAAATCTCAGGTGAAGATTCAGCCTGCTATGTGGTGTAGTTAGAGTCAGTCCTATGTGTCCTCTGTACTCTCAGGTCTTGGAGTGTTTTGGTTATGAGTTCTTGAGATTTTGTATCATGTTGTATATAATTACTCAAGAAGTAATTTGACAGAGATGTATACAGTTTAAATCATTTTTCTATGGAAAAGGTTTGTGGTTTCAAGCTCTTATCTCGAAAAGTTTTAATTTCCCGTGATTTTTGTCTTCCGCTGATTATCGATTGCTTCCGCTCAAGTTTAAATCGTGATTATTTCGTGGTTTGGAGATCGGAGCCCACAGGGTTGTCCTCTCCTCGTTGCCCCGAGATGTAGAGTGATATATGGCTCATCCCTTTCCTATATAAGATATGGTCAAGCATTACCAGTCTATGTGACCAGTTGTCATTCATGATACTCTACTAGAGCCTTGGGCAGCGGGGCCCAAGCGTTACATCAATTGTTTCAAATTGCCTACCCATCAAAGCTATATAGAATTGAGAATTTTAGATGTTACATTGACTCATTCAGATCCAAATTGTACGCATTGCACTTGTAATTGGGTGCATTGACAAAAGAATTTCCACATGTTTAAAATTTTGTAGGATCATTACACATATGACTAGGCACATTCCATTACGAATTGGGTGCATTACATGTGAAACTAGGTGCATTGCAAAAAAATAGGTGCATTGATGGTACATGGAAGAAGAAGAAGAATAAGATGGTGATGATGATGAAGATGGTAATCATGATGATGATTGTGTGCATTCCATTCCAAACTTAGCACATAGCATAACAAATTTGGTAGCATCAATATTACATGGAAGAAGAAGGAGAAGAAGAAGAAGATGGTGATGATGAAGAAGAAGAAGATGATGGTCATGATCATGATTATGATGATGATGATGGTGGTGGTGGTGGTGGTGGTAAATAGGGGCTACACTAACAATTAGGTGCGTAACATTACTGATTGGGAGCATACAGATCTAAATTGCATGTATTGCACTTGTAACTGGGTGCATTGCACTTGTAATTAGGTGCATTTCACTTATAATTGGGCGCATTGCATAAAAAAACAATGTCCATATGGTGAAACTATGTAGGCTCATTACACTTAAGTGTAGACACATTACATAACTAAATGGGCACATTCCATTCCAAAGTGGGAGCTTTACATGTGAATCTAGGCACATTGTATAAAGAAGTGGACGCATTGGTATTACATGGAAGAAGAAGGTGAAGAAAAGAAGAAGAAGAAGAAGAAGATGATGATGATGATGATGATGATGATGATGATGAAGATGATGGTGATGTACCCACTTATTCTAACAATGCACACATAATTTAGTAGATGCATTGATAGTAGAAGTGGGTGCATTCTACTCAAATGTGAGTGCGCATTTCCAGTAGGAGTGGGAAAATTCCAGAAAAATATACTACATTGTAATTGAATGCATCCACTTCTACTAATATGGGTGCATTCCACTCATATGTGGTTGCATTACTAATAGAAATGGGTGTTTTCCACATTTCAATCGAATGTGCCCACTTCTACTAGTAATGATCCCCACATTTGAGTGGAATACACCCGCTTCTACTAACAATACGCTCACATTTGAGTAGAATGCATTTATTTCTACTAGCTATGCATCCATATCTTAACTGATGCCTTGCTAGTAGAATGTAGACACATTGCTAGTAGAGGTTGGTGCATTGTAGTAAAAGTTTGTGCATTGCTCATAGAAATGAAAGCATTTCATATTTTCATAAATTGCACCCACTTATACTAGTAATGAGCCCACATTTGAGTAGAGTGGTCAAATTTTACTAGAAATACACTTATATTTTAATCTCTTATCATTACTTCCCTCCTCTTCTGTCATTACTTTCTTCCTCTCTTTTTCCCTCCTTACTTCCTTCCTTCCTCATTCCAATATTTTCTCATTACTCCCCTCATCTCTCTTCTTTTCTCTCCTTACTTCCATCCTCATTTTTTCTCCAAAAAAATGAGCAAAATAATACTCATTTTCATATTTTTATTGTTTTTTTTAAATATGTCGACATCATAAATGTATATTTTATATAGATTCTAATGATTTTTATTTCATCAAAAATTTCATTAATGATTGAAAGTTATAAGAAAAACTTTATATTCATATTTTACTTCCCTCATCTTTTATTTTTCCCCTCACACAAAAGAAAAAAAGAAAAAAGAAAAAGTAAAAAAAGGTCAGGTTGGCAAAGGAAGTTTGAGAGAACGTCAAAGTCACGTCCTAACCCACGCGGGTTTCCAAATCTAAAAGCACATTGAAGTAGGTCCGCCACGCATTCCTACTCGAGAAACGATAAGTAGAGGTAAAGTGGGAGGCTAAATTAGACAACTTTTATCAGCTGGTTTCTCATCTCCAAATACAGGCAGGATGGTAAACATGAAAGAGAGAGAGAGTGGGGAACAGGGGTCGACTATATGAAAGAATGAGAAACATGAAAGAGAGAGAGTAGGTAGGTAGGAGAGAGAGTGGGGAGAAATGTTGGATATAGGAGAGAGGAAAAAAGACGTCATTATTACTAATATCTTTCAAGTTGTAATTAATTTTATAACAAAAAGAAATTTATTGTATTCCTTATAGAAAAATATTTTAAACAAGACCAATGTCAACATATTCTTTTATAAAAAAGAGAGGGCCAAGATATGGATGGGAGAGGGAGTGGTTTTAGTAGAGAGAAAAAATAATAAGATATTTTTGCTAATATCTTTCAAACCGTAATGAAATTTTAGCTTAGTAAAATGTTTGTGTTCCTTAAAAAAATACTTTAAAATAAGATCAATGTCAACATGTTTCTGATAATGAATAGCATTAATTCCAACCTATTCGTCGTATTTTGCTAATATCTTTAAAACCATAATGAATTTTTTGCAAAAATAAGAATCGTTGTGTTCCGTATGAAAAATTCCTTAAAACAAGACAAATACTAAAAAAAAGGAGAGAGAAAAATTATTTTTCTTATGACTTTCAATCAATGGGATGTTATCTTTGATCCAATTGTATGTTATCTTCGGTCCATTTGGATGTTATCTCAGGTCCAGTTGGATGTAATCTCAGTTCAAATTGGATGTTATCTCTGATCCATTTATATGTTTACTCAGGTCCCATTTGATATTATCTTTACTCCATTTGTATGTTATCTCTGGTCCATTTGTATGTGATTTCTAGTTCATTTGTATATTATTTCAGATCCAATTGGATATTATCTTTGCACTCTTTGTATGTTATGTCCGGTTCATTTGTATGTTATCTCTGTACCAATTTGGTGCTATCTCTGGAATATAATTTGTTGTTATCTCTAGTCTAATTTGTTGTTATATCTTTATCCAACTTGTTGTTATCTTCATGCAATTTGTTACTATCTCTATTCCGATTTGTTATTATAACATCCAATCGGATGTTATCTTAGGTCCAATTGGATGTTGTCTCAGTTTAAAATAAATATTATCTCTGATCCATTTATATGTTAACTCCGACCCAATTGGATGTTATCTTAGATCCATTTGTATGTTATCTCTGGTCGATTTGTATGTTATTTCTGGTTCATTTGTATATTATCATAGGTCCAACTGGATGTTATCTTCGGTCCATTTGTATATTATCTCTAGTTCATTTGTATGTTATCTCTAATTAAATTTGTTGTTATCTCTATTCTTATTTGTTGTTATCTCTTTGTCCAACTTGTTGTTATCTTCACTGCAATTTGTTATTACCTCTGGTCCAATTTTTTATTATAACATCCAATCGGATGTTATCTCAGCTCTAATTGGATGTTACCTTAGATCCAATTAGATGTTATCTCAGGTTCAATTGTATGTTATCACTGATCCAATTGAATGCTATTTGAGGCCCTATTGATGTTATCTCACGTCCATTTAGAGATTGTCTTTGTTCCAATTGGAAGTTATCTATTATCCATTTGTATGTTATCTCCAACCCATTTGTATGTTACCTCTTGTTCAATTTGTTATTATCTCTGGTCCAGTTAGAAGCTATCTACAGTCAAATTTATTATTATCTCTTGTACAATTTGTTTTTATATTTGGCCCAATTTGTTGTTACCTTCGGTCCAATTTGTTGTTATAACATCCAATTGCATGTTATCTTAGATCCAATTATATGTTATCTTTGTTTAATTGGATGTTATCTGAGATCTAATTGGATGTTATCACATGTCGATTTGGATATTATCTTTGATCTAATTGGAAGTTATCTATGGTCCATTTGGATGTTATCTCTGGTCTATTTGAATGTTATCTCTAGTCTATTTATATGTTATATTTGATCCAATTATACGTTATCTCAAGTATTATTCAACAATATCACAAGTTATCCCATGTTGTCCCATGTGTTATCCTATGTGTTATCACATGGTATCCCATGTTGTCCCATGTGTTATCCTATGTATTATCACATGGTATCCCATGTGTCTTATCCCATGTTATCTCATGTCACATTATTTGTTATCTCATATTTTCCATGTTATCCCATGTGTGTTATTGTTGGCTAAATTGGACATCATTATAAATCCCTTTATTTTGATGATGACAAACATTTCTTTCTTATGGTTTTTCCTTCTATTGTATTTTGTTCTCCTTTACTACTCCTAGGTTGGAAGTTACGGAAAGGAGGTTGTTGGAGCTTCTTCGGTGGTGAAGGTAGCTCGACGAACTTAGGATTACTTCAAGAAGGCTATCTCAACGGGAAGCTACTTCAAGAGCAAGGCTACTTCAAGGGGGAGCTTGGAGTTACCTCAAGGAAGACTGCTTCAAGGTTGGTGAGACTACTTCTAGGTGAAAGCTATCCTAAGGGTGAAGGTATGTGTATCTTATGTAACATCCTTGCGAGGTAATAAAATACAAGTTCTTTCAAAATCCCAATTGAAAACAATTGGGTAGTGGACTGACTCCCTTAGTTTTTCCTAAGGGTGGAACCACTCTAAACGCTGTGTCTCCTTCTCCAACAATTGTGGTTGCTAGGTTGAATTAATTTTAAAATCATCGTAAAACCCTATTCACCACCCTCTAGTGGTTTTTCGGTTATCTCATGTGTTATCCCATGTTATGCATGTCATATTATTTGTTATCTCGTGTTATTCTATGTTATCTCATGTGTTATCCAATGTGTTGTCATGTCGAATTGTATGGCATACCATGTCAAATTGTGTGTTATCAATTGTTGTCCCATGTAATTCTATGCCAAATTATGTGTTATATCTTAACAATTATATGTTATTTCTGGTCCACCTAGATTTTATCTCTGGCACTATTGTACGTTATATGAGGTCCAATTATATGTTATGTCCAGTCTACTTGTATGTTATCTACCGTCAAATTGCACATTATCCCAGGTTCATTTTTTTTAAGAGAGAAAATATGAGGAATAGGAGGGAAGTATTCTCATTTATTTTTATATTAAAACTATGTTAACATTGATCTTGTTTTAAAATATTTTTAAGGAATTTAATATTTTTCTATTTTGTCCAAAAATCCATTACAAATTAAAAGTTATAAAAATATTTTTTTCTCTTCCTTTTTTACTTTTTACAATCACATTACCTCTTCTATATTTTATTTCTTTTCAAAATATGTCAAAATTTAATCTTTTTGTTATTATTTTGTCAAAAAATTATTACAGTTCAAAAGTTTTCAATAATTTTTTTTTCTCTTTCTCTTACCGCCTCTTTCTCTACCCACTCTCCCCGCATTCTCCCTCTCCCCTTCACATTTCTTTCTCTCACGCTGAAAAAAAAACAACATACCTTACCACCTATTTAATTTCTGTGTCGCTGCAATAACGGGTCGTACTGATTGCAGCAGTGTCATCTGGAATATTGAACGACTTTGTATAACAAATATCTTCCCACTATGTGGTGATCTTCTTCACTTGCATGCGAAACAATTTTCTCGTACCCTGTCATAATGGGATTCGTGAGCCGCCAATTAGACCGTCCGCGTCTAGAACCAAATGAACCGGGTCAGCTCTAAAAATATCTCTCCAGGCCGCGTCACTCCTCTAGCTCACATGATTTAGAGTAAGGCTACAGGCACCCGTCCACATCCCCAGGAGCATACTCAGTAGTTGGGAATGTGACACTGCTGATGTAGCAATTGGGAATGTGGCACTGCTGATGTGACAAAAAGTTGCTGAAAATTAAAAAGAGATTAAAAAGAAGAGAGAGAAACTGGTTTTGCTCATAACTTTCAATTCTAAATGATTTTTTTTTGAAATAAAAAATATCAGATTCCTTATGAAAAATACTTTCTATCAAGACCAATGTTGACATACTTTGGAAAAAATAATATTAAAAGTATATTAATAGAGGAGAGAAGTATACAAAAGTACAGTACGTTTTTGGATACCATACTCAGATTGACCATTCAGGTACAATACTTATTGCCTCTTTATTTCTTCATATTCCATATTATGTCATAAATCCATAAGTATCGTACATGTTATCATTTATATTAATTTTTGCATATATTCAAAATGTAACGTTTGATAATAATCATATACAAAGATAGTCAAGGTACCGTACGAGACATAACAACAGTACATAATTTGATGATCTTGTTGTTACTAGAATTACAGTACTAACGGTAACCTTTTGTAATACAAAGTATAGTATTAGACGTACAGTACTAGATGTACAGTACGAGACACAATAACAATACATGATTTGATGATCTTGTTGGTACACGAAGTACAGTACTAACAACCACATTTTATAATACAAAGTATAGTACTAAACGTACAGTACTAGATGTATTGTACGAGAGATACATTACATGATTTGATGATCTTATTGGTACAGAAGTACAGTACTAACAACCACATTTTGTAATACAAAGTCTAGTACTAGAGGTACTATACGAGACATACTGTAATGATTTGATGATCTTGTTGGTACAAGAAGTACAGTACTAACAGCTACATTTTGTAATACAAAGTATAGTACTAGACGTACAGTACTAGAGAAACTGTACGAGACATACCAACAATATATGATTTGATGATCTTGTTGTTACTAGAAGTACAGTACTAACAACCACATTTTATAATACAAAGTATAGTATTAGACGTATGGTACTAGAGGTACCGTACGAGACACAAGAACAATACATGATTTAATGATCTTGTTGGTACAAGAAGTACTGTACTAACAGTCACATTTTGTAATACAAAGTATTATACTAGACGTACAACACTAGAGGTACCGTACGAGACATAACAACAATACATGATTTGATGATCTTGTTGGTAATGTATGAGACATATCATGTATAAAAGATTGTCAATAACCACATACCGTACCTATATAAACTAATTCACATTTCAATAAAAACATACACATTTTACTAAACTACAATACTTTCACCTATGTTTAAGAACAACTAATCCTTGATCTTATTCATTCAAAAGTATAATACTAAACTCATGGCTAATGTTAGTTCAATCGAATCTATAGATGAACAAGTAAATATTGTATATGATTTAGGAGAAACACGAATGTGATGTACTATACTCACAAGTATTGTACGTCTATACCCAAAGCATGTGCATGGTATCATATAATACGGATACTATATTTCTCTCATATTATTAGTAATTTAAAGTATGTCAACACTAGTCTTGTTTGAAAGTATTTTTTACAAGGATTTAATGTAATTTATTTTATTAAATAAATATGCTCCAGAGTGAAAGTTATGGACAAAAATATTTTCTCTCTCTTCTACTTCTTCATCCTTTATTTCTTTAATAAATAAAACTTGACTAAAGTTGTGAAGATAGTCATTTTCTCTCTCTTATTTTTTTTTACTTTTAATGTTGTTAGTTGTACAAAGACAAAGTATACACTATGGATATGTGCTCAGAATATTGACTATTATGCCCAAAACACATGTATTATATCTTCCCATATTATTATTTTTTCAAATATGCAAACATTGGTCTTATTGAAAAGTATTTTTATTACAAATCTAGTACTTTTTGTTTCATTGAAAAATTCATTGTGGCTTGAAAGTTATGATCAATACAAGTTTTCACTTTGTTTCTACTTCTCTCTTATTTAAAAATAAATAAAGTTGGTCCACATTTACCTTTGCAGCAGCCTCAGCCGGGTCAGCCGGTTACGGCTAGATTTACTCTATCCGATATAAGGTGCCTGACATCTGACATGTCTCTATCGCAATCCTCAAAGAAAATGGGGGATCCGATGAGCAGTTCAGACAATCTCCTCCGCCCGGGTATCCGATACTTTCCTTTTGTAGTTTAAATTGGTAAAGAGCCATAGATTATAGACAATCTCCCGCTGTAGTTTAAATTGGTAAAGAGCCATAGATTATAGACAATCTCCTCCGCCCGGGTATCTGATACTCTCCCGTTGTAGTTTAAATTGGTAAAGAGCCATATATTATAGATAATATGTGAATGACTTCAATGCGAACAACTTGTCGACTACTTTGTTCATCAGTTTCCGTTATTCACACAAAATTTTGGGAGGAAGTGAGCGCTCGAGAGTCGCAGTTAAAGACGGTCTAAAAAAAGAGCGGCGTTGATTTGCTGGTTTAGGTATATCAGCAAAAAGACTCCGCTGGGAATAGGACATTTCTCGCTAAATAAAAAGAAAAATATTGAGTGTAAACATACTCAGAAAAAAGTGGTTAATAAATTATACAAAGGTCGTCACTGCCGCCGTAGAGCATCACTTTTATGAAAGCAGACAGATAAATCATTGTGGACCTGACGCAGCTGAGATTTTGACTTCTGTGGTCTGTCTAATGTGTGGTATGCAACTGCCGTGTAATTGTGCTCGAATGAACAGTCGGTGGGTAGAAATTAACAGTAGCAGCAGGCATCAGGTTTTGGGTAGTAGGAAAAGAATCGACGTTGGGCAAGCGAAAATGCTCCCGTGACGCGCGCTGGGGGCTAACTCGCGTTTGACGCGCGCTGGGGGAGCAGATTTCCCAGCGAAACCAGTGGGGACCCTGTTTTGAGCGGTTTGGTCTCTGAGCGTCTCAGGACCACGCGCGGGGAGTGGGCAGCAGGCCTGCGGCAGTGTTTGCGTGGGGACGGCCAGTGTTTTCTCGATACGTGGTCACAGTTAAGGGGAAACGAAGGGCCCGCCCCCGAGCGTGCTGTGATTGCTGCTGTACTAATGCACCGAGTGACACATTTAAGAGGGAAAGTGTGATTGTTGCTGTATTATTTGACACATTTAAGAGGGAAAGTGTGATTGCTGCTGTATTATTTGACACATTTAAGAGGGAAAGTGTGATTGCTGCTGCATTATATGACACATTTAAGAGGGAAAGTTTGACACTTTTAAGAGGGAAATTCTGATTGCTGCACAATGATTGACGCATTTAAGAGGGAAAACAGAATGTTGGACACCATTAAGAGGGAAAACGGATTGTTGGACACCATAAAATCGTGGCTCCCCACACGTAAATGTTCTTCTTCCTCATTAACTGTTTCTGTCGTTCTTCCTCACCAGCTACTTATTCTTCTGCATTTGTTACTTCATTTATTCTTGGTGGAAGAAATGGAATTCGATATAGGTAACTTCTTCATTTATTACTTTTGTAAAAATATATCTTTTTGCAGCATCTCATACAGGTTTATGATTGCAAGTATGTAAAAATATGATTGTTGTACATTCATTAATTAATATCATCTCATACAGGTTTATGATTGCAAGTATGTAAAAATATGATTGCTATACATTCATAAATTAATATCATCTCATACAGGTTTATGATTGCAAGTATGTAAAAATATGATTGTTGTACATCATTTAAATTGAATTTGTGCGTAGATGTAGAACTTGGAAGTGATTATGAAGAAAAATTATTCTTCCGAGGAAACCAATGACACCAGTGATGAATCTAAAGAATTTGGTGATGAATCTGAAGAACATTTACAAGAGAAAGATGTAGTTGAAGAAGAACAGGAAGTACACCAAGAATATCATGTTGCATAATTTGATCTTAACGTACCCCATGCACATGAGGAAGAAGAATTCTCTACTGATCAAGGTTAGTTATCAAGAACTGATTAGCGGAATTCTGTAATGGTCATTGCATTTAATACCCGCACTCTTTAATGCTAATTAGTGACGAATACTATATAAGTCTATTGCGCCCATATATGTTTCACTGCGCCCATAAAATTTCAATTGCGGTCATATGTCTTTCATTGCGCCCATTTAATTCCAATTGCGCCCATATATATTTCATTGCGCCGTTGTAATATCAATTGCGCCCATATAAGTCTAGTGCGCCTATATTTGTTTCAACTGCGCCCATATATATTTCATTGCGCCCTTGTAATATCGATTGCGCCCTTGTAATATCGATTGCGCCCTTGTAATATCGATTGCGCCCATATCTGTCCTAGTGCGCCTATACCTGTTTCATTGCACATATATATTTCATTGCGCCCTTGTAATATCGATTGCGCCCATATATGTCCTAGTGCGCCTATATAAATTCAATTGCGGTCATATATCTTAAGCGGGCGCAATACTACAATATGTGGGCGCAATACTACACTAAGTGGGCGCAATAGTACACAATGTGGGCGCAATACTACATTATGTGGGTGCAATACTGCATCAAGTGGGCGCAATACTGCACCAAGTGGGCGCATTCCTGCACCAAGTGGGCGCAATACTACACTAACTGGGGCAATTCTACACTAAAAGGCCGCAATAGTACACAAACTAAGTAGAGGATTACCAACTAATGTTGTTCTTTCTCTTATGTTGTAGATCCCAGTATTCCTGCTGTTGGAATGGTTTTTGCTAGTCTTGGTGAAGTGAAAGATTTTTATAAAAATTTTGGTATTTCCCGTGGCTTTGGTGTTAGGGTTCGTAGTTCTGGTAAGAACAGAAAGGGCGAAATATCTAGGGTAAAGATGGTTTGTATAAAACAAGGGGAAACTATACAGAGTACCGATAGTATGGCTCAGAGGTGTAGTGCTAGAGTGAACTGCCCTGCTCACATTGTTATCCATTTGAAGAATGGGTTATATATGATTGACCGCTATAATGATGACCACAACCATGTTATGCTTGGAGCAGATCATGTGCAATTTTTACCGTCCATGAGGACCGTCTCTTTGATGCAGCAGAGAAGGCTTATAATTAATGACCAGTCCGGTATATCAACATCTCAGACAATGGCTGCACTTGCTGTTGAAGCTGGTGGAGTAACCAATCTAACATTTACAGAGAGGGACGCAAGGAATCTGTTAACACGGACTAGGAGAATAAAGCTTGGAAAAGGTGACACCAAAGCAATGCAGGAGTATTTCACAAAGATGCAGTGCGCCCATCATAACTTCTTCTACATGATGGATTTGGATGATTGTGGTGTTTTAAAGAATGTTTTCTGGGCTGATTCTAGAGCAAGATCTGCCTACAAGTACTTTGGGGATGTTGTATCGTTTGATAGTACATATCTCACCAACAAATACAAGATGCCATTTGCTCCTTTTGTGGGTGTCAACAATCATGGTCAAACAATTTTGCTTGGTTGTGGACTTTTATGCGAAGAGACAACGCAAAATTACGTATGGTTATTCAAAACTTGGTTGTCATGCATGGGAGGTAATGAAAACTTGTTCCAATCCGGTTATACATCACTCAAAACTTGTTCATTTCTGATTGTGTATATAAACGCTTTAATTTTCAGGTGTCCATCCTAAAGGCATAATAACAGACCAAGCTCAATCCATTATCAATGCTATTGCCGAAGTGTTTCCCACTACCAAGCATAGATTGTGCCACGAATGAAGTCATTTCAATTGGTATATAGCACATCAAAGCTCGGAGCTATTTGTCATTGTTTAATGTTTGAATCATCGGGCATTATATGTAGACACATGTTTGTTGTGTATATGTTCCTTGGTATTGTCAAGTTGAATGAGGAATACCACTTGATTGACAGATGGAGGAAGGATGTCAAACGAATTGTAAGCAAACCGGACACTATACAACGTGTTGAATATACTAACTCTGAGGATAGGTATGGTGTCATCGTACAAAACATCCAGTCATTGGGCGAGGCAGCTGCAATGTCTCAGGAGAAATTTGATTTAATTATGAAAGGATTGGAGAAAATTAAAAGGGACGTTGGGGTATCAGATGGTGTAAGCCGCAATTTTTTCTATATATAAATAACTCAGTTTTAGGCATGATCAAGTTTAACAATTTTATTAATGTTGTTGTAACATTTGCATTATAGGTTTGGGAATCTGTTGCTGTTCAAGGAATTCAAAACCCAAATATGGCGGGCCAAGTCGGTCGACCGCGTAAAAAGAGGTACAAGTCATTTGATGAGAGAATGTCGAAAGCTAAGAAGCGTCAAAAATAGTAGTGTTTAAGATGCAAACCACTATGTGAAGTCTACGTCTTTCGCATTTTAACTAATTTTTTGTAGGTGTCTAATGAAGTGGGCGCATGTTCAACAATGTTCAATGTATTTTGGGTTAAGTGTAACTAACCGTTGTAAATTTTGTGCATGTTTAATGAATATCTTCATGATAAAATATAGTATTTTGGTTAAGGGCCCCATGAAGTGGACATTGACGCATGTAGTAGGCGCAATAGCTTAGAATGTGGGCGCAATAGCTTAGAACGTGGGCGCAATAGCGCAGAACGTGCGCGCAATAGCTCAGAACGTGGGCGCAATAGCTTAGAACGTGGGCGCAATAGCGCAGAATGTGGGCGCAATAGCTTAGAACGTGGGCGCAATAGCGCAGAACGTGGGCGCAGTAGCTTAGAACGTGGGCGCAGTAGCGCAGAACGTGGGCGCAGTAGCGCAGAACGTGGGCGCAGTAGCGCAGAACGTGGGCGCAATAGCGCAGAACGTGGGCGCAATAGCTTAGAACGTGGGCGCAATAGCGCAGAACGTGGGCGCAATAGCGCACAACGTGGGCACAATAGCGCAGAACGTGGGCGCAATAGCGCAGAACGTGGGCACAATAGCTCAGAACGTGGGCGCAATAGCTTAGAACGTGGGCGCAATAGCGCAAAACGTGGGCGCAGTAGCTTAGAACGTGGGCGCAGTAGCGCAGAATGTGGGCGCAATAGCGCAGAACGTGGGCGCAATAGCTCAACACATAGTTATGGAGGGGCATCAACAGATGAAATTAGGTGTATCAACACATAGTTCCAAAATATAAAATGGACGCAATAGCTCAGGAAATAGGCGCATCAACACATAGTTATGAAGGGGCATCAACAGATGAAATTAGGCGCATCAACACATACTTCCAAAATATAAAATGGACGCAATAACTCAGGAAATAGGCGCATCAACACATAGTTATGAAGGGGGCAAATTGATACAATAAGTAAATGAAGTGTGAACATTTATACATAGTTCCAAAATATTGTTCCAAAATATTGTTCAACACAGTTCCAAAATATTGTTCACGTCTTCACGCGGCTAGACTTGTCCCTCAAAATTTGTACTGCAAACGTCCCTCTCAACCTGTGAATATCTTCAGCAGTAGTTTCATCCCCTACGATTGGTTGTCCATCCAATATTCTTTTGATCCAATGTAGAGTGAATAGTCCGCAGTCATTGTTATCAGCTAGTTGTTGTGGGATGTCCCTGCAGTATTGCACTTTCCATTCATTGGGCGCAATAGATCAGAAAGTGGGCGCAATAGATCAAAAAGGTGGGCGCAATGACAACTAAAATGGGCACAAAGGAAGATATATGGGCGCAACAAAACATAAAATGGGCGCAATGTAAAATATAAGGGCGCAATGATACGTACATGGGCGCAATGACAGCTAAACTGGGCACATTGACCCTTTTATGGGCACATTGGATCCTACATGGGCGCAGTCGTGCACACATTGGCGCAATATAACATATAAGGGTACATAGGCAGTGTTAAACACAATTACATAAGCGTAATTAAACCTACATGATCGCAATGATATGTACATAGGCAATTAAACAGAACAAACCCTAAACATAATTACATAGGCAGTGTTAAACAGAACTACATAGGCGCAATTAAACCTACATGAGCGCAATGATATGTACATAGGCAGTGTTAAATATAATTAATACCTCTTTCAGGAAGACCACCCACAAGTTGTCTTATTTGATCTGCAGCGAACTCCAATCTCCGACTCCCGAAGTTGAATGTCCCATCTTGGTTGTTGAAACAGGATGCCAGATCCTCTATCAGCATAGTGTCATTAACTGGTACTCATTTGATGCCAAGTAGGCATTTGAAAGGTGTTTCTGCAAAGATGGCTTGTTCTTCTTTTCTGAAAGTGTCGTATATATCTTTGAAGATTTTCCACGAACACCTAGACTTCAACCGCTTTGGCTGCTTATCTACATCAGATGGTTCTGCCTCGTTGAGTTCTTCCGCCTCTTTCTCCACCCCTTTTTTCCTTCTCTGACTCTTCTTGGTTATCTCTTACTGTAGGCGTGTGCTGGCAGTTGTTGTCGCCGACGGTGGAGTTGTGGCCTTTTCAGAAGTAGGCTTGTTCGTCGCAGACCTGGTCATCCTTTTTCTCGACGGTGGGGGAACAGTTGTGGCCTTCTCAGAATTAGGCTTCTTCGTCGCAGAGCCGGAAGAGGGCATCTTTCTTTTTCTCGCCGCTGGTGGAGCCGCGGAAGAGGGCATCTTTCTTTTTCTCGCCGTTGGTGGAGCCGCGGGAGCTGCTGTCTCCGGGGGAAGAGTTGTCGTCGGTGGACATGCTGTTGCCGGTGGACCTGGTGGAGGAGATGGACGCAATGTCTCCGGTGGAGGAGGAGTACAGGAGCGCGGAGGAAACCTTCTTCTCATTCTTAAGCCTCTTTCGGGTCTCCTCCCAGACGACCTCTTTGTCCGCATTCCCTGAGAGGGTGAAACTGGGCTCGGCTGCAAATCCATATCTGAGAAGAAGGCACGAGGAGAAGGAGGAGTACAACCGCGGAGTAGAGGCGAGTTGGGGGAGATGACGGCACGGGAAGACCAGCCGCCGAGGAGAAGGGAGGGAGCGAGCCGCCGAGGACAAGGGAGAGGACGCGGGAAGGAAGGGCGGAGGAGTAGAGGCGATTGGGAGGAGAAGGGAGGGCGCGGGCGCGAGAGTGAGTAGAGGCGATTTGGGGGAGAAATTCGCTGACTTGTGACTTGTGTGACATAGTGCAGGCGAGGGGACATTCGCTGAGTGGGGGCAGGGGGCGCACAATGTTTGCAGACGGCAGACCGGGTGGTTTAGGGCGCGTCAAAACGCGCGTTATGGCGTCCGCGCGTCAGCAAATTTTAACCCTTGTGCAAGCACAAATGAGGTGTCCCGCTTTAACGCTGGCAAGATGAGAAAGAGTTCAATGAAACGTGTCAAGTCGTCAGCCACAGAAGCAGCCATGTAGAAGAGCAGCTGACCTCCGTTTATTCATAGGGTTATAGATTCACAGAAAACATCCGAACAATCAGATTAGGCGACCTAGTCAACTCCGGAAATAAGAAAGGAAAAAGCAACTAGTCTGCTCCAGTCTTCAAGTTTACCGGATCAGGTCGTCGTTCAAAATTTCAAAAGAAAGAAAGCAACTAGTCTACCAGCTGGTGTCCAACAGAAAGGCCGTTCAAGATCTCAAAAATGTTTACTTTTCTTCTCCAAATTTCTTATCCCTCTTTTTCTTGAACTTCTGCCTGATTAGTTCCTCTTCTCTTCTGGGATTCTGAATACAAACGACAACAAACGAGTTAGCTAGCCATGAAGTGGAGCTGCTGCGATCTCGTCCTGCTGCTAGCCCTGCCGCACCTCATCCTGCGACAAGCCGGCTGTCAGTCTTTTGATTACCCAACAGCGAATCTCTCTAAACTTGGACAGATATAGCCAACCTTGACGGTCCCCACAATGTCTCTCGTACAACGGCGGCTCCTTCGTGAAGGCCATCCTCCTCCGGACAAACCACACGGCAACGACGTCGCGCGTCTAGCGGGCCGAGCTTCGCATGTGGCTTTTATTGTAAAGGCGAGACCAGTGGTGACGAATGCACTGCCTTCCTCTTTGCGGTATTCATCGTCTACACTAAAATAGTGGGGGTGGGATAACATACCCTATGGTAGGAATATTCCAGCAAGTGGTGTGGTCGGCCAACAGGGACACACCTGTGCGGATCAACGCGACGCTGGACCTCACGGCGGAAGGCGACTTGGTGCTCCGGGACAGAGGGTCCGTTGTCTGGTCAACTGGTACCTCAGGCAGGTCCGTCACTGGAATGAGCCTCGAACCTAGCGGGAACCTGCGTCTCGTCGATGGTAGCGATGCGACGGTGTGGCAGTCGTTTGACCACCCCTCCGACGTGCTGCTCTGCGGGCAAGTGCTATCGGGAGACCGGAGGCTGGTTGCCAACGCGTCCGAGGCGCACTGGCTGCCGAATCCCATCCTTTTCCTCTCCTCCCTCGGAGCATTCGCCAACGCCACTCCGCCACAGTCATATTACATCTTCCCGGAAAGACATCAGGATATAACTGGTAGTAAGCTTCCCTGTCACGTAAGGGCAGGGATCACAATACCTTTGTATTCGGCGCCAATATCAATTCGTCGTCAGACAGCAGCGGAGATGTTCCTCCACCATCTCCTTTTCAGTTCCTCAGGTTCGAATCCGATGGCCACCTCAGACTTACCGAGTGAGTGAATGGGAATGGATGGGCGCCAACGGCCGATGTGTTCATCATGGATAAGGGCGACTGCGCCTGGCCAACTGTGTCTGTGTGTGGCACCTATGGAATCTGTTCACACGGAAAGGAACGATGCAAGTGCCCGACAGCTGCTGGAAATGGAAGCATCGGCGCTTACTTCACGCCTGACAATGACCCAAATCTGGGGTTTTTCTGCAAGGAAACTACTCCGTTGACGTGCCTGTCACGGGAATTTCACCAGTTCCTGTCTCTTCAAGACGTTGATTATTTCAATCCTGGCTCTTCTATAACAAATATAACGACGCTAAAAGGATGTAAGAATGCCTGCTTGAAAAATTGTTCCTGTAAAGCAACCATTTTTCGATTCCGTGAGAATGCCTCAGACGGCAGCTGTCATCTACCAACAAAGTTGCTTTCTTTAATGGCTAATCTACCTGAACAAAGCCATTACAATTCCACAACATTCGTCAAGGTTCAGACAACGCCTGGAAAGTTTAATTCAACAAATTCAGTAGGAGGGCCTGTTAATTCAGGGGTAAGAAGGAAGCCTGTAACAGTACCAGTACAATTAGTGGTTGGATTGGCAGTTGGATCTTCGGTGGCCTTGGTTCTGATCATTCTAGCCATTATCGCTTGGTTGAAGAAGAAGAAAAAAGGAGAGCATGATGACGAAGATGATGAAGCAACTCAATTTTACCAGTTGCCCGGACTGCAAGAGCTCACAATCGCCACAGACAACTTCACCCGGATCCTCGGCAAAGGTGGATTTGCAACAGTCTTTGAAGGAATCCTTTCGGACAGTGTAAAAGTTGCAGTGAAAAGACTAGAAGGTGTGCAACAGTGAGCCAAAGAGTTTCTGGTAGAGGTTCAAATTATTGGCAGAATTCACCATATCAATCCGGTAGGATTGGTAGGATTCTGTACCGAGAAGTCTCATAAAATGCTTCTATATGAATACATGGGAAACGGCTCCTTGGACAGATGGATCTTCCGCAGGGCAAATAGAGACCAAGGTCTTAATTGGGAGCTGCGTAGGAGGATCATCTACCAGGTAGCCAAAGGACTTCTCTACCTCCATCATGAGTGCAGTCCAAAGATAATCCACTTAGACATCAAACTGCAAAACATCTTATTGGATGACGATTTCAATGCAAAAGTGTCTGATTTTGGTCTCTCTAAGCTCATCGATAGGGACGAGAGCTTTGTAATGACTACAATGAGAGGTACTCCTGGCTACCTAGCTCCAGAATGGCTGGTCACTTCCAAAATTACCGACAAAGTGGATGTCTTCAGCCTTGGGGTTGTACTCGTTGAAGTTGTTTGTCAAAGAAGAAATCTGGACAACACCCAGAAAGGAGAAGTTGTCCATCTTTTGAAGCTTATGAATGATATGGCAGGGGAGGGGCAATTAACCAGCTTTATGGAAAGCTAGAGAATCATGAATCTGAGGCCATGCAAATGCTAAAACTTGCAATCTGTTGTTAAAATTTGTTATTGTCGTTCATGCAACAACGACAGATGCAATATAATTAACAGTCCAGGCATATTCGAAATAAGAAGCGAAGTACAAACAAAGCAGGAGAACAGAAAACAGGAGTTAGATTCGCAAACCAGATCGTTCGTTGAGAAACGAACGTGTTACTTAAAGAAACCAGTGCCCGACAATCTTCGCGGATAGACATCGTTCTCTCAGTCTTGATCCGGCACGAACCTGAAACTTGCACGTCTCGCTCGCGCTCGTCGCACTGCTACCAGTGCAGCACAGCAACCGCAGGTACCACCGCCTGACAGTTGCGTCTGAAGGGAAGGAGAAATTACGTTCGCACAAGAGAACGACTCCACGAAGCGACTCCGGGACGACAACTCTCACACTCGGGATTAGGGCTCTCAAAACACATGGCGGCAGAAGACTGTTTTCGGTGTGTTTAACCCTAATGAACGGATGAGTATATATAACCACGCACATCCCTAATCCTATTCCCAGTTAGACGCAACACTCGGTTGCTCTCGTACACAATACAGATAAACCACAAAAGAGAAAAACTTTTTAATTAGGATTAAGAAATCCGAATAAGAAAGCAACAATTAATTACACGAGTAATTAATTACTTAGTCGTATTCTAGTGCAAAAAGAAGACGGAAGACGGAAGACATTCTCCAGAATCCACAATCCACAAGCCCAAGCCCGGGCCCGGCCCGGCCAGGCGAGGCGAGGCGAGGCGAGGCCTGGCGTGGCGTGGCGCGCGCGCGTGCGTGCGTTGTGATGTGGAAATCCCACCCACCAAGTAGGTGAGCATACTTCCTTCCTAGGACTCCTTTGGACACTAATGCCCCATGTGATCCTACATATGAGGCCCACACAAATTCTAGGTGTGAGCAATATGGGATAAAACTTCTTTGCCATTTGCACTAGAAACAACACTACATTCTCACATGTACTTGCTGCACTACATTGGGCTTAACCCATGCTAAATAAGTGATTTGCTACAGTAACGACACTACAGTAATTACGTGCTACAATAATTACGTGTTGCTACAGTAACAACAATCATTTATCTAACAATCCCCCACAAAGTCCAATGTGTAGTGTGTTCTACCATTCAGTCATCCATACTGTGCTTTCAGCAGATACCTTTTGGTTTGAATCTACCTGAGTTATCCAATTGTGACTCATGTAGGAACTAGGTGAACAAAAGTATTGAACCTGAACCTTGGGTACAAGAGTATAGGTTGGTAACAACACAATAAAGACATGGTAGAAAAGAAAATAATGCATTAAGGCCATGCATACAAAATATAAATCATGATTGATAACAGAGAACAACCCAATTCTCCTGTTGCGGCCTACACAACATCAATCACTTAGCTGGAGTCTCCAAGGATGTACTGCTAACATCCTGTCCTAAGACTTGACACCATTAAGAGACTACTCTCTTACTAACTTGCAGTCATGACACTAACAGGTTTCCAGGAGATAGACACACAGATGCTAGAAGCATCAAACAAGAATACATAGTGTCATCCGATTTACCCGACAACTTGTTATTACCACATTGAACCCAATTTGTGGGATCTCCACTCTATTGGGTTGGGTTGTTACTGCCTGCAAATCTATAAGGGTTTCAGTCTCATCTCCAACCTGGATTTTTTCACTAAAGCCAAGGTAAGACCTTTAGTGAAAAGATCAGCTGTATTATCTTTGGTACCGACGTAGTCCACAGCCACGACCCCATTAGACACTAATTCCCTTATAGATTTCAATCTGACTTGGATGTGTCTACGTTGTTTTTTATTGTACTTGGAACTCTTTATCTTAGCAATAGTTGTAGTGGTGTCACAGTGAACTGAAATTGCAGGAAGCGACTTCATTACTATAGGTAAACTAGACATAAGTCTATGTAGCCATTCATCTTCCAATCCAGTTTCATCTAAAGCACACAACTCTGCTTCAAAAGTGGACCGAGACAATATGGTATGTTTCTTAGACCTCCAGGAAACAACTCCTCCTCCCAATAGGAATACATATCCTGAGACACCATTACTCCCAGAATTCACGGCAATCCAGCTTGCATCACTATATCCTTCGACTACGGAAGGATGTTTACCATAATGCAGCCCAAGGGAACGTGTTCCATTGATATACCTCAGAACTCTGTCAAGAGCTTCCCAATGGGTCTTGTCAGGACAACTGGTGTATCTACTTAATTTGTTCACGGCAAACGCAATGTCTGGACGTGTACAGTTCATAAGATACATCAAACTTCTGATAATCTGAGAGTATTGTAATTGAGACACTGGAACCCCAGTCTCATTCTTGAACAAGGGCTTGGATGAATCATATGGAGTCTTAACAGGTTTACGTGATGTGTACTCAAACCTCTCCAGTATCTTCTCAACATAGTGAGACTGAGAGAGAGTTATACCATCAGTAGACCTTATGATTTTAAGCCTTAAAATCACATCAACGACACCCATATCCTTCATCTCAAACTTGCTACACAAGAATGTCTTTGTCTCTTTTACTACTTTCATATCGGAACCAAAAAGCAGGATATCATCGACGTATAAGCATAACAAAATGAATCCATTATTGACAATTTTGCAGTAGAGACACTTATCAAATTCATTATAAATAAAGCCAAACGATGATATCACATTATCAAACTTCTCATGCCATTTCTTAGGGGCTTGTTTCAAGCCATATAATGACTTAACAAGTTTACACACTTTGGACTCATTCCCACGACCTACAAATCCCTCAGGTTGTTCCATATATATCTCTTCCTGAAGATCACCGTGTAAGAGCGCGGTCTTCATATCCATCTGATGGATATAGAGATTATAAATGGAAGCCAATGCTAAAAGCACTCAGATTGTGGTCATACGAGAAACAGGTGAATAGGTATCAAAATAATCTATTCCTTCCCTTTGTGTGTAACCCTTAGCAACTAACTGTTGGGTTTTAGGGGAGACAGAGAAGGCAGCGGAAACAAAAATTTTCTCCCCAAACCCATACCGAGGAAACGCGTCAACGTCTATATAATAGGAAAGGATGGTTTGCGGAATCATACCTTGTCTCGAGGCTTGCTCGACGACAATACCTCGCGCAATGCGCGGTCTTCAACTCCAGTCTTCGACGGCGTCTGTGCAGCTCCTGGTCGCACCGGGACTGACGACTCCTACTCGAACCGGACTGTCGGATGACAGTTGTCCTCCTAAGCGGCAGTGTCCTCCCGCCTCTGTAGTAGTCCACACGGACCACCTAGAACTCCACACTCCTTGTCTCACAAGGAAGTGGAAGGAGTCGCACCCTCCTATTGACGTACTAGTCGCCAACACGCTCTCCTTCCTCCTGTTGCAACTGTAGTTGTCCTTCCCTTGCTGCACCTCCCTTTTGCGGGAAGCACTTGCTCGGGATCTCTCACGGTTACCAAAACCAGAGAGAACGACAACTTGCAGAGCAACTGGTTGCACTGAGCTGTACTGTGAGAAGCCCCCAAATACCCCTATATATAGGAGAGTCATGGGACAGGGTTCTCCATCCCGGGCAATGCGGGACTAAAAGCAAGAGTAGAAGGGTTCGGGATTTTCCATAAAAAGCAACCATCTCGCAACCTGAACCGATCGGTTCATAAGTGAACCGGTCGGTTGGGGACCTGAACCGATCGGTTCACCACTGAACCGATCATTTGGGACCCTTGAACCGATCGGTTCACTCATGAACCGGTCGGTTGGGGTTCCAGGTTGGTTCCCGATTGACTTTCCTTGTTTCTTTCCCAATTGGTATCGAATACCAATATTATTCCCAATCGAATTGGGTAATTTGAAACGAAAGGAAAATTCTCACCAATCCTACTTTCCCAAGTTGCTCGATTGCACCAGTTGAACCGATCAGTTCAACACTTGAACCGTTCGTTTCACTCTGTGCATGAGCCGATCGGTTCAATAATTGAGCCGACCGGTTCAGCAACCTCAGCCGACCGGTTCATCACATGAACCGATCGGTTGGGAGTGCAGGTTGTGCAGAATCAGTCAAATGCGATTTCAATCAATCCGATACTCCAATCAATGCGTCCAACACCTTGAACCATACGATATTGAGCCATCGACTGATTGAGTGTTTAATTGAACTACTAAACTCCTTTAGTAATCAATCTAAACATTGCTTTGTGGACAAAACTCCTCTTCCAGGTTAAATCCTATGTGTGTGACCCTGCAGGTCCATTTCACGTTGGCAGTGAAAGTCCATAACACTTATGACTTCACAAGCAAAGAGCGGTGCCTAGTCACACATCAGTGCTACCCAAGTGAAAGTAGAAAGTTGGAGAACAACTTTCATCCTACAATCCGTGAATGGTGTTACAGCGAATGTATAATTCCTTTGTCACTGATATCCCGAATGAACTCGAGGCATGGAACAATCATCCTGTCAACGTTCATTCACTTTCTTGATCTCAGAGTAGACTGGAAGAGATATGTATGACATCAGTATCACATACTGATTCATACATGCGTGCGCACCTTTCTCAATCCTACTCATCAAGTGGCAATGGATATCAAACTCCCTCAGGAGGGACAAATCCCATATCTATCACTCACCCCTCAAAAGCCCCATGTGTCAAAGCCACCCAATCATCACCTTTATAACAACCCATGTTTCAGGACTGCGTTTGATGATGTCTAAGTGTGCCCAACGACATGTGTTGAGTGCAGTGATTTCAGGTCTAAGAATCACACTCACCACCATCACTGTGAGTACTGACTGTGACTACCATCTCATGGTTCCATGTGTCAAACTCACGGTGGGTCTGTCCGGTACACTTGTTCTCTAACAAAGTACCTATGTGTTTGGTTTGATATCTCTATATCATGACTAATGAGATTCTATCATCAACCAACACCACAATCTAGTCTTGTGTGTCATTGTTGTCTATCTACCTTCCATAATGACATCTAACTAGGGACATAACAAGAATGTACAAACTCTTAGCATCTGTATGATCTCATCATTCAGGTCCTCAACCTGAAAGCATACGTCATTGAGTACTGTCATTCTCTAGACATTCAATATGTTCTATCACTATCTCATATGACTGAACCAGAATGAATTGGAAGCTTGCCTTTGATGTTTATCAAATCAATCTTAATGTATCCCACCAATCATCACATGATTGGCTCTCAGGGCATACATACCAACAGACTCCCACTTGCACTGCGAGCCAATCACCCATGAATCATATTCATAGTGATCTTCAAACATGTCCCACATGTTACTGTGCTCTTGTGCCAACATAGTGAGTAATGGCAACACCTTGCCAAAGTCTGTACAAATTGCATGTCTCTCATCTCTTCGCTGTATGTCACACGTATGAGATGGAATTGTCGTAATATGCGATCTAGTATTCCTTTGCTAACCTTTAGCCACATTGCATGATCAAGGATTCCAGACTTGTCATCAATGAGTGGAATATGAGTTCATCCTATGAACTTCCAGATCCATATAGTATCTACTGTTGTTCTCTAACACATAGATACTTGACATTTCCCTTTTAAATGGCTTTATTGGAACACTTCCAATTATCAACAAACTTTCACTTTTATACATCTCATGTATATTTTGCGATTAATTTTTCTGTCTTTTCGGAAGTTCGCATCAATGTAACTCTTTACATCAAACTCTTCCTTATCTCCATAGAACTAGTACTTCATAAGTACTCATCAAGTTCTTATGGTATTCCAGTAGCCCTTACTGGAAGTAGACAGACATCCACTCGTCATGTCCTACATACGAGTTATCAGGATGAGCACATCATATTGCCATGTCCTACATACAAGATGATGGATGCTTTTTATTCTTGCCATGTCATACATGCAAGATAATGGGATGATTACATACACGATAGATCCATATCTATTCTTAGTGTTCCCATTCTTCATAAGAATTGGACACTTGGCCTTGGGATACTAATATCCATGTAACATGGACAAGTTTTCTCCCACTGAATCTGTGCATACTGAACACTTCAGTACAGATTGCCAATGTATGGTCTCTCTTTCCAGGTCAAGAGATTTTTCGAGAACTATCTCTATAGATCTCTATTCCTATCACATAGGAAACATCTCTATCTTCCTTAAAGATAATTTCCACTTTTGGATTTCCAATCTAGAACATTTCCATTTCACATCAATATGTGGAATGTGAATACGCTCCCACTAAATCACAGATCCCTTCTTTATCTTTGACATATTAGTCAAACCCTTTGACTATATCATCAAAGTAAAGATCCAATTTTGAGTTGCTTGTACTCAATCAATCACATTGATTAGTCCATTGTAACTTATAGACTTCATTTGCATTAGTGGATTCATAAACCTTATAGGCTGTGTCACGTACACATCCTGGTTTTATTCCTCATAGGAATGCGGTTTTAGTATCCATATGCCAAATGTCTTAGTCATTAAGTTGCAATCAACAAGCATCATCCTTCTCAAAATGTTATCCATGTGTCTTAACACTTAAGACTCATTTGCACTTATGGATATGATCCAATGAGTGCTACCATCAAGGTCATACCTTATGGTTCACATGGATGTCATTTAGGATGTAATGGTCATAAACCATAACTCAAGATTCGGTTCCTCATATTCATCTTGATAGTTGACTCATCACATGAACAATTGATCACATAGATAATTGAGGCGTATCTATTAAAGATATAAGAACTCACAACCCTTGTGATTCTTAATCTCTTTTATTAGTGTGGGGTATTCATTAAGAAAAATTTAGTTATTTGATAATCATTCTCTAACTTTTTAGAGTATGATTCCTTCTTGATTCAGACATCACCATGCCTTAATCATGAGTTTACTATGATACACTATCATAATCACTCATAAGGATCTCAAACATTTGGTTCAAGTCTTTCATTCATTTATCTCATCAAGAATTAATACTTTACCAAATTTGTACTTCATTTATGATAATCTTGAACACTTCAAGATATTCATATTTGTATTTCTCTAAACACCATTTGAAGTATTAGCATTTATTCCAGTAGGTATGTAAATACATCACATGTATTATACCTAATAGGATAATCACTCTCCCACTACATTAGTGAAGATTGATCAATCATGTCCAAGATATTCATGTCCCTTACTGGTTCTCTAACCAAAAGAGTCTAGTTTTATCCATCACATGGAAACTAGAAATGAATTTCTCATGATTAATGCTAATTAAATTGTTTGAGTTATCTATAACTTTTAGGTATCGTCTTATCTTATGCATATCAAATATCACAAGATAAATAAGGCATTGCCACAAAGATCACATCTTTAATATTGAAAACACAACTTTATTGATTGCCATTATACAATATGGAAAAATAAAGTGTTTCTATCTATTGGCAAGTATGAAATAGCAGTTCATAACTGTATTACATGCCTTATTGGCTGAAAATAAACTAAAGTATTCCTATATATTGAAGGCAACACTTGCCCCAAATAAGAATGCTTTACACTTTACATCTTGATATCATATATCTCAAAAAGTGTTACAAGTTTACTTTCATGAAACCTTTAAGTAGAGGCTTCAGTCGCCTCCTTCTTCTTTTGTTCTTCCAGGTAGAGAGGACAATTCCTTTTCCAATGTCCAGGATTTTGACAATGGTGGCAATTTCCTTTCTTGGTCACGCCTCCCTTGTCTTTGAGAGCTAAAGATGGCTTGGACTCCTGGCTAGCTTCAGAACCTTTCTTAGCTTTGCCCTTGCCCTTGCGCTTGGACTTACCTTTCTTGCTCGTGATCACCATCACGGACTTAGGCTTGTCCTTCTTCATCTGTAACTCGGCTGTCCTCAACATGCCCAACAACTTTGAAAGTGGCCTATCAAAGTTGTTCATGTTGTAGTTCATCACAAACTGACTGTAAGATTCTGGCAACGATTGCATTATCACGTCAGTAGTCAACTCTTGGCTCAGTGGAAATCCCAGTCTCTGCAGGTTCTCCACATACCCAATCATCTTGAGTGTGTGAGGACCAACTGGATCTCCTTCTGTCATGACACACTTGAACAGCGCCCTAGAAACATTGTACCTCTCTTGCCGTGCCTGATCTTCATACATGTTCCTGAGATGCTGAATCATCTCTATGACACCCATGTTCTCATGTTGCCTCTGCAACTCATGGTTCATTGAACATAGCATCAAGCACTTTGCATCAATGGCATCATCAGAATGCTTCTTGTAAGCATCCCTTTCTGTCTTTGGTGCATTAGGAGCAGGTTCCTCTGGAATTGGAGTATCCAGGACATAGAGCTTACGCTCTTGAGTAAGAACAATTCTCAATGTCCGATACCAGTCGTGGAAGTTCGTCCCATTTAGCTTGTCCTTGTCAAGGACCGATCGCAAAGAAAAGTTGTTGTTGTTTGTTGCCATTTGAACTACAAAAGGAAAATATGCAATTTTAGTCCAAAAACTCATTTTTGACTTATTTGATTGATTTGAAAGTTTGACGATATAATTAGGCCTTTAATTAATTATCGCTCCCACTATTTTAGTTCAAATTGATAGCCCTCACCATCAATTCAGAAGATTGCAGCATACAACCTTCTAGTGGGCAAGATCCTGAAATCCTCTAAGTCATGGACCAGCTTGGGCTGTCATCCACAACATAGATCTCTCAGGTAGGCAACTTTTACCAATTGCATCATATGCAACTCTTGATAAGATGACATATACAACTCTTTGCAATGATCATCTCCATGCCTCAAGGTGCTAGATCCTATCTAGGTCACCTTGTTAAGTCCGACCCAAAGCAAACACGATGAACATGCACCCTGCTTGGGCAGACCCACACATTCATCCTTCACGCTTCCACGAGATAGACGGTGCACCACGCTTGGGCGTGCCCACACTTGGTCGATCAAGCTTTTCACGTGTGTCGCATTTGGAAGGCATCTAAAACTTAATATTTTAATGAGGGATTTGGTTTTATATACATATACATATCCAATCACCACAATACATAGTATGTATCATATACATGCTATATCCCACAAAAACATGCACAAACGATAAAAAGCGATGATTATGGCCATCCTAATGTGATTCCTCGAGCCAAGAGGAATCACGGTCATCTAGGTCAACATCACATGCAACCTGTACAAGATGAACATTTGTGCCTTGCCATCTGAGTTGATCAACTCATCACATGAATGATCTGTACTCTCCAGCCAGTCGTCTGGGTGCCACCAGCTGATCAGTTGGCTCCTCCAACCGATCGGTTCGCCTGGTCGTCGTGCATCTCATCATGTCCACCACCCGCTCGTCTCGTTCCTCGAATCGGTCATCAACCGATCGGTTCACACCTTGAACTGACCGTTTGGAAGGTCAACCGATAGGCTCACTCCTTGAACCGACCGTATGAGCAGTCGTCTTGATGTCCTCCGGTCTTTGACATAACAGGAAATAAAATCATATTCTATTTATTACATTGCTTTAAAAAAAAGGGAAACCCCGAGTTATATTCGGGGGGAGCAAAGGTAGGAAAGAATATCAAATTATTTCGAGTTACATCAGGAATAAGAGAGGGAAGATCGATGCGCAGACTGAGATGCAAGCAACCACACACAACCAATCACAGATAGGGGTTTATAGGCCATAATCATGCTACACACATCCACCACAAAACTCGTTTAAGGGCGAAGCGTATCAAGTGCATTAATAATACATATCATATATGTAATTAGGTATTTGTGGATTTAGGATTGGACATGCATAAAGCCAATATTATTCGCATCGCATGCGATAAATAAAGGCGACAAACCAAAATCGATCATATCGATATTCCTAAAATATAGAGCAGTTGACGTGGCTCTGATACCACTGTTGGGTTTGAGGGGAGACAGAGAAGGCAGCGGAAACAAAAATTTTCTCCCCAAACCCATACCGAGGAAACACGTCAACGTCTATATAATAGGAAAGGATGGTTTGCGGAATCATACCTTGTCCCGAGGCTTGCTCGGCGACAATACCTCGCGCAATGCGCGGTCTTCAACTCCAGTCTTCGACGGCGTCTGTGCAGCTCCTGGTCGCACCGGGACTGACGACTCCTACTCGAACCGGACTGTCGGATGACAGTTGTCCTCCTAAGTGGCAGTGTCCTCCCGCCTCTGTAGTAGTCAACACGGACCACCTAGAACTCCACACTCCTTGTCCCATAAGGAAGTGGAAGGAGTCGCACCCTCCTGTTGACATACTAGTCGCCAACATGCTCTCCTGCCTCCTGTTGCAACTATAGTTGTCCTTCCCTTGCTGCACCTCCCTTTTGCGGGAAGCTCTTGCTCGGGCTCTCTCATGGTTACCAAAACCAGAGAGAACGACAACTTGCAGAGCAACTGGTTGCACTGAGCTGTACTGTGAGAAGCCCCCAAATACCCCTATATATAGGAGAGTCATGGGACAGGGTTCTCCATCCCGGGCAATGCGGGACTAAAAGCAGGAGTAGAAGGGTTCAGGATTTTCCACAAAAAGCAACCATCTCACAACCTGAACCGATCGGTTCACAAGTGAACTGGTTGGTTGGGGACCTGAACCGATCAGTTCACCACTGAACCGATCGTTTGGGACCCTTGAACCGATCGGTTCACTCATGAACCGGTCGGTTGGGGTTCCAGGTTGGTTCCCGGTTGACTTTCCTTGTTTCTTTCCCAATTGGTATCGAATACCAATATTATTCCCAATCGAATTGGGTAATTTGAAACGAAAGGAAAATTCTCACCAATCCTACTTTCCCAAGTTGCTCGATTGCACCAGTTGAACCGATCGGTTCAACACTTGAACCGGTCGTTTCACTCTGTGCATGAGCCGATCGGTTCAACAATTGAGCCGACCGGTTCAACAACCTCAGCCGACCGGTTCATCACATGAACCGATCGGTTGGGAGTGCAGGTTGTGCAGAATCAGTCAAATGCGATTTCAATCAATCCGATACTCCAATCAATGCGTCCAACACCTTGAACCATAACATATTAATCCATCGACTGATTGGGTGTTTAATTGAACTACTAAACTCCTTTAGTAATCAATCTAAACATTGCTTTGTGGAAAAAACTCCTTTTCCAGGTTAAATCCTATATGTGTGACCCTACAGGTGCATTTTACGTTGGCAGTGAAAGTCCATAACACTTATGACTTCACAAGCAAAGAGCGGTGCCTAGTCACACATCAGTGCTACCCAAGTGAAAGTAGAAAGTTGGAGAACAACTTTCATCCTACAATCCGTGAATGGTGTTACAGCGAATGTATAATTCCTTTGTCACTGATATCCTGAATGAACTCGAGGCATGGAACAGTCATCATGTCAATGTTCATTCACTTTCTTGATCTCAGAGTAGACTGGAAGAGATATGTATGACATCAGTATCACATACTGATTCACACATGCGTGCACGCCTTTCTCAATCCTACTCATCAAGTGACCATGGATATCAAACTCCCTCAGGAGGGACAAATCCCATATCTATCACTCACCCCTCAAAAGCCCCATGTGTCAAATCCACCCAATCATCACCTTTATAACAACCCATGTTTCAGGACTGCGTTTGATGATGTCTAAGTGTGCCCAACGACATGTGTTGAGTGTAGTGATTTCAGGTCTAAGAATCACAATCACCACCATCACTGTGAGTACTGACTGTGACTACCATCTCATGGTTCCATGTGTCAAACTCACGGTGGGTCTGTCTGGTACACTTGTTCTCTAACAAAGTACCTATGTGTTTGGTTTGATATCTCTATATCATGACTAATGAGATTTTATCATCAACCAACACCACAATCTAGTCTTGTGTGTCATTGTTGTCTATCTACCTTCCACAATGACATCCGACTAGGGACATAACAAGAATGTACAAACTCTTAGCATCCGTATGATCTCATCATTCAGGTCCTCAACCTAAAAGCATACGTCATTGAGTACTGTCATTCTCTAGACATTCAATTTGTTCTATCACTATCTCATATGACTGAACCAGAATGAATTGGAAGCTTGCCTTTGATGTTTATCAAATCAATCTTAATGTATCCCACCAATCATCACATGATTGGCTCTCAGGGCATACATACCAACACTAACCTAGCCTTATACTTATTGACTGTCCCGTCTGCATTAAGTTTCTTCTTAAAAATCCATTTGCAACCAACTACAGAACAACCAGGATGCAAATCCACCAATTCCCAAGTTCCATTCGAGAGAATTGATTGGATTTCATCATTAACGACTTCTTTCCAAAACTTAGCTTCTGGAGATTCCATAGCTTGTTTGAAAGTAACATGATCATCCTCAACATTGTAACTGAGAAACTCACTTCCAAAGTCCTTTGATGTGCTAGGCCGTTTATGTAACATCCCTGACCTGGGTTATGAGCTAACCCTAGGTGTTTTGCCTAAATATGTAATTAAATCTTTGTGATTAACTCTGAGCATGTAATTAAGCTTCTCAGAAATGTATATTTCAGTTTTTGCTCCTTTTTATATAAAGTTGTAGCACTGTTTTGTAATACAGGGACCTATGTGCAATTTACCCATTTAGAAGGGTTAACCTGCAATTTGCACATGATGAGGTGTTCCTCTGATGTTGAGACATCATGAGAAACATTTTGGTAAAGTTTGAGGGATTTCCCAAGCTTGAGCACCAAGGTGCAGCTGTGGAAGCAATCCCGGTACTTGAAACCCTAATTTGGGGTAAAATGCAATTTACCCAAATAATGGGAAGCAATTTGTAAAGAATGTTATCTAAAGTATCTTGTTAGACTCTTGCCATCATTTAGAGAAGAAATGATGAGGAATTCACCTCAATTGAGTTATCAAGTTAAGAAATAGGCTCTGTGATTGAATAATCAGGGTATATGTGCAATATCCCTTTAAGTATGAACTTTATTATTAGATTGTCCTTCCTTGCCTTCTTTTCTATAACTTAAGATAAGGTTTGTCCTTAGAATAAAGAGGAAGGGACGAGCAAGTAATGAAGGAAGGACTTAGTTGGAATTAAGGGAAACTTATGAGCTAATGTTGAAAATCCTACCCCAAGTATATAAGCCCTCCTTTCCTTAGTTGCAAGGGAACTTAACCTTCGTTCCCTTACTGTTTCATTTCACCAAAGACGACCAAGGACTGCCTTGGAGCTAAGGAGGACGAACAAGGGGTGCAAGGTAGGTTTAAACCCCTCTTCTTGCCTAATTCCATGGTTAGAATTCGAATTCAAGGTCATCTTCATGGCTAATTCTCGAAACCCTATCTTTCTAGCCGTCTCTTTTCATCCTTCCTTGGAGTTTTCACCTTGGCCAACCTGTGGGAACTCAAGGACGCCATTAGAGCTTGGAGCTTGAAAGCTTGGAGCTCAAGAAACAAGCTTTAGGCGGGTTTTATAACTCTAAACCTATGCTTTACTATGTTCATCTTTATATGCGAGTTAATGATAGCTCCTAGTATTTCCCTACTTTTCCCTGCTATTTTGCAAACAAACCCGTGGGATATCTGTACTGTTCTTGAGCTAGATGATGAAGGCGTGTTTTCCAAGAAAAACCCACCGCTTTTCTTTTCCCTAAACGGTCCTAACAGTTTGCTCTCACGACCTCAAGACCGTGAGAGAGCCTCGCGGTCTCGAGACCGTGAGAGGGCTCGCGGTCTCAAGACCGATTGGCCCTGTTGACCGAGCGTGGACCATATAAGAAACTTGTTCCTAATTATATAGGCTAAATACCCTCAAAATTTGGGAGACTAACTCCAAAGGAATCGGGAGATATGACCTTTTTAAGTCACAACTTTAAATGAATTAATTGCTGATTTTCAAACGGTCTGAAATTGCCTTTTTGGGCAAACGGTCTCAAGACCGTGAAAGGTCGTTGACTAAGCGTTGACCCCATGAGATTACTGTTCAAAATTATGTTAATTAACAACTCACCAAGTTTGATGGTCTAATTCCAAACGGGCTAAGAGTTGAAGGGTGAATACTAGGGCTAACCCTAGATAAAATCAGTACTGAAATTATGGTGATCTAATTAGGGTTTTTAGGGTTGATTGACCTAAACGGTCTCAAGACCATGTGGGGTCCACCCACATGACCTCAAGACCGTGAGGACAATCACCCAAGACCATTTGAAGGTCTAGGGTTGAGTAATTTGACCAATTGAACACCAATTGCAAATAAGTTATCAATTTAATCAAAATTCTGATTTTGTGACCAATCAGGGTTCAACCTCTATCAAATCACCTTAGATTTTTATGAAATCTTGGGCAAACGATCTCAAGACCATGTGGGGTCCACCCACATGACCTCAAGACCGTTTGAGCCAAGTTTGGGCCCAATTGGAGCTCAATTGAAGGGTTCAACCTTGTGTTGATACACATTGTTGAGTGTTGATGGGTGAACATTGATAGACCTTAATTGAATCGATTTCAATCCTAATTGGTCAACAATTGAGGGTCAATTGAATGACCATTTGGTTAAGCATAACCTTAATTAACTCAATCCATAGGTGGTCAACAGTTATTGGACCTTTTGAAGGCTTCAACATCGGTTGACATCATCGTTTGATTTGTTGAACCTTTGTTGAAGGACCTTGCGGTTGAGACCATGAGAGGCTCACGACCTCAAGACCGTGAGGTAGCTCACGACCTCAAGACCGTGAGGTGGCTCACGACCTCAAGACCGTGAGGTAGCTCACGACCTCAAGACCGTGAGGTGGCTCACGACCTCAAGACCGTGAGGTGGCTCACGACCTCAAGACCGTGAGGTAGCTCACGACCTCAAGACCGTGAGGTGGCTCACGACCTCAAGACCGTGAGGTGGCTCACGACCTCAAGACCGTGAGGTGGCTCACGACCTCAAGACCGTGAGGTAGCTCACGACCTCAAGACCATGAGGTGGCTCACAACCTCAAGACCGTGAGGTGGCTCACGACCTCAAGACCGTGAGGTGGCTCACGACCTCATGATCGTGAGGGGGCTCACGATCTCAAGCCCATGAGGAGGCTCACGGTCTTGGAGCTAGAAAGGGGCTCATGGACTTGAAAGGTCAAAGTGAGCAATCGGTCAACACTTTCAACCGAATTCAATCATGTGATGGTTCAATGTTGCTCAAATCAAACACTAATGATAATCTAAGATAGTAAGGAGTTATTTGATTAAGGTTTTTGACTATGATGATGATCAATGGGGTGAATTACCAAGATACCCCTGAAGGGTCAATTGAGTTATACTTTACTCAATTCAAACCCTAATTACATGAGAATGATGTTTTTAGTTATAATGACTCTATCTAACCTGATCTAGTCTAATGTTATCATCAACCATTAGTATGATGAAAGAGAGAGTACTCTAGAGAGAGAAAGTACCCTAGAGAGAGAAAGTAACTCTAATCACTTAATGGTGATGTTTTTGGCTATGATAGCCTATGATGACTCAACCCAACCTGTTTTAGAGTGATGTTGATATCACCTAACCTTATGATGAGAGAGAAAGTACTTCTAGAGAGAGAAACTACCTCTTTTAAATGGAAACTCAATTGAAGCATCCCCAATACACAGAAATGAGCATAATTAGGGTATGATCCACCTGTGTGAGATCATAGAAACCCTAATTATGATAAATGATGAACCTTTAACTAATCCAAGAGCATCAATGAAGGTGTTACTCATACATGATGATGTTATGAGTTTAATTCACCTGTAATGTGAATAAGTAAACCCTAATTCAAGGGTGATGACATGTAATATGAATAGTAAACCCTAATTCAAGGGTAATGGCATGCTTTTGAGCAATAAACTCTATTTGATTTAAATTAAAGATTTAACTCTTATGACAAGAGTAGAAAGTACATTCCTTATTGTTATATTACCTTTATCAGATGTATTAATCATGCAGGTTCTGATATGAAGGTAATTATATCCAGGTATGGATGTTGATGTTATATTCATTGAAGGCATGTTGTAGCCTTATGAATAAGTAATGTAATCTGATGCCTTGCTAGTGGCATCCTATGCTGATAATGGGCTATGAGAGCCATGAATACCATCAAGGTCATGCTTTAGAGATGACTTGTGATGAGGATAATGAGAAATGATGATTGATATGAGTTAGGCCTGTTACATTTAGTATTTTTCTTTTATAGCTGCTATGCTACTGTTATTGTTTGAAGAACAATGTATGCTGTTAAAGAATACTGAATGTACCTAACTAATCAAGTATAATGTAGAGCCCTGATCATAGATCCATCATTGTCAGAAATTAAGTGATGGTGAAACAGGTTTTCCATAGGGAACTCCTGGAGCACATACTTTTGAGTATGTGGGGTACATGGATGTGTAGAACCTTACATCCTAGTGTAGGAAAGTGATGTAGATGTGGAATCCATCCATCCTTCACTATAGTTCCATACCGTATCAGTGGTAGGTAAACATGAAACCTCCTGATGACGAAGAAAGCACAGATAACCGTATCAGTGGTAGGTAAACATGAAACCTCCTGATGACGAAGAAAGCACAGATATCCGTATCAGTGGTAGGTAAATATGAAACCTCCTGATGACGAAGAGAGTACAGAACGCCACTGTGACTCTAGAATAGCGAAGGACCAGTTTACCCTGGTGAGCTATAGTAGTAGAGACACAAGATGTCCTACAAGTGATCCTCTTACTGACTGAGGAAGATGAAGGTCATGAGAATCCGGCTCTCTTAATGACCTATGTATGATACTGATGCGGCTTCTCAGCGATCAGTTGGAGTATGAGTGGTAAGCCTCATCTCCACAGGGCATAATGTTGTTTGTAAAACATAATCAACCATGTAGTATAACTTGTTAGAGATGACTCCAAGTTAGTTGATTGATGTTACATTGCAATAATGTTGATATTCTCCATATCTCCTAATTTGTAGAGATCTTGTTATATCTGCAACTGTTATAGAATGCTTTGAAGGCTTTACTGTTTAAAATAATCTTTGATGTTATAATAAAGCTTCTGGCGAAGAGTTATAACTCTCGCTGGGACAATTATGTATAATTGTCTCACCCCGTAGACTTCAACTTTTTAGGTGGACGTCGGAGACGAAGAAACCAGCCTACAAGTGATCAATCTCAGCAGCAGCACCAGGGGCAGCAGTAATCTCAGGTGGAGATTTGTCCTGCCATGTGGTGTAGTTAGAGTCAGTCCTATGTGTCCTCTGTACTCTCAGGTCTTGGAGTCTTGTGTTATGTGATCTTGAGATTTTGTATCTTGAATGTATATAATTACTCAAGAAGTAATTATCCTGAGATGTAAACAGTTACCTCTCTTTATGAAAGGAGTTTTTATGGATACAAGTTCTTATCTCGAAAAGTTTTAATTTTCCGTGATTTTTGTCTTCCGCTGATTACCGATTCGCTTCCGCTAAGTTTTAATCGTGTTTATGTCATGGTTTGGAGATCAGAGCCCACAATTAGTGGTATCAGAGCTCCAGGTTCAGTTGAGTCTACAGAGGCATAGGACTTAGGATGTCGAGTCTACCTTTAGTACTCCTTCCTTATCTAATAGAATCTTCTGCTCCTCAGGAGAAGAAGATACATAAGAATGTCAGAACATCGTGATGAGCACGTGGCAGAGAGTAGTGCTAGTGCACCTCGAGGCGGTGCAAGAGTTCCGAGAATAGAACAACCTGCACCTGAGTCGCCAAGAGAGCCACCCCAGTTCGACCCAGCTGACATGAGTGATCCAGCTGTACAGACGATGTTCGGGCAGTTCATGACTGCCATGACACATATAACCGATAGGATGCCCATTCCTGCACCTAGGGCACCTGTCCAGCCTGAAGTACAAGGTATTGGTAAGACATTCGAACGACTTCGTCGTGTCGGAGCTACCGAGTACTTCGGAACTGCCGACCCAGCAGATGCTGACTTATGGTTGACAGAGTTGGAGAAGGCTTTCAGGATTCTTATGATTCCGGAAGCTGAGAAGGTTAGACATGCTGTCTATCTTCTCAAAGGCAGTGCTGGTCACTGGTGGAACATGGAAGAGCAGAAGAGACCTGGAGTAGAGTTCTCATGGGAAGAGTTTCGTCGGGAATTTATCAATAGATATTTTCCAAAGACCTTCCTAGATGAGAAGATTTCTCAGTTTGAGAAACTAAGGCAGGGTATGATGAACATTAGCGAGTATGAAGCTAAGTTCATGGAGCTGTTGCGGTTTTGTCCGCATATGGCTGCTACAGATGAGGAAAGAATCAGAAGATTTGAAAAGGGTTTGAATTCCGATATGTCAACCCCTGTGTCTGCCTTAGAAAACAGAGAGAGATTCTCTACCTTCGTTGAGTCAGTCCGAAGGATAGAGAGATCTGTGGTTGAGAAAAGACAAACCCATAAAAGATATCCACAGTTCCAGGGTTCTTCATCTAGGGATTCCAAGAAACCTAGATTCTCTGCACCTAACCCTCCACCACCCAGATCGAGTTTTCAAACTCAATGGACACCAAGTAGAGGTAGAGGACGGAGTCAACCGCTTCAAGGGACACACAGTTCTGCATCAGTGTCAGTTACTGGACCACCCAGACCACAACAACAGGAGAAGAGTTGCTACAACTGTGGTAAGGTGGGACACTTGATGAAGGATTGCCGTTCTAGGCCTGTCGGTGTGACACAACAACCTCCGAGACAGAATCAACAGGGATCTCAGAATAGACAACATCAAGGAGCAGCTCGAGGACGTGGACAAGCGTCTCAAGCTGGATCATCAGCACCACCTCAACACCAGGCGACTGCGAGGTTCTATGCTATGAACCCACCTGAGGCAGTTGTCAATCCACGGGTAGTGGCAGGTCAGATGAAACTTTTATATTCTGATATGTCTATATCCTGTAATATATCTATTCTGATTGATCCGGGTGCTACGCACTCTTTCATCACTCGTGAAGTGATTCGTAACTGCAATATGACTGTTAGTCATAGAGCAGATAGTTTGTTGTTAGAGACTCCGTTGAGTGGGTCTGCCGTTTTGCAGGAGGTATGTTCTCCCTGCATCCTTTTCTTTTCTGACCATCGCATTCAAGTGGACCTTATACCACTTGATATGCAGGGGTTTGATATAATCCTTGGGATGGATACCTTAGAAAGGTATAGAGTTGTCTTGGATTGTGAGTCCAAGTTGGCTGTGTTTGCTGATGAAAGCAACACATGGATCTTTCAAGGTGAAAGAAAGATTCTGCCCACCTTTCTTGTGTCAGCTATGGTTGCTGATAAGCTGTTGAGGCAAGGATGTTATGCATTCTTAGCCCATGTGGTAGATGTTACCAAGGAAAGTTCCAACCCTGCTGAAGTTCCCATAGTCAGGGAATTCGAGGATGTGTTTCCTGAAGAACTTCCTGGTATACCACCACCTCGGGAGATTGACTTTGAAATCAATCTGATTCCAGATACGAAACCCATAGCTCAAACTCCGTATAGAATGGCTCCTGCCGAGATGGCAGAACTCAAGAAACAGCTTCAAGAGTTACTTGAGAGAGGTTTTATCCGACCGAGTACTTCACCTTGGGGTGCTCCGGTCTTGTTTGTTAAAAAGAAAGATGGGTCAATGCGGTTATGCATCGACTATAGACAACTCAATAAAGTGACAATAAAGAATAGGTATCCTCTGCCGAGGATTGATGATCTCTTTGACCAGTTGCGTGGTGCAACAGTCTTTTCAAAGATAGACTTGAGGTCTGGATATCACCAACTTCGTATTAAGGATAGTGACATATCCAAGTCTGCCTTTAGGACAAGATATGGTCACTATGAGTTCACGGTTATGTCGTTTGGACTAACCAATGCACCAGCTGCATTTATGGAACTCATGAATAGAGTTTTTCGACCTTTCCTTGATCAGTGTGTTGTCGTCTTCATAGATGACATACTGATTTATAGTAAAGATGCTCAGCAGCATGAGCAGCATCTTCGCCAAGCTTTGACCTTGCTAAGAGAACATAAGTTGTATGCTAAGTTTAGCAAGTGTGAGTTCTGGCTGCCGGAGGTATCTTTTCTTGGACATATAATATCCGCCTCGGGAATTCGTGTTGACCCTACAAAGGTAGAATCTGTTCTACAATGGGAACAACCGAAAACACCGACGGAGATTCGAAGTTTCTTGGGGTTAGCTGGCTATTATCGAAGGTTCATTAAGAACTTTAGTTCCATAGCTTTACCCTTGACCAAGTTAACCCGGAAGGATGTTCCTTTTTCTTGGAGTGATAAGTGTCAACAATCTTTCCAGTTACTGAAGGAGAGGTTGACAAGTGCACCTGTATTAGTGCTACCTGAACAAGGAAAAGGTTATATAGTTTTCTGTGACGCTTCCAAGAATGGACTAGGATGTGTGTTGATGCAGGATAAACAAGTGATTTCTTTTGCTTCCCGACAGCTTAAGAAACACGAGGAGAATTATCCAACACACGATCTGGAGTTAGCAGCTGTGGTTCATGCTTTGAAGATCTGGAGACATTATCTCTACGGAGAGACATTCCAGATTTTCACAGACCACAAAAACCTTAAGTATATCTTCTCTCAGCATGAGCTCAACATGAGGCAACGTCGCTGGATGGAGTTAATCAAGGACTACGACTGTACAATTGATTACCATCCAGGTAAGGCCAATGTTGTTGCAGATGCCTTGAGTAGGAAATCAGCAACATCAACCATGAATAGAGCACAACTAAACTCTTTAGTATGCTCTAGAAGAGATATGCTTATCTCTTTAAGGCAAGACAATGTACAGTTGAAGGTATCATTGCTAGCCGGTTTGTTAGCTGAGATGCATATTAAACCTACCCTAAGAGAGCAGATTAAAGAAGCACAGCTAGATGATGCTGCAGTTCAACATATAAGATCTGAGTATGGAAATGAGAAGCAAGATGGGTTTCATGACTCAAAAGATCAAGTAGCTTGTTATAATGGAAAAATGATAGTGCCGGATGTGGACAACTTAAGGAAGTTAGTCCTGGAAGAAGCCCATTCTTCCATGTATGCTATGCATCCAGGGAGCACCAAGATGTATCGGAATTTGAAGGATCTATATTGGTGGCCTGGGATGAAGAAGGACGTTGCAGAGTTTGTTCTGAGGTGCCCTGTGTGTCAGCAAGTTAAAGCTGAACACCAGAAGCCTGCAGGGACAATGCAACCTTTACCCATATCACAGTGGAAGTGGGACCATGTGACCATGGACTTTGTTGTTGGCCTACCCAGGACAAGCAAAGGACATGATTCCATTTGGGTAATTGTTGATAGGTTGACTAAGACAACACATTTCTTACCTGTTAAAACAACCTATTCTGCTGAAAGGTTATCAGAGTTATATGTGCAAGAGATAGTGCGTTTGCACGGAGTTCCTGTCACAATAGTTTCGGACAGAGGTCCTCAATTTACAAGTCGTTTTTGGGAACAGTTGCACAGTGCCTTAGGCACTAAGCTGAGGTTTAGTACGGCCTTTCATCCACAGACTGATGGACAGTCAGAAAGGACCATACAAACCTTAGAAGACCTGTTGCGAGCATGTGTTCTCCAGTTCACCGGAAGTTGGGATCTACACCTAAGCTTGATAGAGTTTGCCTATAACAATAGCTATCAGCATAGTATTGATATGGCACCTTATGAAGCCTTATATGGTAGACGTTGTAGATCACCCTTGTGTTGGTTTGAGACTGGTGAGCACCAGTTGTTAGGTCCTGACCTGGTGCAGCAAACCACGGAAAAGATTAAAGTAATACAACATAAGATTAAGACTGCTCAAGATAGGCAGAAATCTTATGCTGACAAACGTCGTAGACCTTTAGAGTTCCAGATTGGAGACAAAGTGTATCTTAAGGTCTCACCTTGGAAAGGGGTCCTTCGTTTTGGAAGGAAGGGGAAGTTAGCTCCTAGATATATGGGGCCTTATCCAATCATTGAACGGATTGGAAAGGTAGCATATAAACTAGAGCTGCCCCCAGAGTTACAAAGGTTACATCCTGTGTTTCACATTTCTATGTTGAAGAAATGTCACCCAGACACCGAGTCAGTTCTACAACCTATGGAAGTAGAATTGAATGATGACATATCCTATGAAGAGGGACCAGTGTCAATCCTTGATAAACGAATTAAAAAGTTAAAGAAGAAAGATATAAGTCTTGTGAAAGTCCTCTGGAATCATCGTGGTATTGAAGAAGCCACTTGGGAGTTAGAGGATGAGATGAGAAGGAAGTATCCTACCCTTTTCTCGTAATATGTTTTATCGATTTCGGGGACGAAATCCTTGTAAGGGGTGGATAATTTGTAACATCCCTGACCTGGGTTATGAGCTAACCCTAGGTGTTTTGCCTAAATATGTAATTAAATCTTTGTGATTAACTCTGAGCATGTAATTAAGCTTCTCAGAAATGTATATTTCAGTTTTTGCTCCTTTTTATATAAAGTTGTAGCACTGTTTTGTAATACAGGGACCTATGTGCAATTTACCCATTTAGAAGGGTTAACCTGCAATTTGCACATGATGAGGTGTTCCTCTGATGTTGAGACATCATGAGAAACATTTTGGTAAAGTTTGAGGGATTTCCCAAGCTTGAGCACCAAGGTGCAGCTGTGGAAGCAATCCCGGTACTTGAAACCCTAATTTGGGGTAAAATGCAATTTACCCAAATAATGGGAAGCAATTTGTAAAGAATGTTATCTAAAGTATCTTGTTAGACTCTTTCCATCATTTAGAGAAGAAATGATGAGGAATTCACCTCAATTGAGTTATCAAGTTAAGAAATAGGCTCTGTGATTGAATAATCAGGGTATATGTGCAATATCCCTTTAAGTATGAACTTTATTATTAGATTGTCCTTCCTTGCCTTCTTTTCTATAACTTAAGATAAGGTTTGTCCTTAGAATAAAGAGGAAGGGACGAGCAAGTAATGAAGGAAGGACTTAGTTGGAATTAAGGGAAACTTATGAGCTAATGTTGAAAATCCTACCCCAAGTATATAAGCCCTCCTTTCCTTAGTTGCAAGGGAACTTAACCTTCGTTCCCTTACTGTTTCATTTCACCAAAGACGACCAAGGACTGCCTTGGAGCTAAGGAGGACGAACAAGGGGTGCAAGGTAGGTTTAAACCCCTCTTCTTGCCTAATTCCATGGTTAGAATTCGAATTCAAGGTCATCTTCATGGCTAATTCTCGAAACCCTATCTTTCTAGCCGTCTCTTTTCATCCTTCCTTGGAGTTTTCACCTTGGCCAACCTGTGGGAACTCAAGGACGCCATTAGAGCTTGGAGCTTGAAAGCTTGGAGCTCAAGAAACAAGCTTTAGGCGGGTTTTATAACTCTAAACCTATGCTTTACTATGTTCATCTTTATATGCGAGTTAATGATAGCTCCTAGTATTTCCCTACTTTTCCCTGCTATTTTGCAAACAAACCCGTGGGATATCTGTACTGTTCTTGAGCTAGATGATGAAGGCGTGTTTTCCAAGAAAAACCCACCGCTTTTCTTTTCCCTAAACGGTCCTAACAGTTTGCTCTCACGACCTCAAGACCGTGAGAGAGCCTCGCGGTCTCGAGACCGTGAGAGGGCTCGCGGTCTCAAGACCGATTGGCCCTGTTGACCGAGCGTGGACCATATAAGAAACTTGTTCCTAATTATATAGGCTAAATACCCTCAAAATTTGGGAGACTAACTCCAAAGGAATCGGGAGATATGACCTTTTTAAGTCACAACTTTAAATGAATTAATTGCTGATTTTCAAACGGTCTAAAATTGCCTTTTTGGGCAAACGGTCTCAAGACCGTGAAAGGTCGTTGACTAAGCGTTGACCCCATGAGATTACTGTTCAAAATTATGTTAATTAACAACTCACCAAGTTTGATGGTCTAATTCCAAACGGGCTAAGAGTTGAAGGGTGAATACTAGGGCTAACTCTAGATAAAATCAGTACTGAAATTATGGTGATCTAATTAGGGTTTTTAGGGTTGATTGACCTAAACGGTCTCAAGACCATGTGGGGTCCACCCACATGACCTCAAGACCGTGAGGACAATCACCCAAGACCATTTGAAGGTCTAGGGTTGAGTAATTTGACCAATTGAACACCAATTGCAAATAAGTTATCAATTTAATCAAAATTCTGATTTTGTGACCAATCAGGGTTCAACCTCTATCAAATCACCTTAGATTTTTATGAAATCTTGGGCAAACGATCTCAAGACCATGTGGGGTCCACCCACATGACCTCAAGACCGTTTGAGCCAAGTTTGGGCCCAATTGGAGCTCAATTGAAGGGTTCAACCTTGTGTTGATACACATTGTTGAGTGTTGATGGGTGAACATTGATAGACCTTAATTGAATCGATTTCAATCCTAATTGGTCAACAATTGAGGGTCAATTGAATGACCATTTGGTTAAGCATAACCTTAATTAACTCAATCCATAGGTGGTCAACAGTTATTGGACCTTTTGAAGGCTTCAACATCGGTTGACATCATCGTTTGATTTGTTGAACCTTTGTTGAAGGACCTTGCGGTTGAGACCATGAGAGGCTCACGACCTCAAGACCGTGAGGTAGCTCACGACCTCAAGACCGTGAGGTGGCTCACGACCTCAAGACCGTGAGGTAGCTCACGACCTCAAGACCGTGAGGTGGCTCACGACCTCAAGACCGTGAGGTGGCTCACGACCTCAAGACCGTGAGGTAGCTCACGACCTCAAGACCGTGAGGTGGCTCACGACCTCAAGACCGTGAGGTGGCTCACGACCTCAAGACCGTGAGGTGGCTCACGACCTCAAGACCGTGAGGTGGCTCACGACCTCAAGACCATGAGGTGGCTCACGACCTCAAGACCGTGAGGTGGCTCACGACCTCAAGACCGTGAGGTGGCTCACGACCTCATGATCGTGAGGGGGCTCACGATCTCAAGCCCATGAGGAGGCTCACGGTCTTGGAGCTAGAAAGGGGCTCATGGACTTGAAAGGTCAAAGTGAGCAATCGGTCAACACTTTCAACCGAATTCAATCATGTGATGGTTCAATGTTGCTCAAATCAAACACTAATGATAATCTAAGATAGTAAGGAGTTATTTGATTAAGGTTTTTGACTATGATGATGATCAATGGGGTGAATTATTAAGATACCCCTGAAGGGTCAATTGAGTTATACTTTACTCAATTCAAACCCTAATTACATGAGAATGATGTTTTTAGTTATAATGACTCTATCTAACCTGATCTAGTCTAATGTTATCATCAACCATTAGTATGATGAAAGAGAGAGTACTCTAGAGAGAGAAAGTACCCTAGAGAGAGAAAGTAACTCTAATCACTTAATGGTGATGTTTTTGGCTATGATAGCCTATGATGACTCAACCCAACCTGTTTTAGAGTGATGTTGATATCACCTAACCTTATGATGAGAGAGAAAGTACTTCTAGAGAGAGAAAGTACTTCTAGAGAGAGAAAGTACCTCTTTTAAATGGAAACTCAATTGAAGCATCCCCAATACACAGAAATGAGCATAATTAGGGTATGATCCACCTGTGTGAGATCATAGAAACCCTAATTATGATAAATGATGAACCTTTAACTAATCCAAGAGCATCAATGAAGGTGTTACTCATACATGATGATGTTATGAGTTTAATTCACCTGTAATGTGAATAAGTAAACCCTAATTCAAGGGTGATGACATGTAATATGAATAGTAAACCCTAATTCAAGGGTAATGGCATGCTTTTGAGCAATAAACTCTATTTGATTTAAATTAAAGATTTAACTCTTATGACAAGAGTAGAAAGTACATTCCTTATTGTTATATTACCTTTATCAGATGTATTAATCATGCAGGTTCTGATATGAAGGTAATTATATCCAGGTATGGATGTTGATGTTATATTCATTGAAGGCATGTTGTAGCCTTATGAATAAGTAATGTAATCTGATGCCTTGCTAGTGGCATCCTATGCTGATAATGGGCTATGAGAGCCATGAATACCATCAAGGTCATGCTTTAGAGATGACTTGTGATGAGGATAATGAGAAATGATGATTGATATGAGTTAGGCCTGTTACATTTAGTATTTTTCTTTTATAGCTGCTATGCTACTGTTATTGTTTGAAGAACAATGTATGCTGTTAAAGAATACTGAATGTACCTAACTAATCAAGTATAATGTAGAGCCCTGATCATAGATCCATCATTGTCAGAAATTAAGTGATGGTGAAACAGGTTTTCCATAGGGAACTCCTGGAGCACATACTTTTGAGTATGTGGGGTACATGGATGTGTAGAACCTTACATCCTAGTGTAGGAAAGTGATGTAGATGTGGAATCCATCCATCCTTCACTATAGTTCCATACCGTATCAGTGGTAGGTAAACATGAAACCTCCTGATGACGAAGAAAGCACAGATAACCGTATCAGTGGTAGGTAAACATGAAACCTCCTGATGACGAAGAAAGCACAGATATCCGTATCAGTGGTAGGTAAATATGAAACCTCCTGATGACGAAGAGAGTACAGAACGCCACTGTGACTCTAGAATAGCGAAGGACCAGTTTACCCTGGTGAGCTATAGTAGTAGAGACACAAGATGTCCTACAAGTGATCCTCTTACTGACTGAGGAAGATGAAGGTCATGAGAATCCGGCTCTCTTAATGACCTATGTATGATACTGATGCGGCTTCTCAGCGATCAGTTGGAGTATGAGTGGTAAGCCTCATCTCCACAGGGCATAATGTTGTTTGTAAAACATAATCAACCATGTAGTATAACTTGTTAGAGATGACTCCAAGTTAGTTGATTGATGTTACATTGCAATAATGTTGATATTCTCCATATCTCCTAATTTGTAGAGATCTTGTTATATCTGCAACTGTTATAGAATGATTTGAAGGCTTTACTGTTTAAAATAATCTTTGATGTTATAATAAAGCTTCTGGCGAAGAGTTATAACTCTCGCTGGGACAATTATGTATAATTGTCTCACCCCGTAGACTTCAACTTTTTATGTGGACGTCGGAGACGAAGAAACCAGCCTACAAGTGATCAATCTCAGCAGCAGCACCAGGGGCAGCAGTAATCTCAGGTGGAGATTTGTCCTGCCATGTGGTGTAGTTAGAGTCAGTCCTATGTGTCCTCTGTACTCTCAGGTCTTGGAGTCTTGTGTTATGTGATCTTGAGATTTTGTATCTTGAATGTATATAATTACTCAAGAAGTAATTATCCTGAGATGTAAACAGTTACCTCTCTTTATGAAAGGAGTTTTTATGGATACAAGTTCTTATCTCGAAAAGTTTTAATTTTCCGTGATTTTTGTCTTCCGCTGATTACCGATTCGCTTCCGCTAAGTTTTAATCGTGTTTATGTCATGGTTTGGAGATCAGAGCCCACCGTTTACTTCTCCTTGGTTCAAATATTTCTTCAGAATCATCTGATTCAGAAATAGCTTGTTCTGAGTCACCCCCCACATTTGTCATCCTTTCCACGTGCTCGGGAATGGAACCTGTGGTGAATGAATCTTCTTGAGAAACTTCATTGGGCACACCAGTTTTCATAGGAAACACATCCTCAAAGAATGTTGCATCACGTAATTCCACAATTGTATTGACCTCAATGCCAGAGATATCTAATTTTACAATCAGGAATCTGTAAGCATGGCTTGTCTCTACATAACCCAAGAATATGGCATCAACTATTTTCGGTCCTAATTTCTTCCTTTTGTGTTCAGGGACAAGTACCTTTGCAAGGCACCCCCACACTCGAAGATATTTAAGACTCGGTTTCCTTCCTCTCCACAACTCAAACGGACTACTCTCTGAATGTTTATGAGGAACTCTATTCAGAATATGGCAAGCCGTATTCAAAGCTTCCTCCCACATAAAGTTGGGTAATCCAGATGTTTGGAGTAAGGTATTTACCATATCTATTAAGGTTTGGTTTTTATGTTCAGCTATCCCATTTGATTGTGGTGAATAAGGAGCAGTGACCTCATGAACTATACCATGTAATTGGCAAAACTCCAAAAACAAATTCGAGGTATACTCTCCTCCCCTATCAGACCTTAATCGCTTAAGTACTTTACCGGTTTGAGTTTCGGCTTCTTTCTTATAAATTTGAAATTTATCTAATGCCTCATCTTTAGTTCTAAGTAAAAAAACATAACAGTATCTACTCGCATCGTCAATAAAAGTAATAAAATAACGCTTTTGATCCCTCGTAGAAACACCATTAAATTCACAGATATCTGTATGAACTAAATCCATTCCGAATTCCTATTCACAGAATGAAAAGGCTTCCTAGGCAATTTAGCTTGTACACAGATTTCACATTTATTGTTGCTAATTTCATATTTAGGGATCAAATCTAGATTCATCATACGCTTCATTGAGGCAACATTAACATGTCCCAAACGTGAATGCCATACATCGAATGAAACAAGATTTATGCAAATAGAACTATAATCATTCAAAGTTAAAACGAAATTTGAAACAGGTTCAACATGAATCTTAAACAAGTTCTCCACATCACATAAGTACCCCTTGCCAAAAAAATAAAGAATCATGAAGGCGTGTAATAATAGCCTTATTACATTTACAGTCTACTCTATAACCTTCTCTAACTAATATGACGCCACTAAGGATATTGCGTCGAATGGTTGGAACATGTCTGACCCTGTTAAGAGTCAAAACCTTCCCCGAAGGGAACTTCAAGTCCACCCGTCCTTCGCCTTTGACTTCTGTAGAGCTGGAATCGCCCAAAGTCACGGACCGACCTCGAGAGGCCTGATAAGACACAAACAGGGATTTATCAGCACACACATGTACATTAGCCCTAGTGTCAATTATCCAATAAAGTGGTTCAAAAATAGAAAGAATTTCAGGTTTAATAGACACGTACCCATCATTGAGGTTCAAGGATGCAGTCATCATATTGACCACAACCTCCTCAGTTGCAGATGCGGTAGCTTTCTTTGCCTTCTTAGTAGGACAATCCTTGTTCCAGTGGCCAACCTGTCCACATGTCCAACAAGGTTTGTTCTTCGGTTTCTTTTAGATCTTTGCCTTGGGTTTATGTGCATTCTTAGATTTCTTATCTTTGGTGTTTTTCGTAGAAGTAAGATTAACAGTTGGATTTGCATCAGTAGGCACCTTGACCCCTTTCTCCTTTAAGTGTTCTTCTTGTATATTAATATCCATCATTAATTCATCCATGGTGTGTGTCCCTTTGCGATGCTTCAGAGACATACGAAATGACTCTGAGGACTTAGGGAATTTTTCTATGATAGACATAACAACAAACTTCTCAGGCAACACCATCTTGGCATCTGAAAGTTCATGAACTAGGAGTTGTAGATCGTGTGTTTGATCAGAAACTGACTTACCCTCAACCATCTGAAACTTAAGAAATTTTGACACGCAGTATTTTTCAACAACTTGATTTTCAGTGCTAAAATTCTTAATTAACAATTCCCATAAAACTTTGGACGTAGTGACTGGTGGCTTTGAGTAAGAATCATACAGTTTGTTATTTAAACCAAACAGAATCAAAGCGCGGCACGTTTTACCACCCTTCTTCCAATTAGCAATAATGTTTGCATTATCAGGAATTATTTCATCAGATACAGGTTCAATTTCAATTAAATACTGATCATAACCTGCAATATTCAGCCAAATTTCTATACGACTCTGCCAACGGGAAAAGTTTGTACCAGTAAACTTTTCAGACATATTGGTTGTATCAATTTTACATCCCGAACCACCCTGACCGGCCATTGTTAATTAACGACAGAAATTTGGTTTCTTTAAGACTGTTGTTAAAATTTGTTATTGTCGTTCATACAACAGCGACAGATGTAATATAATTAACAGTCCAGACAGATCCGAAATAAGAAGCAAAGAACAAACAAAGTAGGAGAATAGAAAACATGAGTTAGATTCCCAAACCAGATCGTTCGTTGAGAAACGAACGTGTTACTTAAAGAAACCAGTGCTCGGCAATCCTCGCGGATAGGCACCGTTCTCCCAGTCTTGATCCGGCACGAACCTAAAACTTGCACGTCTCGCTCGCGCTCGTCGCACTGCTACTAGTGCAGCACAACAACCGCAGGTACCACCGCCTGACAGTTGCGTCTGAAGGGAAGGAGAAGTCGCGCTTCGCACAAGAGAATGACTCCACGAAGCGACTCCGGGACGACAACTCTCACACTCGGGATTAGGGCTCTCAAAACACTTGGCGGCAGAAGACTATTTTTGGTGTGTTTAATCCTAATGACCGGATGAGTATATATAGCCACGCACGTCCCTAATCCTATTCCCAGTTTGACGCAACACTCGGTTGCTCTCGTACACAATACGGAATAAACCGCAAAAGAGAAAAACTTTCTAAGTAGGATTAAGAAATCCGAATAAGAAAGCGAAGCCCGAGCCTGGGCCAGGGCCCGGCCCGGCCAAGCGAGGCGTGACGTGGCGCACGCGCGTGCGTGCGTGTGTGCGTTGTGATGTGGAAATCCAACCCACCAAGGAGGTGAGCATACCTCCTTCCTAGGACTCCTTTGGACACTAATGCCCCATGTGATCCTACATATGAGGACCACAAAAGTTCTAGGTGTGAGCAATATGGGATAAAACTTCTTTGTCATTTGCACTAGAAACAACACTACATTCTCACATGTACTTGTTGCACTACATTGGGCTTAACCCATGCTAAATAAGTGATTTGCTACAGTAACAACACTACAATAATTACGTGCTACAGTAATTACATGTTGCTACAGTAACAAAAATCATTTATCTAACAAGACCATCCATGTCTACGGTGATCAAAGTGTTAGAGGAAACAATGGAGGTGCCTGTCATAGAGCTGAATTTCTTGTCACCTGCTAATAGACTGGAATATCTAAGAGAAATAGATTCTAGTTCCTCAGCTCCACTAATGGCATCAGTTTTGTCCGGACCGCGTTGAACTCAGCAGGACAATTTGTACTACTGGTCTTCCAATATTTCATAATTTTTAGAACTTATATATGTCAAAGTTACATTGTTCAACCAGTACATTTGTAATGACAATGAATGATATGAAAATTAAGAGCATTGTAGTTTCCCACAAAAAAGTGATATCGTTCAGGTGTGTGACACTAACAACTTTTCATCATGATTGTGCTTAAAAATTAACACCAAGGAAACAATGGAGGTGCCTCTCATAGAGATGAATTTCTTATCACCTGCTAATAGACTGGAATATCTTAGAGAAATAGATTCTAATTCCTCAGCTCCACTAGTGCCATCAGTTTTGTCCGTACTGCGTTAAACTTAGCAGAATAATTTGTACTATTAGTCTTCCAATATTTCATAATTTTCAGAACTTAAACATGTCAAAGTTACATTGTTCAACCAGTACACTTGTAATGGTAGTGAATGATATGAAAATAAACAACATTGCAGTCTCCCACATAAAAAGTGATATTGTTGTGTGACACTAACAACTTTTCATCATGAAAATTAAAACCATTCTATTACATCAGAAGTTGTCGGGGCTGATTACAAATATAGATTGCTTATTTTGTATAAGTCATAACTACCATGTCCAGGAAAAAAAATATAATTTGGCACACTTCTGTGCTAAAAGTCAATACAAAATGGGAAAAAAAGGCTTAAAACTACCTTGGCACTTTCTTGTCTTCTAGTCGGAAATCACCTCTATTCAGTCATGGTTTCAACAAAAAGTAGATTTAGAAATGTGAAACATATTTAGAAAATAAAAACTCTACTTTATGTAGAGGTTTCTTATGAAAGTATGTCTATTTGTCAACCTTGTACGATATAAATATTTGAAAAAAGGTAAAAGTCTTAACATCAATATTTTTAAGCTTTAAAATCACGTACAATTTTTTTTCAATTCATTACTACACAAAATTTACAAAAATGCCTACATAAAAGCACGACTAACAAATTGAGCATTCGATCCATTCTGGTTGGTTAAGTTTATGAATCTGAAAATAAAACTGTAAGAAGAAGAATATGGTAGCATAAAGTTTATATTGGTGATGTGTTGAACGTGTCATAGAAGAGAGATTGCACCATCGACAAGTACTCTGAAGGTATCAAAAGCAAATGCAAAAATTGACAGAGATTTGATATACAAGTTGCAGTGCGCTTTTGTACCTTTTGTGTAGTGGCATCGCTAGTTTCCTAGCCTACTTTAAAGTTACTTGAAAGAATAATTGACAGAGAAAAGACTTCAACAAGGTCAACACTGGTGTATTTTCTATTTGTCTAATTAAATAACAAGACGTCAGCATGATGCCGATAGTGAATACCATCAAATCGTGTGCCAAGAAAGGCAACATAAGTCACTTTTAGGACCTTTAATCCAGCTCAAGAGGTAACATCAAAAAGAGTATCACAAACTAAGCTATGTCAACATATATATCCTGGTCTCGTGCGACAATAAACAACATGATCACTGAAGGTGTAAAGGTTTATACTATTGCAAAGGGGGCAATGTTCATTACCTAAGTACATGGGAATTATAAGTCAATAATGAAGAATAGCTCGATATTCAATAGGTGACATATACAAACCAAGCCCATTAGTGGGAATGACATATAGCACGTCGTGTGTATGACCAGATTGCAGAGAAGCAAGGATAGTTAGTTGTCACTGAGAGAGGCCACTTGTAGTAAACTGGTGAACAACATTTTTATAGTAAGTGTCTGCAAAAATAGACTAGGTCTTTGGAGTGAAAAAGGCATATGTGATAATTGTGACCAGTAAAAGGATGGAAAGATCTTACATATGTCATCATGTTCAGTAACAAAAGAGGCTCCTATAGGAACATATCCAACCTCTCGTTGAATATGGTCTTCGCGTTCCTAAGTGTGGATCTGATAAGAAACATAAGCACACTTGTTGACATCATGGGATGTTTTAATACTCAACCCTCTGATGTTCTTAGGAATATTGGCCAAGAGCCATTGTAGATTGTTGAAGCCTGGGCCATCGCCAATCACAATATGTGCTAGACATTGACGAAGCCCACAATTAAGATTATCTAATACAAAATCAATTGATGTTAGGGGTATCGTTCTAAGAGCAAACAATAGCTTGGTTGTACCAATACATGATTGGAGAATAAGAAGCTCAAATTGTGAGTCCTGAAGTAAAATCAAGTGATCCATTATGGCAAGAGTCTTAGCACATGTTCCTTGAGAAACTCTAAGGTAAAATTTGGATCTATGGAAACAAGATCCCCTAAAATCTCCATTATATGCATAGGATGAAATATGTTAGTAGGAAACGCAATAAACTTGGGGATCATCTAAAAGTTAAAAGATTTCCATTTTTAATATTGATATGAAGACCAAAGTTTGTGCCTCATTCTTGAATAATAGATAGTGCCTTGGAGATTTTAACAATGTCACTAACGAGGGTGCTATCGTCAAGATATAAAGAAAGAAGGTTGATGTGACATTCATCTTTCAATTGCAAAAGAAGAGGATGGAGAGATATAGAAAAAACAAGTGGCCCCAATAGATCACCTTTACATGAAAATCGTCAACTCTTATGGAAATATCTAATCACAAGACACAGAAACACCAAATAAACCAGGGGGTTAAACTAAAATTATGTTGTTTAGGAAAATAATTTTCTAATGATGCTACATAGGGTATTGTTTTTGTAAAATTAAATCATTTTCCTTCTTTTAATATTAGTTCATTATACTCGGGGTGCTTTTACATTTGGATCGATTGACATTTAAATTGTTTATGCAAATATATTTTTAGAATATATATTGGATAAAATAAAAAAAAGATAAGTTAGATCATAATTGCTCAGTTCATGTTCATGTTGGTAGACCTCACGTCTCATATAATAGCCCATGCCACTACCACCACTATTTGTCACAATAGTGGCATTACTACTACCATATTGTGTTAGATGTTTGTCTCCCACCAAAATTGTATGAAATACCATTGCACTCCTCATTAATGAGAAACTAAATCTCCACACACGGTGAATAGATGTGCTTGATGTGTAGAGCTGAAAATTACTACTTACTCCTTCATACCCTTGTCGTAGGATGTCAATGTAAAGGTATTGTGTTTATCCATGCTTTGTATGATGAGTATTTTACCCATAAAAGGAGGAAATATTCATGTAGTTTGCACAAAATTAAAAGTCACAAAAGATAAAACAAACAAGATAAGGAAGTTAGACTCACCAATTGTTTCAAGAAAAATAATACAACAATAAGTCAACATTTAAATTAGTGGTGAAATAGGAAAAGAGGGAGAATAATATGCACAATGGTGAATAAATGTGAGACATGGGGTCAATAGACTAGCCATGGAAATCATGTTACGATTGGGGAAGGTGTTAGGAACCCCTATGCCACTTGATAAATGAATATTGCATATGATTTTTTTGAGCTAGGAAATCAGTCTCGATTCACACCCTTGGTGTTTGGGGTCAAGAAATCAAACATAAGAAAATTATAACTTCTAATGTTGGTGAGTTATTGATTCATTAAGATGACCTTGTAATTGTTTGTCATCTTTCCTAGGAACTCTACTAGTTAGGATCGTAGTCACCTCAAGATATCCCACATTAGATATATGTCATGGAAAAATGGGATCATATGTATTGTGGGATAAGATAAAGGCAAGTCGATAATTCAAACAAATAAAAAATGTTTGGTTTTGAGATGAGAAAGGTTGACTCGATTACATCAAGAAGTCAATTAAGTAGATAATACAAAATGGACAAGTTCAAATGATATCTTAAGATGCACCAGTCAGAGATCAATCACATATACAGAGAAAACTGTAGGAGCATGGTTAGATCACCTAAATATGCATATACATCATGTGAGAAAGCTATGTAGCATTCTATTATGAACATCTAATTTAGTATATCCTGATTAAGTAGGCATGAAATAACTAGAATGATCGAGTCTACATCAATAACAAGTAAGAACAAGTAAGCATGTGAACTAGTTGAGTAAGCCTAGACAGCAAATTGGCATCAAGTAAAGTTAGATCTAGAGGCCCTTATGCCTCCTTACTATTTCAGAACCTTCTAGTGGATTGGAAATTCTAGTCAAGAGTAATGATCCTACTTAAAAGGGGGTGTTTAGGACTCTAAAATAGATGAAAGTTCGATCTCAAACTTTAGGGGAGTTGAAAAGGGTGAGTTGTGATGTTGTGGTGATGTAAGGTGTCAAGGGGTTTGGTGATAAGGGAAGATGTTCTTCATATTTGAAAAAATTTCTAGTCTTTTTCCATAAATTTGGGAGTGGACTCCATGTGGATAGTGGAATTAATTGATCCACTAGAGGTTTTTTATAACAATACTTCTAAATATTCCACATAACACTCGTTCTAGATCAAATAATTCCTCCATGTGAGTATCCTTAAGTAGTGGACCACTTTTCAGTTTGACATTTTGCATTAGAAATATTTTGGATGTGTTTCATCTCTGATATCTCCTTTGTTGGGTGACATTGTATCTGACGAGACTGAATTTGAATTGGAAAGGGAACAAATAAGAGAGGCAAAAATTTGAGTCCCAAGTATTACCCCTCTATTTTATTTGAAACTTAAGAGAGAAAAATTCATTTTATTTAAGGAGAAATTGATCATCCAACTAGGATAGATAATTGAATACATTGATCATAAAAAATCCTCTAGACTATATATTAAAAGTGGCATGTAAATATCTCAATTGTTAGTATAAATTATGCACTAATCAATATTTTGATATTTCGTTACCATAATCTCCTAACATATATGAGAATGAATAAATCAATGAATAAAACATGGGCTATATGGAAAGTACAATTATATTTTGATACTACAGTTGATTTTATATGATCATAAATTGAATGATAAAAATAGGGTTTCAATAGTGTTCCCTCTCATGACAAGGTTAAAGGTGAGTGAGAACCACAAGATTTGGTCAACTGTGACCACATTTTTTGCCACAAAGGGATAGGTGCTAGACTTGTCAAGGTATAATATGACTAACATTGTTGTATAATGATTTTTAGTAAGGTGTGTGATTCTAAGAAGTATCATTACCTCTCTAATATATTTTGATTAGATTGTGGAGTGTGTAAGTTCAATGACAGAGTCCTAAATGATGTAAAAGTTGGTGAATCAGTTTAACATCTAGATGATCTAGACAACAAATTAGTTTAATATCTTGAGAGCTACAAAAGGTCAAGTTACTATCACAATGATCATATGGTGGACAAAAGTAGGTAGGGATCAAATATATTAGTGTGGTCCAATTTCATATCATAGTTCAGGCTCCAATTGAGGGGTACCTATGTAGGATAGTGCTTCTAGGTGTATGATCACTAGAAGAAGGCACCATTTGAGGATAGTTGTGTTTATGTGAAAGGTGTGTTGAGGGGTGTATATACAAGATAGTATTTTATTGGAAGGGTTTGCATTTACAATATGATTGAAGGTTGGTGATGATACTGGTCTAGTTCTAGGTCATGATCTAGGATCCTAATGTGACATAGATCATCAATTGGTGAAGAAGTTTTTTTTCCAAGATGGTTATTTTTAATTAGACTCCTACTTAGGGTAGGGCTTGATGATGAAAATGATGAGTTGATTGGGGGTCTGTTCATGATATATATTTTATTTGAAAAAAATACTATATTTGGGACACATCTTAGAAATCTAGGAGAGAGGTCCAGTTTATGATCGTTGTGTGAAAACATATGAGAAAACAATTACCCAATTGGAAAAAGGAAGCCTATTCAGGATAGGGTATACAAATGGACACCTACCATGTTGTAGGGTTTGATATTAAAGAGTGTTTATTTAGGATATATCTATAAATGTTGGCACCTACATAAAGGTTGGGATTTGTATTCACTACTGATGCATGTTGACTTGATTTTATGTTAGATATGAAATACAAAACAATTCATGCATTGCCAATGAAAATTTGTCACTTTCATTAGTTGGATCGATCTAGGACTCATGATCTAAAAAGAAATCTTTCCATGGGAATGATTGTGACAGTAAAGAATGATTTCTCATTTAATTCAATATGATTGGTTTAAGAGTGATGCATTTTATTCAATTATTAATGTTAACTTTTCTTATGTAGAGACTAGAGAAGAATTCTAGAGAATGTTGTAAAATTTTGTATTTTTTTCTTAATTTTCTACATTTTTATCTTAGAGGGTTTTAGAATTTGCTTTGAAAATACCTTTCTGCAAGTCGTATCAGAAATTTTTGTGAGAAGTGTAGAAGAAGGAAAGATAGTAGCTACTTTTTCCTACTATTTAATACAATCAAGTGACACTCCTTTCATTTTTTAGATCAAGGTCTCGTGTGAGAGGGTCACCTTAGATTACCTATCTCAAAATTCTCCATTCCACAACACAAGGTGAAATGCAGAAAACACAAATGCACGATATATGTTTCTATGGGTGTTGCAATGAGACAATCATTGTGGTGGAAATGGAGCTTAGTTTTGGGTATTCTTCTATAATTGTTGTATTATGATAAACTTTGGAAAGGTAAGTTGTGTTCATTACAATTATTTATATTTTGTATGTTTTGCAACGATTTAAGGATTTTGGTTTCCTGATGTTTTCATGTTCATGTGATTAAAGATAAACATGTAGGATTAAATAGCCCGGTGGGGTGAACATTCTTGCAAAAAATTGATTTGTCAAACACAATAAAAAATATTGGTGTATTTGGTAAAATAAAATAAAAGTCAAACTACATGAATAAAAAAATAGAATACGTATACCAGTTGACACCTTTATGGATTTTGGTATTACTTAGTTATTACCCAATTAGGGTTTCTTACCATGTTACTTTATTGTTTTTGCTTGTATATAATGAATGAGTGATGCTTGCAACCTGAGTACAAGTTGCCAACAAATGGACCTTCAACTTGGTTCATGCACACTCTTCACCCAACAAGAGCACCTCTCCTAGGAGTATAACACTCTAGGAACTACCTATAAATCGGATAGATTCTACAAAGATTTGTGGCCCTTCATGCATACTCATATAATAAGAACTATTATTCTTGAACAAGTAAACTTGGATATTTTGGTGACTACATGAAAGTATGTTGTAAATATTCGTGTAGAATTAGTAGGGGGATCGATTAGGTTGATCACTTTGCATCTAAGGTTGTCTTCCTTATGTATTTTAATATATTGATGTCTTAAAGAAGATTATGGTATGTACAATGTGTGATGTTGAGAGGTTTAGAGTGTTGTGTGTACATGCCTAAGTGTCAATATTTGTGTCATACAAATATTCGTGTGGTGTTTATGTATCTAAAACAAGTGAAAACATGTTAACATGTATGATGGATTGATTAAAAGCAATTATTGTCATGTTATGAAAGATAATTTTATTTAAACAACAACAAATGGACGAATTCCATAACCATGAAAATGATAAAATGTGGGGTTCACAATAGTCACACAAGTACACATCTTGTGAGAATAAGTTAAACATGATAAAAAGTACATGCTCATTAAGGAGACCATATAAGTCGTGCAAAAATGAGGAGTGGCTTTCAATAGAAGAGTAGTGCAATTTCCCACGTGCCCAATTTGTCATTTTTTAATTATAAAAGCATCATGGTATACAATGTATCATCAAAAGAGATCGGGTTGTGAAATATGATGTTACGGACACACATCCTTTTTTATTTAAATTAGAGAAGTTCAAGGAATATTAAGATGATAACATTCTAAAATTAGTCAGAATAGAAATCCTTTAACCATCATAGTGACACATATAGTGTGCACATTGTTTTACTAGAAAAGTTGGGGGGCGGTTTTCTTCATCCCAATTTTTCCATGCGAGAAGATTCAAAAAAACAATGTACAATCACTAATTAATCTTGAAAAAGTAAACATGGTAGTACTACTACCATTACAAAAATATTTTTCTAAAATTTCTATAATATCAGTTGGTGGAAGCTTGTAGAGATTCAGACTTCCAGGGTTTTTTAGGTTGTACTTAGCAAGACTATCTGCCACTCCATTAGATGCCTTGTTGGCATAGGAAATGTGCCATGTGTTTTTCATTATCTCCTGGATCCTCCAGACTATCTTGGCATATCTAGAGTTACTTGATATTGATTCATTTATTGTCTTCACTTCCATAAGAGAGTCTGTCTCGATTAGTATATTGACTATTTGGTTGCAAGCTGCTACTTCCAGCACTAACACGATGCCCTCCAACTCCCCTTCTAGTGTGCACATTTGTTTGCAAGGCTTTCAGCTAATCAATCATAAAGAAAAATAGGGTAACTAAGATGTTCACCACCAATGATGCTAACTTTATTATACAAGATAAGGTTACATGAAAAATTAGATAGTCACAACATATTTTTTTGTTTTGGACTAAAATAAAGTCATAAAAGTATATTAACTGTAGTGTCATTTAGGACAAATAATATCCCCTTTTTGTTTGCTATGAAACATAGATCAAGCTTAAACAATTCGTCAAAATACTTGTGTTTTATGTGTACACTCCCATGTATGTAGTGACCCCCTACATGTGTTCCCAAAGTTCATCAAGAAAACTATTAGCATATAAAAAATAATGCACAACACATGCTATTGATAATAGATTCTACATCTAACTGAGTTAATATTACAGTCTCATAAACATAAAGAGAGATTTAAGAGTTCTAAAACTTATCAAGTCAGATGTTCTAGAATCTTAATCTTCCCTTTTTGAGATTAGAACAAAAGAAATCCTACAAATAAAATATTGGTCATATGCCTTGCACGTCCTAGATGCCAAAACCTTGGTCGAGTTTATGGAGGACCAATAGGTGTGGCTTCAGAGGTAATGTCAGAAGCAACGATCGAGTGGACTGACATGATGATGGAATGTTTACTAAAGAAAATGATGGGGATGAATGGATATTGGAGTATGAGGTCTAGGCATCATGGGCGGTTAAGGGAAAGGATTTGGAGGTCAAAACTTTAGAAACTATGACTAAGAGCATGTCCATTAGAGGTATGATATCGTACTATATCATGTCCAATTTATAACCAATGACAATAGCCATGTCCTGTCGACATATGTCAGAAATAAGGTGGACATTCTCTAATGCACTCATACATATGTTCATACGAATACTTATATGGTTTACCAGAATGTGTTGCCTCCTTCTAAGACAAGGACCATTGATTATAGTGGTATAATGGTGACTAGAAGTACATCTAATTATAATTATTCATAGTTTTATGTCATCCTATAGTGTAAATACCAACACGAAGTACCTCAAAGTCCTATTTTAAATGTATACCCAACTTTAAAGGACTCCATCAAGTAATGGTACTTTGTCGATACATGCCCACTGTTAAGATAGGTATAGGAGCTCATTGGTACCTTTAACCTTTTTCATTCTCTAGACCAATCACTATCAAACATTTGTTGATTTGTATCATGAACAGTAACTAAAAAAAATGCAAAGGCAAAATTATCTACAATAAGAGAAGCATGATATGGGATGGTTTGGTAGCCATTGAGATGAAACTCAAATTTAGTCTTGCAATTAAATCACAATAACCAACCACACAAAAACCCCTCGACCTATTTTATGTCTTAAAATTAGTTTTCATGTGGTTTTATAGAATATGTTTGCTCTCTCTCTCACACAAGATTGTGGCAGATATAAGGTTACAATTAAACATTCTCTCAAGATATCATGCAAAAATACATACAAGCATAGACCATATAACTTATCTTGCTAGTCATAAGAAAAAGTTGATTAAAATTCAGAATGAGAACTAAAAGTGCAGAAAGTAAAGTGAATGGAAGATCAAATGGATGGGTTACTTAGTATACCAATTTCACCATAGTGTCAACCTATGCATCCTAAGTATGAGATTAACATAACTTTTCTTACTTTCTTGGATTAAGTGCATGTAGCTTGTACTACCCACTTTCTTAGTGTAGCACACTGTCTAGACAAGTTACTAATCACCTTTTACAACACCAATATAAGAGACTAAATGATAAGGTCTATCGTTGGACAAATACTTCATAGTGGTTATCTACTTTTGCAACATGTTATTCACTGGGATGATAACTAATTTTCATATTGTTAAATTTACTTTCTCAATACTTACAACCTAACACATATTCATGGCAATCAAGCAAAAATAAGGAAATAAAGCTTTTTTGTTAGAAAAATCCAAAGCAAAAGATAAACTATATTGAATCAGATATAGACATGCATAGAGTCAACTCTGAGCTACTCTCGGGGTGCTAAAGAATGGGATTTTAGCCTCTCATGATCAAGATCTAATCATAGGAAGGGATGGAAGAAGATATAGTCATAAAAATCTTATATTACATGCTGCAAGGAATATTATTGTAACCTTGTTCCTCATTTCCTTGTCTCCTTATACTTCGGCTCTGATTCCTCCAAGGATGGTCGATGGGATAGCCTCCAAATGAGATGCCATCTCCTTTAGTGAGATAAGTTTGACCCGAATGAGGTGTATTTTGTGGCTTCTCTTCTTGGTTTTATACAAGAAAATCAAGGTACCACTTGTTCAAGAACTATCAGATGTGCCTTGTGTTAATTTTAGTCGTCAGGTAAATGTGGTGCCATTGACTCCTTCAGTTTGTTGTGGTTTATGACTTCTGGTCTCAGTTCCACTACCTTGGTTTAATGGTACCAAGAATCTCTTGGTATTTCCCCTTCTTCTCTTGTCAATTCTTCTTTTCCTATTGTCAATTTTCCTCCTCATGTCAGTGAGACCGGCACAAGGCGGTGGTATCGACTCTCTTTTATTTTTGCACAATTAAAACCGCAATAAAGCAGCTATATGTTAGGAAACTAATAAAATAAAATAAGTTTGGGACAAATACAAGTAGAGTGGGTAAAACTGATGCACAAGAGTTATTTTAGGAAATTTTGACTAAATTGACATAAAACACATGAATTTAAGAGAAATTCTCATAAAAATATGTCTAAATTGGCCCCAATTTTGGTAGATAAATCATGTGCATTAAAATCCCCTAAGCTTGAATGTTACTATCCCTCGAGCAAGACTACTTTGTATTTGGTTGAAATAATCAAAAGAGAGATACATATGTGAACTAGATCATTCTAATCATTTTTGACTCAATGAACCCAAATCGGTCCTCTCTAATCGTAGAGAAAATAGATACTATACAAGTCACAAACTATGAAAAACAAGTCGTCGAACTCAAACTACTTAATCACATAAGTAAGCCAAAGTAGAGAGATATCTTGTAAAGTCTAAGTTGTACTGAGTATGTCACAAGATCTTCCTATCTACACTACTCTCTTAAAACTTTCATCTAATATGAATGTAGTTCCCAGAATATGACTGTAAGAAGGGAATAAATGTTTATTGGCGGTCTACCATATAGAGAAGTAGGTGGATGAAATGGGTGACACAAAAAATAGAAATCACACATAACCTCAATAATTTATTCAAATGAAAAAAAATGATCATCTAAAGTATGGATGAAGTGGCAATGAATGTGTCTTAATGCCTATTATTTTTGGTGGTATTAAATATATTATTGATGCCTCATCCTAATGATGAGTGGTGTGGAAGGTGGTTGTAACAATCTTGATTTTCTCTTTCATCAAATTAATGTACATATTGACTCTTTAGGTGCTCAAATATACTCAATAACTTCCCTCATCCTCAATTGGTTGAGTTGGAATCACAATATGCTTAATTTTTTTGGGGGTAAGTCCAGAGGTAGTTTTATTCATCCCACTCTTCTCTGGCAGGGAAGATCCAAAGATTACAAGGTGTACCTACTGGAAATTTAAACTTGGTAGGAATCCTACCATTACAGGAGAAAGAGGGGAAGGGTTGACCCACAGGGTCGAGGGGAGGATCGATATATAGTCGATCATCCTAATAATTTTTGAAGTTGTGTCTGGCAAGGCCATCCACTAGGTGTAGAGATTCTCTGTTAACCTTCATGACAGTAGTTTCTCCAATATCAGTAAGTAATGCTTGGGTGTCCAAGACCCAAGATCTAATGGCAGGTGCATTTACGGCTGTATCCTTCAACGCTTGTACTGCTAGATCACTGTTCGATATCAGGATAACCCAAGAGCTATGATTATGTTTACATGCTTAAGATGCAAGGTGTAGTGCTCCAGTTTCAACTTCTACTACTGACTGAACCCTGATATTTATCGCACAATCCCTTGGCCACTGTCCATTGTGGTCAATGGCCACACAATATGCTCAATTTATACTTTGGATTTGATTAAATGGCACATTTTAATTAATTGACTAGAGTAAATTCAATAGTAGATTTTTAAGTGAATTTCTAAAATTGATTACCCGCAACATTATCATTTTGGATCCAACTTTTATTATAAGAAGTATAGAATACTTTTGAACCAACAGAAAAAATTCCATATAAATTGGAGTTAGGGGTTGGGAGATATGATTTTTACAAGATCACAAAAAGAAATGATTTAAAACTTTGGTTTTGATATTTTAATGTGCCACATCATCAATCTGAACCAATGGCCCTTGACTAATCAAAATGTTTCTTTGTCTAGCCTTGGATTGCCCATTTCAGTGATCCACCTTGTTTCCCCTCCATCTATCACGACCCTTGGATCGAAAGCCCATAGATTTGACCAAAATAGGATGACCATAGGACCATCTTCCCCGCATGCTCCCATGGATGGGAGTAGGTGGCTAAAGCAAAACTCCCACCTTCTCTTCACCTCACTCTATTATAAATGGGAGAACCAACCTTCTCCACACTTTTTTCTTCTCTTTTCCCCCCTCTTCTCATACTTTTTCGTACACCTTTCTCCCTTCACCATGTTGATTGGAGTTCATAGCCACATGAACTCCAACGGGGCTTAACACTTGCTATGGCTACAAATAGCTGCATTTGAGACCATAGTTGCCTCCACAAACTTCCAACATAGTCAAACAACTCCTTTCTTGGCATAGCCCCTGTCACTCTCCCTTATTGTATCTCCCATGTAGGGCTCACCATCGTGGTAGTCCATCTGCATGCATGTGGCACAATCCCAGTGGAAGGGATGAACATTTGATGGGCCCTCCATTTGGGCTGGCACACTGATGGGCCAGGTGGGCTGTAGAGTCTGTATGGGATGAGCCAAGGAGTGCAGAGATAAGTATACCACCCAAGATCCTCTCAACCCTTTGATTGATAATTAAGGGTCCAGATTGACCCAATAAAGGTGAAACTTATAAAATTGATATCTTGCAAATCCCTTAGTCAAAATGGGACTTCCAATATACCAAATTGACCAAGAAAACAAGATATACCCCTTTAAAATACTTTCATGACCTTTTATATTCTCATATCTCCACTGATATCCCAAATTACATGCTATCTATGTCCTTTTAAAGTGCTTTGTGCTATTTATTGCTTGAGCTTGATCCTTTCTGTCATAGAACTTGATGTCTTCTTGTTATTTCAGTATCAATGACCTCCTTATGCATAAACATTTGAACATTGTCTACTTTTGTACCCATAAATGACCTAATGTTTCTTAAATGGCCTTAAATGGATCGATATGCAAAAGATTACTTCTTTTATGTTATAACTTGTTCAAGTATGCTTCAAACCTCTATGAATGCTCTAAATCAGTAATTTTCACTCTCATATGCAATCCTTTTCTATCTTGATCTTTTTTTATCCTAATGATGATCTTTGATACTTAAAGTGCTTTAATATGGCCTTATGTGCACATTTGTGATGAATGTTAAACCATGTGATTTTATTGATCTAAAGAGTCTCAAGATGTTTATGTGTTCTTGAAATCATTAACTGATCATGCCTTGTATCATTAAATTCCTTATGGAATACTCTTGTACCCTAATATGACTTATTGACCCAATCTTGTCTTGAATGTGATCTAGTCTGCATGTTGATAATTGAAGATCCAGTCTTATGTATATATTTCCCAAATGATCATCCATGTTATATTATGATTTAAAAATTAGTAACTTCTTATCCTTATGACACCTAATCCATGTAGGCCTCATCTGTACTCTAATTATGTCTATCTTGTAAGAATACGACTCTAGGTGACTAGTTTGACTATGTTTATGCCTAGGTTGCTTATCTTACTTGGATCTCATATTTTCTCTAATTAAGATATTGAATATCTAATGTTAGATATCTAATTTTTTAGGGTGTGTAACCCTAATGTCTAAATGAATCCATGATGTATGATGTAATATGATAATGAACGTGCATGACTAGTTGAGACAATGAAATTAATAGTGAAGGTTTCATACCTAGATCTAGGTGGCAAGTCCAACCACCACAATTATGACTGATGTGGCCTAACGTTGCTGAGGTTAATCCAATTGCACTTATTTGTAATATCATGATCAATTTGTTGACTCAATTGATAAGATCTAGTAAGGCTTGCTATATATGGTTATTTGAATCAAATGGTTCATCATGTGTTATAATCAAGGTACACTTTATCCTCCTTTTAGCTAGACTTGTGGTATTGAACTGGCTTGTATGTATGTATTCTTAAACTACTTGACTTTATATAATTGTTTGAGCTACTTCTTCCCTAAGATTAAGTATGTTTTTTTTCTTGAAATACATTAAAAAAACCTTGAACATAATTGAACTCTTCCATTATGCAAACCTCGTACACCTACCTGAATTCTTTGTGTAAGGGAACAAGGCATGTTGAAATAGGGTTAGCTAATTGACGTTGGTCTTCAGGTCCCTCATGAAGAAATAGGGTGACATTTAGGCTTTGAGCCTCTTATGCCCCTCACAAACCCTTCCTATAAGAAGTTGGTCAAAGGCCATAGATTGTTGTTTAGTATAATGGAAATGCACTTAAAACATGATTGCATGTTAATAATAAAGTCTTTATTGTTGTTGATTTCTTTCTTGCTATTATATTAAGTTTTTCCAAGAATATATGTTCTCTTAAACATGTGAGTTTATGTATTTTATAGTTTACTAACCACAGTTGTGCTAATGTATACCCATTTTATGATTTTAAGTTACAAGTACACTATGACTCTTGCTATGATCGATGTTATGATCCATTATGATATTCTAATGCTTTGACTCTCGTGATCTCTAATGACATGCAAATGGAATTCATATGTTTTTTTTATATGGGACTAAGATATTACTTTCGGTGATAGTTTATTTCCTTTAGATATGCCATGTTGTCTCTTATCTTGATCTTTTATGTTCTTCTTTGTGGTTTTATTCATGCATATGTTATGTGATCTATTCTAGGGATGCATTCCCAAGTCAACTTGCCTTTAGCTAAGTTTCCATTATGATGCCTGCTATTTTAGCACCTATTTTTTGCAAATTATTCAAGCTTGTTAAACAAAGATATTTACTTCATCCCCTGAAATTGCACAAATCCATATTTTCACTTTTTTTTTCACAAATATCCTTGATTCTGACAATTATGCACATTTTCTCACAGGTTCAGAGCATGAGCCGATCATCTTATCTCTCCAAGCGATCATCTCATCTCTCCAAGCGATCGTCTCATCTCTCCAACCGATCATCTCATTGTCTAGCACCGATCGTCGCAGCTGTCAGACGACCGACCAAAGCGAATTACTTCCCAAGATTAAACGCTCGGTCGAAGCCCTAAAAATGGGAGATATCCATCCCAGTCGAGCAGGTGTTTCTCGCGTTTCCGACCTAATTAGGGTTGGTGATTGTTCCTTTAGCTGTCATTTCCCCCCAGCCGCCAGCCAATCGGCTCAGCCTTGAACGGATCGGTTGGCGCCACTCAGACAGTCGAAAAAGCCAGCCGCCAGCCACCATTTCCCTAACCCTAATGTAAAAGTTTCCCCCTCCTTCTCCTATAAAAGGAGGGGCACTTCCTCCTCCTTTCATCATCACTTTTTGTACAGAGGATTTTTGAAGCATTTTATTTCTGTAATCTTGTTCTTAAGGCAATAAAGTAGTGGTTCATCTCGGTTAAGTGTTATTTCAACTTTTTTATCTCCATTTTGTTTAGATCTAGTTTTTTATCATCTTCTCCTCCCCTCTCTTGACCAATCGAGCAAGGTAGGAAGAGACAACCATTTTCATTGTCTCTAACTAAGGATCAGTAGTCGTAAGACTCGAATATGGCTAGATCACTTCCTTCCTTCATCTCTCCTTGCTCCTTCTCCACGAGTGAGTAGTCCTTTATCGAGGCAAGGGGAATAACCCCTTAGCCATGGTTTTCGACTTTTCCTTAATAATTCTAGATGGCCTTTGAGATTGATAACTAATTGATATATCAAAGTAATAAATAGATAATAAAAAAAGTTAATCCAAATGGATATGACTTGGAAATTTGGGTTTAGAACAACAATCTCAGTTGCATAAGAGTTTTGAAATAACTGTGGATTTTCTCTTTTTAGGATGATGAACTAAGAAACATGAGCACCAGGAGAAATGGGCTCATGTGAAGATCATATTTAGTGGATTTTTAATTTGCTTGCCTTCATCGAATCCATCGTTTAAGGATTAGTCGTTTTCCTAGGCTAAGGTGGTGAAAACCCCTAAAGCCTCGATTCTCTTCCCTTGATTTCAATCACCGACTATTTTTGTTTGCTTTAATTCTTAGTCTTTCAATTCACAATAGCTTCTTGTGCTAACAACAATCTTTGTTTACCTTTTACAGGGCAAATAAAATTCTTGTTTAATGCATTTTAAATTCTACAATTTTCTTTCTTAACATAATCAATAATCACCCCTAACTGACTTTTAATTTTTTGTTCCAAATCTAAAAATTCCAAAAATAAACAATAAAGTTCTTCAAGAATTGGGTTTAGATTAAACAATCTTAAAAAGTTGTCCTGTGGGATTCTAACCTTTCTATACTAGCCTTCACCGGAAAGTTAAAAAAGGTTTAAACTCTAGGATTAACAATCTTAGTGGTAGGTGTGCTAAGTAATGTATATCAATTTGGCATCGTTACCGGGGACAATGGATTTGTTTTTTTGAACCCCAAAGCTTTTGAAAAACTTTTTTTCTTTTTTTTATGCCCTCTGAGTAACATTCTGGAAGTGCTACTCCTGCTTCTGCCGAGTTTCCATTCCGGTAGTCTATTTTTTCTACACACGATTAACTACTTATTTTGTGCATGTGACGCCCGAATGCCGATTTTCAATCGTTTGATCCGGAGATAGATAGAACTTTCCACCGTCGAAACCGTCAAAATCAAAATCAAAATCAAAATATGTTGGATGAAGAAGAAGTCACCCGTAGGATCAACCAAGCGTTAGCGGCTCGAAGATAGCACATCTTAGCCGACCAAGTAGCTAGAGAATCCGCTTTACGGGCAGCCTACATGGATGAACAAGAAACCTTAGAAGCTAATAGGAGGGAAGTCGAAAGGCAAAAACAACTGAAAGATTTTTCTGTTCCCAAGTCTGCCTACGCCCAACACCCCATCGTGCCTCCCGACATCATTTCTCCATAATTGGAGATTTGAACCCAATGGATCACCATAATGCAAGCCAATCCTTTCTTAAGCAACAATGGGGAAAGATGTCAAGATCACCTTCAAAGGTTCATTGAGCTTTGTTCTCTGAACAAACTCCCAGGTTTCTCTGAAGATGCCATCCGCCTTAGATTGTCAAAGTATTCCCTCTCCGGCCATGCTAGTAGCTAGTACAATACCATGGAGAGTGAAGAACATGTCATAACTTGGGAAGTTTTACAAAGTAAGTTTCATGAGAAATTTTACCCCACTTCTCTCACCTATGAACTCAGGGGACAAATCACTCACTTTTCCAAGTCCCCATGAGAAACTTTAGGAGAAGCATGGCAAAGGTTCAAAGACTTACTCAGGAAGTGCCCTCACCATGATATCTGTGAGACCCCACCATCACACAGACAACGAGATGACACGTGAAAACGTGCGGAACCACACATTACCGAAAACACTCGTTAATTAAAACTGACTGCGGAAAGCATACATGAGAGTATTTTTGCATCCAGATCCTGTAGAGAAACATGTTATATAAACATTCACAAGCCTTGTTATAGGTACACCGCTTATCGGAACCAGCCGTACCGCTCACACCAGAGTTCGACACATGTTTATACATACATAATAGGCCATGTACGGCCAGCAGTAGGATATCCAAAAATTACAACTGCAACACATTGTGAAACATCGTCAAAACACCTCCTCAAGGACCTGAGAGTACAGGCATGACTCTAGGACGCTACTACAAACCACCAAAATAGCAGCATGTCCATCTCTTGCCTTCTACTGCTCTTCTTTCTGCTCGGCCGCAACCTGACGACCACCACCGCGTCTAGAGCGATCACCTAAAAAGGGTGTAAACCAGTGGGGTGAGACACACAGTCCCAGCGAGAAAAATAATTCCCCACCGAAACTATAAAACCTCAGAAGGTTATAGTAGATAACAGTAGATAACTGATAAAGCATATAACAAGAGCAGCATACTGAGCAAGTCTATTATTACCATCAAGCTTACCAAGATATCCGGAAGGCATATAACCAAGTATTCTTTATGGAACATGATTGACAAGATAAGCTTTATAAAAATTATCATAGAATATAAGGATCGTACATGTATGTGCAAGGTGTAACTAGATTAGATACATAAGCAAGGCCTCAATCAATGTTTTGTGTTTTGCTCTAGGCAAGATATACCATTTGGCTGGATTACATTTTATTATGCCCTAAGGAAGTGAGCTTTACCTGCTCAAATCCAACCATTGGCTGTGAAGTCCAATCCAGTGCCATACAAGGTCTAAGGAGATCCAGACTCCATGACCTCACCTTCGCGTAGTCAGTACACGAATCATCAAGCAAGACCGCAGTCTTATGCTTATAGTCCTCAGCCTCTGGGTCAGCTCTGCAAGCTACCCATATCTCTAGCTCACCTCATCATAGGTGCCAGTACATACATCTGAGCCATGAATGAATCATGCTCATCATCACATATCCTGATCCATGGGCCTGTTCACCATGCTCCATATATCCTGAGCCTGCAACCACAGTTGCACTCAATCCTCCTATTTTAGGCTAGGGGAAACCTCGCATATTCAACAATATGCGCTCCAGGTAATCCCGCAGGATAAACCTGTTTCACCATCACCAAGTTCTGACGATGATGGATCTATGGCCAGGGCAAACTACATGATATGTTTATCTATAATTAATTAGTATATTTTAAGCCAATTGTTGAGGCAACCAAAGCATAAACATAGCCTTATGGAATTACATCATTATTGCCATCAACCTATTGTCCTGGGACCTCAAACACTCATGATATCAACCACTGCCTCTCAAGGCATCACAATCATGCATCATCATCCTGGAAATGCATCCCTTATCACATCATTAGAGGATAACACCTCAGCTAGGCACTCAGCCTTATATCAGGTCCTTAAACCTATCAACTTGTTATTTCATTAACAAGAATTATCATCACCTAAAGCACATATACCTCATAGCTCTGACCAGGCTATGAATCCACATGAAATACCTGCATGGTTAGTGCACACATCCACAAAGATAACTCAAGCCATCATGGATTAACATGATTATTATTATACTATCAAGTATAAAGAAGCATCCATGAGTACATCACACATAAGCTTTATCATTCATAGTATTATTATCAATCATGGGCATATGTTATGCCTTACACTTGTGACCATATGTGTGTGTCATATCAACATGTGTAGCAACATCATATGCTTCCAAGCTTCCTGGTTCACAATCTATTATTTAAACTTATCAACATATTTGCAGGATTCAAAGTGATCACATCATTTCACTTGTATCATCGTTATTAAAAGAGAACCATCAACTATATACATTCCAGGTTAACAGAACCCTCACCCAAAACTCTTGCAACCCTCACTAAGCATGGCGAGCAACGCCAACCCTCATCAAATGGTATACCCGGTATAGCAATACCCTTACCAAAGGTATAACGGATAGGATTCCCAACCCTTAAGCAGCTCACCACCATATCAGACAACCACTGCACATCCTTTAACATGCATCAAGGTTCCATTAGCACACATGGTGTCAAGCAACCATCACCAAGGTATATCGTGCAGCACTACCATGGCTATCGGCCAAGGGTCTATCGGGAACCAAGCTAGGGTTAGGGTTAGGTTTCACTATCGGCTAACATTTAACATGAGCCATATCGACCAAAGGGGTGTCGCCCAAGGCATCCCTATTGTACAACCGTCTCAGCATCATCTGAGGGTTAACCCTATCATCCTGGGTACCCATGACGCCCAAGAATAGTGTCATGCATGGCCATGAAGCATCATAATGGTCAACATCTAGGGTTAGCATGTCGGGCATGAAGCCATCTCATCCAACACTTTATATAAGTCCAAGCTCAACTAAGACATGGTGGTGTCGGCCAAAGCCATCTTGGGCACCATACCATATTGCCCAAGCTCATCTAAACAAGGATAATGGCCAAGGTTGTGCTGGGAACCAAGCTATCAAAGCCTATCAGCCAAGACCATCTCAAGACAGGGGGGTGCATCGGGCATCCTCTATACATGGTGTATCGTCCAACATCTCCACAAGGGATATCAGCCAAAGGATACAAGAGTCCACCCAATGCCCAAGCATGCATATCTACCAAGGATTCCACCTTAAGAACATATCATGCAACAAGGGTAGACAACTCATGTCTCCCAAAGCAACTCTAACACCCAAGCTAGGGTTAAGGCTCTATATCGACCAAATCATAACATGCACTAAGCCGACTATCTCAACAAGGTGTGTCGCCCAAGGGTATATCTCCAAACAAGACTATCGGGCAGCACAACTCCAAGGTCATATCGTGCAAGGCACAACCCCACAAGATCATTTTCAACCTCAAGCACAAGGGCACCAAACTCTAATTGATCAAGAAGGTCGGCTCACCTCTCAACAACCAAGAGAGGGGTTTTGTACAACCTCTATCACAAATCGGGCAACCACAAGGATTCACCTCACATAGGTCATCATCTATCTAAAGGCTCACCTCTCTAATCCATGGTGAGAGGAGGGTGTTGCCCAAGCAACTAGAATATATGCTCACCTCTCAACTTAAATGAGAGAGGGGTATTGCCTACATCTCTAGAGCTCAAACTCACATCTCTAGACCAAGGAGAAAAGGGGTATTGCCCAACAAGGAAACCCTAAACCATGGTTCAACCAACTAGGTGTAAAGGCACACAGACCATCCACAACATCAACAACATCATACTCATAATATCAACAACATGTACTAGAGAAAGATACATAGCATGCAATGGACGATCATCAACATATATGAGACATGCAACATAGAGAAGGTAATATAGCTAGGGTTAGAAGTTATGTAACCCGCCTTAAGCAAACTCCTCAAGCTCCAAAGCTCCAAGCACACTACTTCGGCAAGGAGACAAGACCCACCTAAGGTTCGGACACCAAGCTAAAGGAAGAAGAAGAAGAGAGCTCCTTCAAAGAGATCGGCCACCAACCTTAGCTCCTCCAAGGGTATCGGCCACCAAGGTTGTAAGGGACAGGTGTATCATGCACATAAGGAAGAGAGGAGCAACAAAGAGATAAAGGGTTCCTAAGGAAGAGAAAGGAAAGGCATATATAGATGGGGGGTCAAGGTTAAACTAAGGCAAGGTGTCACCTTACCAAGGGACACTTGTCTACACGTTCCACCACCTTGCAAAACACATGCACATGCCATGCCACTACTCAACCAAGGATCGGCCACATGTCCAAGCTAGGGTGACATAACCAAGGCAAGAAGGTCAAACAAGGTCAAAGGCCGACACACTACTCCTCCATGGCCGACATACCCTCATGGGTGATACCCCATGGCTGACACAAAGCACCCTTGCCTGATACAGGGCTCAACCAAGAAAGGAAAGGCCCAAACAAGGAAAACAAAGCCCAAAAGAGCTCAACCAAGCCCAAGACAACTCAAGGCACGAGCCCAAACCTTCCTCTCAACCCTAGAGGAAGCAAAGAGAGAGAAAGACATCTCTCAAGGTGACAAACTTGCTCTTCAGCCTTAACTCAGGTTATTTTGCAAGTAGCACCTCCAGCTCTCAACTATGCACAAGCAAACCCTAATCACCACTAAAGATGATTAGCAAGCAACCAAGCATAAGGTTTAGTCAAAACAAACAAGGTAAGCCCAAAATGAAGGTCAGGGTCCTTACAATATCTTTCAAGCCCAACTCATAGAGATCTTCTATCGTGGTGTTGATGACGATACCAAATTTTTTCTTGATTCCTCATCTGGAGGAAATTTCATGATACCAAAGTCTGACTAGTGCATGGGAGGTGGTCAAACGGGCATCTGAAACAAGGGCTAGAAGGGGAATTGGTGGGATCCTTAAGGTAGCCAAGGCATAAGTTAATCCTAACATCCAAAGCATAGCAAAAAGCCTCAAATTAATTGCCCTAAAACAAGATCAGTTAGAGTCATCCCTAGGAACTCTTAGGGAGTCACCCCAACAAATAAAAGTTGTGGTCTCTCTTTGTGGCATTTTCCAAGGATACAATCACACCACCCTGCATTATCAATACCTCTACAACACCCCCATGCAGCCAGAAATGGGACAACAGCTAGAAGACCTCAATTCAATCCCTACCATACCAGGCCAAGGTTACTACAACCCCAACCAGACTAGAAACCACCCTGGTTTCCAATATGGGAACCTTGCAAGTGTCGAAAACTCCAGTCAACTCCAATCCCAACAAAGGCCTCCCTACCCTCAAGGCAGCAATCGACCACCACCTGGATTCTCATACAACAACCAAAGGAACTTTGGGACCCAAGGAAACTATCGAGGAAATCACCCAAACCGACCACCATATCAAGGACAACAATTTCAAAACTTAAACCTTCCCCCTCAAAATCTCAATTAGCCACCTCCTCAACTTCCACCACGTGTTCCTACTCCCACCCCCTCAGCTGCCGAAAGGATAGCTGCCTTGGAACAAATCATCATTGCCCAACAAGCTCATCAAAAGGCAACTGACACCCAGCTAGCTCGTTTGTTCGCCCAACAGAAACCCCCTACCAGAACTTTTGCAGGGCAGCCCGAAAACAACCCCAAACATCCCAAACAACTCAAGGTTGTCTCCACTCATTTGGGAAAGGTGCACTCCCCTCCCCCTCTAGAAAAACCTTCAGACCCACCTCTAGAATTCAAGGATGAGGACATGGTAGTTGTTGAACCTGAAGCTACACCTAAACCATCCGTCCTCGCAACCCCTTAGGAAGAAGACAAAGAACCAATCTACAAACCCCGACCTACCTACCAAGCCTGCCTCAAACAAACAAGACTTGACGCCCGCTTCATGAAATTCAGGGATGCTATGAAAAAACTACATGTGGACATTCCTTTCCTTGATGCTTTGGCATACATGCCCGCCTGGTCCAAATACATAAAATCCCTCTTGACTAGGAAGTATGACACTAGAGAATATGAGACTGTTAAACTTGCTAGGACCACTTCAGACATAATCCTAAATAAGATGCCTAAAAAATAGAAGGACCCAGGTTCTTTTGGAATAGGTGCTACTTGGGTGACAATGCTTGTAGAAAGGGCCTAGCTGATTTAGGAGCCAATATATCCATCATGTCCTACAACCTTTGCAAGAGACTAGGATTCAATGACATGTTACCCACAGCCATGACTATCCAACTGGCAGACTCATTCATGACCAAACCCATGGGAATCATAGAAGACATTCCATTAAGGTTGGAAAAGATGCCTATGTTCCTTGTGATTTTGTGATCATGGACATAAAGGAAGATCTACGCTATCCTCTCATTTTCAGACGTCCCTTCTTAGCCACTGCCCGATCTTTGATTGATGTTGAAGCCGGAACCATTCTGTTAAGATTAGGGAAGCAAACCCTAGAGTTTAGGGTGTTTGAAAGCATGAAGGGGCCTAGTCTCGAGGAAGAGGTTTGTTGGTATGTATGCCCATAGAGCAAGTCATGTGATGATTGTAATGGGATACTTTGTAAATGATTTGAATAATAATAAAGGCAATTTCCAATCTATATGTTTAAACTGTTTCTGAGATGATGGTGTAACATGATAGATGTATAAAGATTGTTTTATTCAATGATGTATGCTTTTGGGTTGAGGACCTAAATGATGAGATCATACAGATGCTAAGAGTATTATTTCTTGTTTGGTCCCTATTCAGTTGTTATTGTGGAAATAACCATAGACATCAATAACACTGAAGACTAGATTGTGTGTGGGTTGATGACAGAATCTCGTTAGTCATGATATGGTGATATCAAACCAAGCACATAGGTACTTGTTAGAGAACAAGGTAGCAGACGGACCCACCGTGAGAGTGACACATGGAACCATGACTTGGTAGTCACAGTCAGCTCTCACAGTGATGGTGGTGAGTGTGATTCTTAGACCTGAAATCACTACACTCAACACATGTCGTTGGGTACACTTTGACATCATCAAACGCAGTCCTGAAACATGGGTTGTTATAAAGGTGATGATTGGGTGGCTTTAACACATGCGGCTTTTGAGGGGTGAGTGGTAGATATGGGATTTGTCCCTCCTGAGGGAGTTTGATATCCTTGGCCACTTGATGAGTAGGATTGAGAAAGGCATGCGCATGCACGTGTGAATTAATATGTGATATTGATGTCACACACATCTCACTCGGTCTACTCTGAGATCAAGGAAATGAATGAACGTTGACATGATGACTATTCCATGCCTCGAGTTCATTCAGGATATCAGTGACAAAGGAATTATACATTCACTGTAACACCATTCATGGATTGTAGGGATGAAAGTTGTTCTCTAACTTTCTATTTCACTTGGGTAGCAATGATGTGTGACTAGACACCGCTCTTTTCCTGTGAAGTCATAAGTGTTATGGACTTTCACTGCCAACGTGAAATGGACCTGCAGGGTCACACACATAGGATTTAACCTAGAAGAGGAGTTTTGTCCACAAGCAATGTTTAGATTGATTACTAAAGGAGTTTAGTAGTTCAATTAAACACTCAATTAATCGATAGCTCAATATCATAATGTTCAAGGTGTTGGACGCATTGATTGGAGTATCGGATTGATTGAAATCGCATTTGACTGATTCTGCACAACCTGCACTCCCAACCGATCGGTTCATGTGATGAACCGATCGGCTGAGGTTGCTGAACCGGTCGGCTCAATTGTTGAAATAATCAGCTCATGCATAGAGTGAAATGAGTGGTTCAAGTGTTGAACCGATCGGTTCAACTGGTGCAATCGAGCAACTTGGGAAAGTAGGATTGGTGAGAATTTTCCTTGCGTTTCACTTCCCCAATTTGATTGGAACAAGGATTGGTATTCGATACCAATTAGAGACAAAAGAAGGAAAATCAATCCGGGATCGACCAGGACCACCAACCGACCGGTTCACTTGTGAACCGGCCGGTTGAGGTGTCCCAACCGATCGGTTGGTGCTCCAACCGACCGGTTCAGGTCCCCAACCGACCGGTTCAAGCTGAGAGTTGGTTGCTTTTTGTGGAAAATCTCGAACCCTTCTACTCCTGCTTTTAGTCCCATATTGTCGGGGACAGAGAACTCTGTCCCATGACCTGCCAATATATATAGGGGTATTGGGGGCTTCTCAGAGTACAACTCAGTGCAAGTTGGTTGCTCTGCAAAGTTGTCATTCTCTCTGGTTTTGGTAACTGAGAGAGAGCCCGAGCAAGTGCTTCCCTCAAAGGGAGGTACAGTAAGGGAAGGACAACTGTAGTTGCAATTGACAGTAGGAGAGTGTGTTGGCGAATAGTACGTCAACAGGAGGGTGCGACTCCTTCCACTTCCTTATGGGATAAGGAGTGTGGAGTTCCAGGTGGTCCGTGTGGACTACTTCAGAGGCGGGAGGTCACTGCCACTTAGGAGGACAACTGTCATCCGACAGTCTGGTAGGAGGAGGAGTCTTCAGTCCCGGTGCGACCAGGAGCTGCACAGACACCGTCCAAGATCGGAGGTGAAGACCGTGCAAGCCGTGAGGTATTGTTTCCGAGCAAGCCTCGGGACAAGGTATGATTCACAAACCATCTTTCCTATTGTATAGACGTTGACGCGATTCCTTTTGTTCTGGGTTTGGGAGGAAATTTTTTTGTTTCCGCTGCTTCTCTGCCTCCTCTAAAACATAACAGTGGTATCAGAGCCACGTCAACTGCTCTATATTTTAGGATTATCGATATGATCGATTTTTGGTTTGTCGCCTTTATTTATTGCATGCGATGCGAATAATATCGGCTTTATACATGTCCAATCCACAAATCCCAAATATACATATATGATATGTAATATTAATGCACTCGATACGCGTCACCCTTAAACAAGTTTTGTGGTGGATGTGTAGCATGATTATGGCCTATAAACCCCTATATCTGTGTGTGGTTGTTTGTGTGGTTGCTTGCATCTCGGTCTGCGCACCGATTCCCTTTCTCCTATTCCTGATGTAACTCAAAATAATTCGAGAATTATTTTCCTACCTTTGCTCCCCCCGAATGTAACTCGGGGTTTCACAATTCAATTGTAAATAGGATAGATTTTATTTCCTATTATGTCAAAGAACGGTGGACGACCTGAAAACGATCGATTCAAGGAGTGAACCGATCGGTTGGTGATCCATACGGCCGGTTCGAGGAACAAGATGAGCGGGTGGTGACCTGAGGAGATGCACAATGACCGGTGAACCGATCGGCTGGAGGCACCAGTCGATCGGCTGGTGGCACCCGAACAACCTACCTGATGGCGAGCCGATCTGTCATGGAGATGAGTTGATCAAACCCAGAAAGGCAGGCACAAATTTCATCTTGTAAAGGTTGCATGTGATGTAGACCTAGATGACTGTGGTTCCTCTTGTCTTGAGGAATCACAATAGGATGGCCATAATCATTGCTTTTTATCATTTTGCATGTTTACTGTGGGATATAGCATGTATATGATACTTACTATATATTGTGGTGATTGGATATGTATATGTATATAAAACCAAATCCCTCATTAAAATATTAAGTCTTATATGCCTTCCATTAGCGACACACATGGCAAACTTGATCGACCAAGCGTAGGTTACGCCAAAGCGTGATGCGCCATCTATCTTGTGGAAGTGTGAAGGGTTGACATGTAGGTTCTGCCAAAGCAGGGTGCATGTTTACCGTGTCGGCTTTTGGGTTAGACTTAACTGGTGATTCTTAGAGTGTCTAAGCCCAGAGGCACGGAATGTTCATGGCAAGGTGTTGTGCATGTTCATTCATCAAGAGTTGCATATGATGCAATTGGCAAGAGTTGCCTACCCGGAAGATCTGAGTTGTGGGTGACAGCCAAAGCTGGTCCATGGCTTAGAGGATTCCATGATCTTGACCCACTAGAAGATTGTACGCTGCAATCTTCCGAATTGATGGTGAGGGCTATCAATTTGAGTCAAAATAGTGGGAGCGGTAATTAATTAAAGGCCTAATTGACTATCGTCAAATTTTATTCAAATCAAATCAAAAAGGTTTTGACAAATGTAAATTTTCTCTTGTAGAATGGCAAAAGAATCATCTTTTAAAATGGGCAAATTAATTGAGAATAAATTCCATAACTGGTTGAGGACTGTGAGAAATGTTCTGCACAATCCAGATATACCAGGAGCCTTAGAATCCACTCTATGTACGCTTAATGCGTTGGTGAAGAAGAAAGAAGGTAAGGGAGAGAAGTGTTCTCTCGCCAAACCAATTTCTTCTACATGGAGAGGATGGAAGGAACAATGGAAGAAGAAGTCAGAGATAGAGATCTCTACTTCTGGTGTATACATGATAGAGATTAACTTTACTACTTATTCGTCATGGGTACTTGATACCGGATGCGGATCTCACATTTGTTCAAATGTGAAGGATCTTAAGAGAAGTAGGACTTTAGGGAAAGGTAAGGTTGAACTACGTGTTGCCAATGGGGCAAGAGTTGCTGCCAGTTCCGTAGGAACCTATGAGTTAACTCTGCCTAGTGGGCTAATAATAGAGTTGAATAACTGCTATTATGTACCTGCCATAAATAGGAATATCATTTCCGTCTCTTGTTTGGACACATATGGATTTGAATTTCTTATTAAGAATGGAAAGTGTTCCATTTCTAAACATGGAATCTTTTATGGCAGTGCCCCTATGTATTATGGTCTATACTTGATAGACTTGGAGACAAGTGTATACAATGTAAACACCAAAAGGAAAAAACTCAATGACTCAAACAAAACATATCTCTGGCATTGTCGTCTAGGGCACATAAATGATAAGTGCATTTCTAGACTCCATAAAGATGGTTATCTAGACTCTTTTGATTATGAATCAATAGAGACATGTGAATCTTGTTTGTTGGGAAAGATGACCAAGACTCCCTTTTCAGGTAAAGGTGAGAGAGCTAGTGATCTATTAGGACTCATACATACTGATGTGTGTGGACCTTTTAGAACTAATGCCAGAGGTGGGTATCAGTACTTCATTACCTTTATTGATGACTTCAGTAGGTATGGATATGTGTACCTGATAAAACATAAGTCAGAAACCCTTGAAAGGTTCAAGGATTTCATGAATGAAGTACAGAACTAGCTTGGTAAAAGTATTAAGGCACTTCGTTCCGATCGAGGTGGAGAATACTTGAGCCAGGAGTTTGAGGACCTTCTGCGAACCCGTGGCATTGTATCACAGTGGACTCCGCCTGGAACACCACAACATAATGGTGTGTCTGAAAGAAGGAATCGCACATTGTTAGATATGGTGCGATCAATGATGAGTTTTGCTGATCTTCCAATTTCTTTCTGGGGTTATGCTCTTGAAACCGCCGTGTTTACACTTAATCGTGTACCATCTAAATCGGTTCAAAAGACACCATATGAGATATGGGCTGGGAAGCATCCCAATTTGTCTTTTATGAAGATTTGGGGTTGTGGGGCTTACGTCAAGAAAATGTTTCCTAATAATCTTGGACCCAAATCTGAAAAATGTTATTTTGTTAGATATCCCAAGGAGACCAAGGGATATTATCTATACCACCCTACTGACAACAAAGTGTTTGTTTCCAGGGATGTTGTATTCCTAGAGAAGGAATTTATTTCCAAAGGAAACAGTGGGAGGAATATAGAGCTTCAAGAGGTTCAAGCCCAACAAGAAAACATTGAACCGGTAGATGTACCAGAGGAAATTTCAGATTCACAAGGTGTTGTGGAATCTCAGTCTCCTCAGGTAACACAAGGACCTCGTAGATCTAGTAGGACTCGCCTTGAACCTGAGAGGTTTGGATACCTTGTAACTCAGGAAGGTGGAGAGTTGATCATAGATGATGATCCAACTACCTACGTAGAGGCTATGGAGGGACCAGATTCTGAGAAATGGCTTGAAGTCATGAGATCCGAGATGGAATCCATGTACTCCAACAAAGTATGGACTTTTGTGGAACCACCCGAAGGGGTAAAACCCATAGGGTGCAAGTGGGTCTTCAAGAAAAAGACCGACATGGATGGCAATGTGCAAACTTATAAAGGAAGATTGGTTGCGAAGGGAATTCGACAAGTTCAAGGTGTTGACTATGACGAAACCTTTTCTCCAGTTGCCATGATTAAGTCCATCAGGATCATGCTTGCTATTGCAGCTTATTATGACTATGAGATTTGGCAGATGGATGTTAAAACCACATTCCTTAATGGGAATATACATGAGGATGTGTACATGACACAGCCTGAAGGTTTTATAGATCCAAAGAATGCTAATAAAGTCTGTAAGTTGCAAATGTCAATCTATGGATTGAAGCAAGTGTCTCGGAGTTGGAATCTTCGATTTGATGAAGAAGTCAAAGTATTTGGCTTTATTCAAAATGAAGATGAACCTTGTGTGTACAAGAAGGTTAGTGGGAGCTCGACCACATTCCTCATACTATATGTGGATGACATATTTTTGATGGGGAATGATGTCTTAGCCTTAGAGAAGGTAAAGACTTGGCTTCGGAAAACTTTCTCAATGAAGGAGTTAGGAGAAGCATCCTATATTCTAGGAATTAAGATCTACAGAGATAGATCTAGAAGGCTTCTAAGACTAAGTCAGAGCACGTACATTGACAAGGTGCTGAAGCAGTTCAGCATGGAGAACTCAAAGAGAGGCAACATCCCCATGCTACATGGAGTCACCGTCTCTAGAGCTCAATGTCCCCAATCTTGTGAAGAGAGGGAGCAGATGAATGGGATCCCATATGCATCAGCCATCGGATCCATCATGTACGCTATGTTGTGCACACGCCCAGATGCCTCGTATGCTCTAAGCATGACGAGAAGGTACCAGTCAGATCCTGGGGATGCTCACTGGACAGTCGTGAAGAACATCCTCAAGTACTTACGAAGGACTAAGGATCAGTTTCTTGTGTACGGCGGCGAGGAAGAGCTGGTTGTAAAGGGTTACACTGATGCAACCTTCCAAACCGATAAAGATGATTACAGATCGCAGTCAGGATTTGTGTTTTGCCTTAATAATGGAGTTGTGAGCTGGAAGAGTTCCAAGCAAGAAACAGTTGCCGATTCTACTACAGAGGCCGAGTATATTGCTGCTTCTCATGCAGCAAAGGAGGCTGTGTGGATCAGGAAGTTCATTTCTGAACTTGATGTAGTTCCCAGTAGCTGTGATGCAATTGAGTTTTATTGTGACAATAATGGAGCTATTGCGCAAGCTAAGGAGCCCAGATCACATCAGAGGTCCAAGCACATACTGCGACGCTTCCATCTCATACGAGAGATCGTACAGTGAGGAGATGTGAAGATTTGCAAAGTACCAACTGAAGACAACATAGCTGATCCACTGAATAAGGCCCTTTCTCAGCAGAAGCATGATGGTCATGCTAGGTCACAAGGACTGCGATTCCTTGGTGACTGGCTCTAAGTGCAAGTGGGAGTCTGTTGGTATGTATGCCCATAGAGCAAGTCATGTGATGATTGTAATGGAATACTTTGTAAATGATTTGAATAATAATAAAGGCAATTTCCAATCTATATGTTTAAACTATTTCTGAGATGATGGTGTAACAGGATAGATGTCTAAAGATTGTTTTACTCAATGATGTATGCTTTTGGGTTGAGGACCTAAACGATGAGATCATACGGATGCTAAGAGTATTCTTTCTTGTTCGGTCCCTAGTCGGTTGTTATTGTGGAAATAACCATAGACATCAATAACACTGAAGACTAGATTGTGTGTTGGTTGATGACAAAATCTCATTAGTCATGATATGGTGATATCAAACCAAGCACATAGGTACTTGTTAGAGAACAAGGTACCGGACAGACCCACCGTGAGAGTGACACATGGAACCATGACTTGGTAGTCACAGTCAGCTCTCAGAGTGATGGTGGTGAGTGTGATTCTTAGACCTGAAATCACTACACTCAACACATGTCGTTGGGTACACTTTGACATCATCAAACGCAGTCCTGAAACATGGGTTGTTATAAAGGTGATGATTGGGTGGCTTTGACACATGGGGCTTTTGAGGGGTGAGTGATAGATATGGGATTTGAGATATCCTTGGCCACTTGATGAGTAGGATTGAGAAAGGCATGTGCATGCACGTGTGAATTAATATGTGATATTGATGTCACACACATCTCATTCGGTCTACTCTGAGATCAAGGAAATGAATGAACGTTGACAGGATGACTATTCCATGCCTCGAGTTCATTCAGGATATCAGTGACAAAGGAATTATACATTCACTGTAACACCATTCATGGATTTTAGGGATGAAAGTTGTTCTCTAACTTTCTATTTCACTTGGGTAGCAATGATGTGTGACTAGACACCGCTCTTTGCCTGTGAAGTCATAAGTGTTATGGACTTTCACTGCCAACGTGAAATGGACCTGCAGGGTCACACACATAGGATTTAACCTGGAAGAGGAGTTTTATCCACAAGCAATGTTTAGATTGATTACTAAAGGAGTTTAGTAGTTCAATTAAACACTCAATTAATCGATAGCTCAATATCATAATGTTCAAGGTGTTGGACGCATTGATTGGAGTATCGGATTGATTGAAATCACATTTGACTGATTCTGCACAACCTGCACTCCCAACCGATCGGTTCATGTGATGAATCGGTCGGCTGAGGTTTCTGAACCGTTCGGCTCAATTGTTGAACCGATCGGCTCATGCACAGAGTGAAACGAGCGGTTCAAGTGTTGAACCGATCGGTTCAACTGGTACAATCGAGCAACTTTGGAAAGTAGGATTGGTGAGAATTTTCCTTGCGTTTCACTTCCCCAATTTGATTGGAACAAGGATTGGTATTCGATACCAATTAGAAACAAAAGAAGGAAAGTCAATCCGGGATCGACCAGGACCACCAACCGACCGGTTCACTTGTGAACCGACCAGTTGAGGTGTCCCAACCGATCGGTTGGTGCTCCAACCGACCGGTTCAGGTCCCCAACCGACCGGTTCACTTGTGAACCGATCGGTTCAAGCTGCGAGTTGGTTGCTTTTTGTGGAAAATCTCAAACCCTTCTACTCCTGCTTTTAGTCCCATATTGCCGGGGACAGAGAACTCTGTCCCATGACCTGCCTATATATAGGGGTATTGGGGGCTTTTCAGAGTACAACTCAGTGCAAGTTGGTTGCTCTACAAAGTTGTCGTTCTCTCTAGTTTTGGTAACCGAGAGAGAGCCCGAGCAAGTGCTTCCCGCAAAGAGAGGTGCAGTAAGGGAAGGACAACTGCAGTTGCAATTGACAGCAGGAGAGTGTGTTGGTGACTAGTACATCAACAGGAGGGTGTGACTCCTTCCACTTCGTTGTGGGACAAGGAGTGTGGAGTTCCAGGTGGTCTGTGTGGACTACTTCAGAGGCGGGAGGTCATTGCCGCTTAGGAGGACAACTGTCATCCGACAGTCCGGTAGGAGGAGGAGTCTTCAGTCCCAGTGCGACCAGGAGCTGCACAGACACCGTCCAAGACCGGAGGTGAATACCGCGCAAGCCGCGAGGTACTGTCGCCGAGCAAGCCTCAGGATAAGGTATGATTCACAAACCATCTTTCCTATTGTATAGACGTTGACGCGATTCCTTATGATCTGGGTTTGGGAGGAATTTTTTTTGTTTCCGCTGCTTCTCTGCCTCCTCTAAAACCCAACAAGGTCTACCTCCTTGATTGTATTGATAAATTATCCCAACTAAGGTAGGGATGGAAGTCAGATCATTCACTAGCACTATGCTTACTAAAGAGATATAGTGCTTTCATATAATGGAACAAATATATTATGTTTTAGGTGTTCGTAACTATATGTATGAAAAATAAACCAAAATAATATACAAGAACAATCACTTCATCCAATACCATAAGCCAAGTGTTTTACTACACATATAGTACAAGCATATTGTATAATAATCCAAGTAGAAGGTAATGGCGTACCTTGATCACAGATATACTAATCACATTCCTGATATCAGATATATCCTCATGTCAACTATATCTTGGTCAAACCCCTGGTTAAGGCAAGTTCACATATCACCATTACATTCTCTACATCTTAACCCTTGTTATGATTCATTAGGGTTTGCTTAGTTCATTAGGATATCAAATTGTTCCTTGTCTTAAGCTTCTTGTTATCTGGGATTGTTGTTACTGATGTTGTATTCTAGATTATAATCAGTTGCATGAACATTAGTCTTCATCTCATTATTTGCATGTATTAACCCTAGATTATATACATTAATCCAATTAGAGTTTTCTTATCATTATAGTATCCTTAAACATGTAACCTTATTTATATGCATAAATATGATCTCATAATCATATATTAGCTTCTAGTTACTTATATGAGGGTGTTCTGTAAAATCCATCATTTATTGAGCATAAATGTATTTTCTACATTTTATATAGGGTTATTAGCCCTAGATAGACATTTATATAAAAATACATGGTTACATATAATAACATGATCATATATGATGTCACTTGGATTCTAAAACACATGTAACAGTTACTGACGCATTTTCATAATTTTTGGTCATTTTGATATTTATTACCAATGAAACAAGTATAATACATCTTGCATGGTATCACTGTGATTTAAGCATAAACATGTTGCTATGATGGTTCCATGTTATTCTACATATTTTTCTTAGAATTTTGGTACCTTGTTTATATTTTTTCAATAAAAGAGCTAATTACTATGAAATATTGAATATCTAGGTATTCTGAGGTATTTTTACATTTATAGCCAATGAGACGTTACCACATGGAAACTAGGGTTGGCACAACTCCTTCCTTGGGCCGGCCGGTCTGTTTTATTGGTTTAGACCCGGTCTGGTCTGGGAAAAGGCTGATTTATGGCTCTCTTTTCCTCCTGGCCTGATGTGGCGACCTTTGGTTTGTCCAGCTAGCATAGGGGTGCGACCCACTCAAGCTGGCTCTGAGGCCTGATCAACCAGTTTAGGAGATTGTACTGGGTGGTCTAGTCTCTAGACCCGACACCACTCCTCTAGTGTGTCACAAACACACGCACACCCAACTGTCTCATAGAACTGGTCGTTGTTGCGGGACACTACTCCAGTGAGAAAAAGGATCAAGCACAATGATTGACATCGGTTTCTCTCCTGACCATCCTCTTCATCGTACCTTACTTCATATACGTGATTGCACTTTCTCTATTTTTTAGTTGCAAATCTCATTCTCTACAAGGTGGTCATCGTCTGGGTCTGGTTGCGGCAGAGTAAAGAGGTAAGATGCCTTAGTTCAACCTTAGACTGATATGAAGCTTCCAAGAGCTTCTCTGAACCTCCAGGGACACCTCCAAGCCTTCTTATTACGGAGGAGGTGCTCCACACATAGCCTCAAAACTTGGTATTCATCTCCTACCAAGTGTGGTTCATCAACTATGAGAACTCCATAGCAGCACCTGGAGACTCCGTAAACCTTCTCTCCCAGCACTAGGCTTCATTTCCCTTTACTAATCTTCCTCTGGTCACCTCTCTACCTCCATATTCCCCCCTCTTCTCACCACCTACAGGTTGCGATGGAGAAGCCATGCATTGGGGCATCTTGTTATATCTTGTCAGTCTACTAAAATATCCAAATGAGGGGTTGAAAGGGATCCCACAACCATGTGAAGGACTTCTACTCACATGAAATCCACTCCCAGACCGAGTCCAAGACGGGGGATCGTGGGTTAGATGTGGTTTTACATAACTGCACTACCTTGATCTAACTGCAAGGTAGGAGATAACCTACGACCATCCAATCTTTTAGATCCAAGGGCTAAAAAGAGCCCACATAGGCAATATGTGGATTAGTCAGGTCTAGGGTACGTGACATTGAGTAAATCCATGACTTAGGTCTATAAATCCTCAATAATGCACATCATTTCCCAAATTTCAAACCTTAATAACTCCCTATAGGATACTCCAAGCTTTCCTACCTCTCAAGCTACTCTCTACACAAATTTGGTGACAAGACTCAGCTAATTGATCATCTAATTAAATACTCCAAAAAGGCATGAATTTAGGGACCTTATTCATGATATGAACATCAATCAACACTCAACCTTTACCAAAACACTTGGAACTCTCAAGAAAACTCAACATATGAATTCCAATATGTTATTGGAGATTAAAGGTTTCAAAAAATCACTCTATCACATCCTACACACCTTAAAAGAAATTTCGTCCTCAAAATTAAAGCAAAAACCACTCTATCACATCATATACATCTTAAAAGAAATTTCATCCTTGAAATTAAGCCATCCTCTTACTTCAAGGAACTTCATCCATATGTAGGACACCACTCTATGTGCAACATATCCACATAGGATACCTATAACCATATATCCAAAGGACTTCTAAGAGATTTTAAAAAAATTAAGGTGAACCCCTCAAGTTATAACATGATGTAGATGCTTAGGTCGTGTCATATTCACAACTAGGATTTTGTACTCATTTCACCAAAGCATAAGATTCAAACAATTGATTATACATGACATTTTTCACATTTTAGTATTTACATCCTCATTTTATCCAAACATCAAGTTCTAACATTATGTCCTCATTTTGGGAAGAGTTATTTATAATTAACTCAATTTTATCCATAGAGAACATAACAAGGTGCCATCATCATTATATTATGCAAAATTTTCAAACTAAATTCAACATATTTATTAAGCACTAACATTATCACTATTTGGCATGTATCTTTAAAATGATCTCATTTCACTTTAATATTATGTTATAAGTTTATTAGTGAATTCATCACTAGATTCATCAACCATATTATGTAATCACTATTCATGTAACACATATCACTAGTGTCATCTCATTGTACTTCCTCATATTAGGTTGTAAACTCTATTAGAGATTCATCATGATATTAGCCAACTATTCATATTATCATCATTATTCATGTATATGGTTAACTATTTATACATTGATATCTATTAAACCATTTCTAGATTTCCTTCATGTCATGTCCATATGTTAAATCTCAAGATTAGATCACATTTGTCCATTCTAGCAGGACGACATGAGTGTGTAGTTGGTCTGTGTGGACTTCTCTAGAGGCAACGTGGCCTTTTCCCGTCACTAAGGAGGATGACGTCAACCAACAGTCTATGAAGAGAAGAATTGTTGTAGACGACAATGTTCAAGTCTGCTATCCGTGAAAGAGTAGCCATACGAGTCTCAATGCAACTAGGAGCTGCACAGACACCATCCAAGATAGAGTGTACATCTACACTGATGAGGATTGTCACTAGACTTGATCTAGGACCAAGTTTATCTTCATAAAACTATCCTTTTCGTTACATAGATATTGACATGATCTGCTAATAAATGGGAAATATGTTAATAATTTTTTTTTCTGTTGTGTATCTGATGTTGTATTTCCCTAGTGGTATCATAGCCACATCAATTAATTATGTTTTAAGATAATCAATATGATCGGATTTTTAGTTTTATCATGTTTATTTATTGCATGCAATGTGGATATTTAAATTGGTTGATGTGAACGTACAACTAATCACCACATAAGAAACGAAATGAATATATATATATACAAATACATACATACATACATACATACATATATATATGTATATATATATATATATATATATATATGTATATATATATAGAGTCAGGCTAGAATACACTCGAGTATTTGAAGAAGACCACTCGAGTAGTATTTCATGATGCAATATTAATTTCAAAAATCTAATCCATTGATCTTCTTAAACATCTAGTGAATAGCTCATACGCAATATTTGAGCACATTTGGACATTTATAGGTTATGTTATAAAGACTGCAAAAATTATGCATTTCAAAATAGTTTTGTAGGTCGATTTTTTTGCCCTTGGAAGAGTGACTTACACTCATCCAAATTGGCTCAAAATTTGTATGTATCCTAGTTATATTATGACGGTGAAGATCAATGGTTTACATTTTGTAAAAATTAGTCATGATATGCAAACACACTTGAGTGTATTCGTGCGATCTGTACACTCGAGTGTATTCTAGCCTGACTCTCTCTCTCTCTCTCTATATATATATATATATATATATATATATATATATATTATATATATATATATATATATATATATATATATATATTTATATATATATATATATCCTGTTCAGTCATTGCCCGCGCGGGTAACCGGATTTTCGCTACCCGCTGGTTACTCGCACGGATAAAAGAGTAACTATATGGTACACAAGAGTAACTCTTCTAATCAAAAGAGTAACTATATTGATATAAAAAGTAACTATGTGACTAAAAAGTAACTGCGCAGTGTCAATAAATATATGGACGGGTTTTTTGATTTTGAGGGGGAAAATGATATTATTTTTGGATGAAATTTTTTGGGGAGCTAGATAAAATGATCCTCTACAATTGTGAAAAAAAATAAAAGAAAATATCAGGAAGGGTGTGCAGGTAGCTACCCGAGCGGGTATTAAAGATCATCCCATATATATATATATATATATATATATATATATATATATATATATATATATATATATATATATATATATATATATATATATATATATTACAGACGTCGCCCTAAAAGAGAGTTTTTATGGTGGATGTGTAGCGTGGTTATGGTCACGCTATGGTCAATACCCCTTTATCTGTGCATGGTGGTAGTGTGTTATATATCTCAGTCAGTGAATCAATCCTCTCTCTTGTCTTCCCAATGTAAAAGTAGTATTCCCTTCTACCTTTGCTCCCCTCTAATGTAACTCAAAGTTTCTCTATAATCATGTAATAGTATATAGTTTACTTTCTTGTTACGACAAAGAAGAAGATGCTCCACACCATGCTAGCTGACCATCTAGGAGGCGAACCGACAGACTGGAGGATTGAGAAGAACCGAGGAGGATGAGTCGACCCGATCAATTAGTAGACCCGACCGATCAACTAGAGGATCCAAAAGATGGTGGATGTGATGACCAGACAACCGGTGTGGAGACCAACTGCCCAGCCAAGAGGAAAGACGACCGCTTCAAGGATTGAACTGATCGCCTTTCTTATAATATACCTTTCCTAACAATTTAAATTGACTCTTTCTTCCTCAGAGAATACCACTGATGTGACCTATTTTGTTAGGAATCCAAAAAGCTCATCTATTAGTATAGATAATATTTTTCAAACAGTGAGAGTTCTTGACTTGGGCATTATTTTAATATCTTTAGAGATGACACTCTATAGTGTGGAAATTTTGCTACTAATGGAGTTCTCATGACATTCAAGAGATGCACATATCTTAACTTAGACAACCTACTCCTACCAAGGTTCTAGAAATAATGCAACTTCCCTGGTAGAAGAACAAATTACTATGTTGATAGAGAATGAAGGCAATCATATTCCTTCAATTAACATTGGATTTGATGGAATGGAGAACCCTACAAATATACTTGACAATGGTGATCAAAATCTTGATCAGTGTTGCATTGTTGTCAACAACCAAGTCACTGACATGCAATATGACTAAAGTGATGCTAACATTATAGATTTGGGAGAAACCAATCCAGAAATGAGAGGAATTAGTGCAAAATTAGGTAAATCCTTTGCCATTTTGATGTTGAAATAGGAAACATTGAAGGTCACAATTATGGTCATCTAAGACAGTGCAATTTGCTTTAAAGTAATTGGGGAAGAGTTCATGTCTTTTTTACAAACAAAGTGATGCATCAAACTATTGGGGATAATCTAAGAGAGAGGGAGTCTTCTTGATGTACCCTTCACCACTTGCCTATGGACTTATCCATTAAAGTAAATTGGTTTCTACTGGTATTTTCCCACCTTCCTTCTTCCCAATAGAGAGAGACGCTCTATCAATAACCTCACAAGTCTTCTAGGCTCTCATTACTATCCTCCATTTTCTTCCATTGTGTATATTCAATAGTGGAATAGTGTGAAAAGAGGACTGGCATCCTCCAATTATGAAATTTCGGTAATTTGAGTTGAACATCTTTCGTTTTGTTAGTAAACTGAGAATATTCCAAGTTTCTTTTCTAACGGTCGAAATGTATATATTTCTCCATGTACATTGTGTAGCAGGGGGAGGTATATGTCCTCCCTATATAGATGCATTCTTGTAATATAAAATATAGTATGAATATTGGAATTATAACAAAAAATTGATCTAATTTGATATTCCTACTAAAAAAGCTCTTGTACTAAACAATTACTGAGTATATATATAATATAATTTCATATGTATGAGTAGTAAATGTTTCTACATATGTATCTATATGCATAACCTAGTTAAAAATATTTGTCTAGTAAATGTCTCTTTTTCATATGCATTGGCTATACATACAATTGTAGTAAATACCAAATTTTACTACACATGAAATTGTAATGATTTATAGACTAATATATAGAACTACACACACATACATACACACACATATATATATGTATATACTATATATATATATATATATATATATATATATATATATATATATATATATATATATATATATATAATATTATATATACTCATCCTTGAGGGTGTTGGTGAACTCAAGAGTTCCACATACAATAACGAGGGATGTGGTTGGTGGGGTCCGATTCATCCCCTACCAGGAGTGTAGTGGGAGCCGAAAGGTGTTCGACAAAGATGCTAGGATAACGAAGAGGTGTGTGTAATGCAATGAGAATAGGATGGAGACGTGCTTCTGACTAATGTGCTTGTTTCAACTAACTGGTCCTTTGCAACTATTTTTGACGCACATAGAGCATGAGGACGTTCACTGATTTGAAGCACTACTATGTTGGACACATTACTTGAGTCTGTTTGGATCATAGCATGAGCTATTGCCTCTCCATAACTCAAACAAACTACTCTTTACATGTTTGTGGGGAACTCCATTTAGAATATGGAAATTCGTATTCAAACCTTCCCCCCACATGAAGTTGGTAGACCTGAGGTTTGAAGTAAAGAATTTACCATATCTATAAGGGTTCATTTCTTACTTTCAGTTATCCCATTACATTGTGGTGAATATGGAGCAGTAACCTCATAAACTATACCATGTAATTGGAAAAATTCCAAAAACAAATTTGATTTATATTCTCCTCCCCTATCATACCTTAATCGTTTAAATACTTTGTAGGTTTAAGTTTTAGCTTCTTTCTTATAAATTTTAAATTTATCCAATACCTCATCTTTACGTTTAAGAAAAAAGACATAATAATTGTAGCATCCAACTAACAAAAACATAATTAACTAATGCGGAAGCGTTCACTAAGCAGCGGATTATAGAAAATCACTAAAAATTTAAAACCTTTTTCAAAGAGACCCAATCATAGGAAAACTCTTTCAACAAGAACCAATGTATTACATTTACATCATGGTTCATTAGTATATATCTTATACCATCTCTTTTCAAGGGTTACAACATCAACTGCCTTGTTAAAAGCTAAACACAGACAACATAATAACCTCGAGGCATCAAGCCAAAATCTCAAAACGATACATTAAAAGCACTAAGTACTAACTCCGAGGACCTCAGAGTACAGAGACGACACATAGGACTTCTATCTACCAAACACGATAGACAGCACACTCAACCTGAGTTGTCACTGCTGTCCTTGTAGCTGCTGATGTTCTTCATCCGAAAGATATTATCAGTCTCTTTCACACTCGTCCACCTAAAAATGTTGGTTCCCACGGGGGTGAGACAATTGAAAATTGCCCCAACGAGAGATATAACTCTCCGCCAGAAACATCATTATTGTAGTTTAATTAATATAAAACTGAGCAGAGGATAAGCAGTTTAGATCATTCTCATCTTTTAAAGTATTACACATATATATGATTGAACAGTAATTCATCTATTCTCTTTATAAGAAATAGAAAGAACATGTATAACATTCATCTACCATACATTTTCAACATCTCAAGCTTTGCTCATGTCATTCATTATTCTGATGTGTCACCCATGATTCATTCTTGTTTCTATTTGTTGGCCTTAGCCAATCTGCTAAACAAGTATTCACTTATGCCAGACATGTGATTATATAAATCATCATGTATTATTCAAGCATTAAACTATATCAATCAGGTATAAATGTTTCAGGCATTGGACTATACCAATCCTGATTACACATCCAGGCATTGGACTTTAACCAAACCTAATTACAGGCATTAATCCTCTGTCAGGTATTTCTAATTATAGAGGCATGGATAGCATGTGAAACATAACTATCAACATGAGATATCTAGCATCATGATTATAATCAACAGTAGCAGTAAGATATCAACATAAGCATGACCATTGTATGTACACAATTACAGTCTTATGCATATCCACAACATAAGTATAATTACTATCTCTTAGTTGCACTAAGCATCATCTTTATGTAAAGAGAACAAACATGGGTTTCCATTCAATGTGAAGCGTCATGTATAACCCTAAACAGATATGCTATACGGCTGTATTACATCTTTTATTATGCCCTGGGGAATTTGAATCGTACCATTCAAAGCCCAACCGACCCCTGCGAAGGGCTATTCGGTTCCGTACAAGATCTAGGAGTACCGGCATCCTAAGATCTCTTCCCCTCGGTCAGTACGAGTAAACTGCAGTGACATACCAGTCAAACTGCCAACAGTGACATATAGTCAACTGATAACAACTAGTCCGTACTTGGTACAAGTTACGACACTAGAAAACAGGGTATACAAAACCCTCTAATCCGAGGTACAACCGCAGCTGTCCTCAATCACATCAAATATTTGAGGCATGACCATAGCCATCCTCTGTAACCTGCAATTGTGGATGACAAGTATATATATATCCTCAACCTGCCACCCCCGCATATTCAACAATATGCGCTCCGAGTTTCCCTTAGGAATACTCGTTTCACCATCCAGCAAGTTCTGACACTGAAGATGGTTCTACGGCACAGGGCACTACATGATTAGAGTTGCACTTAATTAGTTATGCCAATTAGGTGAATTAAGGCTGCATCAAACAAGTGGACATACAAACCCTAATTCATTTCTAGCAAGCATATAAATATCAAAACCTGAAAAGATATAAAACATATGAAACATAATTTCTCATCTCTTCATCACATGGTAATATTCACTTGCCATTCATTAGATTACACCAATTATCATATTATTACAGGATATAAATCCTTTTCACAATAGCACAGGGTATCAACCCTTATCAACATAAGAGGAATACACCTCATTCAGGGCTCAATCATGACCATGAAACATCTTGTTACTTCTTACCAGGTAACATCTAACCATATGGCTCACAAGGCCATTAAACATCTTGTCACCTCTCACTAGGCAACAATAACATATTAACTCATGTAATATAATAGTAACACCACTATTTCCTCCACAGGGTTAGGGTTTACTATTCACATCAATTAGGGTTTCATGTTTATTTTATCAATACAACCCTAATATATTGTTCCATACATCTAGGAGCATCCATCGACATTCCAAGTATTTAATATTCTTATCATTTATCATTAAATGATCATCAACACAAGGTATGAGTTTATCTCTCATAATTATCATGGTATTATTACATCATACTCATTTTATCTTACTTATCAAGTATGTTAAACTCATTACATTTCATTGTGACAATTTACATAACACTCTCCTTGTGTATCTTATCTAAAAATATTGGATTTGAGATGCATCAAGGTATATCAACCCTGAAATGCTAAATGTGATATCTATCATGTCTCAATGTATCACTTCCCTCATCACTTCTATCTTACATGAGTTTATTAACTTATCTTATAATAAGGAATTTCACATCTTAATACTTTCATCCACCAACCTATCACCTTTACCATGATGTGCATAGATCACACACAAGGATTGTCCAACTATCTTCAATGATATGGACTCATCTCAAATTAAGGCATTGCTTGTTATAAGGTTGCCTATAGTCAACCACTTAAGATATTTCATCATTATAGGGTATTACTCATTATTTCATCATTAAGGTTTACTCATATCATTACCCAGACATTAGGGTTATGATTTATCATCATATTGCCCATGATTAGAATTCCATGCACTATAGCCCAAATTTAGGGTTTTACATAGCTTTACTCTGTGTTAGGTTTAAGGTTTCATATGACATCGCCCTCAATTACGGTTTCACATGGAATCATCCTCAATTAGAGTTTCTCAGGGAATCACCCTCAATTAGGGTTTCACTAATCATCCCAATTAGGGTTTCATTCAATTACCCATAAATTAGGGATTCATTATTCCTCTAATTAGGGTTTGGTATTTCATTACCTTAAATTATAGTTACCCAAGTCATTACCCTTAATTAGGGTTACACTATTACCCTTAATTAGGGTTACACTATTACCCTTAATTAGGGTTACACTATTACCCTAGATTAGGGTTTTACTCAAAATTTCCCTAAATCAGGGTTAGGGTTCGTTAACCTTCTCAATTAGGGTTTCTTGATCTCTTTACTAAGGATCCTACCCTAAATCACCATATGAATCATACTCATGTATGAATTCATTTCTATCATTCTCTCCACTTGATTTGGTTACATCAACCATATGATCAAATACAAACAACTATGTTTGACATAGTATACTGAGTTATTGCTTCCATAAACAATTAGGGTTTGCTTAATTGAATAGCCTTCAACTCACGATTCCTTGGGAGTTAATCCCTCAAATTTGGTGAGTCATTAGACCACATCATTAGGAACAGTAATCCCAAACATTCAACCCTTGGTCAATGCATTCAAACGGTCTTGAGACCGTTTACTCAAAAAGGTCAATTAAATCAGATTGAAAATCAGCACTTAATTCAATTAGGTTTCCCTAATTGATTAGGCTTCAACTCACGATTCCTTGGGAGTTAATCCCTCAAATTTTGAGGGTCATTAACCAACATCATTATAAACAGGAATCCCAAACGGTCAATGCTTGGTCAACACACTCAAATGGTCTTGAAACCGTTTTCCCAAACAGGTCAAGTTGATCAGGTTGAAAATCAGCATTTAATTCAATTCGATTTATCTAATTGATTGGCCTTCAACTCACGATTCCTTTGGAGTTAACCCCTAAATTTGGAGGGTCATTATCCTACATAATTAAGAACAAGATTCCCAAACAGTCAATGCTTGTTCAACCATATCAAACGGTCTTGAAACCATTTTCCCTAAAACAGTTTTCTGAAACTGCATAGCCAATCAATTTAAAACAATTTGGAATAGATATCAAGACCATTTGGCTTGGTACTTTTATTTGGATAAGCATATAGGATGATGTCATCATCCCCTTCCTTCGAAAAACCAAGAACAGCAACTGTTCTTGATGGAAATTGCAGCAAGGAAACAAGTAAGAAAACAATCAACAAAGCATAATTGATTGATGCAATAGCAATGATTAAGGGTTTGAGTTATAAAACCCGCCTCCAATTGAGCTCCAAAGCTTCAAGCTTACGCCATTAATGGTGGATGAAGCTCTAGCAACTCCCCCTAATCTCGTCCTCAAGCTTTTGGATGAAAAAGTTGGCTAGGGTTGAAGAGGAGGTCCAAATAAGAAGAAATCAATGATTTATTTTTTATTTCCACCATGGAATCAAGGAGAAAGAAGGTCAAGGACCTTACCAACAGGTTGGGGTCGTCCTCCTGCTCCTCCACAGCTCCTTAGTCGTTTTCCAAGCAAGGGTAAAGAAAAGAATCCGAAATAGCCTTTGTTTTGGCTTGGTAAAGGTACTTTTATAAGAAACTTGATGAGAGAGAAAATGCATTATTAAAATGCATTAAATTCCAAAAATATGGCCGCCTCTTCCCCCTCAAATTCCCCTCAAAATCCTTAAGGACGAGGCTATCTTCATTGCCTCTTATTCCTCTTCATTATCCATCAATTTAAAGAAAAGCAAATTAAGCACCTTAGATCATATTATAATAATATTCCAATTTGAGTGGATATTGCTTTTCTTTATAATAATGGTGAGTGGGTTATCCACTTGCTTGAGATATTTTCGTGGCCTAGCAAAGTCACAAATGTGTTCACACTTGAGAAAATTCAACCATCTCGTTTTTGGTTGAAGGCCCTTCAATTATTATATTTGTTTTTACACTAAATAGAATTAGGGTTTCAATTAGGATTAAATCTTGATTATTTTAATATCAAGATTCTCTCTCCTCCAACTTAATTCAAATGAGGCGCCCCTCTCATTTTATTTTCTCTACTTGATGCCAAGAAACATTAGGGACCTTATTGAAGTGGTAATTTACATATTACACCCTGGGTTTTGGGTAAATTGCACATTACACCAAAACTAGGTTTTCATGCACATACATTGCTTTATCAGCTCTTTCTTGGTATTTAGGCTTCCATAAGCCATACCTCAGCATCATCTTTACTCTCATGATGCTTCAACACATGAGGAACATATTATCATGCACAATTTGAACTTAAACCCCTCAACTTGGGTAATTTGCACTTTAGTCCAAAACAGGCAAAACATTGATTTCAACAATGTTCAAAAAGGATAAGAATTGTAATATAAGTTCCTCTTGAACCATAATTACCTTTCACAAGATGAGATTAAGCATTTAATCATCTTTCTTAATCAAAACACCTAGGGTTAAGGTATAACCCAGGTCAGGGGTGTTACAAATTATAAACCCCTAACAAGGATTTCGTCCTCGAAATCCAGATAAAGGAAGACAAATGTATATTATTCATCATACTATCTAGTCTTCACATATCATCTCCTTATTATAGATACACCATAAAACTTTGATCAGCACCAAGTGTTTCCATACAAAATTCTCATAGAATCAACACACAAGGCACATGCCCCACTGTCCCTCATCATTGACTATAAAGTCAACTTTGTGTCAAATAACACTTTTCTTATTCAGAGAAGCATCATACATTCTTTATTAGTATCATGTTTATGCAGAGCATAAACCCCTAACATATGATGTTCATATTATTATAATCAGACTAATTTCACAGTTGACCAATCCAGGTAGCCAACCTAACCCATCTGATATCTCTCAGATACCATAATCTTTCACCTTGATATCTATCACATGTGTTGGAAACACATCATATATATCTCTTCCTTTCATCTTGGAACATTATGTGTTTCATATGTCCTCATCTTGGGACCAAAGTCCAAGATAAATGATACTTTTATAAGTATCCATCACATGAACACATTTATCTTATGCACATCAAGTGTCCTAAGACCCACTTGATGGTCATGTCCCTGAAAGGAAAGAAAACAAGGATTCATATTCCTCTTATTAATTTATGTATTTTCAACTATTCATGAATCATTTACTCTTTATCTCTTCCTAGGTTCCTTGCCTTTAGCATAGGAATTATAAGGATGATTACATGACATTATCCATTTAGCATGTTTATGATCATCTCATGATCTCATCATATTTCCCATTTCTTTGTTAGGGAAAATACATTTATTATACTTACATCATTATTGAACAGGTTTCATTTCCCTTATTCTTATCCTTATCTTATGAGGAGTACACTTTTAGTTCCTCATACAACATGCTCATTTGAGATTATCTCAGACTTCTCTTTCTTATACTTAGTATATCACACATTTATTCATTCCATATTTCTGATTTCATGATACTCATTAGATTGTATCAGAATGACTGCTTGATCAGGGCAATCGGAGAGATTACAATCTAAGAGTTTCCATACTCACTTTATCATCAATAGCTGTATACCTGGCCAGGGTATATAAATACTGAGATTAGGTAGTATGCACTTTATTTGCGATCATATTCCTCACTTTTAATATCATTATACACAAATGACTTTCCCATGTTCCAACATGACTAAGTCATTTAGGAACTCTTTTAAAGCTCAAACTTCTGTATTAAGGACTGATAACCTAGATCGTAAAGCTAGTATCCAGTCCACTATATGCATTACTGTTGCTCTAATCTACCCAACAGTAATACTTAAAGAAAGATTTTCTTATCATAAATGGATCAACTAGGAGACTCTTAGGCAATTATCTCTGTCTTGCCTGCTCCCATGCACCTCTTCTTGGTGCAATATTGCTGCTCTCAGCAGCAATCTCCTCATGTGACCCAGTCATCTTTAAGTTCTTCTTCTCTTATATGAGCAGAAGACATTATCAGATACACTAGATGATACCAGAACAGACTCTACTACCTTAGTCCTATGTCTCTGTAGACTCAGCGAACCTAGAGCTCTAATACCACTTAATTGTAGCATCCAACTAACAAAAACATAATTAACTAATGCGGAAGCGTTCACTAAGCAGCGGATTATAGAAAATCACTAAAAATTTAAAACCTTTTTCAAAGAGACCCAATCATAGGAAAACTCTTTCAACAAGAACTAATGTATTACATTTACATCATGGTTCATTAGTATATATCTTATACCATCTCTTTTCAAGGGTTACAACATCAACTGTCTTGTTAAAAGCTAAACACAGACAACATAATAACCTCGAGGCATCAAGCCAAAATCTCAAAACAATACATTAAAAGCACTAAGTACTAACTCCGAGGACCTGAGAGTACAGAGACGACACATAGGACTTCTATCTACCAAACACGATAGACAGCACACTCAACCTGAGTTGTCACTGCTGTCCTTGTAGCTGCTGATGTTCTTCATCTGAAAGATATTATCAGTCTCTTTCACACTCGTCCACCTAAAAATGTTGGTTCCCACGGGGGTGAGACAATTGAAAATTGCCCCAGCGAGAGATATAACTCTCCGCCAGAAACATCATTATTGTAGTTTAATTAATATAAAACTGAGCAGAGGATAAGCAGTTTAGATCATTCTCATCTTTTAAAGTATTACACATATCTATGATTGAACAGTAATTCATCTATTCTCTTTATAAGAAATAGAAAGAACATGTATAACATTCATCTACCATACATTTTCAACATCTCAAGCTTTGCTCATGTCATTCATTATTCTGATGTGTCACCCATGATTCATTCTTGTTTCTATTTGGTGGCCTTAGCCAATCTGCTAAACAAGTATTCACTTATTCCAGACATGTGATTATATAAATCATCATGTATTATTCAAGCATTAAACTATATCAATCAGGTATAAATGTTTCAGGCATTGGACTATACCAATCCTGATTACACATCCAGGCATTGGACTTTAACCAAACCTAATTACAGGCATTAAGCCTCTGTCAGGTATTTCTAATTATAGAGGCATGGATAGCATGTGAAACATAACTATCAACATGAGATATCTAGCATCATGATTATAATCAACAGTAGCAGTAAGATATCAACATAAGCATGACCATTGTATGTACACAATTACAGTCTTATGCATATCCACAACATAAGTATAATTACTATCTCTTAGTTGCACTAAGCATCATCTTTATGTAAAGAGAACAAACATGGGTTTCCATTCAATGTGAAGCGTCATGTATAACCCTAAACAGATATGCTATACGGCTGTATTACATCTTTTATTATGCCCTGGGGAATTTGAATCGTACCATTCAAAGCCCAACCGACCCCTGCGAAGGGCTATTCGGTTCTGTACAAGATCTAGGAGTACCGGCATCCTAAGATCTCTTCCCCTCGGTCAGTACGAGTAAACTGCAGTGACATACCAGTCAAACTGCCAACAGTGACATATAGTCAACTGATAACAACTAGTCCGTACTTGGTACAAGTTACGACACTAGAAAACAGGGTATACAAAACCCTCTAATCCGAGGTACAACCGCAGCTGTCCTCAATCACATCAAATATTTGAGGCATGACCATAGCCATCCTCTGTAACCTGCAATTGTGGATGACAAGTATATATATATATCCTCAACCTGCCACCCCCGCATATTCAACAATATGCGCTCCGAGTTTCCCTTAGGAATACTCGTTTCACCATCCAGCAAGTTCTGACACTGAAGATGGTTCTACGGCACAGGGCACTACATGATTAGAGTTGCACTTAATTAGTTATGCCAATTAGGTGAATTAAGGCTGCATCAAACAAGTGGACATACAAACCCTAATTCATTTCTAGCAAGCATATAAATATCAAAACCTGAAAAGATATAAAACATATGAAACATAATTTCTCATCTCTTCATCACATGGTAATATTCACTTGCCATTCATTAGATTACACCAATTATCATATTATCACAGGATATAAATCCTTTTCACAATAGCACAGGGTATCAACCCTTATCAACATAAGAGGAATACACCTCATTCAGGGCTCAATCATGACCATGAAACATCTTGTTACTTCTTACCAGGTAACATCTAACCATATGGCTCACAAGGCCATTAAACATCTTGTCACCTCTCACTAGGCAACAATAACATATTAACTCATGTAATATAATAGTAACACCACTATTTCCTCCACAGGGTTAGGGTTTACTATTCACATCAATTAGGGTTTCATGTTTATTTTATCAATACAACCCTAATATATTGTTCCATACATCTAGGAGCATCCATCGACATTCCAAGTATTTAATATTCTTATCATTTATCATTAAATGATCATCAACACAAGGTATGAGTTTATCTCTCATCATTATCATGGTATTATTACATCATACTCATTTTAGCTTACTTATCAAGTATGTTAAACTCATTACATTTCATTGTGACAATTTACATAACACTCTCCTTGTGTATCTTATCTAAAAATATTGGATTTGAGATGCATCAAGGTATATCAACCCTGAAATGCTAAATGTGATATCTATCATGTCTCAATGTATCACTTCCCTCATCACTTCTATCTTACATGAGTTTATTAACTTATCTTATAATAAGGAATTTCACATCTTAATACTTTCATCCACCAACCTATCACCTTTACCATGATGTGCATAGATCACACACAAGGATTGTCCAACTATCTTCAATGATATGGACTCATCTCAAATTATGGCATTGCTTGTTATAAGGTTGCCTATAGTCAACCACTTAAGATATTTCATCATTATAGGGTATTACTCATTATTTCATCATTAAGGTTTACTCATATCATTACCCAGACATTAGGGTTATGATTTATCATCATATTGCCCATGATTAGAATTCCATGCACTATAGCCCAAATTTAGGGTTTTACATAGCTTTACTCTGTGTTAGGTTTAAGGTTTCATATGACATCGCCCTCAATTACGGTTTCACATGGAATCATCCTCAATTAGAGTTTCTCAGGGAATCACCCTCAATTAGGGTTTCACTAATCATCCCAATTAGGGTTTCATTCAATTACCCATAAATTAGGGATTCATTATTCCTCTAATTAGGGTTTGGTATTTCATTACCTTAAATTAGAGTTACCCAAGTCATTACCCTTAATTAGGGTTACACTATTACCCTTAATTAGGGTTACACTATTACCCTTAATTAGGGTTACACTATTACCCTAGATTAGGGTTTTACTCAAAATTTCCCTAAATCAGGGTTAGGGTTCGTTAACCTTCTCAATTAGGGTTTCTTGATCTCTTTACTAAGGATCCTACCCTAAATCACCATATGAATCATACTCATGTATGAATTCATTTCTATCATTCTCTCCACTTGATTTGGTTACATCAACCATATGATCAAATACAAACAACTATGTTTGACATAGTATACTGAGTTATTGCTTCCATAAACAATTAGGGTTTGCTTAATTGAATAGCCTTCAACTCACGATTCCTTGGGAGTTAATCCCTCAAATTTGGTGAGTTATTAGACCACATCATTAGGAACAGTAATCCCAAACATTCAACCCTTGGTCAATGCATTCAAACGGTCTTGAGACCGTTTACTCAAAAAGGTCAATTAAATCAGATTGAAAATCAGCACTTAATTCAATTAGGTTTCCCTAATTGATTAGGCTTCAACTCACGATTCCTTGGGAGTTAATCCCTCAAATTTGGAGGGTCATTAACCAACATCATTATAAACAGGAATCCCAAACGGTCAATGCTTGGTCAACACACTCAAATGGTCTTGAAACCGTTTTCCCAAACAGGTCAAGTTGATCAGGTTGAAAATCAGCATTTAATTCAATTCGATTTATCTAATTGATTGGCCTTCAACTCACGATTCCTTTGGAGTTAACCCCTAAAATTTGGAGGGTCATTATCCTACATAATTAGGAACAAGATTCCCAAACTTTCAATGCTTGTTCAACCATATCAAACGGTCTTGAAACCGTTTTCCCTAAAACAGTTTTCTGAAATTGCATAGCCAATCAATTTAAAACGATTTGGAATAGATATCAAGACCATTTGGCTTGGTACTTTTATTTGGATAAGCATATAGGATGATGTCATCATCCCCTTCCTTCGAAAAACCAAGAACAGCAACTGTTCTTGATGGAAATTGCAGCAAGGAAACAAGTATGTATCAAATTGAAGAAAACAATCAACAAAGCATAATTGATTGATGCAATAGCAATGATTAAGGGTTTGAGTTATAAAACCCGCCTCCAATTGAGCTCCAAAGCTTCAAGCTTACGCCATTAATGGTGGATGAAGCTCTAGCAACTCCCCCTAATCTCGTCCTCAAGCTTTTGGATGAAAAAGTTGGCTAGGGTTGAAGAGGAGGTCCAAATAAGAAGAAATCAATGATTTATTTTTTATTTCCACCATGGAATCAAGGAGAACGAAGGTCAAGGACCTTACCAACAGGTTGGGGTCGTCCTCCTGCTCCTCCACAGCTCCTTAGTCGTTTTCCAAGCAAGGGTAAAGAAAAGAATCCGAAATAGCCTTTGTTTTGGCTTGGTAAAGGTACTTTTATAAGAAACTTGATGAGAGAGAAAATGCATTATTAAAATGCATTAAATTCCAAAAATATGGCCGCCTCTTCCCCCTCAAATTCCCCTCAAAATCCTTAAGGACGAGGCTATGTTCATTGCCTCTTATTCCTCTTCATTATCCATCAATTTAAAGAAAAGCAAATTAAGCACCTTAGATCATATTATAATAATATTCCAATTTGAGTGGATATTGCTTTTCTTTATAATAATGGTGACTGGGTTATCCACTTGCTTGAGATATTTTCGTGGCCTAGAAAAGTCACAAATGTGTTCACACTTGAGAAAATTCAACCATCTCGTTTTTGGTTGAAGGCCCTTCAATTATTATATTTGTTTTTACACTAAATAGAATTAGGGTTTCAATTAGGATTAAATCTTGATTATTTTAATATCAAGATTCTCTCTCCTCCAACTTAATTCAAATGAGGCGCCCCTCTCATTTTATTTTCTCTACTTGATGCCAAGAAACATTAGGGACCTTATTGAAGTGGTAATTTACATATTACACCCTGGGTTTTGGGTAAATTGCACATTACACCAAAACTAGGTTTTCATGCACATACATTGCTTTATCAGCTCTTTCTTGGTATTTAGGCTTCCATAAGCCATACCTCAGCATCATCTTTACTCTCATGATGCTTCAACACATGAGGAACATATTATCATGCACAATTTGCACTTAAACCCCTCAACTTGGGTAATTTGCACTTTAGTCCAAAACAGGCAAAACATTGATTTCAACAATGTTCAAAAAGGATAAGAATTGTAATATAAGTTCCTCTTGAACCATAATTACCTTTCACAAGATGAGATTAAGCATTTAATCATCTTTCTTAATCAAAAAACCTAGGGTTAAGGTATAACCCAGGTCAGGGGTGTTACAAATTATAAACCCCTAACAAGGATTTCGTCCTCGAAATCCAGATAAAGGAAGACAAATGTATATTATTCATCATACTATCTAGTCTTCACATATCATCTCCTTATTATAGATACACCATAAAACTTTGATCAGCACCAAGTGTTTCCATACAAAATTCTCATAGAATCAACACACAAGGCACATGCCCCACTGTCCCTCATCATTGACTATAAAGTCAACTTTGTGTCAAATAACACTTTTCTTATTCAGAGAAGCATCATACATTCTTTATTAGTATCATGTTTATGCAGAGCATAAACCCCTAACATATGATGTTCATATTATTATAATCAGACTAATTTCACAGTTGACCAATCCAGGTAGCCAACCTAACCCATCTGATATCTCTCAGATACCATAATCTTTCACCTTGATATCTATCACATGTGTTGGAAACACATCATATATATCTCTTCCTTTCATCTTGGAACATTATGTGTTTCATATGTCCTCATCTTGGGACCAAAGTCCAAGATAAATGATACTTTTCTAAGTATCCATCACATGAACACATTTATCTTATGCACATCAAGTGTCCTAAGACCCACTTGATGGTCATGTCCCTGAAAGGAAAGAAAACAAGGATTCATATTCCTCTTATTAATTTATGTATTTTCAACTATTCATGAATCATTTACTCTTTAGCTCTTCCTAGGTTCCTTGCCTTTAGCATAGGAATTATAAGGATGATTACATGACATTATCCATTTAGCATGTTTATGATCATCTCATGATCTCATCATATTTCCCATTTCTTCGTTACGGAAAATACATTTATTATACTTACATCATTATTGAACAGGTTTCATTTCCCTTATTCTTATCCTTATCTTATGAGGAGTACACTTTTAGTTCCTCATACAACATGCTCATTTGAGATTATCTCAGACTTCTCTTTCTTATACTTAGTATATCACACATTTATTCATTCCATATTTCTGATTTCATGATACTCATTAGATTGTATCAGAATGACTGCTTGATCAGGGCAATCAGAGAGATTACAATCTAAGAGTTTCCATACTCAATTTATCATCAATAGTTGTATACCTGGCCAGGGTATATAAATACTGAGATTAGGTAGTATGCACTTTATTTGCGATCATATTCCTCACTTTTAATATCATTATACACAAATGACTTTCCCATGTTCCAACATGACTAAGTCATTTAGGAACTCTTTTAAAGCTCAAACTTCTGTATTAAGGACTGATAACCTAGATCGTAAAGCTAGTATCCAGTCCACTATATGCATTACTGTTGCTCTAATCTACCCAACAGTAATACTTAAAGAAAGATTTTCTTATCATAAATGGATCAACTAGGAGACTCTTAGGCAATTGTCTCTGTCTTGCCTGCTCCCATGCACCTCTTCTTGGTGCAATATTTCTGCTCTCAGCAGCAATCTCCTAATGTGACCCAGTCATCTTTAAGTTCTTCTTCTCTTATATGAGCAGAAGACATTATCAGATACACTAGATGATACCAGAACAGACTCTACTACCTTAGTCCTATGTCTCTGTAGACTCAGCGAACCTAGAGCTCTGATACCACATAATTGTAGCATCCAACTAACAAAAACATAATTAAATAATGCGGAAGCGTTCACTAAGCAGCGGATTATAGAAAATCACTAAAAATTTAAAACCTTTTTCAAAGAGACCCAATCATAGGAAAACTCTTTCAACAAGAACCAATGTATTACATTTACATCATGGTTCATTAGTATATGTCTTATACCATCTCTTTTCAAGGGTTACAACATCAAATGCCTTGTTAAAAGCTAAACACAGACAACATAATAACCTCGAGGCATCAAGCCAAAATCTCAAAACAATACATTAAAAGCACTAAGTACTAACTCCGAGGACCTGAGAGTACAGAGACGACACATAGGACTTCTATCTACCAAACATGATAGACAGCACACTCAACCTGAGTTGTCACTGCTGTCCTTGTAGCTGCTGATGTTCTTCATCCGAAAGATATTATCAGTCTCTTTCACACTCGTCCACCTAAAAATTTTGGTTCCCACGGGGGTGAGACAATTGAAAATTGCCCCAGCGAGAGATATAACTCTCCGCCAGAAACATCATTATTGTAGTTTAATTAATATAAAACTGAGCAGAGGATAAGCAGTTTAGATCATTCTCATCTTTTAAAGTATTACACATATCTATGATTGAACAGTAATTCATCTATTCTCTTTATAAGAAATAGAAAGAACATGTATAACATTCATCTACCATACATTTTCAACATCTCAAGCTTTGCTCATGTCATTCATTATTCTGATGTGTCACCCATGATTCATTCTTGTTTCTATTTGTTGGCCTTAGCCAATCTGCTAAACAAGTATTCACTTATGCCAGACATGTGATTATATAAATCATCATGTATTATTCAAGCATTAAACTATATCAATCAGGTATAAATGTTTCAGGCATTGGACTATACCAATCCTAATTACACATCCAGGCATTGGACTTTAACCAAACCTAATTACAGGCATTAAGCCTCTGTCAGGTATTTCTAATTATAGAGGCATGGATAGCATGTGAAACATAACTATCAACATGAGATATCTAGCATCATGATTATAATCAACAGTAGCAGTAAGATATCAACATAAGCATGACCATTGTATGTACACAATTACAGTCTTATGCATATCCACAACATAAGTATAATTACTATCTCTTAGTTGCACTAAGCATCATCTTTATGTAAAGAGAACAAACATGGGTTTCCATTCAATGTGAAGCGTCATGTATAACCCTAAACAGATATGCTATACGGCTGTATTACATCTTTTATTATGCCCTGGGGAATTTGAATCGTACCATTCAAAGCCCAACCGACCCCTGCGAAGGGCTATTCGGTTCCGTACAAGATCTAGTAGTACCGGCATCCTAAGATCTCTTCCCCTCGGTCAGTACGAGTAAACTGCAGTGACATACCAGTCAAACTGCCAACAGTGACATATAGTCAACTGATAACAACTAGTCCGTACTTGGTACAAGTTACGACACTAGAAAACAGGGTATACAAAACCCTCTAATCCGAGGTACAACCGCAGCTGTCCTCAATCACATCAAATATTTGAGGCATGACCATAGCCATCCTCTGTAACCTGCAATTGTGGATGACAAGTATATATATATCCTCAACCTGCCACCCCCGCATATTCAACAATATGCGCTCCGAGTTTCCCTTAGGAATACTCGTTTCACCATCCAGCAAGTTCTGACACTGAAGATGGTTCTACGGCACAGGGCACTACATGATTAGAGTTGCACTTAATTAGTTATGCCAATTAGGTGAATTAAGGCTGCATCAAACAAGTGGACATACAAACCCTAATTCATTTCTAGCAAGCATATACATATCAAAACCTGAAAAGATATAAAACATATGAAACATAATTTCTCATCTCTTCATCACATGGTAATATTCACTTGCCATTCATTAGATTACACCAATTATCATATTATCACAGGATATAAATCCTTTTCACAATAGAACAGGGTATCAACCCTTATCAACATAAGAGGAATACACCTCATTCAGGGCTCAATCATGACCATGAAACATCTTGTTACTTCTTACCAGGTAACATCTAACCATATGGCTCACAAGGCCATTAAACATCTTGTCACCTCTCACTAGGAAACAATAACATATTAACTCATGTAATATAATAGTAACACCACTATTTCCTCCACAGGGTTAGGGTTTACTATTCACATCAATTAGGGTTTCATGTTTATTTTATCAATACAACCCTAATATATTGTTCCATACATCTAGGAGCATCCATCGACATTCCAAGTATTTAATATTCTTATCATTTATCATTAAATGATCATCAACACAAGGTATGAGTTTATCTCTCATCATTATCATGGTATTATTACATCATACTCATTTTAGCTTACTTATCAAGTATGTTAAACTCATTACATTTCATTGTGACAATTTACATAACACTCTCCTTGTGTATCTTATCTAAAAATATTGGATTTGAGATGCATCAAGGTATATCAACCCTGAAATGCTAAATGTGATATCTATCATGTCTCAATGTATCACTTCCCTCATCACTTCTATCTTACATGAGTTTATTAACTTATCTTATAATAAGGAATTTCACATCTTAATACTTTCATCCACCAACCTATCACCTTTACCATGATGTGCATAGATCACACACAAGGATTGTCCAACTATCTTCAATGATATGGACTCATCTCAAATTAAGGCATTGCTTGTTATAAGGTTGCCTATAGTCAACCACTTAAGATATTTCATCATTATAGGGTATTACTCATTATTTCATCATTAAGGTTTACTCATATCATTACCCAGACATTAGGGTTATGATTTATCATCATATTGCCCATGATTAGAATTCCATGCACTATAGCCCAAATTTAGGGTTTTACATAGCTTTACTCTATGTTAGGTTTAAGGTTTCATATGACATCGCCCTCAATTACGGTTTCACATGGAATCATCCTCAATTAGAGTTTCTCAGGGAATCACCCTCAATTAGGGTTTCACTAATCATCCCAATTAGGGTTTCATTCAATTACCCATAAATTAGGGATTCATTATTCCTCTAATTAGGGTTTGGTATTTCATTACCTTAAATTAGAGTTACCCAAGTCATTACCCTTAATTAGGGTTACACTATTACCCTTAATTAGGGTTACACTATTACCCTTAATTAGGGTTACACTATTACCCTAGATTAGGGTTTTACTCAAAATTTCCCTAAATCAGGGTTAGGGTTCGTTAACCTTCTCAATTAGGGTTTCTTGATCTCTTTACTAAGGATCCTACCCTAAATCACCATATGAATCATACTCATGTATGAATTCATTTCTATCATTCTCTCCACTTGATTTGGTTACATCAACCATATGATCAAATACAAACAACTATGTTTGACATAGTATACTGAGTTATTGCTTCCATAAACAATTAGGGTTTGCTTAATTGAATAGCCTTCAACTCACGATTCCTTGGGAGTTAATCCCTCAAATTTGGTGAGTCATTAGACCACATCATTAGGAACAGTAATCCCAAACATTCAACCCTTGGTCAATGCATTCAAATGGTCTTGAGACCGTTTACTCAAAAAGGTTAATTAAATCAGATTGAAAATCAGCACTTAATTCAATTAGGTTTCCCTAATTGATTAGGCTTCAACTCACGATTCCTTGGGAGTTAATCCCTCAAATTTGGAGGGTCATTAACCAACATCATTATAAACAGGAATCCCAAACGGTCAATGCTTGGTCAACACACTCAAATGGTCTTGAAACCGTTTTCCCAAACAGGTCAAGTTGATCAGGTTGAAAATCAGCATTTAATTCAATTCGATTTATCTAATTGATTGGCCTTCAACTCACGATTCCTTTGGAGTTAACCCCTAAAATTTGGAGGGTCATTATCCTACATAATTAGGAACAAGATTCCCAAACGGTCAATGCTTGTTCAACCATATCAAACGGTCTTGAAACCGTTTTCCCTAAAACAGTTTTCTGAAACTGCATAGCCAATCAATTTAAAACGATTTGGAATAGATATCAAGACCATTTGGCTTGGTACTTTTATTTGGATAAGCATATAGGATGATGTCATCATCCCCTTCCTTCGAAAAACCAAGAACAGCAACTGTTCTTGATGGAAATTGCAGCAAGGAAACAAGTATGTATCAAATTGAAGAAAACAATCAACAAAGCATAATTGATTGATGCAATAGCAATGATTAAGGGTTTGAGTTATAAAACCCGCCTCCAATTGAGCTCCAAAGCTTCAATCTTACGCCATTAATGGTGGATGAAGCTCTAGCAACTCCCCCTAATCTCGTCCTCAAGCTTTTGGATGAAAAAGTTGGCTAGGGTTGAAGAGGAGATCCAAATAAGAAGAAATCAATGATTTATTTTTTATTTCCACCATGGAATCAAGGAGAACGAAGGTCAAGGACCTTACCAACAGGTTGGGGTCGTCCTCCTGCTCCTCCACAGCTCCTTAGTCATTTTCCAAGCAAGGGTAAAGAAAAGAATCCGAAATAGCCTTTGTTTTGGCTTGGTAAAGGTACTTTTATAGGAAACTTGATGAGAGAGAAAATGCATTATTAAAATGCATTAAATTCCAAAAATATGGCCGCCTCTTCCCCCTCAAATTCCCCTCAAAATCCTATTATAATAATATTCCAATTTGAGTGGATATTGCTTTTCTTTATAATAATGGTGAGTGGGTTATCCACTTGCTTGAGATATTTTCGTGGCCTAGCAAAGTCACAAATGTGTTCACACTTGAGCAAATTCAACCATCTCGTTTTTGGTTGAAGGCCCTTCAATTATTATATTTGTTTTTACACTAAATAGAATTAGGGTTTCAATTAGGATTAAATCTTGATTATTTTAATATCAAGATTCTCTCTCCTCCAACTTAATTCAAATGAGGCGCCCCTATCATTTTATTTTCTCTACTTGATGCCAAGAAACATTAGGGACCTTATTGAAGTGGTAATTTACATATTACACCCTGGGTTTTGGGTAAATTGCACATTACACCAAAACTAGGTTTTCATGCACATACATTGCTTTATCAGCTCTTTCTTGGTATTTAGGCTTCCATAAGCCATACCTCAGCATCATCTTTACTCTCATGATGCTTCAACACATGAGGAACATATTATCATGCACAATTTGCACTTAAACCCCTCAACTTGGGTAATTTGCACTTTAGTCCAAAACAGGCAAAACATTGATTTCAACAATGTTCAAAAAGGATAAGAATTGTAATATAAGTTCCTCTTGAACCATAATTACCTTTCACAAGATGAGATTAAGCATTTAATCATCTTTCTTAATCAAAACACCTAGGGTTAAGCTATAACCCAGGTCAGGGGTGTTACAATAATATCTGCTAGTGTCATCAATAAAAGTTATAAAATAACGCTTTTGATCCATTATAGCAATACCATTAAATTCTCAGATATACAGATGTACTAAATCCAATATTTCTGAATTCCTATTCACAGAATAAAAAGGTTTCCTAGGTAATTTATCTTGCAAAAATATTTCACATTTATTATTTTTAATCTCATATTTAGGGATTAAATTCGAATTCATCATACGTTTCATTGAGTCAACATTCACATGTCCCAAATGTGCATGCCAAACATCATATGATACAAGATTCAAGCATAAGGAACTATTATCATTCAAATTTAAAACATAATTTGAAACAAGTTCTACAAGAATCTTAAATAGGTTCTCCATATCAGAAAGGTACCCCTTGCAAAAAAATTAAAGAATCTCGAAGGTGAGTTATAATAGCTTTATTACATTTACAATCTATTCTAAAACCATATCTAACTAAAATTGTGCCACTAATAATATCGTGTCGTATTGATGGAACATGTCTGACTCTACGAAGTGTCAGAACCCTTCCCAAAGGAAACTTCAAATCCACCCATCCTTCACCTTTGACTTCTACACCACTGGAGTCACCCAAAGTCACGGATCAACCTTTAGAGGTCCGATAAGACACAAACAAGGACTTGTTAGTACACACATGAAGCCCTAGTGTCTATAATCTAATATAGTGGTTCAAAAATTGAAAGAGCTTCAGGTTTTATAGATATGTATCCATCATTGAGGTTTAAGGATGTAGTCATCATGTTGACCACAACCTCCTCAGTTGCAGATATGGCAGCTTTCTTGGCCTTCTTTGAAGGACAATCCTTGTTCCAGTGGCCAACCTGTCCACAAGTCCAACAAAGTTTATTCTTCAATTTCTTCTAGATCTTGGCCTTAGGTTTAAGTGAATTCTTAGATTTCTTATCATTGTTCTTAGCAGTAGTAAAATTAACAGACATATTAATATCAGTTGATATTTTGATAGTCTTCTCTTTCAGATGCTCTTCCTGAATATTGATGTCCATCATGAATCATTCATTGACATGTCTCCTTTGCGGCGCTTAAGAGTCATGCCAAATGACTCCCAAGATTTTGAGAATTTCTCAATGATTGCATAGCAACAAACTTTTCTAGAAGTGTCATGCCCGCATCAACGTGCTCTTGCAGCAAGCATTGAAAATTGTGTGTTTGATCAGAAATAGACTTTCCCTTAGACGTATGAAACTTAAGAAATTTAGAAACACAATATTTTTCAGTTCCCTGATTCTCAATATTGTATTTCTTTTCTAATGCTTTCCATAGAGCCTTAGATGTAGTAACAGGCAGCTTAGAATATGAGTCATACAGTTTGTTGTTTAACGGAAACACAATCAATGCTTGGCACGTCTTGTCACCCTTCTTCCAGGTTGCAATTATATTAGCATTATCACGAACAATTTCATCTACTTTGGATTCATCTTCTTATAAATATTGATCATACCCTACAATATTAAGCCAGATTTGCATCCTACTTTGCCAACGAGCAAAATAAGTTCCAGTAATTTTTTCAGGCATACTAGACTTATCAATTTTCAAGCCAGAACCAACCATAGTTACCTAACGGTAGATAATGATTTCTTTGAGAATGTTATTAATTTTTAATAAATTTGTTACATGCAACAACGACATATGCAATTAAGTTAATAGTTTTGGCCGATCCAGATAAGAAAACGTAGAATAAACCAATGTAGGAGAACAAAAGTAAATAAGATCAGGAACCGAACCGGGTCATTTGTTGAAAAACAACATGATAAAAGAAATTAGCGCCTTGCAACCCTTCTGGATAGGCACCGTTCTCCCAGTCGAACCAATACAACCCTGAAAAAGAGACATCTTGCTCGTGTTGACAATGAACGTTGCAAACGAACCAGTGCACCACCAATGCAACTCAGCAACCGTAGGAACCACCGCCTGATAGGTTGCATCTCGGAAGGAAAGGATGGGCAAAGTTTCTACGTCTAGGAGAAGATCTCTACATAGAACCATGGAAGTGACGACGGTATAGAGACTTCGGCTTTAGGATTTGCAAACACACACTTGAACGGCTGACGGTTGTGTGTTCAAAAGATGTATTTAACCCTAAGGACCAAAGGCATATATATAGTCTTACACACCCTAGTAATCCTATTCATATTATGACACGACCACTCAGTCGCTCTTGTACACATTACGAAAGACACTTTTCAGTTAGAATTAGTAAATCTGAATAGGGAAGAAACAATTAATTAGGCCAGACCAGGCGTGGCGTGCGCGCGTGCGTGCATGTGTGTTGTGGTCACCATATCCACCAAGGAGGTGAGCATACCCTCCTCCTAGGATCCTTGGACAATAGTGTCCCATGTGATCCTACATATAAGGACCACAAAATTTAAAGGAGTGAGCAATATGGGATAAAAATTCTTTTTCATTTGCATTACAGACAACTACCTCTCTCACATGTACTAGATGCACTACATTGGGCTTAACCCATTCTAGAAACATGGTCGTAGTAGCCATATCTCTAATAGTACCTATATATACCGCATGGTAAAAATGGTCTTATCATTTAGTCGGTTCCAAGTTGTACACCAACGTATCAAGTTGGATGATCGGACACATATGAGATGATTCAAGAATACACTCTTACCCAATCAAATATTACATGGAACCCACCTATGCCAAGTAACATCCTAGCAAACTCTGAGTTTCATTCGGGTCTATTGAATTATTTTAATATGTTTAGTATGGGCATGGAAGATTGGGTTGGCCGTTAGGTAAGTGGCACCAATGTTGTCACACCACAACAAAGGAGGATGAGTGGGACGATAACCAAGTTCATCAATAAGGGAGCATATCCACATAAGTTCAGCAGTAGTATTTTCTAAGGCACGATATTCAAACTCCGTAGATGAGCGGGAGACAGTGCGTTGTTTACGGGATCACCATAAAATGAGATTATGGCCCAAGTAGATGATGTATCCACTAGAAGACCAACAATCGTCATGACAACCTGCCCAATTAGCATCAGAATAGGCATGCGATGTCTAGGAAGGGGATGGTGAAATGGTAAGAGATAAGGAGATGGTGTGTTTGAGATAACGAAGAATGCGCTTGATGGCAATCCAATGAAGTTCAGTTGGTTGGGACATAAATTGGCAAACATTATTAACCGAAAAGGCGATGTCTGAACAAGTAATCATAAGGTATTGAAGAGCGCCGACAATTTTACGGTACTGTTGAGGGTCTGGCATTGAGGAGCCAAGTTTAGTCAATGTGGTGGATGAGCACATGGGAGAAGAAATTGGCTTAGCAACATCCATTTTGGTGTTGGGAAGAAGGTCAGAAATATATTTGTGTTGAGATAGGAGAAGACCAGTGGTGGAGTGCTGGACTTCAGTGCCAAGAAAATAATGAAGTGGGCCGAGGACTTTGACAGGAAACTGAGAGTGTAAGTAGGTGAAAAGATGTTCAAGCTGAGTAGGATTGGTGCTCGTGATGAGGATGTCATCAACATAGACAAGAGTATACAACCAGATAGTGAGGGTGGTATAGATAAACAAAGAGGTGTCAGTTTGGGAAAAAAACCATAGGACAAAGCTTGGCTAAGTTTTGAATACCACGCACGAGGTGATTGTTTAAGGCCATCAATGGATTTGTGCAGGTGGCAGACGTGGTTAGGGTGTGAGGTATCGATGAAATCTAGAGGTTGAGCCATGTACACTCTCTTCTGCAAGATTACCATGAAGGAATGCGTTGTAGACATCTAATTGGCGAATAGGCCAATTATGGGATACGACAAGAGAGAGAACAACACGAATGGTGGTAAATTTGATGAATGGGTTAAAAGTTTTGTTGTAGTCTAAACCTTCTTGTTGATGAAAGCCTTTAGAAACTAGTCATGCTTCATATCGAGTAGGGGTATCATTGAGATTTTATTTGTGGCAAAACACCCATTTACTACCAAGAACATTCATGTGTGGGTGCTTGGGGACAAGACACCATGCTCCATTAGAGAGAAGAGCATTAATTTCATCATGTCATTGAACGACGTCATGGTTCATGGGAGTTGGCTTGGGTAAAGGAGGTTGGTTTGGGAGTGATGTGAGATAAGAAGGTAGTGGGAAGAGGATTCTTCTCCGTTTTGCGTGGTTTGGTGGGCCGAATGCCAATAAGGGTATGGTAGTTCACAGGGGCTTTGGGACGAAGTTGCATTGGAGGTGTGGGAATTGTTGAGTTGGGAAGTGGTGGTGTGGTGGTGGACGGTATTTGGGTGGCCCGGGACAATTGATTATTAATAGGAAGAAAGTGACAGGGGAGTGGGTAGTGGAATTATTAACCGGGGTGGCTGGTGGAGTTGGAAGAGGAATGGAGGATGGTTGACGAGTGGAGAATCGAGGCGTGCAAGTAGCAAGTGTATTAAAAGAGGGAAAGTTGGTGGGTGTCATGACCGTAAGCCATGGGGACCAGGAGAGGATCCGAAGAGTAGTTAGCTTGTGCTCGGATGCGGCCTGGATGGTGGTGTCGACAGCGGTATGGGCTATGACCTGGGATACCACAGACGGGGCAAGGCTGGTGATGCGGACCGCCCGTGGCCACGGGAAACATGTTTTGGGGCAGTCAGGGAGGGAAGATGGGGGATGCCTGAGCAGCGTGGGCAGACGCACTGTGAGCCTGTGGGTGGAGAGACAAGATCTCCATTTGGAGATGGATTTCATGGCTGACTAGAATGCTCTATAGTTCAGGATAGGTAACGGGAGAGGTACGTGTTGAAAGAGAAGCAACAACGTCCTTAAAATCTGAGCCAAGATTTGTGAAGACGATTGCATTAAAGGTGGCAGGGGTGAGCGGTTGGCCGACGATGACAAGTTCATCAATGAGGGATTTGGCTTTACAGAGATATGTAGAAATAGGAGTGTCATTCCGTTTGAGGGTGTGTAGTTGATTGGTGAGCTGAAGGATTTAGGTATATGAAGGAGAGTCGTAAGTAGTATGCAGATCATGCCAAACTTGGAAGGACGTGGTTGAACCAATGACCTCAGGAAGGACTTCCTCGGTGTGTGATGCAAGGAGCCATCTTAGGAGTAGTTGGTCTTTCCGAACCCACGAGGTGTAAGCGAGATTGGGTGTTGGATCGTTGGGAACAATATCTGGAGGTGCGGGAGTGGTGGAATCAGTGTTAGGTGAGGGAATAAAAGAAGACGGGCATGGGGTGGAGTCGTCGATGAAGCTTACAAGATCGTAGGTTCGAAGAAGTGGGAGCAGCTGTGTCTTCCAAAGAAGGTAGTTGGTAGGAGTAAGCTTGAGTGAGAGATAATGATGAATCTGACTTATGTTAGGAAGAAAAGGGTTAGTGTCAGGTGGAGAAGAGTGGGAAGAGGAGGCTGGGGTTGAGGATGATGCAGATGCCGCCACAGATCCCAAGTCTGATACCATATTGAATTATGCTCACACTACTTATATTTCTCATTAAAGAAGACAGGCATGGGGTGGAGCCATCGATTAAGCTGACAAGATCGTAGGTTTGAAAAAGTGGGAGCAGTTGTGTCTTCTAAAAAAGGTAGTTGGTAGGAGTGAGCTTGAGGGAGAGATAATGATGAATCTGACTTGTGTTTGGAAGAAAATGATTAGTGTCAGGTGGAGTAGAGGGGGAAGAGGAGGTCGGGGATGGGGATGATGCAGATGTCATCGTGGATCCCTGATCTGATACCATATTGAATTATGCTCACGCTACTTATCTTTCTCATTAAAGAAGATGGGCATGGGGTGGAGCCGTCGATGAAGTTCACAAATTCGTAGGTTCAAAGCAGTGGCAGCAGCTGTGTCTTCCAAAGAAGGTAGTTGGTAGGAGTGAGGTTGAGGGAGAGATAATTATGAATCTGACTTATGTTAGGAAGAAAAGGGTTAGTGTCAGGTAGAGAAGAGCGAGAAGAGGAGGTCAGGATTGAGGATGATGGAGATGCCTTCGCGGATCCCTGGTCTGATACCATATTGAATTATGCTCACACTGCTTATCTTTCTCATTAAAGAAGGCGGGCATGGGGTGGAGTCATCGATGAAGCTGACAAGATCGTAGGTTCGAAGAAGTGGGAGCAGTTGTATCTTCCAAAGAAGGTAGTTGGTAGGAGTGAGCTTGAGGGAGAGATAATGATTAATCTGACTTATGTTAGGAAGAAAAGGGTTAGTTTCAGGTGGAGCAGAGGTGGAAGAGGAGGTCGGGGATGAGGATGATGCAGATGCCGCCACGGATCCCTGGTCTGATACCATATTGAATTATGCTCACACTGCTTATCTTTTTCTCATTAAAGAAGACGGGCATGGGGTGTAGCCATCGATGAAGCTGACAAGATTGTAGGTTTGAAAAAGTGGGAGCATCTGTGTCTTCCAAAGAAGGTAGTTGGTAGGAGTGAGCTTGAGGGAGAGATAATGATGAATCTGACTTATGTTAGAAAGAAAATGGTTAGTGTCAGGTGGAGCAGAGGGGGAAGAGGAGGTCGGGGTTGAGGATGATACAGATGCCGCCGCGAATCCCTGGCCTGATACCATATTGAATTATGCTCACACTACTTATCTTTCTCATTAAAAAAGGCAGGCATGGGGTGGAGCCGTCGATGAAGCTGACAAGATCGTAGGTTCGAAGAAGTGGGACAACAGGAAGGTAGTTGGGAGGAGTGAGTTTGAGGGATAGAAAATGATGAATCTAACATATGTTAGGAAGAAAATGTTAGTATCAGGTGGAGCAGAGGGGGAAGAGGAGGCCGGGGTTGAGGATGATGCAGATGCTGCCGCAGATCCCTGGTCTGATACCATAGTGAATTATGCTCATGTTGCTTATCTTTCTCATTAAAAATAGACGGGCATGTGGTGGAGCCATCGATGAAGTTGACAAGATCGTAGGTTTTAAAGAAGTGGGAGCAGTTGTGTCTTCCAAAAAGGGTAGTTTGTAGGAGTCATCTTGAGGGAGAGATAATGATGAATCTGACTTATGTTAGGAAGAAAAAGTTAGTGTCAGGTGGAACAGAGGGGGAAGAGGAGGCCCAGGTTGAGGATGATGCAGATGTCGCCGCGGATCCCTGGTCTAATAAAATATTGAATTATGGTCACGCTGCTTATCTTTCTCATTAAAGAAGGCGGGCATGGGGTGGAGTCGTCGATAAAGCTGACAAAATCGTAGGTTCGAAAAAGTGAGATCAGTTGTGTCAAGAAGGTAGTTGGTAGGAGTGAGGTTGAGGGAGAGATAATGATGAATCTGACTTATGTTAGGAATAAAAAGGTTAGTGTCAGGTGGAGCAGAGGGGGAAGAGGAGGTCGGGGTTGAGGATGATGCACATGCTGCCGCGGATCCCTGGTCTGATACCATATTGAATTATGCTCACGTTGCTTATCTTTCTCATTAAAGAAGTCGGACATGGGGTGGAGCCATCGATGAAGCTGACAAGATCGTAGGTTCAAAGAAGTGAGAGCAATTGTGTCTTCCAAAGAAGGTAGTTGGTAGGAGTGAGCTTGAGGGAGAGATAATGATGAATCTGACTTATGTTAGGAAGAAAAGGGTTAGTGTTAGGTGGAGCAGAGGGGGAAGAGGAGGTCGGGGTTGAGGATGATGCAGATGTTGCTGCGAATACATGGTCTGATACCATATTGAATTATGCTGACGTTGCTTATCTTTCTCATTAAATAGACGGCCATGGGGTGGAGTCATCGATGAAGCTGACAAGATCGTAAGTTCGAAGAAATGGGAGAAATTGTGTCTTCCAAAGAAGGTAGTTGGTAGGAGTGAGGTTGAGGGAGAGATAATGATGAATCTGACTTCTATTAGGAAAAAAATGGTAAGTGTCAGGTGGAGCAGAGGGGGAGGAGGAGGCCAGGCTTTAGGATGATGCAGATGCCACAACGGATCCCTGGTCTGATACCATATTGAATTATGCTCACACTGCTTATCTTTCTCATTAAAATAGGCATGCATGGGGTGGATCCGTCGATGAAGATGACAAGAATGTAGGTTCAAAGTAGTGGGAGCAGTTGTGTCTTCCAAAGAAGGTAGTTGGTAGGAGTGAGCTTGAGGGAGAGATAATGATAAATCTGACTTATGTTAGGAAGAAAAGGGTTAGTGTCAGGTGGAGCAGTGGGGGAAGAGGAGGTCGGGGTTGAGGATGATGTAGATGTCTCCGCGGATCCCTAATCTGGTATAATATTGAATTATGCTCACACTGCTTATTTTTCTTATTAAAAAAGACGGGCATGGGGTGGAGTCGTCGATGAAGCTGACAAGATCGTAGGTTCGAAGAAGTAGGAGCAATTGTGACTTCCAAATAAGGTAGTTGGTAGGAGTGAGCTTGAGGGAGATATAATGATGAATCTAACTTATGTTAGGAAGAAAAGGGTTAGTGTCAGGTTGAACAGAGGGGGAAGAGGAGGTCGGGGTTGAGGATGATGCAGATGTCGTCGTGGATCTTTAGTCTGATACCATATTGAATTATGCTCACGCTGCTTATCATTCTCATTAAAGAAGGCGGGCAGGGGGCGGAGCCATCGATGAAGCTGACAAGATCATAGGTTCGAAGAAGAGGGAGCAGTTGTGTCAAGAAGGTAGTTGGTAGGAGTGAGCTTGAGGGAGAGGTAATGATGAATTTGACTTATGTTAAGAAGAAAAAGGTTAGTGTCAGGTGGAGTAGAGGGGGAAGAGGAGGCCAGGGTTGAGGATGATACATATGTTGACACGGATCCTTGGTTTGATACCATATTGAATTATGCTCATGTTGCTTATCTTTCTCATTAAAGAAGATGGGCACGGGGTGGAGCCATCGATGAAGCTGACAATATCGTATGTTACAACCCCAATTTTTGGGTTCTTTTGGTGAGAAAAGTTATTTCTCCTATTAAATATATTTGAACAAATAATAATATAATTTGTTTTGAATAAATGGTTTTGATTTACAATAGCCTTGTTGGTTGTTTTGTGGGCTTTATTGGCTATTGGGCCCAATAACAAGGAAATTCAATTAGTAAATGAATAATTGAGTTTTGGAGGAAAGGAAAATGTAGAAACCTCTAGAAGTCAAGAGAATATAATCCAAAGGTGGATTTCGGGCCTCTTGGGTTCTTTGGGTTCGAAGGAGTCCAAAGTTGCAAAGATAATGCAAAAAGAAAAGAAAAGATCAATTACATATTTCTTTATTAAGAAAGAAATTGAAGACAATGATAGAATGTGGAAAATAAATGGAAAGAGGTATAATTGAGTTATCCTTGGTGGATTTTCATATCCAAAGGATTCCTAATGTCAAAAGGAATGACAATGAGGAAAATAAAAAGAAAGATAAATAGAAATCCTTGAAAAGAGATTATTTTAATAAAGAAATAAACAAGATAATGAGAAATAATGGACATAGATGCATCTAGAAGGATAATGAGTATCCATTAAAAAGGATTTCAAAATCTTAGAGTTTCTTGGGGTCCAAGGAGCCCCAATGGATAAGAAAGAAAGAGAAAAGGCAATTAATAACAAAATAAGAAGATAATGTAATACATCATTAATGACTTTTTGATAATATCAAAAAGAGATGTTATTTGCTTTAAGAAATTAGATTTTCATGACCAATAGATCAAAAAGTAAGGCTAGAGATAATGAAAGAGATAATTTTCATATTTCTAATTATCCATGAAATAAAGAATATTAAAGAGATAATACGAGAGAGATGATTGCTTCCTAATGAAGGAACTTGGGTTCCTATTGGGAAAAGAACTCTTTAACTCATAGATGGTCATCTTAAGGCATGGATATTCACCCCTATATAAAAGGGTACAACCCCTGGTTTGAAGGGAGGAGAGATCCCACGTAGCCCTCTCTATTCTCCTTCTTATTCTTCTTTCAAACCCTAACCTTAGAGAAAATCTCTATCTCAGGAGCAGTAAGGACTCGTGAAGATGTTGCAATGGGGGCATGATGCTCCCACAATGACCTAAGGAAGCTCCGCCATCATCTTCTTACTCTAACCTTTGCGCAATACCTGCAAGAGGTCTGTAACCTCGCTGCAGATCACGGGATTGGCACTCATGACACGGTCCGTCTCGGCCATGGTTTGGGGCATGGTTGAAAGCGGTGGGGGGTAGCAGAGTCAGGGAGCTAGTTTCTGTCCAGCTTTGAGCTTTGAGGTGGTGGGAGGCGCCCCGGCCGCGAAGCACTACAGGTCGACGGCAGCCAGCGGTTCGTGAGGTTGAAGAAGACCCAGCGGCATTGGACATTTCTACCCCTCTGAGATAAAAAGAAGTGAGTAGTCGCGCCGAGGATATACTTGTAATTTGGTTATAATCTCAAAACGGGCCGCGTTGCATGCAGGAGGTGACGTGGCAGCCTATCATTGGCTCAAGTAAGTAAGTTCTTACAAAATTCATAACTAATTAACGGTAGCTCAGATGGATGCGCATTATATATGAATTTTGATCAGGAGAACTCAAGGAATGTAATAAAAATATATTTGAAGCCTAATTCTGATTGCAATTCGAAAATTAATGGAACTTATTAACTTTATATAAGAAACCCTATTTTGAGATGATTAATCAATTTGGAAGTGTTTTATGGATGATTAAAGTTGATATTAACCTGTTAATTGTAAAAAGGTACATTAAGAACAAAATGGATAAACTTTGCACGTAATTAGTTTAATTTAGAGCTTCATGTGCATAAATATGCTTTAATGGGCCTTGAAACCCTAATGATGGTAATTGTGACTCTTAATAGCTTTAATTGTTCAAAATCATGATTAAAGTCGAGATATGATAATTGCTATTTTGAGTATCAAGGTTACTATTTGTGAATAAATACCCTTAATATAGTAATTAGGGTTTTCTAATGGATAAAGGTGGAATTAATGAGTTCATATGTGAATTGGATTATAATGAACTATGAGTTGTTAATCCGGAAGAAACCGAAGATGATAAATGGGCATAATGATCTTGTCATGGATTAAAAGGATAAAAATGGTAGCTTTAATGTAAAAGAGGCTTAATGGACTTAATTGTGCTTTTTCTAAAATTAAGGTTAAATATTGTTAAAAGATAACCTTAACAACTTTCGTGAAGAATAGATGAGATAATTAGGGTTTGCGAGTAATTGTATAAAGTTATGGACTAAAAGAGTAAAAATAAAGAGGAATCCTAATTGTAATGGAAACCCTAAAAGTGGACTAGAAATCCTAGAAAGTGAGCTAGGTTTAATAGACCATGATGGAATGATTAATGATAAGGGAAATTGGATGTCTATTTCAGGATCAACTTGGTGTGTGCTTGCTTGGTTTCTTAATTGGTTGAATTATTTCTGCAATCAAGTCAACTTGAGAGGTATGTGGTTAATTATGGTTAATCGCATTAGTTTCCCAAAAGTTTTCTGGATAAATTGATCACATTGATTGCAACCAACCAGTTTAGATGTTCATAATTGCAAATTATAAAGTCACTATGATTATCACAACTATAAATAAGTGTGTATTCTTGCACCTACATGCCACCCAGATGGCAAAAAGGTCAAGCCCAGGAGGGAAGACCAAAGGGCACCATGAGAGGTGACCCCAGACACCAAGCTCGAGAATGAGAAGGTGGTCTATGTTGAATGACTAAAGGGCACCATGAGAGGTGACCCTAGGTACCAAGCTCAGGATTGAGAAGGTGGCCTTAAGTCAAACCCTATAGAGGGTATTCCAGGGTTAGGGCAAAAGCAGTGGAGATTGACACATTGAAAACGTAAATTGATTTGTTAATTACCTTGGTAGTGATAATTAGTTTGTTTGCCATATTTGTGAATTTTTAGTTGTCCCCACATACCGGTATATTTTGATATGCTGACCGACATTTTGTTTGTCGGCGCTTTAGGTACAAGATTGAAAAGGACAAACAGTAAAGTGGCATTCGTAGAATTAAAAAGAGTTAAAGTACAACGGAGGATTAGTTAGAATAGACTCCAGATGTGGATAGAAGTAGATATCTAAATTTTTGAAAAAATTATGTAAAGTTTTATTTTATTACAGCTTTTCAGTTTAGTTGGTAGAATTTGATAATTGTTATTGATTATTTGTCGAACCTTTGATCCTGTTAATTGAGATAATGGCTTTGACCTCTTGATCTCCCTTAATTGGGGGTTACCGGGAGGCGGGGTCGTTACATCGTAGGTTCGAAGAAGTGGGAGCAGTTGTGTCTTCCAAAGAAGGTAGTTGGTAGGAGTGAGCTTGAGGGAGAGATAATGATGAATCTGACTTGTGATAGGAAAAAAAGGGTTAGTATCAGGTGGAGCAGAGGGGGAAGAGGAGGTCGGGGTTGAGGATGATGCAGATGCCTCCGTGGATCTCTGGTCTGATACCATATTGAATTATGCTCACGCTGCTTATCTTTCTCATTAAAGAAGGCGGGCATGGGGTGGAGCCGTCGATGATGCTTACAAGATCGTAGGTTCGAAGAAGTGGGAGCAGTTGTGTCTTCCAAAGAATGTAGTTGGTAGGAGTGAGCTTGAGGGAGAGATAATGATGAATCTGACTTATGTTAGGGAGAAGAGGGTTAGTGTCTGGTGGAGCAGAGGCGGAAGAAGAGGCCGGGGTTGAGGATGATGCAGATGCCGCCGCGGATCCCTGCGCTGATACTATATTAAATTATGCTCACGTTGTTTATCTTTCTCATTATTGTATAGAGAATACATGATGATATTTATATATAATCGATAGCTGCTAATGCTGTTGTATGATCCGAAACATGTGGATCCGAAGACGTTGCGGAGAACGTGGGCTGAAGCGGAAGACCGGTTATGCTGTGCATGGACTGAGTGTTTACTCCAGCCTGCTGGACACGTGCATGGCTTGATAATGCCTAGTAGTGAGTCTACCTCGAATGAGAGGGACTCCTCGATAGGTAATCGAGTCATTACCAAATTTACATATACCTTCTCTGCTATGTGAAAGATCCTAAAACCCTTAATGATTTTCTTCTATTTGTCATTTGTCTTGAGTAGGTATCATAGTCTTCTATCACGATTGGGTTGTCTCTTGTTAGTTTGGTGATATTTTCTGAAGTTGACCGTGAATTTGAGAAAAAGGGGGCAACCCCCCTCCCCTGCGTCCTAAATCTAGCAATTCTCCCTCTTCAATGTCTTTTTATTTATGTCTCGCGAAAACTTCTTGTGCTATTATAATGTAAAGGAGAGGGGATCTCTCTGTCTTAATCGTAAAATGGATAAGAAACCCATAGGTTTTTCCATTTACAAAAACTCTAAGCAGTTCCATTCTACTCCATCATATTAACACGTTATATAGCGGAGTAGAATAGTAGATGACCAATACAAAGTAGGACTTCAAAGCTGAATTATGTCAAAGACAGAAAAGACAAACCACACGATCATGCAAAAGGACACACCACACCATCTTAATTTCTTCAACTAGCAGAAAGTAATTATCTGCAAGGTTTAACGCGGACCAGACAGAATCGATGCTTCTTGTACAATTGAGGAGCTAGACTCGTTGGGTATATTTGCCGGTGAAATGAAGTCTAACTTCACGTCGTCGGGCACCTCACTTGCTTCTTCTAACACTTTAACCACCTGAGACATGGATGGTCTTTGGACTGCATCATATTGCAGGCACCAAATGACAAGTTTGAGCATCTTCATAGCCAGTTCATTATTATCCATATCATAACAGTAGCTACCGATGAAATTGTCTAGTTGCCCTGCCATTACCATATCATTTAACACTTTCAGAAGATGAACCTCATCTTTCTTTCGAGTGTGGTCTAAATTTCTCCTTAGGCAAACAACTTCGAGAAGCACAACTCCAAAGCTATAGACATCCAATTTGTCAGTAATATTCTTATTCTCCAGCCACTCTGGAGCTTGGTACCCAAAAGTTCCTCGTACCGCAGTCCTGGTACAGATCTGGTTCCGATAGATGAGTTCGGAAACCCCAAAATCAGACACTTTAGCGTTGAAGTCATCATCCAGTAAAATATTATCTGGTTTGATATCTAAGTGGACTATTTTGGGATTGCACTCTTCATGGAGGTATAGTAGTGCTTTTGCTACCTGGTGGATGATGTTCCTGCGTACCTCCCAACTGAGGCCTTGGCCCTCCTTTGCCCTGTCAAATATCCATCCCCGTAACGAGCCGTTATGCATGTATTCATACACTAGCATTCTGTGAGACTTCTCAATGCAGAATCCCACCATTTCTACCAGGTTGACATGGCGGATTCGGCTGATAATTCGGACCTCTGCTAAAAAATCTCTGCTACTTTGTTGCACACGTTCCAGTCTCTTCACTGCCACTTTGGTTCTTCTGCTGTTCTGTACTACAACTCCTTCAAATACTTTAGCAAATCCACCTTTGCCTAGGCAGCGAGTGAAGTTGTTTGTGGCCCTTGTTAGCTCTTCGTAAGTAAATTGGCGTGGAATTCCGGGCAACTGGTAAATTTGGATTGCTTCATCTTGGTTGTTTTGCCCTGCTTTTTTCTTTTTCTTCAACCAGACAGTCACAGCCAGGATCATCAGAACCAAGGCCGCTAACGATCCAACAGCCAACACGACCACTAATTCTAGTGCTACCCTTACAGGTCTCATTGAGGCTGATTTATGCCATTCCGTGGCATTTTTTGTCTGAATCTTGAGGAATGTGGTGGAGTTGTAATGACTTTTTAGTGGTAAATTGGTCATCAAAGAGAACAACTTTGTCGGTAGGTAGCAGTATCCGTCTGAGGCATTGTCATTGAAATGAAAAATAGCTGCTTTGCAAGAACAATTCTTCAAGCAAGCATTCTTACATCCCTCTTGCGTCGTTTTGTTTTCGAGCCCAGAGCCCAGACCAAAATAGGAAACGTCTTGAAGAGACAAGAATTGGTGAAACTCCGGTGACTTGCATGTCAACGGAATGGTCTCATTGCAGAAATACCTGATATTTGGGGAATTCTCAGCCCTGAAGTACGCGTCGCTGCTTCCATTTCCGGCAGCTGCCGGACACTTGCATCGTTCCTTCCCGTCCGAGCAGATGCCGTAGCTCCCACACACAGTTGGATAGGCACAGTCACCCAAATACATATCGAACACGTCGATCGTCGACGCCCACCCACTTGTACCCACCCATTCTCTAAGTCTCAGGTGCCCATCGGATTCGAACCTCAAGAACTGAAGGGGAGATGGAGGAGGAGAGGTAATGCTGCTGCTGCCCATGGAAGTAGAGTTGGCGACGAAGACTAGGGTTTCGTTCCTTGCCTTTAAGTGGCACGGAAGCTTACTCCCCTTTATATCCCGTTCTCCATTTGAGAAGATGTAATACGACTGCGGCGGAGAGGCGTCGGCGTATGCCCCGGAAGGGTCGAGGTATAAGATCGAGTTTGGCGTCCAGTTCGACGCTGAAACGTTAGCAACTAGCCTTTGCCATCCTGATAGAACCTGTCCGGAGAGCAGCACATCAGAAGGGTGGTCGAAGGATTGCCACACCGTCGCACCGCTGCGATCGACTAACCGCAGGTTTCCGCTTGGCTCAAGGCTCATTCCCACGACGGACCTGCCTGAGGTACCTGTTGACCACACCGTGGACCCACCGTCCCGGAGCAACAAGTCACCATCTGCAGTGAGTTCCAACGTCGCGCCCACTCTGACCGGCCTCTCCCGGTTGGCTGACCATACGACCTGTGGGAATCCGAGAAGGGGGTATGTAATCTCACCTCCGCCATTAACGTAGAGAATGAAGACCGTGAAGAGGAATAAAGCACAGGTATCACCGGCCCCGCCTTTGCAATAGAAGCCGCATGCGAAACTCGGCCCAGAAACTGCAGCGGGGTTTGACCGGAGGAGAATGGCCTTTACGAAGGAGCCGTCGGAGACGTGGTAGGAGACATTGTGGGGACCGTTGTGGTCGGCTGTCCAACTGGTGGAGAGACTCGCAGTTGGGTATTCAAAAGGTTGGCAGCCGGCTTGCTGCAGGATGAGGTGCAGCAGAGCTAGCAGAATGATGAGACAGCAGTAGCTCGTCGTTATCCTCTTCATGGCTATAGAGCAGAAATCTCGCAGTCGTCCTATGTGTTCCAAATATTGATACTGGATTAAGAGGATCAGGACTAGAAATTCGAACCCTCAAAAAGAAGGAAAGCTAGATTCGAGATGTGCTTAAGAGAGGTGAACAACGTCCTAGATGATTTGAACTGTCTTCCCTCCGACCAATTCGCTGCATCTTTATTTGTTCGGCAGTTGTTTTATGATACAAAAAGCAAATTATTCAAGCGATCGTTGAGGCACATTGCCACTTACCTACCCACAGAATCTGCGATGCTGCGACTTCCCGGGCAGCAAAAATCTTAACATCGTGGCAATCACTAATCAACATATGAATAAAGGAGACGGAAGACTTCAATTAAAGACAGGACAAAAGTTCTACATAGACTTCAATTAAAAGACAGGACAAAAGTTCTACATAGACTTCAATTAAAGACAGGACAAAAGTTCTACATAGCACAAACTATCACCGATTTAACACAGAGTATACGTCGCTTGGTTATCGGAATGGTATTTTTTTTTTAGGGAAGTATCGGAATGGTACTTTATTGTGGGCGGAGGGTACTTTATTTATCGGAATGGTACTTTATTGTGGGCGGAGGGTGTCTCTGTTCAAATGTACAACAACATTTCTCGCTTCAAATTAAAATTTGCACCACTTATTACCACAGAGTATACGTCGCTTGTTCTTTCAGTTATTCTCGAAAAGATGGGGAGACTTTTCTTCAATAAGAACGATACTGATCAAACATATCCCCATCATATCCAAGTAAATTAGTGGTTTCCAAACGATTTGATTAATTAGTATATATAGCTTATAAAATCAATTAATCAATTACAAGTATATGATGGTCAATAGGAACTGCAGCAAGATCTAATGCTTGGTTTGACAAAGCGGTTATGATTTGTTCCGGCAACAACTAAATATTGTTGACCAAGGGTTATCAGTTTCTAACCGCCGTTATCAAAGGTCAGGTGACCACCGCTAACATTTTGTACCATTTTTGCATTTAATGTAGCAATGAGCAGTGTAAACACAGATGCCATCTTTTCATCAGAAAAAAAAATCACACGTTGGTTCATCTCATCGCACAGGAGCGATGACTCACCAAACGCTTTGCTAAACTTTGCTAAATGTTGCATAAATCATCGCATGATGCCTGGCTTTTTGCCTATGAATTAGTTTAATCTGCTCAAGTGTAACAACTAAACAGCCAAGATAAACGATGAGTAAAAATAATAACTTCCTTTATAAGCCAAAGTATCCATATGAGAATTGCTTGACTCTAATCTCTAATTAGCTATAGGGGTGTAGTGGCGGAGCCAATGACTTGATGGCTGGAAGGATTAAGTTTATTATCATATGTTAGAACAAAAATTAAGATACTCAAGTTAGGATTTGAACAGAGACCTAAAACAACAAAATACATTTGCAAACCGCTATATCGCTCCTTGTCAATTATATACATAGTGACACTAGTCTGCAACCGTATTGAAGAAAAAAATATAAAATCAATGTTTATAAATATCAAATATGTATTTAAGAAATCGAACCGTGAACCTCATGTCCCCTATTGAAGCAGTAAGCGGCAATGCCAACACTAGATTTGTTATTTTGTAGATCATGTATATTTATAAATATAATATACACTCACATGTATATATTGGTAAAAGGATGTCAAATCAACACATTTAGGAATCAAACTTAAGTCCTCATGGCCCAGATTGTAGCACCGGGCCGCTACACCAACATTATATTTTTAATTAATTTGGTTTGTAGATCATATATATATATATATATATTATAAATAACCTACAAATATATGTATATATTAATGTTTTCAATAATTTTCTGGGGAGGGGATGGGTTGCTTGCTTGCCACTGGCTCCTCCTCTGCACCAGTGAATTCAAGAGGGTGCTTTCTTGGCTAAGGCCTCTATTGTCCCCTCCCCAAGACCAGGCGACTAATTAGAATTTAGTTTGTGTTACTTTGTCATGTAATTTAGAAGTTTAGACTAAGAAATGGGTGTCTCCAATGTGTATTTAACACTCTAGTCTTATCTGATATGCCTAACATCACCCTGTATTAGGATCTCACACTATACAGAGCTATGATGATTGGAGATGAGAAAATTACATCGAATTACCAGCACAACAAGTGTTTCAAATGCTCGATTTCACACAAACTAAATATTTTTCTTTATCATACAGTGTCTAAGAGAAGGAACGTAGTGTGGAAAATTGGACACAATGTTCTAGGATTCCATGCCTATGATCATAGAACTTACTTTCCCTTCACAAAACTTTAACCCTTAACCAATGTTTAAAATAAAGAAAATGTGTGTAGTGATTTTTGGGACCCAAAATTGGACCCCATTTGTCATTTTCACATAAAACAAGCTACATAACTGAAAAAATAAATTGATCCTCATTTGTCCTTTTCACACAAAACAACCTGCATAAGGCCTAGTTTGGCTGCGGACTTCTTAAATTCTGGCATTCAGGCAGACACTTTTGAAGCGGCTCAGGGCTGAGCAGTATACTGCCTACAGACTTTATTGTCTATCCGTGGAAAAAAAGATGAAACTGGGAGCAGAAAGTGGCGAGAGAGGCGACATTCCCAGTACATCCGTCAACGGCGTGACTCGAAAAGCTCGTCGTTTCTGTTACAACGATTAACGGACAACGTTTATGAGTCCCGCTTACAACGAGACATGATGTCAGTTATCATACTAATTATCAGGATTCAAGAAGTTTGCGGCCAAACTAGGCCTAATTGAAAAATAATATCTTCAAGTAATGTAGCTTGTTTTCTGTGAAAAGGACAAATGGGGTCCAGTTTTGGGTCCCAAACCAACTATATATAGCAAACCCCTTACAACAATGAAGATGTTCCTACATGAAGCACCAACATCAAAGATTCATCATCCCTCACAATAACCCTAGACAATTTGTCTTCACCAACTAAGAATAACAACAAGAACACCATGGATCTATATATGCATCATTTACAAAGTAAACGTTACATTTAAAAGTATCTACCCCTTCCCTACCACTTACAATGTCATAGTCTTGATGTTGGACTCACTTGGGTAAACATCCACTAATCAAATACACCTACTAATATTTAAAATTTAAGGGAAATACATATCTCTTTCCCCCACCTCTTAAAGAGATGAACCATATTTTATCTCCTTGCCTGCTTTGAGGTACCTTCAATGGTTGAGGAGAACACACTTATAGGTCGCATATTAGTTTCACAAGCCACCACCTCATACTCCATCGATATGTTCTCTTATTTCTCCTACACGAACACTTCATTGATTGTTATCTCTACTAAATATTCATCAAGATTCATATCAACAACCACACCATGGAAGGTTCAAATAATACTCCTATATGGAAATCAATCTCATTACATTCAGTTTTGATCATAAGTATTTTTCAACCTTTTTACACATGACTCCTTTGGCAGTACATAATTCACTCATTGGAACTAAGTAAGAAAGAAACACATTCCTTATCATGACTCACATTCCAATAGATGTATACAACCACATCAACAAATAGTCCATAAGAATTTTGGTTTAAAGTTCTAAAATATTAATTTAATTGCAAAGGCCTAGGACTGTGAGACCATAAACCCAGATTTACCCTAATCTTCCTCTAATCTCATTTTTTTATCATAATTGTGTGCTTGTAATATTTGATAATAAATTATTAAGGGATATCTCATTTTATTTGATTTGCGCTTTGGTTGCCCTCATTTTATGTTTCTCTGCAAGTTCTAAACTTAATTGTAAATTCTATAAAGCATGAGGACTTGATTGCAAATCATGTGAAAAATATCTAACAAACTGTTTTCCTTCTTAAAAATACTCATTTGAGACTTAAATTCAATTTCTTAAGAGATGACGCTAGTCTGACGATATTTGGACAATGTTTGCCTTGATATTGCAATTTTATGAACATTTGTGGACTAATGTGTAATATCACCATAATTGAAAATATAAACTTCAAATTGAGTAAATTTATTTAACAACATAATTTCTTTCATATTTTTCTTATTTGGATGAACTTTGGATGCTTTTGAACTTAGATTTGTGTAAGTGGTGTGTTCCTGTTAAGGGTGTTACACGCTACTCAACCGGAATTTGAATAGATGCAACTCCACAAGCATGCAACACACGAGGGGGGTCACTTTCAAATTTATAGTTGACCTAGTCTAGTACTACCTACTTAAACTAATCACACGTACCCGCAAGCGTACAGGGTCGTGTTGTAGTATAGTCAAGCGGTAAGAAAATGGTCGATCCTCAGGAAGAGAGGGGGTACTAGAGCTAAGTTAATGTGATCTACGTTCCTAAAGTGGAATGTAGGGTTTTAGGGTTTAAAAGTGGTTTTGGTTGATTACACTAAGATTGCAAGCAATTAAGGGAAATAAGAAAACTAGACTACCAGAAATCCTAAATTATTCTAAGCAAGTTCAGTCTAAGGAGCAAGGCAAAACAATTAACTAAGCAAGAGCAAGGAACTATAACTTGTTACAGTAGACTAACAATGAAAATTAACAACTAAGAGACAAGTTAATCACTAGATCAAGCAAGGATCTAGGTTATCACTAACTAACAAGATTAACACTAGCGAGCTTAAAAGAGCACTAACTACCCAAGAAATTCCTAGCTACCAAAACTAAGCAATTAAGTAAGAAGCAATTAAGAACAAGCAACTAACTAGCATCAACAAGCTAACTTAACAAGGTGGGTTTTAAGCAATGAGATGGATAGGTGGGCCATTTGGGAATGATACCTTGATATTAGTTAGGGGAGGTTATATAGCATGCAAGTCTTATATCTTCAATCTATATTTCCAAACCAAATAACAAGGCAAGTTCTATTTGAATCTACCCTATGCTACTAGTTGGGAAACTAGGCTAGGTGTAATTCTAATAGGACTTGTCAAGTCTAGGTTTCTAGGGTAAGTGGTATTAGGGAAATTGGGAACCAAGGGTAGGAATGGTAGTAGAGATGAGGGTGTTTCACCTCATGTTACTCACCATCTTGTTTTAGAAAAGTCCAGGCAATTGCACTAATCACTCTTATACTAGATACTTAGATCTCACACCTACTTGTATGAGAAGGGAGTTGTATGGAGGAACAAAGGGTGCTATCTTGGGATACACTAATTGGACCTATGAGCAATTCTTAATATATCCACATACAATCCATTTTCCTCATCCACTTTCACAAACCAATAATGAAATGAGCACTGAGCATAAAAACTTCAAATATAGAACATAGAGCACACAATCAATACATATGACTTTCATGTAGCTCTGGGTAAACTGTTTCATGGTGGCATTAATCAAAGATGAGAAGGAGCATTGTTTCACTTTCATACATTCAATCATATGATTTAAGGCACACTAAGTAACCGACTTGGATGTGCAAAAGGAGTGAAGTGAGCTAGTTTTAATGTTTCCTATCTCAATGAGTACAAAAATGGAAGAAAGGATTGTGATAAGAGATTAGTAGCTATTCTTTATTCTTTTTTTACTTTTGCATACTTTCCTTCTAACTTGGCTCTTGTTGTTTGTGTATTATGCAAGTGACAATTGTGCATGCTTCGTCGACGCTCTACTTCTACCGCCTTAGTGCCCTTCAACCCCGATATAGGTAGAAGAAGACATCAACACATCCACGATCAACATCGAGAAGTTGAAATGGAGGGCTGAAATCCTCAAAACCGTCCCAGGGGTGTTCCATAACAACCCAACCGCCCTCTCCATGAGTACTTCACCCCGGGGAACTATAGATCCCCAATCTCTACCCTTGTTGAACAAATGTCTGGTCAACAGTTCTCCATTCCACTGGCCCTTCTCAGACTCCTTCCCACTTACTATGGGATGGAGAACAAAAATCCCTACCACCAGATTGATTCTTTTCTTGAAACTTTCTCCACATTCCGCACACCCGCCACCACCGATGACTTAATCTGAACAACCCTTTTCCCCTTTTTCCTGAAAGAAAAAGCTAAGGAGTGGATATGTCCAAGCCTAAGTTATAACCTAGAATGTGGTGAAGAATGAATTCCTCTAAAAGTTTTACCCAATCACCAAGTTGACTCATATGTAGAGATGCATTACTTCCTTCACACAAATAGAGAACCCTTCCATGAAGATTGGGAAATGTTCCAAAATCTCCTACATGTATGCCCTCTTCATGAAGTACCTCTATGGTAGCTTATTCAGACATTCTACATCGGGCTGGTTGAGTTGAGTCAGACTACTGTTGATTCGACCTATGGAAGTACATTCATGGTAATGCCATCAAAGGAGTCATGGCCCCTATTTGAGCATCTCACTGAGAACTCTTGCCACCGAACATCAAGTAATGGGGAGCATTATGACCAGAACTACATTCCTCCTCCCCCTCCTACAGCTCCAGTTAGAACAGAAGCCAACCCCCAAATTATGAAGATGATGGCTGATATGATGAGCATGATGAAGAACCAAGATGGAGGTTCTGCTAGCCAGAAATCTTGGTGTAACATACTCATATTTGGCTACTATATCTATGTTGATCTATTTTCCCCTAATGTTGAATTTATTTACAACATTTCCCTTCATCCCAAATTCCAATTTACTCATTTAATTAAACTATCATTGCCTTTGATTACATACTCTTTTCTTTAAGGTATTAATTATCCTCACTTGAGAAATATTTGCAAACTAGCCCCTCAATTAGTTCCACAAATCATCTCAATGTCAAAATTGAACCATTAATTCATAGATAGACTCAATCCATGGATGACTCTTGATTTTCATATTAAAGACTTAGAATTAATGGAAAAAGATTTATTATATCATAAGATACTCACTATTAGTTATGAGGGTAATCAAATTGGTAAATCATGGATGGGGTAATTTCAAGAGTTAGTCATATGGAATCATGGTTAAAATCTCACATCCACTGGCTTTTACATTCAATAGTTATAAAAGAATTAGTAAATATGGTAGTAGGTGTAGTTATTAGCCTAATAACTTAATTATATAGGTAACGCTCCCCTCCAACTTGAATCCACAAGCCCTCGCACCCCCCAACACAAACCAACACGTTGTTACCCTGACTTCAAGTGACGAAGACTAGGGAACACCGCACCTCTCTCGCCCCTAACTCGCGATTCGGGGTTCCTCTGTGGGCGTTACTTCACGACAGAGAAACATAGAGCAATCATTCTACCTCCAGTCTATCTCCCATCCATTTTGACCCCTCCATTACTTCGGTTCTCTTCCTCTGAAACCCCAACCATTACTTGGAGGTAATACGAAGAAAAATGGCAAAGGCCATTGATGACCGACGATCATAGGGGAACGGCCAACGAACCTTGCTCATTCATGGTGCCACCTCATGCCAAGGTAGGAGAATCAAGAGATTTGCCTCGACCCTAAGATCCAAACCCTAGGCCCTCTTATCCCATATAAATACTTGCCACACCGTGTCGGCAATAGACATCTGCAACCAACAACACCAAGGCTCTCCATCTCAGAACTGTGCACCACTTTTTGGTAACCCAGGAGACTCGTAAGGCTTGCTTCGAGTCCAACCTGGGGAGTTCAACCCCATCCCATGAGGAGCATAGCCCATTAATTCGCATAGAGACCGGCTGCGCTACAGGAGAAATAATTTTGAACAGCACCAACCAGGGGGATTCAAACACGAGACCCTTCATGAGGGGCCCCGTGTTGCGACCACCTAAACTGTGCACCACTTCCATCATCACTGTAGCACCACCTCACATCTCGACCATAGCCTCTCTTCTGTGCTCCTGTCCTCTGGTCCCACAGACATGGTCACTGGCCTACAATATAACGACTAGAGTAACTACATGCCCCTGCACCGTGGACCAACAATTTGTCAATACCGTCTTCAATGCTACCTGATCATAACCTACAAATTTTTCCACCGCCAGCAACCACGACAGCCAACATAGCCTCAACCTCCCCAGTGTTGGACACCAGCAACAACAAATTGAAGTTGATGACTTCCTTGGCCCATACAACCAATCGTCACCACAGATCTACAATAGGTCCTGCAAACGTAGCCGCCTTCACCGTTAACACTTCGCCTCATGGCCCTGACTTCTTGACTCCCTCAAACCCGACCGCCTTTCACCCAGAAACATTGAGCATTCCGATCAGATCGGAAGACATCTGTCAAAATTTGATTTCAATTTAGTAGGCACCCACCATCGCGTAGGCGTCACCCTGTTCGACTCTGCCAAGTCGGATCATCATCTACCTCTTCTCCTCTGACCAACCTATCACTCGATACAAACCTGCATGCCAACTTGCCACCTCATAGATAACCTGACCATCTGTAGCAAGCCATCATAGATCTACAACGTAGACTTGCAACTACAAATCGTCGCTACATATTTATTCAGACCAACCTCATCATTGCTTCCTCCCTGGTACCTACAACGTTGTCCAGTAATTTCCACTGCCATCTACCATATCCCTTATAACCTTACAACCTCCATCACCTGCAACAATAGTCGAGCTCCTCCCATCTTCAGACAACAACACCCATACATCATATTGGTAGATGAACTCGCCACTAGATCAGATGTGTGTAGCATCTACCACCATGATAGCTTGCTCAATCTTAGAGCCTAGAACACTTATAAGACATACCAGTAACCACCTGATCTACAAGTCTATTTTCTCACTACATCCTCTCCAACAAACTCCAATAGTTAGCATGCAAACAATGATCACAGATGAATCATCACAAGGAGTCAGGCTACCATGTTGGAATGGAGAAGACACATACAACAACCTTGATAAGGCGGATACACCATCCTCAAGCCATGAAGACAATGTTGATCGTAACTTCAAGAAAGAGAGAGGGACAAAGAATGTCTAAAAGCATGACAAGAAGGAACCCTCAATACCTTATAAGGGTGATCAACAGCCTGATCGTGTGGGGTCAAGTTCCTCTCATCAATGAATAGATTTCTTGCTCTTGGAGACATTCTTTTTTATTGTGAAATCTATGGAGTTTGGATAAAATTGAGGTACTAGATTCTCTATTTTCATATTGAGTTATTAATTTCCCTCTTGAATTCCATGTAAATTGTTTAGTGGTGAACCCTATACTTTTATAAACCTTTCATGCCTCTTTGGAAGTTCACCACCTCAGATTGATTATTGTTTGATTGCATTGAATATTATAATAGCACTTGAATTGATCTATTTGGAGTTTTGACTCCCTCGACTTTGGTCCCTTTGGACTTTGGCCCCTTAGAGCTTTGGCTCACTTGAGGTAGGGTATGTCCCGCCGCCCTGTGCACAGGTTGTAATGGATTAGTTGTCCCCCGGTCGGCTGGTTAAAGTAGCAATTAGGCTTCTGTGTCATTCTTTCATAGATGACTGAACACAAGACACTTTAGCCCTTGAAGGAAATGATATGATAATGCTTAACCTTAATATTCAAAAGTTGATCATTGCAAGTATTTTGATAATTTGATATTTTGAACTATTTTGAATAGCTTTGTGGAAATTCGATCTTGAAATACAAACATTGGAATGTTGTTATCCCTTACTTTGAAATTTAGTCCACCAAATATTATTTTCCTAATTTGACATTACCTTGAATCATCTTTAGTATCTATGTTTTGCAAATAGCTCGATATAAGAATCTAGTACCAGCTTTGATGACCCTTCATTTCCCTTTAATGGGGTCCATGTGTGGTTTTGTTCCCTCTGGGAACTCATGGGCAGGTGGTAGATGGAAGATCTTGAAGAGACATGCATTGGGTAGTCCTCCATTGAAGACTAGATAGTAATGAATTTTATTCTTAAACTTTGTAATAATATTTGTAAGATCCCATGACTCTGGGTGTACAAGCATGATTGTAATAAAGATTGTTTATGTTTTTGATATTATTTTGTAAATATTTGACTATAAAGATCGAGTCTTTACAACATGGTATCAGAGCCATAAACGGTCGACACTCATGCATGTCTTCTGAAGATTAGATTAGTTAGGAACATAAATTGAATAGTTAGGACTTAGATAAATAGTTGAGCGCAAATCCTAGTTTTACTAGCGTCAACTACCAAGAATAGAAATAAATCATAAGTGACCATATATGTACCTTGTCTTAGAAATACCAAGAGTTTGATTCCATCGTCTCATAGATTTTCAACTCTCTATCTAGGCATGGACTTATTTTGAGTTAGGTATGAAGGAAAAAACATTGAAACATATGAGTCAACTTTTGCAATGAGGTATAGTAGAACACCACTTTCACCTCTAAATATACAAATTGATATAATGCACTAAATTATCTCCTTAGTTTGGGACAAATATGAAAAATAAAATGAATTAATTAAATAAGTCCTAAAATCCTTGTAATTCATGTTAATATTGTCCCATATGATAAAATCCCATTTTGAGTATAAAAAAATGTGTTGACAATCTGGGAAAAAGGAAATTGATAGTATAATCCCCTTATAATTCTGTAGTTACACTTTTTGAGGAAAAAATGTCTTAAGAATCTATGACACTTGGAATGAATGCAACACTAGATCCACTTAAGTAGAAAATTGAGGAAGAAAAAACAATTGGATAAGACATAGTTAATGTTATGTGTAATTAGGATAAAAATGATGATGCTTTTTAAACTTGTAGTTTCTGTGAACATATAATAGACAGGTATTGAAACCTAGACATCATAGATAAATAAAACCCTACCTTACATCCAATAGAAAATAGAAGTATATCAATTTTCTTGACCCAATAACCCAATGCACAAATATAAGTAACAACAACAATAAAGAGAAATTGATCGAATGTAGTAAATACTATTTTTATTAGTTATGACCTTACAAAAATAAATTAATAATTAGATATGATAATACATATAAATAGGAAATACAAGGGTCAAAATAAAAATCCAATTAAGGTTTAAGTTGGAATTAATAATTTTTGGAACGTAAAAAAAATGCTAGAACTGTTATAGTGTTTAACCCACATTTAGAACCCTGGGGAATACATTTGGTACATAAACCACATTTAAATGAAACCCTAATCCACTAAAAAAGTAGTATAAATTATGACTTAATATAAACATCACTCAAGAATTGGATACAAATATATTGGATTAAAAATTATGAAGTATTAAACCTAATCTTGATAACTATAGCTTTACCAATAAACTCATGATGTAATTAGAACTTATAACAATGATGAAAAAAATCACAAATTGAATAATTCAACTCTCATTTGGAACAAGATGTCAGAATTTGGATGGGTATATTTTCAAAGTATAATTTGAACCTAAACCAATCTAGTGACCCCATAAGATAGTAAGAGGATTGTTTGATCACCGTAAATAGGACCTATGATAGTGGAAGGAAACTTGACATCACATATGGTTTAAGGTGACACTTCAATAAGAGAAAGTATGGTGGAAAAAATTGTGGTAGGAATATCATCATTCTGAAACATTTGATTTCGAGGACGAAATCCCTTTTAAGGGTGGTAGTGTCGTAACATACTCATATTCGGATATTATATCTATGTCGAGCTATTTGTTGGGTTTTGTGGAGAAAACATGCGCGGCGGAAGTAATAAAAATCCACACAACCTGATAGAGGATCTCGTCGACAACAGTGTATTCGGAAGGAGTGTTTGCGGGATATACCTTATCGCGGAGCAAGTCCGGTAATGTCCCGCTGCATGACGGTGTGCAATGCTACTGGCCTACACGGACAGAACTTCTCTCACATTCGTCAAGCACGTCGTAGGAAGATCCGATGGCATTTCTTTGTGAGGTGATGTACGCCGTTCATAGAGCGTACGGATGGCCGTAGATGTCCTCTGAATGCAAGCGTCTCAGCGTTTGCGTCTCTACTTCGTCCATGCGGATGGACTAGAACTCCACGTCGTGCTTCCTAAGCTAGCGAGAAGGAGTCATCTCTGTGTGGTGGCGTGCTAGCGTCACAGTGCTCTCCCTTTTCTCGTGAGGACGGTGACGGATAGGGTTTATGTACATGAGCATAAAACGAAAAGCCTCTCTCAATATCTTATATAGATATCGGCCGGCAAGCTCCTTTAAATAGGAGACGAAGGGAAGTAAGGTTTCCTAAACCCATCGGTAAACAGAAACACTGCATTAATTAAAATGCTCGTGGATTAATTAGAATATTCTAGAATTCATTAATTAACCAAATACTCTCATTAATTGATTAATTAATATCTGACTCCATGCAATCGCTTGGGATGGCTCTATGGGCATATATACCAACACTATTTCCCCCTAAAGTTGAATTATTTACAACATCTCCCTTTATTCTAGATTCCAACTTACCCATTTGATTAAACTATCATTTCCTTTGATTTCATACTCTTTTCTTTGTATTAATTATCCTCACTTGAGAAATATTTGCAAACTAGTCCATCAATTAGTTCCACAAATCATCTGGACGTCAAAATTGAACCATTAATTCATAGATAGACTCAATCCATGGATGAATCTTTATTTTCATATTAAAGACTTAGAATTAATGGAAAAATATTTATTATATCATAATATACTCACTTTTAGTTATGAGGGTAATCAAATTGGTAAATCATGGCTGGGGTAATTTCAAGAGTTAGTCATATGGAATCATGGTTAAAATCTCACATTAACTGGCTTTTCCATTCAATAGTTATGAAAGAAATTAGTAAATATGGTAGTAGGTGTAGTTATTAGCCTAATAACTTAATTATATAGGTAACACTCCCCTCCAACATGAATCCACAAGCCCTCACATCCTCCCCCTCCCCCAACACAAACTGACACGTCGTTACCCTGACTTTAAGTGACAATGACCAGGGAACACCAGACCTCTCTCTCCCCTAACCTGTGGTCTGGGGTTCCTCCATGGCCGTTACTTCACAACATAGAAACATAGAGGAATCATGCTACCTCCAATCTATCTCCCATCCATTTTGACCCCTCCATTACTTCGGTTCTCCTCCTCCAAAACCCCGACCATTACTTGGAGGAAATACAAAGAAAAATGACAAAGGCCATGGATGATCGACGATCATAGGGGAACGGCCAACAAACCTTGCTCATTCATGGCACCGCCTCAGGACAAGGTAGGAGCATCAAGAGATTTACCTCGACCCCAGGATCCAAACCCTAGGTCCCCACTTATCCCATATAAATCCCTACCACCCCACATTGGCAACATACATCTACAACCAACAACACCAAGGCTCTCCTTCTTCTCAGAACTGCGCACCACTTCCATCATCACCGTAGAACCACCTCACATCTTGACCATAGCCTCTCTTCTGTACTCCTATTCTCTAGTCCCATAGACATGGCTGTTGGCTTGCAGCACAACAACCAGAGTAACTACATGCCCCACCACCGTGGACCAGCAATTCGTCAATCCCATCTTCAACGCTACCTGATCGTAACTTATAAATTTTGCCACCGCCAACAACCACGATTGCCAACATAGCCTTGCCCCTCCCCGGTGTTGGATACCAGCAACAACAACTTGAAGTTGATAACTTCCTTGGCCCATACAACCAATCGCCACCACAGATCTACAATAGGTCCTACAAATGTAGCCTCCTTCACCGTTAACGCTTCACCTCATTGTCCTGACTTCTTGATGCCCTCAAACCCGACCGCCTTTCACCCAACAACATTGAGCATTCTGATTAGATCGGAAGACATCTGTTGAAATTTGATTTTAGTTCACTAAGCACCCACCATCGCATAGGCATTGCCTTGTACGAATCTGCCAAGTCGGATCATCATCTACCTCTTCTCCTCTGACCAACCTACCACTCGACGCAAACCTACACGCCAACACGCCACCACATAGATAACCTGACCATCTATAGCAAGCCATCACAGATCTACAACGCAGACCTGTAACTACAGATCGCTGCTACAAATTTCTTCAGACCAACCTCATCACTGATTCCTCCTTGGTACCTACAACACCGTCCAGCAATGTCCACTACCATCTACCAGATCCCTTGCAACCTTACAACCTCCATCACCTACAATAATAGTTGGGCTCCTCCCATCTTCAGACAACAACACCCATACCTTAGATTGGTAGATGAACCCGCCACTAGATCAGATGTGTGTAGTAGCTACCACCATGACAGCTTGCTCAATCCTAGAGCCTAAAACACCTGTAAGACAGACCAGTAACCACCTGGTCTACAGGTCTGTTTTCCCACTACATCCTCTCCAACAAACTCCAATGGTTAGCATGCAAACAATGATCACAAATGTATCATCACAAGGAGTCAGGCTACCATGTTGGAATGGAGAAGACACATACAACAACGTTGAGAAGGAGGATACACCATCCTCATGCCATGAAGACAATGTTGATCTTAACTCCAAGAAAGAGAGAGGGACAAAGAATGTCTAAAAGCATGACAAGAAGGAACCCTCAATCCCTTAGAAGGGTGATCAACAACCTGATCGTGTGGGGTCAATTCCCTCTCATCAATGAATAGATTTCTTACTCTTGGAGACATTCTTGTTGATTGTGAAATCTATGGAGTTTGGATAAAATTGAGGTACTAGATTCTTTATTTTCGTATTGAGTTATTAATTTCCCTCTTTAATTCCATGTACATTTTTTAGTGGTGAACCCTATACTTTTATAAACCTTTCCTGATACTTTGGAAGTTCATCACCTCAGATTGATTATTGTTTGATTGCATTGAATATTATAATAGCACTTGAATTGATCTATTTGGAGTTTTGACTCCCTGGACTTTGGTCCCTTTGGGCTTTGGCCCCTTAGAGCTTTGGATCACTTGAGGTAGGGTATGTCCCACCACCCTATGCACTGGTTGTAATGGATTAGTTGTCCCCCAGTCGGGTGGTTAAAATAGCAATTCGACTTTTGTGTCGTTCTTTCATAGATGACTGAACACAAGGCACTTTAGCCCTTGAAGGAACTGATATGATAGTGCTCAAACTTAATATTCAAAAGTTGATCATTGCAAGTATCTTGATAATTTGATATTTTGAACTATTTTGAATAGCTTTGTGGAAATTTGATCTTGAAATACAAATAGTGGAATGTTGTTATCCCTTACTTTGAAATTTAGTCCACCAAACATTCTTTGCCTATATTTGACATTACCTTGAATCATCTTTAGTATCTATGTTTTGTAAATAGCTCGATATAAGAATTTAGTACCAGCTTTGCTGGTCGTTCATTTGCCTTCAACGGGGTCCATGTGTGGTTTCGTTCCCTCTAGGAACTCATGGGTGGGTGGTAGATGGAAGATCTTGAATAGACATGGATTGGGTAGTCCTCTGTTGAAGACTAGATAGTAATGAATTTTATTCCTAAACTTTGTAATCATATTTGTAAGCTTTCACGACTCTGGGTGTACAAGCATGATTGTAATAAATATTGTTTATGTTTTTTATATTATTTTGTAAATATTCGACTGTAAAGATCGAGTCTTTACACTTGGTGCATTCCTGCTAAGGGTGTTACATGCTACTCAATTGGAATTTGAATAGATGCAACTCCGTGAGTAAACAACCCACGAGGGGGATCCGTTTTGAATTTATAGTGGACCTAGTCCCACACACCTACATAAACTAATCACACGTACCCGCAAGCGCACAGGGTCATGTTGTATTATATGCAAGAAGTAAGAAAAGGGTTGATACTCATGGAGAGAGGGGGGACTAGAGCTAATTTAATGTGAGCTACATTCCTAAAGGAGTGTAGGGTTTTAGGGTTTATAAGTGGTTTTGGTTGATTACACTAAGATTTCAAGAAATTAAGGGAAAGAAGAAAATGAGATTACCAGAAACCCTAAATTATCTTAAGCAAGTTAAGTCTAAGGAGCAAGGTAAAACAATTAACTTAGCAAGACCAAGGAACTACAACTAGCTACACTAGACTAGCAATGCAAATTAACAACTAAGAGACAAGTTAATCACTAGAGCATGCAAGGATCTAGGTTATCACTAACTAACAAGATTAACACTAGCAAGCTCAAAAAAGCACTAACTACCCAAGAAAATCCTAGCTATAAAAAACTAAGTAATTAACTAAGAAGAAATTAATAAAAAGCAACTAACTAGCATTAACAAGCTAACTTAACAAGGTTGGTTTTAAGAAATGAGATGGATAGGTGGGTCGTTTGGGAATGATAATTTGTTATTAGTTGGGGGAGGTTACATAGTATGCAACTCCTATATCTTCAATCTAGATTGCCAAATAAAACAACAAGGCAAGTGCTATTTGAATCTACCATATGCTACTAGTTGCGAAACTAGGACTAGATGTAATTCTAATAGGACTTGGCAAGTCTAGGTTTCTAGGGTAAGTGGTATTAGGGCAATTGAGAGCCAATGGTAGGAATCAAAGTAGAGATGAGGGTGTTTCACCTCATGTTACTCATCATCTAGCCTTTAAAAAACTCTAGGCAATTGCACTAATCACTCTTACACTAGCTACTTACATCTCACACCTACTTGTAGGAGAAGGGATTTGTATGTAGGAAAAAGGGTTCTAGCTAGGAATCCACTAATTGGACCTAGGAGAAATTCCTAAGATAGCCACATACAATGCATTTCCCCTGGAACCTAGGTGTCGTCAAGCATCATACAAAGAGCAATCCATGTTTAAAATAACAAACCACAAATAAGATAATGGGAAATGAGATATAAGCAATAGGAAATCATCATAAAATGGAAACATGTTCACAAGTTATTTTCCCCCAACATGGTATCAAAGTAACATTTAAACCCCAAACAACCCACCATTAGGGGCTTAGATACACATGACTAGGAAAAAGAGCAAAGAAAAGAGAAGAAAGAGGTTGAAATCCATGGAGCTCATGGTAGATCTTCCCCCTTTACATAGGGATGGTAAATATCCCCACAAACCTGTAACCCAACAAAACCCGCTGCAGTTCAACCCAATTTAAAATGGGTATGATGGGGCTGATTTGTATTTTGGGTCCTAATTGGGGAGGCCCAATTTGAGTCCAGTTTCACGGGTACCCCCATTACTCCCCATTATCCCCTATTATCTCGAACCCTAGTCATCCATCTTGAGTCCCTCTCTGTTTCCCCCAACACTAGATCGTCGCCTCCCCCCCCAGAGAGAGATCTGACAAGCTAGAGCTAGCAGTGGTAGGCTCTGGGGTTCCGACAGTATCACACTTCTCTCTACCCTATTTCCTTCTCAACGTGACAAATCACAGACCAAGGCGAGCAGGATCTTGCTCGAGCAGCCACTACCAACGGTGCATGGACTGTGCTTCTATGTGTCGGGGAGCTTCTTGATGCCTCTTCAATTGGCAATGCTTGTCGCCGAATCTGCCTTCGACCGCTTCTCACCCTCCGTCCTCGCCATCAAGTTGTCATCGCCTCCCTGCTTCATTAAAGGAAGATACCTAGGTTTCACCTTGTTGCATCTCTCACAGACCGTGGCGTCAAGGTCACCCTCCTCACCACACCAAAAAACTCCTCTTTCCTCAAAGAATGCCTCGCCCTACCTCATCCCAACATCTACATCGCTACGGTCCCCTTCCTGGAACGAATTGCCTCATTACCGCCTGGATGCAAGTCAAATGATGATGTACCTTCCTTTGGCTACCACCCAGCCTTCGTCATCATGACCAAGCTCCTCGAGGGCCCGTTCTGGACATCCTGGTCAACAGCTTTGCCGAGCTGGAGTTCGAGTATGTGGCGCCACTCGAGACGTTCTACGGCCCAAAGAAACGCGTCTGGCTCGTGGGCCCGATGTCATAGTTCTCGAATGGTGAAGGCGGCAAGCTAGGCATCAGATTGATCGACGACGACCCTTGCCTCCGGTGTCTAGAAGGAAAGGTCGAAGGTTCGATGTTGTACGTGTCGTTCGGGACAAAGGCAAATGTTTCAGAACTTGATGAGATCAGCTATGGGCTCGAGATGAGTGTCTAATATGAAATGTGCATATTATTTAGAGTTCTTTCCCTATAACCCCCTCTCTTTTCTAGAAATTCCAAATAACCCCCTTACCTTTCACAAATCCTTATAAGCCCCATGTCCGTTACCTACCGTTACCAAGTTAACGGCTCATTCCTTTTGTCTTCTGAAGTATTACACTACGCATGGCACACTACACACGTTGTATCTCCTTCATTTATATTTGGTTCTATTTCCTTTATTTATGTAATTATTTAATCACGTTTAAACTAAATTACATAATTATTTATATTCCTTACAATGCACAACAGGAATCCTAATGGATCTAACCTAAATTGTAACCAAACATATAGGAAGATGGGTTGTAAATTAGGATTGACAATCAGGTTTGGGTTGAGCGGATTATATTTTGGGTCATCAAATATGCTCGATCTGAAGAAAAAAAAATTAGGCCCTACCTGTGTCACCCGACTCAAAAATTCTTATTTATTGGTCTGACCCTATAAACTTGATGGAGCCGAAGGTATTATATTATATACAAACTTGAAAAATCTAAAACATAAATCTAAAAAAATTGAGAATACAAACCCAAAAATTTCAAAAATATGTACTAGAAATACAAGACCATCAAACTCAGAATTGTTGTAAATTTTGTTGACTAATTAGTGTTTTGCTAGCAAAAGTTGTATAACTTATCATAAATTAAAAGATAATAATCATATTTCTCCTTAAAAACATATGTTTGTACATGTTAATATTTTATATGGCTACAACATGGGAAACAAAATAATACATATGTAGTTGAAATTTTGGATTGATCAGTTTTTCAGATCGATAATTGCAAACCTGGACTCCCCATTAAGAATTTCAGATTTTTAATGCTCGAGTTATTTTAAGTCGGGTCAAAAAAATCAAGATTGAAACCCGCTTTAGAAGGGTCGGGTCGGGTCAGGTTGAACAGGTCAAGTCAAGTTTTACCGGTCCTAATGTAAATGATTTGGTGTGGTGCGGGTCTAACAATATCTATACTATAGACATTTATTCATAGCCTTATGCCCACATAACTAAAATTGTAGACCCACATCGTATGCGTATGTGATAAGTGGTTCCTTATAGAATTGTCATATAAGAAAGATAACATTATGGTGTTTATTTTGTTATTATAAAATATTACAGGATATAATTATATGACCAAACAAATTTTTGATATATTATAATTTAAAAATATTTGTAAGTAATCAAAATATCTTACAAAACATATGTATTATATATAAACAATAAGCTAGTTGTCCATATATATGTACCACATATGAGTATAAGGAGTTTCGGTCTGAGTTGACCTTATCCCAGACCCTTTTAGTACAAATATCTAGTTAAAGTTTACAACACTACTCGCCCATGTAATTTATATTGAACTAAATTGGTTCAAGTTGGGCGAGTCTTGTACATAAGCTATGTGGGTACGCTTTGACAAAAAGCAGCTATAGTTGAAATTTTATCTGACAGGACTCCATATTTTAATACAAATAATTACATAATCTAGTTTAAAATGTGATCAAGTAGCACATAAATAAAGGAAATAGAACCAAATATAAACGAAGGGGATACAATGTGTAGTGCGCCATGCGTAGTACAGTACTTCAGAAGTAAAAGGGAAACGAACCGTTAACTTGGTAACGGTAGGTAACGGACAGGGGGCTTATAAGGATTTGTGAAAGGTGAGGGGGTTATTTAGAATTTCCAGGAAAGAGATGCGGTTATAGGGAAAAAAACTCTTGATATGGACAAATTTTTTTGAATGAATATGGACAGGGATTTCTATATAAATATTGAATATGCATATTTCAGGTAAACTTTGTGAACAGAGTTGCTAATATGAAATGTGCAGATTTCATGTAAACTGTGTGAATAGATTTGCAAATATAAAATATGTAGATTTTGTGTAAACTGTGTGGAAATATTACTTATAGAGGTGTCATGTTGCAAAAATGAAATATGCATATTTGATTTGATGTGAACTTCTTGAGCAAAGGCACAAATATTTAAATATGCTAATTTTGTTGGGATATGGTTTAAAATGACTGATTTGTAAATATTACATATAGAGGGGTCATGTTGCAAATTGTGTGGGTACAAATAATCTTAGAGTTTCTTTTGTAATTAAAAAAATCTTGAGATTAGGTTTAAACATTTTCCAATGGGTACCCATTACTTATTGGGTTGGGTATGGGTATGTGTTATTATGTATTTTTTCAAATGGGGTGGGCATGGGTTAAGTAAAAATCTAAATGGGTATAATGGGTATGGGTATGGGTTTCTCATACCCGCCCATTTTCCATCCCTACCTTCACATCAGAGAAGATGTGGAACATCCTCCCTCCTCCAAAATGCGTGAAGAGTATGGAAATGTAGGGGATTATGGTAGAAAACTAGGGTTCTATGGTGGAAATGGAAGGTGGGGGTAGGTGAATGTCTTGAATGTAAGGAAGAGAGTAATGAATTCTATAGAGTAGATAAGGGGTGGATAGGGATGCTAACATCATGCCCCATCCACCACCTATGTATATATAGGTGGTGGAGAGGCACTAGATCAAGTGGGGGTATAATAGGAAATGTAGTGAAAATCTATTGCTAGGGTTGTATGTAGCACGGCCGTGTTGGGCAGCATGGTCGTGGTAGGTAGGGGTCTGCACGCCTGTGGTGGAACGGAACAGGAGAGGTGGAAATTGGCAAAGTTACAGTAGAATTCTAGGCTCTTGGAAGACTCGTAGCACGGTTCTGCTGGACATCACGACTGTAGTGGAAGGTAGGTAGCACGTCCATGTTGGGTAACACGACCATGGTGGGTGATATGTAGCACGATCGTGGTGGGTAGCACGATCATGGTGGGCAGGTGGAAACATGGCCATGCTAGGAAACATAGCCGTGGAGGAGGGGTGGCAACATGGCCATGATGGCTAGCAAGGCTGTTGTGGATTATGGCAACACGATAGTGTTAGGCAACACGACTGTGGTGGAAAAAATTTTGTACATTCTTCAAAATTGAGATTTTTCCTATGATTTCTTCATTTACAGCACGGTCATTTTGTGTCACCATGGTCATGTTGGGAGCTTAACTTGCACTTTGAGCTTCGAACTTCATCATCCACATACTTCTTTTCTTAAGATTGACTCTTGGCCACTAGGGGTAGGTTGCGGGAGCTTTGGGGCCTTCTTTGGACCCCTCCATGGGTGAAGGAATCCTAGAACACCTTCATTCTCTCTCATCCATCCAAGGCATGGTCCAAGTACCTAAAAATCATGCAAAGAACATACATAAGTGCATTTGATAGAAATATGCATATTGAGGGAATTAACTAGTGATCTAACTTGTTTAGATGTTATCAAGATGCAAAAACAATCAAGATGGAGCCCTAAGATAGGGTTGCATCAGTAAGGTTCCTTCCATTGATTTCTAGCATTGATCTTAATGTAGTGGGTGTATTGATGAGGAAGCTTGATAGATATAATCATGGGCTTTGGTGGCTTCAAGGGTGTACATATTCCACATGCCCTTTTTTTAGGAGGAGTTTCTACAGGTTGGGCCTCACAAGACTTGGGCCCAATTGTCTCTATATCATGGACTAGTTTGCCATTTGAACCCTTTTATGTTAAGGGGGTTGTTTGGTCTATTAACTCTTTAACTCACATATAACCAACAAATCACGACCGTATAGACTTATTTGACTATCAAGAGATCTTCTAGAATGAAGTGGAAGAGTTCTAACCTACATATCCATGCTTGGAGGGTGATAGCTTAGATCAAGTCCTTCAATGTCAATGCATGTTGAAGGTCACACTACTCCATGGTCTTTTCAAGGTTCCAACTTTGCCTCTTACATCAAAAACATAAGATCATCTACCTCAATCTAAATTTTACTCATGAATCTATATTTTACTCATGTTATTCAGATCTTTGTCCTCCTTTGACCGAAATCCATGATTCGCATGGTGGAAACTTGCTTATCTCTCTCAAACACTTCTTTTCTCTTCCTTTTTACCCTAGAAACCTCGACCTAGCTTGGGGGAGTCATCTTGGAGCTTGAATGGTGGTCTTGGGCGTAGAAAGGAGGTCTCCTAGAGTTTTCTTTATGTTATTTATTTTTTTTACCATCTCGGGAGAGTGATAGACAACTAATACCTTCTTTTGTCTACTTGTGCACATAAACTCCCAACTTTGTCCTAAAATGCTTAAATCTTTCTGTCTTTAAAAGATAGATTTTTATGAAATGTGTTGCCATGATATGAACTGAAAATGAACCTTGATGCTATTATCTATCCTATATAGGACTTCCTTTGTGATAAATACATGTTTCTCCAATGCCTTACAGCACGAAATTCAAAATGTATGCTTTAGCGTCCCAAAAATGGCATTTTTGAAACATTTTGATGTCATATTGATGATGAATGAATTGAACATAACCCCTTATGGTTTGTGTGATGATCTAAAACCTTCGTAAGTATTTCTATATTTGATATTTTATTAAAATTAAATTTTTCTGAAATTATTTATATAAAGGTGGCTTATCCATGTCCTAGTTTGGTCCTTATACGCCCAAAAACTTGGGCATAACTTTCACATATGTTAAATATTTAAGCTGAAATTTTAGATGAAGTAATTTTAATTCATGATGAGGTTGTATGCAAAATTTCATAGGTTATGATTCTCCTACAAGTAGTTATACACCTTTTACTCTTAATGGTCTTTTAGGCCTTAAATGTGCCCTACTCTTGAAAGTAACATTACTTTCTCATACGTTAGGTTTCTCCCCTGAAATTTTAGGTACATTTAGGGTTTTGTCTTGTTAATATGAGAGAAGTTTTATTTATATTTAATAATCAAAACAGAACTTATGATTTATCATTTAAGGTGTTTTTGCTTTTATGTACCCTAATTCGGTGTTTTGGTCCTTTTAAGGCCAATAATTGTTAGGTATATAATTTTTTGAGTTGTTAACTAACCTAAAAGTAATCATGAATCCATGATAACTATAAGATGTGTATAAAATTCTTTTTATAAAAAAACCAATAAATAATGTACATATGAAGTTGTACTGGGATATATATAAATAATGTAATTGAAGGAAATCTTAATTCGAAATATGTCACCTATTGAGATTTATAAGATTAATATATATCCCTCTTTTCTCTTATCTTCATATAATCATTTTGAATCAACTAAGTGTGATATAAAATTTGGCATCATATGATGAACTTGGGATATGGAATATACAAGTAGGTATGTGGACTTAAGTCTTTTGCCTTGATAGCAATGGTGAGGGTACTATCATTTGAATGATAGTGGGTTCCAAGGTTTAAAGTTTGCCTCTATATTTGGACATAAATGAACTAGAAGATAATGAAAGGGATTTTGATACACTTAATTTTTGACTTGAGAGTTACACATTGCCCATATTTTGATAATAACTTAAGCATTCCATTCCTATGTATCTAATATGTTTATTCAAGATTGATTTTAGGCTTTAGGTACATGAAAAAGATCAATTTACACAAGCCCTAGCTTGTTCAAGTTCATATCACAAGCAATGCAAGTGTGCAATTTGCAAAATCACTCCAAATGACCTCGATAATATTTGTGATCACTTGTACTGATGATATGACTTGTAACTAAGATGGTAAAAATTAGGAATACTTAATTCCAATATTTGATCACTCAAATGTCAATTTAGAAAATTTGTTGCAGGATGTTCGGTCAACTAGGGAACTCGACCAATCCAGTGATGGATTTTCTGGAGAGACCAATTAGTCGAGATGTACACTCATAAAACTCGAACGACCAACTCACTGAGAAAAATTGATTTTAGCTCATCTATCGACTTTCTCAGAACAAACTCAAACGATAGTTTGAAAATTGGCTTTGTAAAGTTAGAGGATTAGTCCAATTTTTGTGGTCCATAGGCGTGCCGAGGCCAGAGAGCCATTTTCCTATTACAGACCAGTGACGTAGTCAGGCTTAGCATTCTCGGGTGTGTCAACTAAGTCTTGTACGGTGAGATCGTAGTTTGCTACAAGACTTCATATGTAGAGTACACTGCATATGATTAGGGAATAAGCTAAAATATGATCATATAGGTTTAAAGAGATTCTTATAAGTAAGAAAGGTTAAGAAAGATTCGGGTATAGTTTTACAATAGTTGTTCTTTTAATGTACTATTTACATTCCCTGTGGTATTTAATTGTAATTGTTAGAGCTGCTCAGTGTATTAATTCCTTCATTTAATTTCAGTTTAATAAACATAAATGAGCTATCTGATATGGTTGGGTGAAATTATATTCACTGAGCTAGTAGCTCACCAACCTACTGAAATATTTTTCACGTCAGCGTCGGCACAAGGAAGCTAAAGAATCTTTTCACCCAGGCTCTTAGAAGGTAGTTAGTAGTTAGATTAGAGGTATCTTAGTCCTTTCCCCTCAGTCCTTGGGCATGTAGTGTGGTAGAGAGAGAATGTAATGTAATATTTATTTTAGTTTTAAATTTTATATTCTGCATGAAAAATGTAATATATCATGAAATTCTATTTTATCTTCCTAGTAAGGTACATGGTAAGTTGCTTCCGCAATTAATATGATTTGTTATTATCCAAGTTATAATATTTTCCTTTAGGTTGATTCTAAGTGATTAAGAAAAGAAAAAGTTAAGGGCGATCTTTGTATTACGTTAAATCCTCAATTTATGCCCTAATCTCATGATTATTGGTAATTGTGAGATCGGGATTTAACATATATCTTTCTTCTTCAACTTCTTGACTCTTCTGCCAAGAATCATAATAGGACCCTCCACATAGGATATATCTTCATTCAACTCAACCTCTACAGGTTGAAACACCATCTCTGTATCGGGATGACATTTTCTCAGCATAGACACCTGAAATACTGGATGTAGTCTATGTAGCTCAGGTGGCAATTCCAACCTATAAGTTACTTTCCCGATCCGTGCTATGGCTGGGTAAGGTCCCATAAATCTAGGAGCTAACTTACCCTTCTTTCCAAATCTGAGAACACCTTTCCAAGGAGAGACCTTGAGATACACTTTGTCTCCAACTTGGAATTCTAAAGGTCTATGACGTTTATCAGCATAAGACTTCTGTCTATCCTGTGTAGCTTTCAACTATTGTTGTATAACTTTAATCTTTTCAGTTGTCTGTTCTACTAACTCAGGACCTAAAAGTTGGTATTCTCTAGTTTTAAACCAACACAACAGAGATCTACAACGTCTACCATATAATGATTCATATGGTACCATCTCAATACTAGCCTGGTAACTATTGTTATAGGCAAACTCTATCAAGCTTAAGTGTAAGTCCCAACTTCCCACAAATTGAAGGATACATGCCCTAAGAAAGTCCTCCAAAGTTTGTATAGTTCTTTCAGACTTCCCATCTGTCTGAGGATGAAAAGCTGCACTAAATTTCAACTACGTACCTAGAGCTTAATGTAATTGTTCCCAAAATGACTTGTAAACTGGGGACCTCTATCAGATATAATTGTAGTTGGAACTCCGTGCAACCGCACTATCTCATCTATGTAAATCTGTGCAAGCTTCTCAATAGTTTAGGTTGTTTTGACAAGAAGAAAATGTGATGTCTTAGTCAACCTATCAACTATCGCCTAAATGAAATCATGACTTTTGGTTGTTCTAGGTAGACCAACCACAAAGTACATTGTCACGTGATCCCATTTCCACTGAGGTATAGGTAGGGGTTGTAATATTCCTGCAGGCTTCTGGTGTTCTTCTTTAACCTACTGACACATGGGACACTGCATAACAAACTCAGCTACATCTTTCTTCAAACTGGGCCACCAATACATATCTTTTAAGTTATGATACATTTTAGTGCTCCATGGATGCATTGCATATATGGATAAGTGAGCTTCCTCCATAACTAACTTTCTTAAGTTATTACTATTAGGAACTACCATTCTACCATGGTAACAGACTATCCCATCCTCTGACTCATGGAAACCGTCTCGTTTCTCACTTTCCAACTCTCACTTAATCTACTGAATCACAGTATCAGCCTATTGTGCCTCCTTAATCTGTTCCTTCAGAGTGGGTTTCACATGCATTTCAGCCAACAACCCTACAAACAAAGATACTTCTAACTGTACATTCATCTGTCTCAAAGAGACAAGCATATCCCGCTTACAACATACTAAAGAATTCAATTGTGCATTATTTAAGGGTGAAGTCAAGGATTTTCTACTGAGTGTGTCAGCCACTATATTGGGTTTTCCTGGATGATAATCAATTGTACAATTGTAATCCTTGATTAACTCCATCCAGTGATGTTGTCTCACATTCAGCTCATGCTGAGAGAAAATGTATTTTAAGTTTTTATGATCTGTGAAGATCTGGCACATTTCTCCATTGAGATAATACCTCCAGATTTTCAACACATGAACCACTGTAGCTAGTTCTAGATCATGTGTCATATAATTCTCCTCATGTTTCTTGAGCTTTCGAGAAGCAAAAGAAACTACATGATCACTCTGCATCAACACACAACCTAGACCGTTCTTAGAAGCATCACAAAAAACAACACATCCATTTCCCTTCTCATGTAGAACTAACACAGGTGCACTAGTCAACTTTTCTTTTAACAACTGGAAAGAACACTGAACTTGTAATCCCAGGCAAAAGGAACTTCTTTCCTGGTCAAGCTGGTTAAGGGTAATGCTACATAACTGAAATCTTTGATAAATCTTCTGTAGTATCATGCCAAGCCTAGGAAACTGTGAACCGCAGTCGGTGTCTTAGGTTGTTTCCACTCCAAAACCGACTCTACTTTCTTAGGATCAACATGAATACCTAAATAAGATATAATGTGTCCAAGAAAAGATACTTATGATAACCAGAATTCGAACTTACTAAACTTAGCATATAACTTATGCTATCTCAACAAGGTCAAAGCTTGACGAAGGTGTTGTTCATGTTGTTGACTGCCTGTACTGTATATCAAGATGTCATCTATGAAAACCACTACAAACTGATCAAGGAATGGCCAGAAGATTCTATTCCTCAACTCCATGAATGCATCTGGTGCATTTGTTAGTCGAAACGACATAACTACAAACTCATAATGACCATACCTTGTTCTAAAGGCTGACTTAGGTATGTCATTCTCCTTGATACATAACTAATGATATCCTGATGTTAGATCTATCTTAGAGAACACCATTGCACGACGCAACTAGTCAAACATATCATCGATCCTTGGTAAGGGATATTTGTTCTTAATAGTTACCTTGTTAAGTAGTCTGTAATCTATGCATAGTCTCATAGACCCATCTTTCTTTTTAACAAAAAGGACTGGAGCACCCCATGGTGAAGTACTCGGTCATATGAAACCTTTCTCAAGTAACTCCTGCAATTGTTTCTTAAGTTCTGCCATCTCATCTGGTGCCATCCTATAAGGTGTTTGGGCTATGGGTTACATATCTGGAACAAGATTAATTTCAAAATCAATCTCTCGGGGTGGAGGAACACTTGGAAGTTCCTCGGGAAACACATCCTCAAATTCCCTAACAACTGGAACTTCAGAAAGACTAGGGCTCTTTATTCTGATATCTACCACATGTGCCAAGAATGTGAAGCATCCTTGTCTCATCAACTTCTCTGCTCCCATAGTTGACACTAAACATGTTGGAAGAATCTTCCTATCCCCCTGAAAGACCCATGTCTTATCACCGTATGTGAACATAACCTGCTTGGAACCACAATCTAAGAAAGCTTTATACTTCTCTAAGGTATCCATCCTGAGAATTACATCAAACCCATGCATTTCAATGGTATAAGATCCACCTGAATGCTATGTTCTGAAAAATAAAGAACACAAGGAGAGCATACCTTCTGCAACATCGCATATTCGACTAATGTAGTTTCTAATAATAGATTATCCATTCTAGGATTGACAATCATATTACAATCATGAATCACTTGTCAAGTGATAAAGGAATGTGTAGCACCCGGATCAATCAAAACAAATACGAAATAGGATGAAGACATATTAGAATGAAATAATTCCATATGATCTGTCACAACTCATGGGTTAACCACTACTTCCAAATGATTCATAGCATAGAATCTTATCATTGCTTGTTGCCGTCCTCGTCCTCTATTGGCCAGTACAGATGATCCTACCTGAGATGCCTGTCCACGTCCTCGAGTGCCACTACTAAACCGTTGTCTCTGAGATCCATGCTGACTCTACCTCGGTGGTTGGGTTACTCCCACGTCCCTAACTGGACAATCCTTTATCACATGAACTGTCTGCCTACACCTGTACCAAACTATGTCATCACATTGTGACCTAGGCGGTCATGTCAATGACATCGATGCTAAACTTTGGGCTCCACCTGACGGAAAACTACAACCTCTACTTCAGATAGACATCCACTGTATCTGAGTATTGAACCTATGTGGTTCCACAGATGCAGTAAACCTTGGTTTCTTAAAGTTTCCAAACCTATGATTATGAAACTGTGTAGGTACTTTCCTACTATTCGCTTCTCGTTTCTCTGTCACTGACCTCTCTATCCACCTAACTTACTCCACAAAGGTGGCAAACCTCTCTCTATTCTCTAAGGTAGATAAATGTGTAGTCAATTCAGCGTTTAGACTCTTCTCAAAATGTTGAATCCTCTCCTCATCTATGGTGGCCATGTATGGACAAAACCATAGAATCTCCATAAACTTAGCTTCATACTCGCTAAACTTCATTGTTCCCTATCTAATCCGCTCAAAGTGCAAAATCTTTTCATCAAGATAAGTCTTGGGGAAGTATATACTAACAAACTCTTGTCGAAATTCCTGCCATTCGATCTGAACACCCGGTCTTTTCTCTTCTTCGATGGCCCACCAATGGCCAACACTTCCCTTTAGAAGGTATACAACATGCTTAACCTTATCAGCTTCTGGGATATCAAGGATTCTAAAGGCTTTCATGAATCTGCATCTGTTGGGTTAGTTGTGCCTACATATTCAGTGGCTCCTACCCGGAGCAACCGTTCAAAGATCTTACCATATCCATGTCCCTCACTAGACCCTGATGTCCTAGGGGCTGGTGCTGGTATCCGATCAGCCATATGAGTCATTGTATTCATGATATGCCCGGAAAGGGCATGAAAAGATGGGTTTTCTAATAGAGTTTGGGCAAGTTGGGTATTTTCAGGCACTGGTTCTTCTCTAGCCTGATCCCTTGCACCACCTCCTGGTGCAGCGACACTACTCTCAGTAGCATGTTCTTTGTGCGCTCACTAGTACATAACCGACCTTTAGTGTCGGTTTCTAAGCGACACCTATGTGAGCGACGCTAAAAGCCCAATCGTTACGCGTCGGTTCAAAAACCGACGTCAAAACCCTTCGCGCACCACCGAAAACCTGCCAGCATGGGACTATAGGCGTTAGTTATTAGATAAGAAATTGATGCCATATACCTTCTTGCCACAGAAAGGGCACCATCTGGGGCACTATCAGCGTCGGTTATTAGATAAGAAACCGACGTCATATACCTCCGCGCCACAGAAAGGGCGCCATCTGGGGCACTATCAATGTCGGTTTACTAGTAATAACCGACGCCATATCACTCCCAGCACGGCGGCCAGCACGGCCATGGTGTTAAGGAAATAGACGTCGGTTACGAGTAGGAAATCGACACTGTAACTATGTGGCATCGGTTTTATACAAATAACCGACGCCTATTGTTTTTTTTTCTGTCAGTCTGCAGACATGTTGTGGCTGGTCACAGGATGAGAAACTTGCAGTTCAGTTATGAACTGCAAGTTTTACGACATCCATTGATATCAGCCAAAAACAGGCCACAAACCTGCAAAATTAACAACAAAAATATTCACACATTTATCAATGCAACCTGCAGTTCCATTTGATTTTCACACATTTAGATACATTCATGTAGCTAGCAATCTGTAGTTCCATTCATTTTCACATTCACACATGTAGAAACATTCATATAGCAACCAACAGTTTCATTCATTTTCACTCAGACACATGTAGAAACATCCAGACATGTAGAAACATTCACACATATATTATAATTCAGAAATTCATTTACAAAATATCATTCTTTAGTCATTATTCGCTATCAACATCCCAATTTTATTTTAAAACCCCCACTACTTGTATGGTTGTTGCCCATTCTTTTCTTACTTCATTTAATTCTCCCGTCGTATAGGGAGCATGTACATCTGGTAAGGCCTTTCCTGTAGTGTGCTCAGTTTTAAACACCTGTAAAGAGAATGATGTATATATATAATTAATGAGCTATAAATAAGATTGATATATTTCATATTATCTAATGAGACTATATAATACCTCAGCAATAGTATCGATGTCCACTGCGGCATATTTGATAATCATGTGCATAAATCACATCACATAGTATGCACATGCCCATCCGTTGTCTTGTGTAGCATACTATAAATTCAAACATACAAAATATCAAAAAATACAACTAATTAAGCACTGTTCACATAAATAATATATACATATATTGCAGTTGGGAACTTACGTTCACGTTCTTCCAAATTATTGGCTGGTTCTTTTTCGTGGGGACCTTTCCTCCAGCCTTTTTAAACTCATCTAAACCCCTACATGTTAATGTAACACAGTACATTGCATAATTAAATAGTAATGTAATAACATATGTTAACGGATATGAAAATTAAATATTTCTCACTGTAATAATGCCATTTTCATTGTGTGTCCATATTTTGTATTCAATTTACTCCCCTTAGGATTTAGATAATAGATAGTGAACGTCTCGGGGACAATAACTAGTAACTCCCAATGCATACCACTAGAGGTAAAAAAGTTAAAAATTAATAACTCAAAATCCACAATAAAAATGTAATTTTCTTAAGTCCAAATTATAATAAGCAAAGTAAACTTACTCTACATTGAATGGAGCTATTATCACCGTCTTCTTATTTTGAGCAAAATTTGTAAAAGCCTCACAGTAGTATTGTTGAACTGACGGAGGGTCTTTAGCTACTAGACTAATCAAAGATGGAATCAAAAATCCTACATGTTCGAATGCAAAATCTGCACATATCTTGTCTAAGTAGCTGCAAAATATGTATTAATTACGCATGCATTAATAAATAAGAAACCAGATCAGCAGATCCTACACTAGATATATGGATGTATAAAGAAGATCTCACATTATCCATAGCTCTATCACATATGTATTTAGCCAATCATATCGAAACAACTCCAAAATATCTTGTATAAATAGTTTGCTTTCGTATGATTGACCTGCAACATCTGAATCTATAGAAACAGTTATAGGGCAATTTATATCATGTTCGCCTAACCATATTGTCATACCCCTACAGTTAGGACCTAACGGGACAGGTAGGTCCTGTGGAACCCAACTGGGTAATGTAGGAGGTGGAAGTGGAGGTCAAGATGTTGTGGGTGTCTTCTTTTTAACCTGTATATATATATAATTTCAGATCAACTGACATCATATACACACACTAACAATTTAACGTAATATAAATTTACCATATAGTTTCAGTAAAGAGGACATCCGCTTTTAGCCACAATATCACTCCACCTTCAACCTCACCAAGCGTTTCACAATATGGGTGGGCATATGGCAATGGAAGATCCATCCACTTGGAGAATATATGTACCGGGCTCACACGAATCCAACCAGCTGATAATGGAGACCCATGAAACATTTCCCCTAGTAGGGATGGGTAAGCCGACGCCTCTGCAATGATATATTCTTTACTTTTTAGACGGCATGGCTTCAACCCCTACAAATTTTTGTGTAAAGAATGTTATATACATATATACATATCATCTTTTTTTGAAACGAATACAATTTCATATATACATATCATCTTGAAAACATATCATCTTGAATTAAAAAACTAGTTACTATGTCATAAAAATACTTACAGCGGATGTGCTAGGTGGTGGGTCTACAAGATTACTCCCAACCTCTGCAGTAGGAGTAGAGCGGGATGCCATAATAGGTATTGTCTACTGAGTGGTACTTTGAGATGCGTTCCAGTTTTTCAGTGCTTCTTCGAGTTTCCTATCAACTAGCTTATCTACCTATACATGGATAAAAGAAACGTTAGTTTCTAATTATTGAATTTTCTTTTACAGTAACATTATAAAGAAAGAATATGTTACCTCTTCTTGTGAAAGTCCCGCTTTTGGGACATGTTTGCGCTGGGATGGCCCAAAAAAAGCTTTGATGCCCACACCAGCGCCTGTAGCCCTAACACGTCCAGGATGCTCTGGGTTACCCAGAGCAACTGTCAATTCATCCCTTGTGCCCTCAGGGATGAACTTGCCTTGTTTCCTCAGCTCGTGCAGCTCCCGCTAATCGCCAAAACAAAAATTTGTAATTAAGTAAACACCACAAATAATCAATATTGGAACGATTGCTGTAAGAGTTGTATTTTACCATTTTTGCAGCCGCCTCAGCAGTTGTGGGCTTCCTTATTTCTCCCTTCTTATTTTGCCTCCCAGCTATCCAGACATCATGGCGAGGCAGAGGTGTGCTACCTATAGTAGAGGACTCTTGAGTAGCAGCAGACTGAGCAGTAGCCTCAGACTGTAGTCTTTGGCGAATGCCTGCATACCCCTTTGGACCCATTGTGTGGTCATGCACATTCAGTGCACGCCTTGATTTTTGTGCCTCACTGAGGGCCTAGTTAGTATGCACATTAATGATTTGGTTAGTAACACTAAATGTTAATCTTGAATAGGTGAATACAACATATATTAATGAGATTGGGACTGACGCCTAATACCTTGAATTCATCAGTTTGTCTTGAAGCAACAAACGCATCTCATTCTTCTTTCTCCAGGAAGTTCCACTGTTCAGTGGATGTCTTCTTCCTCTTGTCACCTTCTTTTATGTATTCTCAGGTGAAATTTGTCCTATAGTTCCTTAGGACTCTCCCACAGTATTGCATCACACAGTTACGATGCAGCTTTTCATCCAATTCAAATATACTCTGCAAAATAGAATTGCTATTAACTAGTATCCAAAAAATTAGTAATCTACAAAATGGAATTGCAAATTAATAATAACTCACGCATAAATCCTTCCATATTACGTCTTTCTTCTCCTTAGGAACTTTATGCCAAGAATCTATCTTACAACCGCAATGTCTACGAGTAACATACCCAAGATATGAAATAAATGTATTGTGATTCACACCAGATGCATTTCCTGCATTATCAAAATCCACAACAAGTTTGGGTCCATTGCCCTTTTGCGCTATTAACTTCTTCATCATAGTGATGCCCCTTCTCTTGTCAACTTTTTGGTGTTACTGATCAAGTGCCTCAAGTGCTTCAGATGGTACATGTGCATCATCAACCTAAAATTTGACAAAATAAACACATTTACAAGATATAACTATAAATGGACATATAGATATAAATATATGATATATTTTTAAAACTTACATTGTGAGGCGGCGCATTGATGTCCTCACCCTCACAGTAATCATCAGCACGGTCATCAGGAGAATGCTCAGCCATCTGAAAATTCACATTCACATTGTAAAGTTCACATTGTAAAGTAATTCAAATTGTAAAGCTCACATTGTAAAGTTCACATTCACGTTGTAAAGTAATTCACATTGTAAATTTCACATTATAAATTAAGTAATTCACATTGTAAAATTCACATTGTAAAGTTCACATTCACATTGTAAAGTTCACATTCAGAAAAATAAAATATATAAAAAATATAAACATGCCTCTAATATTGCGATTTTTTTATCAATTAACAATCCTTCATTGTGATCTTCGTGCACATACAAGTCATCATTAGCTTCAATATTTGTTGGTGTTGGCAACCCAACTGATAATGGACTGGAGTCATCATACTTATCATAGTACTGTTCTTCATCTATAGGATCTTCAATGAACTATCTTTTACCATGAAGAACAACCGACCATTTATCATTTGCAGGATCATCGATATAAAATACCTGTTTCGCCTGTGATTCCAATATGAATGGTTCACCCTTCTTGCCAATCTTTTCAAAGTTCACTAAAGTGAAACCCAATTCATCCATTATAACTCCTTTGGTGTTATCAACCCAATTACATTTGAAGAGCAGAATTTTGAAATCTATGTAGTCAAACTCCCATATGTCTTCAATGACACCGTAATATGACATTTTAGCTTCACGTGGACTCTTATCCTTTGCACTTGCAAAAAACACAGTCGATTCTTGAAGGGTGACCCCACTGTTTGGACGACACTCTTATCATCTTGGCGCTTTGTGTAATATGTGAATCCATTAATGTCATACCCTTCATAAGACATAACAGTCAATTTTGGTTTAAAGGCGAGGCATTTGATAGTTTCAGTAATATCATCTGGTATTTGAGATAGTTGATGTAAGACTTTATCTTCAAACCACTTAATAAATGTCTTGTTATGCTCTCTAGCAAGCCACATTGTATTGGCTCGAGGATATTGTCTCTTGATGAAATTGGTATGTTCCTCGATATAAACGTTCACTTCGTCCATGTTGTGTAAAATATACAAGTGACCTTGTTCCAACTGCTCACGGCTGATTACTTTCACACGTGATCCCAAAATTCTTTTGCCAAATTGCTCATCAATATTCTTGTCATTATCAGGAGTGTCATTACCACTGAGAAAGTCATTGCAAAAATCCATAACCTCTCTCGCCACATAACCCTCAATAATACTCCCTTCAAGCCGATAACGGTTTCGAACATCACTTTTAAAAATGCTCATGTATAGTTCAAAGGGATACATCCAATGCAAGAAAACTGGTCCCAACATTTTCACTTCCCTAGTCAAGTGGACAGCAAGATGTACCATGATATCAAAGAACGACGGAGGAAAATACATCTCAAGCTGACATAGGGTAACAACCACTTCTCTTTGCAATTTATCGAGAGTATCAGGGTCAATAACTTTGATGCACAGACTGTTAAAAAATAAACAAAGTCTGGTGATTGCAAACCTTACATGCTTCGGCAATATAGATCTAATTGCCACAGGCAATATTTGTTGCATTAGAGTGTGACAATCATGAGATTTAAGACCTATCAACTTCAGATCTTTCATTGATACCAATCTACGGATGTTGGATGAGTAACCCTGTGGCACCTTAACATTTACCAAACATTCACAAAAAGCTTTCTTCTCCTTTCTAGACAATGTGTAACAAGCAGGAGGTTAGTATGTTCTCTGATTTTCCATTTCACGAAATTCTATTAATTCTGACCTTATTCCCATTTCACGTAGGTCCAGTCTGGATATTATCCCATCTTTAGTCTTACTTGGTATATTAAAAAAAGCACCAATGACACTATCACAGACATTTTTTTCAACGTGCATGACATCGATACAATGCTTGACTGTCAAAGAACTCCAATAAGGAAGATCCCAAAATATTGACTTCTTCTTGAATAAAGATTTGTCACTCCATGTGGCCATAGTACATTGTGATCTCTTACCAAATTCATTGACAAAATCTTTTACTCTTTCATAAACAACCTCCCCTGGTATAGGTTTAGGTGCACTCCGTTCCTCATTCAATCCATTGAATGCTTTGCGCTTCCTACGATACAGATTGAATTTTGTAAGAAACTTTCGATGACCGAGATATACAGTCTTACCGCCATGTTTTAGTCTTGTTGAATCTGTGTTCTCTTCACATATAGGACACGCTTTAGCTCCTTTGACACTATATCCAGACAAATTCCCATATGCTGGAAAGTCATTAATAGTGCAAAACAACATAGCATGCAAACGAAATGTCTCTCTTCATGAAGCATCATAGGTCATCACACCTTCACCCCAAAGTTTCTTTAAATCATCAATCAGAGGTTCAAGATAAACATCGATGTCATTTCCAGGTTGTTTAGGGCCCGATATCAACAACGACAGCATTACGTACTTATTTTTCATACAGAGCTAGGGAGGAAGATTGTATATAACAAGCATGACTGGCCAAGTGCTATGTTGGCTGCTCAATGTCCGGTACGGATTCATCCCATCTGTACAAAGCCCAAGTCTTAGATTCCTGACTTCTTCACCAAATTCAGGGTACAATAGATGAATCTTCTTCCACTGTGGGGAATCAGACGCATGTCGTAGGATCCCATCATTATTTTTCTTAACATCTGCATGCCACCTCAAATTCTTCGCATCTATCGGATTGGCAAAAAAGCGTTGAAATCGTGATATTATAGGTAGATACCACATCACCTTGGCAGGAGAACCAGTTTTGGACTCCCCCGAAGTCGTCAATTTATACCGTGACGCACCACATTTTGGACAATCTTTCAAATCCACATAGTCCTTTTGAAATAATACACAATCATTCGGGCATGCGTGTATCTTCTTGGCATCCATTCCCATTGGGCACAACAATTTCTTTACCTGGTATGTTGAGATTGTCAGCTCGTTTCCTTCAGGAAGCATTTCTTTCGACAAAGACAACAATGACGTGAAGCTTTTGTCGCTCCATCTATTATTAGCTTTCAACATATACAATATCAACACATCGCTAAGCTTCTTAAACTTAGTACAACCTGTGTATAACAATATCTCAGCATCATGCGCAATGTTTCTAAAAATGGGAGGTGGATCGGTGTGCTCTACCCCACAACTATCCAACATCGCATCAACGATGTCTACTGGAACTGGTTCATTCACATCTACATCATTGTAGGAAATTTCTTCTTCCACACAAGCACTGCTATCTACATCCACTGATTTCGAGTTTGAAATCTCTCCATGCCAGTGCCATTCTGTATAGCCTTGTATAATCCCATTGCACATGACATGACTTTTGATTTCGTCACCAATGCTGACTTTCAAGTTGTTACCGCAATGCCTACATGGATAGTAGAACCTATCTCCAAGTTGTTTCCTATGTTCCTCGGCAAATCTAATAAACTGGTCAAGACCAGAAATAAACTCTGGGGTGCAGCGATTGCGAATGGACATCCATGATCTATTCATTCTATGATCAAAGAGAAATCAAGTATACATTACACCAAGATTAGGGTATAGGGTTAACAAATACATGTGATGTCATTCTTATATATAATAAATGTGTACCACCTATCCCATTCTTGAACACCTAATCTCACTAGTAAGTGTATAATGTGTATTGGGTTTTGAAGAAAATTTCAGCAGCATTTCCCCGCTGTTCGCCAAGTACATATGTACTTAGAGAACAAACGGGGAAATGCTACCAAAATTTTCTTGAAAACCCAATACACATTATATACTTACATCCTAAGCGAGATCAGGTGTTCAAGAACAGTCCCAAACCAGGGACTATCCAAGATTTACTCCTAATGAGTAAATCTTGGACGGATTTCTAGGCCAACAAATACATGTGTTGTCATTCTTATACCTAAAATCCTAGTTCTTCAAGTTAGGGTGATTATTGATGTCTTTAAAAGCATGATTGGCAATTTAGGGAAAAGTTCATCATTTACATTCCAAGCATGTCACATGTGTGCATTACAGTTCATCATTCAGCAAGAAGGGTGATTAGGATTCTCAATATACTCAACAATGAAACAAGTTACCAATTTCATAGTTAGGACGGTAGAGATACCCTAAGATCCAGATCTAATGGTACATACAGATCAATTGAAAAATAAATACATAGATGAATACATATAGATCAATTGAAAAATAAAGTTAAATCAGTTGATAAATAAATTTCATTAAGTAGATGATTAAATCATAACAAAATCAGTACATAAATAAACACAAATAAGTAAATAACTCAATAAAAAATGAAAAAATGCCCAGCAGCAGCCTAGGCGTGCCTTGGCACCGCCCAAGCATCCGCCCAGAGGCCTAACAAGGCAGGGCACCTGGGCTTGGGACCCTAGGTGAATGCACGGGCCGCCTAGGCACCGCCTAGGCGGAGGAAGGAAGGAGGAAGAAGGCAGGGTATACTTTGAGGGAAGAGGAAGAAGGCCCGGCCTGGAGAGCAGTGGCCAGAGCAGAGACCTAGCGGCAGGCAGCCGGCGCCGGCAAGGAGAGCACCAAAGCAGCCACCGGCGGGGGCGGCGGCGAGGAGAGGAGCGGCGGCGAGGAGAGGAGAGCAGCAGGAGCGTCGACCAGGAGTGGTGGCGGCGCGGGGGAGCAACAGGAGCGTCGACCAGGAGTGGTGGCGGAACGGGGGAGCAACGGCGGCAGAGAAAGCCAGCGGCGGAGGACTGGTAGTGGGAGCAGCAGCAGTGGCAGAGCAGCAGTGACGGAGCAGCAACGGCGGCAGAGCAACAGCAACGGCGGAGGACCGACAGAGGAGCAGAATCGCCAGACGAGAATGAAAATTCGGGAATGAAACAGGAGAGAAAGGGGAACAGTCAGGCTCACGGGGGTTAAGTTATCAATCAGCGTCGGTTCTCATGTAAAACCGACAAGTATTTACTAATCATGTCGGTTCTCATGTAAAACCAACAACTATGTTCAATAGTAGTCGTCGGTTTCCACAAAAAAAAAACCGACCCTATAAACATAAGTCGATAACAAAAAATGTTCTCGAACTCAGCCAATAGTCGTCGGTGACCTTATAAAAACCGACGCTATAGGTGGTCGATATTTTCACGGGGACTGTGCGCGTAAACTCATCCACATCGGTTAATGATGCGAAACCGACGATTAAATTGGGCCCAATTTCTGTCTCGTAAAAATACTTTAGTTTTCGGTTTTTAAGTTAAAAACCGACGCCATATATTAAATTTTGGAGGTAAATTTTTCCCCATGAAAAATTTGGTTTTGGGGGTCGATCTTAGGCATCGGTTATTTATATAGAACTGACGCTAAATAAAAAGCGATACCCGTGTTTGTCCACTCTTCACCAGATAGATGTCAATTTTATGAAATAATCGACGTTGTATGTTTAAGGTGTCGGTTTTTTACATACAACCGACGACAGTGAATGTGACGTTATAAGCCATTTCTGTAGTAGTGGCTCCAGCCATCTTTGGTTTTACTTTTTCTCCTGTACGAGGAGAATTTACTATAAGATACACTGGAGGACACTAGAACAGACTCAACAAACTTAATCCTATGTCTCTGTAGACTCAGCAAACCTTAGGCTCTGATACTAAAACTTTGTGACATCCCGATTACAAATCAAGCCATCACCAATAAAATTATGGAATTTTCATAAACAACAGAATTAACAAAAATCATTAAAAATTAAAACCATTTTGTACATAGGTCTTTTTCCCAGTAAACTCTTACAAAAGGAACGAAAGTTGTATATACATATGGTTCATATTGTACATTCAATGCACTGTCACTTCTCGAGGATAACAAGTACCAGTTGCTTTACTCTAATATATACAACAACAACATAAAAACCTCGAGATAAGCAAACCAAAACCTCAAGTCATTCATAAAAACCACTAAGAGCTATCTCCCAAGGACCTGAGAGTAAAAAGACGACACATAGACTTCTATCTACAAGACCCTAAAAGACAGGGTACTCAACCTGAGCTACTACTGTTATCCCTGCCGATACAATCCTTCTTCTACAGTCCGGTTCCTAGTTCCTCGTCTGTGTCCACCTAAAAATTATGGATCCCACAGAGTGAGACTATTGTCCCAGCGAAAGATATAACTCTCTTCCAATAATATTATTATCACGGGAAATAGTAAAGATTGAACAAAAGATATTTTATGCAACTAGCAGGTATATTTATTGATAACATAATTATAAATCATCTATTTCCTCTAAAAGGAATATAAAGAACATGTATAACATCTATCTACTAAGATGTATGAAAATAATAAGCCATCAACCAATGTTTTTCGTATTTGATCCTTAAGTAGGTATGCTACTCGGCTGATTACATATTCACATTCACACTTATGCCCAGAGGAGATGAGATATACTGCTCATACTCCAACTGACCACTAGTAAGTGTAAATTGGTACCATACAAGGTCAATGGTAGAGCCAGCTGTCAACACCTCACCTTGTCTCAGTTAGTACAAGACCACTTAGATTTAGCATGACATCTTGTATCTGCAATAATTAGCTATGTCGGGGTATAGTGGCATCTTAGATATAGAGTTACAACCATAGCATGTACTCTCTTCGGGAGAAGACCACTTAGCTTTCCCAGATTATCAGGATGACCACTGATCGATCCTGGTTTAGTTTCATCAGGAAGTCCACTAAGCAACTTGGTGTATTTTTGGGAGTCCACTGAGCACCCTTATTTAATTATCACATATTCAAAAATATGTGTTCCAAGTAAAACTTATTTCACCATTTAGCAAATGCTGACATTGAATGGATCTATTGTAACATCCCTGACCTGGGTTATGCTCTAACCCTAGGTGTTTTGATTAAGAAAGTTGATTATATGCGTGTACTTATCTTGTGAAAGATAATTAAGGCTCTTGAGGAACTTATATTTCAATTTCAGTCCTTTTTGAATAATGTTGAAGCAATGTTTGCTTATTTTGGACTAAAGTGCAAATTACCCAAGTCGAGGGGTTAACTTGCAAATGTTGCATGATAAGATGTTCCTCTGATGTTAAGACATCATAATAATGAATGTGATGTAGTGGTATGGTTTCCACAAGCTTGGGCACCAAGATTAAGCTTGTGAAGCAATGTTGTGCATTAAAACCTAGTTTTGGTTAAAAGTGCAATTTACCCAAAATCTAGGGTTCAATATGCAAATTACCACTTAAATAAAGTCCCTAATATTTCTTGGCATCATGTAGAGTAAAGAAAATGAGAGTTACTTCTCATTTGAATTAAGATGGAGGAGAGAGAATCTTGATATTAAAATAATCAAGATTTAATCCTAATTGAAACCTTAATTCAATTTAGGGCAAAAATGAATAAAAATAATTGAAGGGCTTTCAACCAAAATGTTTTGGGTTGATTTTGAATAAGGATGGACGTTCCTTTTCCAAGATAAGGAACGAAAATATCTTAAGTAGGTGAAATTCCACTCACCTTATTATAAAGAAAAGTAATTTCCACTCACATATGGGATATTAATATAATAAGCATTAAGGTGCTTAATTTGCTTTTCTTTAAATTGAGGATAATGAAGGAGAATTAAAGGAAAAGGTATATGCCTCGTATCCATGGAGTTGAGGGGGAAGAGGCGGCCATTATTTTTGGATTAATTGGATTTTTATAAGGCATATTCTCTCTCATCAATTTCTTTATAAAAGTGCCATTTCCAAGCCCAAACCAAGGCCTTTTTCGGATTTTCTTCTTCCCCTTGCTTGCAAAACCTACCAAGAAGCTAGGGAGGAGCAGGGAGAACGTCCCCAACCTGTGGGTAAGCCCTTGACCTTCGTTCTCCTTGATTTCATGGTGGAAATCGAAAATAAATTATGGATTCCTTCTTATTTCGATCTCCTATTCAACTCTAGCCAACTTTTGCAATAAAAAGCTTGAGGACGAGCCTAGGGGGAGTTGCTAGAGCTTCATCCACCATTAATGGCGTGAGCTTGGAGCTTTGGATCTCAATTGGAGGCGGGTTTTATAACTCAAACCCTAAAACATTACTATTGCATCAATTCTCTATGCTTTGTTGATTGATTTCTTCAATTTGATACACTCTTGTTTCTTTGCTGCAATTTCCATCAAGAACGGTTTCTGTTCTTGGTTGTTCGAAGTAAGGGGATGATGACATCATCCTAGATGCTTATCCAAAGAAAATTACCAAGCAAAAACGTTTTGATAGCTACTCCAAATCGTTTTAATTTGATTGGCTATGCGGTTTCAGCAAACCGTTTAAGGGCAAACGGTTTGAAACCGTTTGGGAGAAAACGGTTTCAAGACCGTTTGAGATGGTTGACCAAGCCTTGACCGTTTAGGAATTTTGTTCCTAATTATGTATACTAATGACCCTCCAAATTTGAGGGGTTAACTCCAAAGGAATCGTGAGTTGAAGGCCAATCAATTAGGAAAATCGAATTCAATTAAATGCTGATTTTCAACCTTATTAACTTGACCTGTTTTGGTAAACGGTCTCAAGACCGTTTGAGATGGTTGACCAAGCGTTGACCGTTTGGAATTCCTGTTAATAATTATTTTGGTTGATTACCCTCCAAATTTGAGGGATTAACTCCCAAGGAATCGTGAGTTGAAGGCTAATCAATTAGGGAAACCTAATTGGATTAAGTGCTGATTATCAATCTGATATAATTGAACTTTTTGGGCAAACGGTCTCAAGACCATTTGAGATGGTTGACCAAACGTTGACCGTTTGGGATTACTGTTCCTAATGATTTTGGTTAATGACTCACCAAATTTTATGGATTAATTCCAAACGAGTCATGAGTTGAAGGCTAATCAATTGGGAAAACCCTAATTGAAATCAGTGCTGAAATTCCAATGAGTTAATTAGAGATTTTGGGTTGATTAGCCCAAACGGTTTCAAGACCGTTTGGGGATCACCCAAACGGTCTCAAGACCGTTTGGGGATAACCCCAAGACCGTTTGGAGGTCTGGGGTCAAGTATAGTTGACCAATGGAAGGTCCAAAGGTACTAATCATATTGCAATGTAGTGCTGATTTGTTGATCAACTCGATAGACCAATCCATGATGAATTTTCACTAGAGTCCAAAGGTTGGATGGGCAAACGGTCTCAAGACCGTTTGGTGGTCACCCAAGACCGTTTGGAGGTCTAGGGTTGAGTATGGTTAGGTGTTTGAAGGTCTAAAGGTACCAAGCTGTTAAACAATGTAATGCTGATTTGGTGATCAATCCAATGAACCAAACCCTAATTGGATTGCTTAGATTTGAGTGATATGATGGGCAAACGGTCTCAAGACCGTTTGGAGGTCATCCAAACGACCTCAAGACCGTTTGGGGTCAGGTCATACCCAATTTGGATGATGGTTCAATGGTTTCAAAGCAACTAGTCTTACATTGATTAGTGTTGTTGAATCATCGATTCCAAACCCTAATTCAATTGAATCAAACCCTAATTGATGATCAATTGAGGGTCAATTGAGAGTCAAATCAGTTGAAGGTTGACCTATTAAACTCAATTGAAGTATGAGGGTAGGTCTAATTGATTATTGGTTCCATGAATTCAATGATTGAAGGAATCAACATTGAAAATCCTAATTCAATTGGATACCTTATGTAATGGAGGTCCAATGTGATTGAATCTCTTGAGAGTAGAGATGATGAATCATCCATTAATCCAATGATGATTAGTAATGATAATAAATGAAGGTACAAAGGTTGAAACCCTAATAGTACCTAAGTGATTAGTGCCAATTAAGGAATGAACCCTAATTTCTTATAAAAACAATGTCTTAGTACACTATGTTAACCATAGTTGTATATACTTGATTGAAGGGTTGATGTAACCTAATCAAGTTGATAGGATGATGGAAAGGAATTCATACATGAGTATTGATCATGTGATGAATAGGGTATGATCCTTAATAAATAGATCATGTGAACCCTAATTGAGGTTGATTCCATGTAAACCCAAATTGAGGGTGATGCCATGAGAAACCCATGTTGGGATGAATAGTAAACCCTAATTTTAGGCAATATGATGAGAAAGCCTAATGAAGGGTGATGTTATATGCAATCCTCACCCTAAGGAAATATGATAGTATGGGAAACCCTAATCCTAATAATGGAATGGTTACTAATATACTAATGGGGGAAATGCCTTAAGTGATTGATTATGGATACCCTTATAGCAAGTAATGCTTTAACTTGAGATGAGTCCATATCATTAAAGATAGTTGGACCATTCTTATGTGTGACCTATGCACTTCATGGTAAGGGTGATAGGTTAATGGATTAAAGGATTAAGATGGGAAATACCTTAATCCAAGATAAGCTGATAACTTAAGGAAGTTGAAAGTGATGAGGAAAGTGATATATCAATATGTGATAAATATCACTTTTAGCATTACACGATTGATATAGTTCAATACCTGGAATAGTTGCACAGGATTAGCATAGTCTAATACCTGGAATAACATCTGCACAGGATTGGCTAACTCCCAATACCTGGAATGATAACACAAGATTGGCTAACTCCCAATACATTGAATGCACATGATTGGCTAACTCCCATTACCTGGAATGATAACACAGGATTGGCTAACTCCCAATACCTGGAATGATAACACAGGATTGGCTAACTCCCAATACCTGGAATGATAACACAGGATTGGCTAACTCCCATTACCTGGAATGATAACACAGGATTGGCTAACTCCCATTACCTGGAATGATAATACAGGATTGGCTAACTCCCAATACCTGGAATGATAACACAGGATTGGCTAACTCCCAATACCTGGAATGATAACACAAAATTGGCTAACTCCCATTACCTGGAATGATAACACAGGATTGGCTAACTCCCAATACCTGGAATAATAACACAGGATTGGTTAAATCCCAATACCTGGAATAATAACACAGGATTGGCTAACTCCCAATACCTGGAATGCACAGGATTGGCTAAACCCCAATACCTGGAATAGTTGCATAGGATTGACATAGATCAATACCTAGAATAGTTGCACAGGATTGGTGCAATCCAATGCCTGGAATATTTATATAGGATTGGTATAGACCAATGCCTGAATAAGACATGATGATGTACACTCTCATGTCCAAAATAACCAAAAATCTGTTTAGCAGATTGGCTAAGGCCAATAAGTTGAAACAAGAATGTCTCATGGGTGACATATCAAGATAATGAGTGTCACAAGAGAAGTTTGACATGATGGTATAATATGGAGGATAAATGATATACATGTTCTTCCTATTCCTTATTAAGAGAATAGTTGATCTATTGTTCTATCATGAATAGTTACATTACTCTAAGACGAGAATGCTTTAAATTGTTTATCCTCTGCCTCGTTTTATATGATTAAACTACAATAACAATGTTTTGGCGGAGAGTTATATCTCCCGCTGGGGCAATTTACAATTGTCTCACCCCAGTGGGATCCAATGTTTTTAAGTGAACAAGCACGGAAGAGAGTGAGAACATCTTGCAGAGGAAGAACATCAGCAACATCTGGGACAGCAGTGAGATCTCAGGTGGAGATATTGTCTGTCAAGTCATATAGTTTAGAAGTCCTATGTGTCGTCTCTGTACTCTCAGGTCCTCGGAGTTTTTAGTCTGTGTTTTTGATATATCAGTCTGAGGTTTTGGCTTGATGCCTCAAGATTTGTATGCTGCCTGCATATATGTTTATAAGGCAGCTGATGATGTAGTCTCTGGAAAGAGATGGTACAGGATATGTACGTTTGAAACAGAATGTATATGATATACAATGGAATTTGTTGGAAAAGATTTCCTATGTGTGGATCTCTTTGCAAAAAGTTTTAATTTTTAGTGATTTTTGCTAATCCGCTGCTTGATGAACGCTTCCGCATTAGTTAATCTTGTTTTCGCGAGACAGTCGCCACAATTTAGTGGTATCAGAGCTCTAGGTTCGCTGAGTCTACAGAGACATAGGACTAAGGTATCGAGTCTATTCTAAGTGTATCTTATAGTGTCTTCTGCTTATGCAGAAGAAGACTTATAACTTAAAGATGTCTGAAAGACATGAAGAATACATTGCTGAGAGCAATGTTGCTGCACTAGAGGGAGGTGCAAGGGATCAGGCAAGGGAGGAACCAGTGCCTGCAAATCCTCATGCTGATGAAATCATGAGAGGAAACCCAGATGTTCATAATCTTTTTGGGGAACTCATGACTACAATGAGGTATATAGCAGACAGGATGCCAGCACCGGCACCTAGGGCACCAGTTCCCAATGAGGGATATGGGTCTGGTAAGACCTTTGAACGATTACGTCGTGTAGGAGCCATAGAATATGCTGGAACATCTGACCCAGTAGATGCTGATCTCTGGCTCACTGAATTAGAAAAAGCATTTAAGATTCTTAGTATCCTGGAGGCTAACAAAGTTAAACATGCGGTGTACCTTTTGAAAGGTAGTGCTGGACACTGGTGGGCTATAGAAGAAATAAAAAGGAATGATGAAGAGGTTGGATGGGAGGAATTCCGTCGAGAATTCGTCAATAAGTATTTTCCAAAGACTTATTTAGATGAAAAGATCTCACAGTTTGAGAAAATACGACAGGGAGCCATGTCAATAAGTGAATATGAGATTAAGTTCATGGAACTTTTATGATTTTGCCCCCAAATGGCTGCTACTGAGGAGGAAAAGATTCGACGTTTTGAGAAAGGATTGAATGTTGAGATGTCCATTCCAGCATCTGCCCTAGAAAGCAGGGAGAGGTTTGCCACATTTGTAGAGTCTATACGGAGGATAGAGAGATCTACGATAAAGAAACACGAGACAAACCTCAAAAGAAAGTCTACACAGTCACCGGGACCAATGAGTAGTGGCAGCAGACAACCAAAATATTCACCAGTCCAACCACAATATAGTACATCTGTGTAGAGGTCATCAAGTTGGGGTCGAGCTTGTCATAAATGTGGACAGCTAGGACATTTTAGACAACAATGTCCAAGGAGAAACAGTGAGATGACCCAACAATCAAGGCATAATTTGCAAAACCCACCAGGACCTCAGTCCAGAGGAGTAGATGGTGGAGGACGAAGACAAGTGTCACAATTTGGTCCATCTACTTCTGGTAGTAGAGGACAAAGGCAATAATAAATAACAACTAAGTTCATGTTTTGGGATAGATAAGATGCTTGTTATCTTATAAAAGGTAGACTTGTCAAGATAAAACTTTCTATTTTGAGCTACCTTTTGTTTTCTACTATAAGAAAAATAGTTGTTGTTCAGATCATATGTGTAATCCTTTAAGGATATGAGGAAGAGATAAGAAGGATGAAAACTTATGTTCAGATTAATATTCTCTTATATGTTGAAAATTTCTCTTTTCATGCAGAAAGGGAAAAGATGTAAAAACTAAGATAACTAGTAATGAAAATTAAAGGGATGTTAAGAATATGAAACATAATATAAAACAAATACATACTACCTAATTTCAGTTCTTGAATACCCTGGCCAGGTATTCATTTATTGAAGGCAAGGTAAGTATGGCATATATAGATTGTTATCTTTTTGACTACCCTGATCAAGTAGTCATTATGAAACAATCTCCAGAGTTTAAATAAGAAGGAGATGTGGCATGGATATTTATACCACATTCTAATTGATATATGAAGGAATTTGATTTTCTCATAAATCAACTTATAAAGGAAAATGAAGATGTAATGTATTACCAATACATGTGTAAATACCAAGGGAAGGAATTCTGGTATCTGAGAAATATCAGATGGTTTAGGTTGACTACCTGGAGTGGTCAACTATGAAATCAGTCTGATTATATGAAATGATATGAACATCATATGTTAGGGGATTATGCTTTGCATAAATATAAAATTAATAAAGAATGTATGATGTCTCCATAAAAATGAGGTATTATGAAGAGACATGTTGATATGGTGAATGAATGACATCTGTTTCCTTTATCTGGGATTTCGGGGACGAAAACCTTGTTAGGGGTTTATAATTTGTAACATCCCTGACCTGGGTTATGCTTTAACCCTAGGTGTTTTGATTAAGAAAGTTGATTATATGCGTGTACTTATCTTGTGAAAGATAATTAAGGCTCTTGAGGAACTTATATTTCAATTTCAGTCCTTTTTGAATAATGTTGAAGCAATGTTTGCTTATTTTGGACTAAAGTGCAAATTACCCAAGTCGAGGGGTTAACTTGCAAATGTTGCATGATAAGATGTTCCTCTGATGTTAAGACATCATAATAATGAATGTGATGTAGTGGTATGGTTTCCACAAGCTTGGGCACCAAGATTAAGCTTGTAAAGCAATGTTGTGCATTAAAACCTAGTTTTGGTGAAAAGTGCAATTTACCCAAAATCTAGGGTTCAATATGCAAATTACCACTTCAATAAAGTCCCTAATGTTTCTTGGCATCATGTAGAGCAAAGAAAATGAGAGTTACTTCTCATTTGAATTAAGATGGAGGAGAGAGAATCTTGATATTAAAATAATCAAGATTTAATCCTAATTGAAACCTTAATTCAATTTAGGGCAAAAATGAATAAAAATAATTGAAGGGCTTACAACCAAAATGTTTTGGGTTGATTTTTAATAAGGATGGACGTTCCTTTTCTAAGATAAGGAACGAAAATATCTTAAGTAGGTGAAATTCCACTCACCTTATTATAAAGAAAAGTAATTTCCACTCACATATGGGATATTAATATAATAAGCATTAAGGTGCTTAATTTGCTTTTCTTTAAATTGAGGATAATGAAGGAGAATTAAAGGCAAAGGGATATGCCTCGTATCCATGGAGTTGAGGGGGAAGAGGCGGCCATAATTTTTGGATTAATTGGATTTTTATAAGGCATATTCTCTCTCATCAATTTCTTTATAAAAGTGCCATTTCCAAGCCCAAACCAAGGCCTTTTTCGGATTTTCTTCTTCCCCTTGCTTGCAAAACCGACCAAGAAGCTAGGGAGGAGCAGGGAGAACGTCCCCAACCTGTGGGTAAGCCCTTGACCTTCGTTCTCCTTGATTTCATGGTGGAAATCGAAAATAAATTATGGATTCCTTCTTATTTCGATCTCCTCTTCAACTCTAGCCAACGTTTGCAATCAAAAGCTTGAGGAAGAGCCTAGGGGGAGTTGCTAGAGCTTCATCCACCATTAATGGCGTGATCTTGGAGATTTGTAGCTCAATTGGAGGCGGTTTTTATAACTCAAACCCTTAAACATTGCTATTGCATCAATTCTCTATGCTTTGTTGATTGATTTCTTCAATTTGATACACTCTTGTTTCTTTGCTGCAATTTCCATCAAGAACGGTTGCTGTTCTTGGTTGTTCGAATGAAGGGGATGATGACATCATCCTAGATGCTTATCCAAAGAAAATTACCAAGCAAAAACGTTTTGATAGCTACTCCAAATCGTTTTAATTTGATTGGCTATGCGGTTTCAGCAAACCGTTTAAGGGCAAACGGTTTGAAACCGTTTGGGAGCAAACGGTTTCAAGACCGTTTGAGATGGTTGACCAAGCGTTGACCGTTTGGGAATTTTGTTACTAATTATGTATACTAATGACCCTACAAATTTGAGGGGTTAACTCCAAATGAATCGTGAGTTGAAGGCCAATAAATTAGGAAAATCGAATTCAATTAAATGCTGATTTTCAACCTTATTAACTTGACCTGTTTGGGAAAACGGTCTCAAGACTGTTTGAGATGGTTGAACAAGCGTTGACCGTTTGGGATTCCTGTTAATAATTATGTTGGTTGATTACCCTCCAAATTTTAGGGATTAACTCCCAAGGAATCGTGAGTTGAAGGCTAATCAATTAGGGAAACCTAATTGGATTAAGTGCTGATTATCAATCTGATATAATTGAACTTTTTGGGAAAACGGTCTCAAGACCGTTTGAGATGGTTGACCAAACGTTGACCGTTTGGTATTACTGTTCCTAATGATGTTGGTTAATGACTCACCAAATTTTATGGATTAATTCCAAATGAGTCATGAGTTGAAGGCTAATCAATTGGGCAAACCCTAATTGAAATCAGTGCTGAAATTCCAATGAGTTAATTAGAGATTTTGGGTTGATTAGCCCAAACGGTTTCAAGACCGTTTGGGGATCACCCAAACGGTCTCAAGACCGTTTGGGGATCACCCCAAGACCGTTTGGAGGTCTGGGGTCAAGTATAGTTGACCAATTGAAGGTCCAAAGGTACTAATCATATTGCAATTTAGTGCTGATTTGTTGATCAACTCGATAAACCAATCCATGATGAATTTTCACTAGAGTCCAAAGGTTGGATGGGAAAACGGTCTCAAGACCGTTTGGAGCTCATCCAAACGGTCTCCAGACCGTTTGGTGGTCACCCAAGACCGTTTGGAGGTCTAGGGTTGAGTATGGTTAGGTGTTTGAAGGTCTAAAGGTACCAAGCTGTTAAACAATGTAATGCTGATTTGGTGATCAATCCAATGAACCAAACCCTAATTGGATTGCTTATATTTGAGTGATATGATGGGAAAACGGTCTCAAGACCGTTTGGAGGTCATCCAAACGACCTCAAGACCGTTTGGGGTCAGGTCATACCCAATTTGGATGATGGTTCAATGGTTTCAAAGCAACTAGTCTTACATTGATTAGTGTTGTTGAATCATCGATTCCAAACCCTAATTCAATTGAATCAAACCTTAATTGATGATCAATTGAGGGTCAATTGAGAGTCAAATCAGTTTAAGGTTGACCTATTAAACTCAATTGAAGTATGAGGGTAGGTCCAATTGATGATTGGTTCCATGAATTCAATGATTGAAGGAATCAACATTGAAAATCCTAATTCAATTGGATACCTTATGTAATGGAGGTCCAATGTGATTGAATCTCTTGAGAGTAGAGATGATGAATCATCCATTGATCCAATGATGATTAGTAATGATAATCAATGAAGGTACAAAGGTTGAAACCCTAATAGTACCTAAGTGATTAGTGCCAATTAAGGAATGAACCCTAATTGCTTATAAGAACAATGTCTTAGTACACTATGTTAACCATAGTTGTATATACTTGATTGAAGGGTTGATGTAACCTAATCAAGTTGATAGGATGATGGAAAGGAATTCATACATGAGTATTGATCATGTGATGAATAGGGTATGATCCTTAATAAAGAGATCATGTGAACCCTAATTGAGGTTGATTCCATGTAAACCCAAATTGAGGGTGATGCCATGAGAAACCCATGTTGGGATGAATAGTAAACCCTAATTTTAGGCAATATGATGAGAAAGCCTAATGAAGGGTGATGTTATATGCAATCCTCACCCTAATGAAGTATGATAGTATGGGAAACCCTAATCCTAATAATGGAATGGTTACTAATATACTAATGGGGGAAATGCCTAAAGTGATTGATTGTAGATACCCTTATAGCAAGTAATGCTTTAACTTGAGATGAGTCCATATCATTAAAGATAGTTGGACCATTCTTATGTGTGACCTATGCACTTCATGGTAAGGGTGATAGGTTAATGGATTAAAGGATTAAGATGGGAAATACCTTAATCCAAGATAATATGATAACTTAAGGAAGTTGAAAGTGATGAGGAAAGTGATATATCAATATGTGATAAATATCACTTTTAGCATTACACGATTGATATAGTTCAATACCTGGAATAGTTGCACAGGATTAGCATAGTCTAATACCTGGAATAACATCTGCACAGGATTGGCTAACTCCCAATACCTGGAATGATAACACAGGATTGGCTAACTCCCAATACCTAGAATGCATAGGATTGGCTAACTCCCATTACCTGGAATGATACCACGGGATTGGCTAACTCCCAATACCTGGAATGATAACACAGGATTGGCTAACTCCCAATACCTGGAATGATAACACATGATTGGATAACTCCCATTACCTGGAATGATAACACAGTATTGGCTAACTCCCATTACCTGGAATGATAATACAGGATTGGCTAACTCCCAATACCTGGAATGATAACACAGGATTGGCTAACTCCCAATACCTGGAATGATAACATAGGATTGGCTAACTCCCATTACCTGGAATGATAACACAGGATTGGCTAACTCCCAATACCTGGAATAATAACACAAGATTGGTTAAATCCCAATACCTGGAATAATAACATAGGATTGGCTAACTCCCAATACCTGGAATGCACAGGATTGGCTAAACTCCAATACCTGGAATAGTTGCACAGGATTGACATAGATCAATACCTGGAATAGTTGCACAGGATTGGTGCAATCAAATGCCTGGAATATTTATATAGGATTGGTATAGACCAATGCCTGAATAAGACATGATGATGTACACTCTCATGTCCAAAATAACCAAAAATCTGTTTAGCAGATTGGCTAAGGCCAATAAGTTGAAACAAGAATGTCTCATGGGTGACATATCAAGATAATGAGTGTCACAAGAGAAGTTTGACATGATGGTATAATATGGAGGATAAATGATATACATGTTCCTCCTATTCCTTATTAAGAGAATAGTTGATCTATTGTTCTATCATGAATAGTTACAATACTTTAAGACGAGAATGCTTTAAACTATTTATCCTCTGCCTAGTTTTATATGATTAAACTGCAATAACAATGTTTTGGCGGAGAGTTATATCTCCCGCTGGGGTAATTTACAATTTCCTCACCCCTGTGGGATCCAATGTTTTTAGGTGAATAAGCACGGAAGAGAGTGAGAACATCTTGCAGAGGAAGAACATCAGCAACTTCCGGGACAGCAGTGAGATCTCAGGTGGAGATACTGTCTGTCAAGTCATATAGTTTAGAAGTCCTATGTGTCGTCTCTGTACTCTCAGGTCCTCGGAGTTTTTCGTCTGTATTTTTGATATATCAGTCTGAGGTTTTGGCTTGATGCCTCAAGATTTGTATGCTGCCTGCATATATGTTTATAAGGCAGCTGATGATGTAGTCTCTGGAAAGAGATGGTACAGGTTATGTACGTTTGAAACAGAATGTATATGATATACAATGGCATTTGTTGGAAAAGATTTCCTATGTGTGGATCTCTTTGCAAAAAGTTTTAATTTTTAGTGATTTTCGCTAATCCGCTGCTTGATGAACGCTTCCGCATTAGTTAATCTTGTTTTCGCGAGAGAGTCGTCACATCTATGTTCTGGGCAACTACATGATAATATTTGTTTTGCTTAATTAAATGCATTACTGTATCTTTTAGCATCAATCAAGTTACAAGCAAGAATTATATCAAATACTACAAAGAAAAGCATAATTGCATTTATCATATACTTTCATATTCACTTAAACACATAGATCACTTAGAATCTCAAACTCTTATCATCATTATTTCTTGGGTATTCAACCCTTAATTCATCACTGAATATTTTCATCACTTAGCAAATGATCATTACCTCTAGGTCATCAGACTCGAGTATTTATTCACATAGTCCACATAGCTCGTTGAATTTGTATCATATAACATCATAGCTCTTACTTAGCTATGCTCATTACCTTATGATACCTTTATGGTTAATATATCATGTTATCAACAATTTCAAACACGTTTCTTAACCATGAAATACTAAAGAACACATTCTCCCTAATGAATTAGGGTTATACTCAACCAATTAGGGTTTCAAGATTTCATTAACAAAGATTAAGACCTAACTCATACTCCACTCATCTCAGGAATATTATTACATGTTAATCACATAATTATCTTCCCAATCTTAGTTTCTCTCACATCCCCACTAGGATATAGATTACTTAATTCACCTCTTTAAGGTCTACAAGCTTATCATTATCAAATTAAATTAAACTCAGTGTGTCTCAATATTGCATTAATTATATACATCACTTAGACAAGCCTAATGAATTAGAGCATGTCTACTATATTGGGTAGCATGGTGGATAATGTTATGCTATCATGTTTGAAGATGCATATATCATTATAACAAGTATCCATATTAATCATGCGGTGAAACCACACGATCATATCGGGTTTAGGGCATACCCCTTAACACTATATCGTGTAGTCATACTGGGTTAGGTATCACTTTAACTTTTCTCATCTTAAGTCAACCTCATATCATGTATATGTTAGACCATTATTCTCATATCGGTTATAGGGGTATATTGCGTTCTCATATCATGTACAAGAGTACACCATATCAGGCATAACATTATGGCTTTACCACATATCTTTCAAGATAATATTATATTGGTTCTTTGTCATATCAATTTTTATTTAAGACTTCCATATTGGTTTTCCATCATATCGGTTTTCTTCTTGGATTATCATATCAGATTTCATATTTGGTTTACCGTATCGTGTCCCCACATTGGATTTTCCATATCGTGATCCCATGTTGGATATCATATCGTGATCCCTTATTGGATATCATATCGTGATCCCTTGTTGGGTATCATATCGGTTTACATCATAGGTTCACCATATCGGTTTATGTGTTGGACATCATATCGGTTTACCTATCTTAGAGAAACCCCTTTTTCCCTTAACCATTTTATACTTTCAAGGTTCTATTCATTCTCTATGATTACATGATAATCCAAATACTTAGTTACTTATCAACTTATCTCAACATAGTCAGACGTGTTGAGTTTTCAAAGGAAAAGGGTTTCACAACATATCAGATTTCCATATTTTCATCTAGGGCTTTTCCCATATCGTGAAAAGGTATTGATTTACCCTTGTATCATGTATAAGGTTATAGATAAGAATCTTCCATATCGTCCATAGGACCAATTTTACAAAGTATCATCCATATCGGGTAGACCTCTATATTGGATTCCATATCAGTTTTCAAAAAGCCTTCAACCCATATCAGGTTGTTCAATGATGATGTCATAATCATCAACCTCAAGATCCATGTATTACTATTATAAACCATGGACAAAAGTCCTAATTACTTATTGGAACTCATGGTTATATCAATTAATCAAAGGAAATACAAATTTGCAAATAATCAACAAACTGAACAATATTAAAGAATATATAATAATATTCATGGGTTCAAGTTATATAACCCACCTCTCAAGTAGCTTCCAAGCTTCAAGCTTCACTCCTCACATTCTAAGGTTGAAGATGAGCCTTCTCCAAGCTCTAAGACTTGAGCTCCTAGCTTTTGCACGATATCTCCAATCCTAATGGGTGATATCACCTTCTATGACCTATTTGGCCGATATCTCTTATCCTTGGCCGATATCAAACTCTATCACTCAACTCTCCTCACTATGCATGACATAAGAAAGTATGCACAATACAAGAGGGAAGGTTACTAACAAGATTCAAAAATCTTATTAACAACTGAAGGGCAAGGTATTTATATGACGTGGTCAATTATCGCACTAACAAAATCACTTAGGGTTGAAATCCCTAAGTTTTTAACCAAAACCTTGTGCAATAATACCACCCGCAAGCAGACGGGTCTTATCACAGTATAGTTGAGGATCGAATCCCAAGGGACAACATTTTTAAGAATCTTTTACTAGTATAATCTAGTTGAATCAAGACTAATATTTAGAACAAAGTTTGATTTGAGTTTAATTAAACTAAATGCGAGGAAAGTAAAGAGCAGGATTAAAAGTTTATTAAAGATTAATGATATGGAATCGATGGGATGGTCCCGGGTTTCGCCACCACTACACATGCAAACACATCCAATCACAAACATCCATGCAAGATATGACCATCCAAATAGAGCTGCTGCAAAACCCCCCATACGGGCGTCAGGTTTGTGTAAGCATCACCTTAGGTATCAGATGTCTCATCACCATCCAGATCACATACTTATGGCTCCAAAGATACAGATATCCAACTGAAGCTGCGGCCCCCCCTTAGCGGGCGTCAGGCACACAGAAGCATCATCGTGGGCTAGATGTCTCGTCACCTCACAGATCACACACTTAGGACTTCAGGGAATCCCATCTGATTTCTCATCAGGGAGTCAACGACGTTAATCGACATTCAAATCCTACATATTGAAGTTCACACAACATAGGAAAAGAACAAGATAAATGCAAGAAGGTGATCAATCCACAAGCACACATCAACGATTAACGAAGAAATAAAAAGTTATATACATGACATGGAACGTTTAATGAAAAGATATATAAGCATGGGCAACGGGGCTAGTCCCCACACCCCAACAAAAGGAAACTACTCGCTCATGGTGAGAGAAAGAAGAAGAATAAGATAGAGAGAAGATTCCGCCATGACCATGGTGGAGAAGATGATTGTAGCTCAGTGGACAAACGGTCTTCTACACAACGTAGGGGCAGATCTGGACGAGGAGGGAAGAACACCAGAACAGACGGGAAAGATCTTCTCTTTCCACCTTCTCTTTCTTCTTGTAGTCCTCGCTCGCAGTAGGTGGAGCAGCTCATGGATGTGATGGCGGTGTAGGCATGGTGTGGATGCAACAGATCTAGATCTAGATCTGGACGGGGTGGCTTGCAGATCTTATTTTCCACTTCAGATCTGGGTGAACGAGGTGCAAGACCACCACAAAGGCAGGCTCTTGGCTGTGGAGATCGTCTCCTTAGGCTCAGGGAAGACCTGCAGCCTAACGGTGTCTGGAGATCATCCCTAAATGGTTGGGGGTTGTGTTCTATTAATAGGCAGGCTGGCACTGACTTACTTTCGCGATCTTGATAATTTGCAGTAGGTTGCGGCTTTTGAACTTTCACTGATCTCGGTCGCGATTTCTTTTGGTTGCGGTCTTTGGTCGCGGTTCTTTGGTCACGATATTTGGTTGCGATTATTTGGCCGCGATCTTCTCCGTCTTGGCCAGCATAGGAGGTCGCAGTTAGCAGTAATTGTGATCGCATTTTTCATGTTGCGGTCGCGATTCTTCTCTTTTTGACTGCGGTCGCAATTTTGATGCCGCAGTCGCGGTTCTCATGCTACGGTCACGGTTCTCCTACACTTCCCACACTGGCACACATAGAGCGATGTTCAATCCTACAATGGAGACGAAATAGATTTGATCAATACTCTAGATAATGATATGGAACTGAGGAAAATTATATATGAGCATATTCAAGGGGTGAATGTGAGCTTTCGGTGCCAAACTGGGCCAAAAATGGTGACTAAAACTAAGATGAAAATGTGTTCATCAAAACACCCCAAACGTAAACGTTGCTCGTCCTTGAGTAATACAAAATCTGAAATAGTCACCAAACAAATACTTTCAACTCGTGTGATTGCCTCATCTTCACATCACAATTGTTTCTTTTCTGCTCAGTATGACTAAGCATCTCAACTTCCTGAGACCACAGAACACATCTTACAATATCTTCATTCCTGAGTTCGTTTCTCAAACACACTTCCTCTCCACTTTTTTCAACATCAAGCATGTCAAAGAGTTTTGTAAGAGTCTAGAGACACCCGCAGAACAACAAGTGTGCACCTGATTTGACACTGGTGTTTTTGGGAATTTGGTAGGCGTAGGCATTCATTGTGCCTTTAGGTGGAAAAGGGAGTGAAGGGTGGTATGGAAGGAAGAAATAAATCTATCATCTATTCTACTCGAGATTTTTATTATATGATTGCAATTTTATTGATTGCATATATTTTTTTGGTGCAAATCTCTCCTCTATTTGACTCAAGATTGTATTTTTTGTGTGCACATTGGCATCTTTTCTTGGTGGTACGCCCTTATTACATAGCGAGGGGTATGGAAGAAGCAAATAAAGAGGGAGGAGGTGTGCCACCCCGAACTTAGGGTTTGGAACTATTTGGGTTGTTTTTGTTTCTTTTTGATGGATGGAGGGGTGAGAAGATGATGGAAGAAGTGTAGAAGAGAGTACATATCAGAATGCAACTTGATTTACAATTCAGTGCACCGGGTTGTTCTCCTTATCATACTCTGCCCAAATAATGACTTGATGTGGATCCGGTGGAGATTCCATGCTATTGTTCCACTAGTCAGTTAGGAAGCACAATGTGTTTGATCCCTCTCAGTTCGACAGATACTTGCCACTTTTACTGATCATGATGTTAGGATTCATAAGCTTCACACAGTGATTTCTAACCATTGGCTAGTTTCAGAAATTGTCCCCCTCGAGGCTTCGCTTTGAATAAGCAGGGTATAATGATTCAAAACTACATGGAAAAATGGGATAGCCAGCTAGGTAATGGCTTTGATTGAAACAAAAGCGTCAAAACTGCAGCAAGTTTCTATACATCTTCTTTGAGAACTTTAAAATTTTTGAAATTTTTTGAAAAATTTTCTCAAAATTGCAACGATGAAATATTAAGTCTAAAATAGGTAGGAGAGGGTGGAAAGTAAAGTATGTACCACCCACCCTCCACCCTAAACTTAGAAATTTGCTCGTCCTGAGCAAACTCTAAATCTGAGATGGAGGGGAAAACTCATGTTGGTTCGACCATCAAATGTGGTTGCATTCCAATCAGCGTGTGTCCTCCATCTGAAATCTCAAAAATGAAAATTATCAGGATGTAAGATTGCATCTTGCGATGCATTGTCTACCATGTGCAAAATTGTCTAATTTAAAATTGAAAATAAAAACTAAGCTAAGGATTGGGTTGCCTCCCAACAAACGCCTTTGTTTTATGTCATTTGCTCAACTTGATTTCTTCAATTTTCTAGTAGATATGTCGGTTTGGATAGATTCATCGATTCATCAGTGCTAGTATCAGCTGTGGTGAAATATCTTTTCAAGAGTTGGCCATTTGCCACAAAATCGCCTAACTTCTCACTCTATAAGGTGAATGCACCATGTGGATAGATGCTTTTGACAATGTATGGTCCAGACCAGCGAGAACGGAGTTTCCCTAGGAATAACCTCAGTCTCGAGTTGAATAGTAGAACTTGGTCACCCACTTGAATGTCCTTCCTCTTGAGATGACCATCATGCCAAAGTTTCATGCATTCCTTGTAGATTCGTGCATTCTCATAAGCTGTCATCCAGAGTTCTTCTAACTCTTGAAGTTGTAGAATCCTAGCTTCACCAGCTTTCTTAATGTCAAAATTTAGCTGTTTTATTGCCCACCATGCTTTAAGTTCTAGTTCCATGGGCAGGTGATATGATTTTCCATAGATGAATCTAAAGGGTGTTGTTCCAAGAGGAGTTTTGAACGCGGTTCGATAAGCCCATAAAGCGTCATTGATTTTCACCGACCAATCCTTTTGATTGCGTCCTACTGTCTTTTCTAGGATAGCTTTGAGTTGACGGTTTGAAACCTCTACCTGCCCACTTGTTTGTGGGTGGTAGGGGGAAGCTACATTGTGTGTAACAACATATTTCCTTAATAGTGCTTTGAAACTTCTTTCCAGAAAATGAGAACCTCCATTGGATATCATAGTGTGTGGGACTCCAAAATGGGGAAATATAATGTCTTTGAACATCTTGATAACTGGTTTGGAATCACTAGGGACGCTTGGTATGGCCTCTACCCATTTAGAGACATAATCAACCGCGACTAGGATGTAGGAAAATCCATGTGAGGATGGGAATTGACCCATGTAGTCCACTCCCCAAATATCAAAAATATCGACTTCTATCCAAAGCTTGAGTGGCATTTCATCTCTTTTCGTAATGTTACCCATTCTCTGACACTTGTCACATGATAGAACAAAATTGTATGCATCTCTGGATATGGTTGGCCAAAAGAATCCACATTGCAAAATCTTCAGAGCAGTTTTCTTAGAACTCATATGGCCTCCAACTGGGCCTGAGTGGCATTGATCTAAAACAAGATGAGCTTCTTCCTCAGCTATACAACATCTGTAGAGACCATCAGCATAGAGCTTGAAGAGGTACGGTTCATCCCAGTGATATTGCCCCCACATCATGCATGAATTTCTTTAATGCATTTCCAGTACATTCGGGGTGGATGACACCAACGACAAGGTAGTTCACATAGTCCGAGTACCAAGGCATATCTTCTGAGACTTTCATAAGCTGGTCATCTGGAAGAGAATCGTTAATTGGGATCCTTTCACTATCCAGGGTGTGGATACGACTCAAGTGGTCAGCCACAACATTCTTTGTACCTTTCTTATCGCACTAACAAACTCACTTAGGGTTGGAATCCCTAACGTTTTAACTAAAACCTTGTGCAATAATACCACCTACAAGAGGACGGGTCTTATCACAGTATAGTTGAGGATTGAATCCCAAAGGACAATGTTTTTAAGAATATTTTACTAGTCGAATCTAGTTGAATCTAGACTAATATTTAGAATAAAGGTTGATTTGAGTTTAATTAAACTAAATGTGAGGAAAGTAAAGAGTAGGATTGAAATTTGATTAAAGATTAATGATATGGAATCGTTGGGATGGTCTTGGGTTTCGGCACCACTACACATACAAACACATCCAATCACAAACACCCAGGCAAGATATGACCATCCAAATAGAGCTGCTGCATAACCCCCCATACGGGCGTCAGGTTCACGTAAGCATCTCCTTAGATATCAGATGTCTCGTCACCATCTAGATCACATACGTACGGCTCCGAAGATATAGATATCCAACTAAAGTTGTGCTCCCCCCTAGCGGACGTCAGGCACAGAGAAGCATCACCATCGGCTAGATGTCTAGTCACCTCACGGATCACACACTTACGACTTCAGGGAATCCCATCCGATTTCTTATCAGGGAGTCAACCGCGTTAATTGACATTCAAATCCTATATATTGAAGTTCACACAACATAGGAAAATAATAAGATAAATGCAAGAAGGTGATCAATCCACAATCACACATCGACGATTAACGACAAAATGAAAAGTTTTATACATGTCATGGAACGTTTAATGAAAAGACATATAAGCATGGGCAGCGGGGCTAGTCCCCGCACCCCAGCAAAAGGAAACTACTTGCTCATGGTGAGAGAAACAAGAAGAACAAGAGAGAGAGAAGTTTTTGCCATGAGCATGGTGGAGAAGATGATCACAGCTCGATGGAGAAACAGTCTTCTACACAACGTCGGGGAAGATCTGGACAAGGAGGGAAGAACAACACAGCATATGGGGCTAATCTTCTCTTTCCACCTTCACTTTCTTCTTGTAGTCCTCGCTCGTAGTAGGAGCAGCTCGTGGACATGATGGTGGCGTAGGCATGGTGTGGATGCAATAGATCTAGATCTGGATCTAGATCTAGATCTAGATCTGGACGGGGTGGCATGCAGACCTGAGTTTCCACTTCAGATCTGGGTGAACGGGGCACAAGACCACCACGGAGGCAGGCTCTTGGCTGTGGAGATCGTCTCCTTAGGCTCAGGGTAGACCTGTAGCCTAACGACATTTGAAGATCGTCCCTAAATGGATGGGGGTCGTGTTCAATTTATAGGCATGCTGGCACCGACTTACTTTCGCGACCTTGGTAATTCGCAGCAGGTCGCGGCTTTTGAACTTTCAATGATCTCGGTCGCGATTTCTTTTGGTCATGGTCTTTGGTCGCGATTCTTTGGTCGCGATCTTCTCTGTCTTGGCCAGCAGAGGAGGTCGCAGTTAGCATTAATCACGGTCACAATTTTTATGCCGCGGTCGTGATTCTTCTCTTTTCGACTGCGGTCGCAATTCTCATGCCGCGGTCGTGGTTCTTCTCTCCTTGACCACAGTCGTGGTTTTCATGGTGTGGTCTTGGTTCTCATGCCGTGGTTGTGGTTTTTATGCCGCAGTCATGGTTCTTCTCTCCTTGATCGCGGTCGCGGATCTCATGGATCAAACCCACCACCACGGGGGGGGGGGGGGTTATTAGTGAGGGTCAAATGGCCTGAATCGATGAATCCTCTGACTAATGAGGATGCTTTCTAATGAAGGATATGTCCATCAAAAAAGGGTGCAAAATATTGAAAGTTTCTTGAGCGGGACCACCGTCTCCTACACTTCCCACACTGGCACACATAGCGTGATGTTCAATCCTGCAATGGAGACGAAATAGATTTGATCAATACTCTAGATAATGATATGGAACTAAGGAAAATTATATATGAGCATATTTAAGGGGTGAATGTGAGATTTCAGTGCAAAACTAGGCTAAAAGTGGTGACTAAAACTAAGATGAAAATGTGTTCATCATTATACCAGAGATTTATGGAAAAGAGTGTAAGTGGTGTCATTAGCTTAAGCTACTACATGCCACCTAGCCATGCATGGTCGACACATACATTTGCATACAATCCATTATTATCTTTCCATGCAAAAACAAAAATTCAAGGATAATGTAGAGGATAAGGGTCGGCTCTTGAGTTATCTTCTAAGGCAAGTCTTCTTCCACTCACTATATTATAATATTCAACTCATTCTTTTCCAAGACAAGTTACAAACCGATTCATATCTCTTCTTTAAGTGTCTTTCCCATCATGGGACAAACTAAGACTCCACAAAACTGATAGGAGACTCTCTTCATGGCTCTATGTCCGACAGGGACTTCCACTCTAAGTCCTCAACTCGATATAGCTCATATGTATAGCTTTCAACTTATGTATTTTCTTGGTCTCTTCATTATTAAGAGTGCTAACACTTTAAGGTAATTCAAACATATTGTCTCCTTATTTCTATCTCCCCTAGATAATACTAGGTAAGAGTAAAAACAATCTAGAGGTGGTAATTTACACATTAACCCTACATTTTGTATATATTGAAATTTGTACCACAATTGATGCACCAAGCACTTAGCATTACTTACACAAGTTCTCACTTAGAATTTAGGCTTTGCACAAGCCAACACTTAGCATCATATCCTTTTTCATGATATAAAAACACTTATAATTCGTTCAATCATGTAACATTTGCAATATATCCCCTCATCTTGGGTAAATTGCACTTTTCACTTAGATTATCATATAATGCACACATAGTTTGCATATAAGCTCAAATTTGAAAATAAACTTCACAAAGGTCCTTAATTACTTTTCGAAAGATAAGAACAAGTTTGTAATTAACATACTTAAGCAAAACATCTAGGGTTAGGTCATAACCCAGGTCAGGGGTCTTACAACTTGATTGATCTCATGGTTGGCCATTCCAGGTAACCAACATAAATCATCTAATTAGGAGTTATATTTTCACTTTCTCGTACCCCTAAAACGTATTGGATACTAGGATTCCTTACCTTAGTATCCATTATATGTTCCAAAAACACATCACATCCTCATCATTTCCATCTCTCTGTTGTTATTTACCAAAGCCAAACATACAAAAGGATCTTTATTTCATCTTGGGACATTACATATTACACATATTTTTATCTTAGAATCAAATTCCAAGACTATATGATACTTTTCTAAGTATCCATCAAAAGATCACTTCTAACTCATGCACATCAAGTGTCCTCAGACTCACTTTATTTCCATGTCCCTAAAAGGAAAGAACACAAAGAAACATATTCCTCTTATCACCCCATCATCACCCAGGGTTGTTTATCAAAGAGAAGAGATTATCATCTCCTCTGATTATTGCATGAACTTCTAACTGTTCATGAGTCAATTACTCTTGTTTCATCCTAGGTTCCTTGCCATCAACATAGGAATTGTAATGGTGATTACATGTCATCACTCCTTTCTTTGTTATTATCTAACATGTTCATGAACATTTTATGATTTTATCACATTTCTCATTTTCACATTATGGAAGAGATCATTATCCTTCACATATTCTTTATTTGAACATGGATCGTCTTCCTTGTTCCCTTTCACTTATCATGAGAATTATACTTTTTACTTTCTCATACTCACAAGTTGATCTGAGATAATCTCAGATTCCATTTTATTGCACTTAGGATGTGATAAAAATATCAATGCCTTATTTCCAGTTTTGTTATACTCACTAGATTGTCTCAAAATGATTACTTGATCAGAGTAATTAGAAAGATAACAATCTAAGAGTTCTATACTTACCCTACCTTTAATAGTTGAATATCTGGCCAAGGTATACAAGTACTGAGGTTAGGTAGTATGCACCTTGTTTGTATCATATAGACATATACCTTACTTTTCATATCAACCAAGTCCCACGACTTAATATCCCCAGATTTCTCTAGGAATCTCATTTACATCTCTGCCTCTTTTATATGGACAAAAGCAATTATAAAGCATTTAAAAGAATACTGAACAGAATATAAATTGTAGTTCTCATCATTTCTTCCCCATGTTCCCATAGGAAAACCAAATGGAAGTCAACAATAGTAATCCTTCTTATGATTATCAAATAAAATCAAGAGAAGACATATCAGAATGAAAAAGCTCCATCTGACTGTCACATCGTGTGGTCATCTACCACTTCAGGTTGACTCAAAACATAGAGTCTAGTTGTTTCATGTTGTTTCTTTTGCCTTTTTACACCATTAGGTTGTAACTTTCATAAGCCATGTCGAGTCTATCTCGGTTGTTGGGTCATTTCCTCCCTTCTTTTTGAATAAAAGGGTTTAGTATGCTTAACATGTCCATGTCTTGTCCTCGTACCATAGTCTTATCGGTCTTATTACTGATGTAGAAGCTAAGTCAGGAGTTCTTACAGGTGAAAATTTAGGACTTTTGCCTTTACTTAGTAACTACTGCCCTGGTGCACTAGGCATATATTGCACTGGTGGCACCAAAAACTTTGGCTTTTTAGAACAACTAGGCAAAGTCTCTAGAATTGTAGAGACCATTCCTTAATTCTCACCGTATTTCCCCTCCTTGGACATTGCCATCACAGATGTACTATCTGTCTATACTTATTGCAAAGTCTATTTTCTTGCCATATGTTAATCCTTTCCACATTTTCCACTATTCCAACATGACTATGTCATTCAGGAACCCTTTCAGAACCCAAAGTTTCTGCATTGAGGATTGGTAACCTAGGTTGTAATGCTAGTATCTAGTCTACTGTATGCATCATTGTTGTCCTATCCTACCCAACAAGAGCATAAAAAAGCATGATTCTTTAGTCAATATGGGAATTCTCAGGCACTCGTTCTTCTCTTGCCTACTCCCTTGCACCCTCTCCTGGTGTAACAACATTGCTCTTAGCAATGTGTTCCTCGTGTTCTCCAGTCATTTTTAAAACTTTACTCTATCTTCTGCATAAGCAGAAGTCACTATAAGATATATTGGAGGACACTAGAACAGACTCAACGCCTTAGTCTTGTGTCTCTGTAGACTCAGTGAACCTTGAGCTCTGATACCAAACTTGTAACGACTACCACCAAAACGATAGCCAAATCGTTACTAATTATGTGGAATAATCATAATCAGTGGATTAATAAAAATCACTAAAAATTAAAACCATTTTTGCAAAGAGATCCATTTCAAAACTTTATATGCATCGGGGTTCACATTGTACATACATTGTACCATCTCATCTCGAGGTTAACATATAACAGTTACTTTGTCAAAACATATACTAAAGCAACATCAAACCTCAAGGCATATAAGATAAAATTTCATATTGTTCATAAAACCATCACGTTCTAAATTCAAGGACCTGAGGGTACAGAGACGACACATAGGACTTCTATCTATAAGACATGATAGACAGTACACTCAACCTGAGATGTTACTGCTACCCCAGCTGTTGATCCTCCTCTGTAGAAAGGTCTCTACCTCCTTGTGTACGTCCACCTAAAAATTGAGGATCCCACGGGGTGAGACAATTGTCCCAGTGAGAGATATAACTCTCTGGAAACCATATTATTATCATAGATAAGCATTATAAAACTAAGCAGAGGTTCTTTTATATTAACAAGCATGATTAATCATTGTATGAATAGGACAAAGTAATCTCTTTACTTAAGAAAAATGATGCATTTACCCATGGTAGAGTAATAAACCATCTATCTAATTTACAAGGAATGTAAAGAAACATAAATAACATCTATCAACTAAGATGTATAGCTGAAGTGTACATCAACCAATGTTTTCCGTATTCAATCCTTAAACAAATATGCTATACGGCTGATTACATTTTACAATCACACTTATACCCTGAGGAGATGAAGTATACCATTCATGCTCCGATCGACCACTAACTTCTCACAAGTCGGTACCATACAAGGTCAATGACAGAGCTGGCTGCCAAGACCTCTGTCGTCCCAGTTAGTATGAGACCACTGGTAGTGACATCTCGTGTCAATCTGCAAATAGAGCATGCCAGGGTATAGTGGCATCTTCGCTCAGAGCTACAGCCGCAACATGCACTCTCTTAGGGGAACACTAACTAACAATCGTCCCCAGTTATTGAGTCATGGCATATAGCCATACTCTGAGCCACGGGCCAATTCACCGTGCTCAATACTGAGTCTATGACCATAGTCGCACTCGAGCCAGGATATGGCATATAGCCAAATCCCCATTTATTTCAAGTTCGTAAGGGGATCAACACACATATGGTCGTCCAAGCTTAGACCCCCACATTTTCAAAAATATGCACTCCAGGTTATCCCATGGGAAAAACCCGTTTCACCATGAAGCAATTCCTGATGATGATGGATCTATGGTCAGGGCAGCATTTTATGATTTCTAATGATATATGAAGTGTATTACAATATTCTTTTAGCATCAAACAAGTTATAATCATCAATCATAAACAAATGCTACAAAGAAAGGTGTAATAAATCTATCAAGTACTTTCCTAATCTTTGGAACACATTTAGATACATGACACTGGGGATCTCGTCCCTTATGATATTATTGGGGATTCTTATCCCTTAATCATTATCATCATCATGATTATATAATCTGGGTATTCAACCCTTAGTTCATTACTAAACAATGTCACCTCTTATCAGATAACCACTACCCCTAGGTCCTCAGACCTAGGTTTATATATCACACTTGTTGCACAAGTATTTCACATGGCTCACAAGGCCCATTTAAACATCTTGTCACCTCTCACTAGGCAACAACTATTCACATGTCTCACAAGGCCCATTAAACATCTTGTCACCTCTCACTAGGAAACAACTATACATATGGCTCACGAGGCCCATTAAACATCTTGTCACCTCTCACTATGCAACATATATACATATGGATCACAAGGCCCATTAAACATCTTGTCACCCCTCACTAGGCAACATATATCTTTCAGGTAATCAGACCACATAAACATTATACTTGTTATACAAGTATTTAACATGTTTCAAAAGGCTTATTCAATAAGAGAAATACAACCTGCCCATTATTAGGGTCAGGGTTTCCCTTTATAGCCGAAAAGGGTTTCAAATTAATATTAACAATCCAAACCCTAATTCATTGCTCCACACATATAGGAGCATATATTAATATCATAAGTATTCAATCATACTTATTTATTCTCATCATTTATCATTAAATGATTAACAACATAAGGTATGAATTTCTCTCTCATCCTCACTAGGATATTGATTATATCATACTTTATTAACTTGGATGAATCCTTTCTCAAGGTATGTTAGCCTACACTTATCAATGTGCATTAATCTCATTACATCTTAATGTAACAATTGACATGACATACTCCATGTGTTACTCATCCAAGTATATTGGATTTAAGGTGCATCAAAGTGTATCAACCTTGAGGTGCTAAATGTGATATTTATCATACCTTGGTGTATCACTTCCTTCATCACTTTTAACTTACTTAAGCTCATCAACTTATCTTGTATTAGGATATTTCCCATCCTAATACTGTATGCACTAGCTCATCACATTTTTCATGTAGTGTATTGGCCATAAGTCACACACTTGAATTATCCTACTATCATCAAGTGATAAGGACTCATATCAAGTGAAGGCATTGTTGACATAGGGTTGACCATTATCAACCACTTTAGGTGTTTCACCTATCAAGGTATTAGCCACACCATTACTTGGTGTTACACTCATCACTCCTAAGAGTGTTTTACCCTCACCTTTACAAGGTGTATCAAGTTGAATCTTGTATGTTAAGTTGAACACATGTATTGGGTTAGTTGTATATTAAGCTAGACATCATCATATCCCTCATACCCTTACCCATCAAGATATCAACCTTACCAATCATATGGTGTATCACCTTCACCATACATGGGTGTAACATCCTCACCTCACTTGAAGATATTGGCCACACCATACTTTAGTGTATTGGCCATCACATGTTCTAGGGTATTAACCACCTTACCGCTTTTGTCATCTAGTGTATTGGGTTACCCACCATATTGTTTAAGAGATGTGTGCTCAACACCATATCGTCCAAGAGGTGTATGCTTAACCCAATATCGGTTTAGAGGTGTATGCTTGCTTACCATATCACCTTAGAGGTGTATGCTTGCTTATCATATTGGGTAAGAGGTGTATGCTTGCGCACCATATCGGGTAAGAGGTGTGTGCTTGCTCACCATATCACTTTAGAGGTGTATGTTTTCTTACAATATCACCTTAGAGGTGTATGTGTGATTCACACCATATCAGGCAAAGAGGTGTGTGTGTGCTTCACACCATATCGGGAAAAGAGGTGTGTGTTTGCTTCACACCATATCGGGCAAAAAGGTGTATGCTTGACCTCATATCATGCAAAAGTTGTATACTACATTACCATATCATGAAAGGAAGTATAAACTCATATCGATATCATTTTAGTGGTGTAGGTGCATCACCATATCGGTTTAGAGGTGCTTGCTTATGTGCTTGAACCTGATATCACTTTATAAGGTGATACCATCATATTCAAGCTCTAGAAATTCGTTCTACTTGTTCTAGTACAAGGATAACATGTCTAAGAAACTACTAGAACTCATAGATATATCAAGTATTAAAGAAAATTTTGGAATTGAAAGTAGATCATCATGTATAGCAAGAAAGAGGGTGAATAATAACATGTTTGGGTTCAAGTTAAATAACCTGCCTTAAGAACATCTTCAAAGATCCAAGCTCCAAATCTCCACGTTCCTAATGGTTGAAGATGACTTATAAAAATTCCAAGGCTTGTTAACAACTCCTTCATATACAAGAAATCACCATAGTTAAGAACTTGGTGAAGAAGAAAAGAAAGGAAGATCATAACCCTAGATCCATGCTTCAATCCAAGGTTGAAGATGATCATGGCCTCACCTTAGGGTTACGATTTGAGCTCCTTCTTGCTTCTTAGCACATTGCACGATACCTCACTACTTATGCACGATATTCCCTCACTTGTGGCTGATTTTCCTTCACTTGTGGCCAATATCACTTCATTTGGCCGATATCAACTTGCTATGGCCGATATCAACATGCTATGGCCGATATCACTTGCTATGGCCGATACCCAAGGCCCTATGCATGATAACACTTCACCTATGCATGATACCAAGACTCTATGCATGATATCTAAGATCAAGGAGGTGGTAGGATTCAAACAATTTCACTAAGGGGTGAAAGGAAGGGTATATATACTTGAGGTTCATGGGAGAGAGTGTAAGAGGTGTCATCACCTTACTATAAGTAGGTGCCACATGGCCATGCATGGATTGACATATCTACTTGCATGCATTCCATATTTATCTTGACATTCAAAATAAAAAAATGGAGGATAATGCAAGAGATAAGGGTCGGCCCCCTTTGGTTATCTTCTAGGACAAGCCACTTCCACTCATATTATTATATTCACAATTCAATGCAACCTTTCCCAAGGAAAGTTACAAGCCGATATCCATTGATTTATTGAGGTTCTTAGCTCGTTTTTGCAAATTCAAAGAGTTAACAACATTATATTGGGGTCTCCACTTTGGCTCCTTGACCGATAGGGACTCCCATTAAACACTACAACCCGATACACTCAATACAAGCTCAAATTAGGGTTTCCATTCAACCCCTTTCTTGGTCTTTTCATCACCAAGAATATTACTACTCATAAATGATTCAAACATGGTTTATCATTCATTATATATCCTATAAATGATACATAGAGGAATTAGGAACACTCTAGAGGTGGCAATTTGAATATCAACCCTACATTTTGGGTAATTTACAATTTGTACCAAAATTGGTGCACAAGGTACTAGCATTATTCAAACAAGTTCAAACTTGGCATTTAGGCTTTCTACAAGCCACAAATTAGCATCATTCTCTCTATTATGATGCTAAAACATTTAAGGCACATTCAACATGTGACATTTTGCATTATAACCCCTCATCTTGGGTAAATTGCACTTTAGTCCAAAACAAGGGAACATTGCTCAAACAACATTCAATCAGGACCAAACTTAAAACATAAGTGTGTCACATTATAAAAAAACACCTTATAGGATTATATTAAAGTTCTAATCAACTTACTTATCCAAAAAATAGGGTTAACTCATAACCCAACTCGGGGTCATTACAGGGGTGTGGGGTTTCAAGATATATAGGGTTTCATATCACCATATTGGATTTCATCACCATATCGGGTTAGAGGTGCTTCAACCCGATATCAGTTTGTGCCCTGATGATGCCATCATCATAAAGCTCTATATTTTCATTCCTTACTATTCTAGTTCATGTACAACAGTCCTATTCAACAATTAGAACTCATAGATTTATCAATTATTCAAGAAAACTCAAAATTGAAAGTAGATCATCAAGTATAACAAGATTGAAGGTGAATAATAACATGATTGGGTTAAAGTTATATAACCCACCTCAAGAACAAATTCAAATATCCAAGCTCCAAATATTCACATTCCCAAGGTTGAATATGAACTTATCAAATATCCAAGACTTGTTTACAACTCCTCTATATGCAAAGAATCCATAGATAAGAACTTGATGAAGAAGAAAAGAAAGGAAGAATCACAACTTGAGATTCATGCTTCAACCAAGGTTGAAGATGACCATAGATTCACCTTAAGCTTAAGGATCGAGATCCTCCTTGCTCCTAACTACTATTCAAAATATCTAAGAGAAATAGGGTTGTAGGATTCAAAACGTTTCACTAGTAGGTGAAAGGAGTGGTATATATAATTGAGGTTCATGAGAGAGAGTGTATGTCACGACCTTCCGTCTAATAATAACACAACCATAGAGGATGCATTGCACATATTGGAGATCATGACAAATTGTGAACTGATATCATTAAATAAGCAAAATCCATAGAATAGAAGAGATAACCACAAGGGTGCCTTATTACAAGCCATAAACAAAAGACTCTAAGTCCAACATAAAAGAGTTCAAGGAATGAAACTCCAACATAACGTAACTAAAAGGAACGATAACTATCTAGAATGGCACCCCACCAAGTAGGATTCACGAACTATCCTTGAGCTTGAGTGACGTCCCTGAAGTCTACTTCTTCTCCTCCTCGTCTGCGAACATCTCGTCCCCAGCCCATGCAAGGCAACGTAAAACTATGTGAGTGGCACTGAGCAGTTATATGAGAAGAATAGTATATAATTGAAATAACATGAGGAATAATTTGGAACATAATTACATAATGTATTTAACATGATTACATGAGAACACGATTAACTTAACATGATTTCATAATAAGATTGAATTTTACTTGAGTTGATATAGTTGCTCTCCTGATTTGCACCCACAGTGCTCATAAGGCCATTTAAAGCTCACATAAGGCCAATTAAGGCTCACATAATGCTCCCACAGAGCTCATAAGGCCATTTAAGGCTCACATAAGGCCAATTAAGGCTCACAGAACATGATTGAGAGAACTATATCAACATAACATGATTTATTATACTTGAACATAGTTATCATGATTTCTGGATCAATTAGCATGGCAGTGATTCGTAGTGTTCTAAATGAAAGCATATTCATTAAAATAGTAGAAAACGTAAATTCATAGCATTTGCATGGTTTTCATAAGCATAAATTGAATAATAGCATAGTTGCACTTTATTGAGTAATCATAACCAATAAACAAATAAATTAAACCCATAACCCTAGAATTATGCTCAGTGTGCATGATCCACTCACCTGGTCTTGAGGACAGATCCTAATTGATGTCTTGAGTCTTGATCAACGCTAAAGTCCTGTATGTAACATGATCATAAATTAATTACATGTGATTAACATAGTTTAGTGTTTCTAATTAAATTCGGAAATCTAGGTTGTGATATGGGATTTGGTTATAGGCCAGGGAGATTCCTTGTTCCAAGAGGTTTCCAAAGAATATTTAAACATAATTCTCGAAGGTTAGGATAATAAGTTATATATATATATTTTCTAACTTCTGACCAAACAGGAAGCTAGATAAAAACTAAATAAAATTGTTCTAAAAAAAATCAGGGGATCCATGCGTTCCTCATACTCATGTGTGTGTGACATTATACAACTAAGCATTTATCTAGTTCGAAACATGTGCATCTGATCAAATAAAATATTTTCACAACTTATCCAGAATACACATGTGAATCACAACACAAAAGCTGACATTGTAGAGAAATAAAATTAGTCTGCCTTCTTCTCCAGCCATGGTTTGACTACCTTTTCTGGTGTTTCTAAATACCTCACATGAAAACAAAACTAGGATTAACACCAACATAGACTTGCTCAGCTTTCTGAGCCAATGTACATGCAGAGAGAACGACTGAGACTCAAGATCACCACCCACCATGGCTGAACTACAATATCAGGGATGAAAAACAAGGAATAGAAAATTAGTGCTTCGATCTTGTACTGAAAACTTGGGTTTGACAACAAACCATGGAGTGGGATACTACCTATTGGCTTCCTCATGGTAAAATGGGCACAAAGTACCCTTGTCAAATTCTGGAGAGGTTTAAAGCTGCCAAGTAGTTGTCCTCCATGATAGGATTAGGAGAACAGATCGGAGGTCAGAAAAGCCATTAAAATACATGCCACGCAAAACAAAGGGAATCAAAATGAACTTAAATCGTGCTTTTGTTGAGTCTGAGAAGGCAATTCGAATCTAGGGAGCAACCTACTAATTGTGTGGACCCTCAAGAGCTCAAACGGAAATGCAAAGTACAGGAAAATTAATGGACGAGCTTCAAACTATAGAATACGATTCTGGCTGGGAAAGTACTAAAATAATACAGGTTCATCTCGGTAGGAAAATTTAATAGAACTGCCATAGGTGTTTTTGTTCCCTGAATATCGCCCAGAAGCCTGGGCAGCGAGCAAGCTCTGATGGTTGGGGACTATTTCGCGGGTACAGTGATAGGCTGCTTCGCGAGGACTAACAGTGGAATGCAAAGTTAGATACAGATCTTAAGATGCTTACTGTGTGAGGAATTTGAATGGAATGGCCGAAGAAGCCGGCTCGAGCTCGACGTCTGTGAAGAAGAAGATCCACTCCGTGGCGGATCCTCGCGTGGCTGCAACTGGAATTGGAGGCGAAGGGAGGTTCCTCGAAGGTTGGCCTTGCTTTCTGGGTTTCTAGCTTTCGGTCCGATGGACCCTTCGTGGCCTGGGGATGGTGGCACCGTCAACTGGAGGGGAGAGGGTATTAGGTGTTTTTGTAATAGGTGCTTATAGGGGTCCAGTTAGGGCTTGACAGATTTGTGGTGATCTCCCGATTCTGGTGGCATTGAGATAATTGGAAGTTGTTGAGAGGAGACCGAGAAATCGTCAGGCGAAGGATCGAGCAATAGTTCCCCTCTCTGTGCGAACACTGCGGGAGGTAGGGGACAAAGTCCCTCTCGTCATATCTTCATCTGAAGGTTCTGAAAGAACCCAGTTCACTAAAGCTGTGCATGACGCGCTCACAACCGGACCTTGGAAAAAAATATCTTAGGATAAACACATATATTATCAAGTTGATTAGTCAAAGAAAATGACATTATCTCCTACTTTCTTCCTAATAAAATTTGGAGCCTTTAGGATTATCCAAAAGTAACCAAATTTGGTGGGCAAGCTAATTCGACCATGAGGAATCTAATTACCCAATTAGATTTTGGATAAGAGTTAAGGAAACATGTGTTTTACATTATTACCTACTTTGGGTAATTAACACATTAATAATCATTGAAAAGGAATTTTATTACTAAAATATGAGGGAAACTCTATTATCCTATTATTTACTCATATACAAATCAATGGGATACATTTTACATTTATGTGGGCCAAAACTATCATTTAACCCCTAACTAGTCACCATTGCATAATTATGGTTAGATTTTTTTTGTGCATTATTCATGACATTAATGTGACTAATTATTGATGTAAAAGATTCAATTCAAGGTCCACTTGGCATATTCAGCTCATTTTGGAATATGAATTAAGCATGGTCTCGACTTAAGTCATCATATGAAAAATGACCTCTTTCAACTTAGAGTTTCATCTTTATTAAAGTTAAGAAATTTTGGGATTGGATTTTGAGGGTCGTTACAACCTACCCACCTTATAGAAATTTCGTCCTCGAAATTTTCATGTCATAAGGAGGTTCTACCCACCTTAGGGTTTTACATATATGTACCCTAACTTACTATCTGGTCATAACATTTCATAAGCCATCACTAAGCATAATCATGATATGGTATTAACATGGATAGCCTTTGCAGTATATCCAACATGACTGGTAAAACTTAATGAGTGCATGAGTTTCTAATGTAATTTGAAAAACTAAACCTTACCTTCATCATCCACCATAGCAAAAACCCTAGCTTTCCTTTTCTCTGGGGGACCTGGGTTAGGGTTCTGATCTACTCCTTTCTTTGTAGCTAACCGAGGGCATTTGTCCTTGAAGTGCCCTTCTCCTCCACTGTAGAAGCAAACACCTAAGCCCAATCTACATAGTCCTGCATGGGATTTGCCACACTTGGGGCATGCATCCCTAACTGGGGGCTCCTCAGGGGCCTTGCGCTTCTTGTGATCATTGTGGTTTCGGTCCCGATTGTTGTTGTCGTGATGGTGACGATGTCCATTGTGAGAGTTCTTCTTCCAAGTCCTCCCTGGGTGATCCTCGAGCTCAAGTGCCGCATCTAGGGCTTCCTGCATCGTCTTGTGGCCTCGTCCAGAGAGTGAGTAGCTGAGATCATCCTTGAGACCTCAAATGAACTTCTTAGCTCGCTTCAGCTCAGTCATCTCGGTCCCGTACTTCTGGAGGATGTGAAACTTCATGGCGTACTGGGTGACAGTCATGTCGCCACGTTGTCGCATGTGAAGGAACTCTAACTCCTTCTTTTCCATCATCGCTTCTGACACATAGTGACCCTTGAAAGCCTCTATGAATTCCTCCCATGTGAGTAGCTCTTCATTTGGGTCTCTGGCGTCACGGAAGTTCTCCCACCAAACACGAGCTGGTCCTCTAAGCATATGAGTCCCGAACCTGATGTGGGACTCTTCAGAACAGTCCAAGTCATGGAAGCAATGCTCCAGGTTGCAGATCCATGGCTCAGACTTACCCACAACATCCAACTCTTCTTCTCCCGCAAACGTCTCAGGTTCCACCTTGAGGAAGTCTATTAAGGTGACTTCATTCCTCCTCTGATGACGGCCTCCCATTACATCAGATAAAGCTCTGACCAACATATTGTATGAGAGGGGAGGGTCTTCTCCGTGTGGGTTCTCCTCATGCTCAGAGTCATGATCACTCTCCCCACCAGAATGAGGGGGTGACTTGTCATGTTCAGGGTGACGCTTAGGAGCCATCTGGAATAGGAAAGGAGACTTAGATAAGCACATGGAGTGACACATAAGATTCTACTACAGTGGCCATTCTAGGATTGCTCTGATACCATTTTGTCACGACCTTCCTTCTAATAATAACACAACAATAGAGGATGCATTGCACATATTGGAGATCATGACAAATTGTGAACTGATATCATTAAATAAGCAAAATCCATAGAATAGAAGAGATAACCACAAGGGTGCCTTATTACAAGCCATAAACAAAAGACTCTAAGTCCAACATAAAAGAGTTCAAGGAATGAAACTCCAACATAACGTAACTAAAAGGAACGATAACTATCTAGAATGGCACCCCACCAAGTAGGATTCACGAACTATCCTTGAGCTTGAGTGACGTCCCTGAAGTCTACTTCTTCTCCTCCTCGTCTGCGGACATCTCGTCCCCAGCCCATGCAAGGCAACGTAAAACTATGTGAGTGGCACTGAGCAGTTATATGAGAAGAATAGTATATAATTGAAATAACATGAGGAATAATTTGGAACATAATTACATAATGTATTTAACATGATTACATGAGAACACGATTAACTTAACATGATTTCATAATAAGATTGAATTTTACTTGAGTTGATATAGTTTCTCTCCTGATTTGCACCCACAGTGCTCATAAGGCCATTTAAAGCTCACATAAGGCCAATTAAGGCTCACATAATGCTCCCACAGAGCTCATAAGGCCATTTAAGGCTCACATAAGGCCAATTAAGGCTCACATAACATGATTGAGAGAACTATATCAACATAACATGATTTATTATACTTGAACATAGTTATCATGATTTCTGGATCAATTAGCATGGTAGTGATTTGTAGTGTTCTAAATGAAAGCATATTCATTAAAACAGTAGAAAACGTAAATTCATAGCATTTGCATGGTTTTCATAAGCATAAATTGAATAATAGCATAGTTGCACTTTATTGAGTAATCATAACCAATAAACAAATAAAATAAACCCATAACCCTAGAATTATGCTCAGTGTGCATTATCCACTCACATGGTCTTGAGGACAGATCCTAATTGATGTCTTGAGTCTTGATCAACACTAAAGTCTTGTATGTAACATGATCATAAATTAATTACATGTGAGTAACATAGGTTTAGTGTTTCTAATTAAATTCGGAAATCTAGGTTGCGATATGGGATTTGGTTATAGGCCAGGGAGATTCCTTGTTCCAAGAGGTTTCCAAAGAATATTTAAACATAATTCTCTAAGGTTAGGATAATAAGTTATATATATATTTTCTAAATTCTGACCAAACAGGAAGCTAGATAAAAACTAAATAAAATTGTTCTGAAAAAAATCAGGGGATCCATGCGTTCCTCAGACTCATGTGTGTGTGACATTATACAACTAAGCATTTAGCTAGTTCGAAACATGTGCAGCTGATCAAATAAAAGATTTTCACAACTTATCCAGAATACACATGTGAATCACAACACAAAAGCTGACATTGTAGAGAAATAAAATTAGTCTGCCTTCTTCTCCAGCCATGGTTCGGCTACCTTTTTCGGTGTTTCTAAATACCTCACATGAAAAGAAAACTAGGATTAACACCAACATAGACTTGTTGAGCTTTCTGAGCCAATGTACAGGCAGAGAGAACGACTGAGACTCAAGATCACCACCCACCATGGTTGAACTAAAATATCAGGGATGAAAAACAAGGAATAGAAAATTAGTGCTTCGATCTTGTACTGAAAACTTGAGTTTGACAACAAACCATGGCGTGGGATACTACCTATTGGCTTCCTCATGGTAAAATGGGCACAAAGTACCCTTGTCAAATTCTGGAGAGGTTTAACGCTGCCAAGTAGTTGTCCTCCATGATAGGATTAGGAGAACAGATCGGAGGTCAGAAAAGCCATTAAAATACATGCCACGCAAAACAAAGGGAATCAAAATGAACTTAAATCGTGCTTTTGTTGAGTCTGAGAAGGCAATTCGAATCAAGGGAGAAACCTGCCAATTGCGTGGACCCTCAAGAGCTCAAACGGAAATGCAAAGTACAGGAAAATTAATGGACGAGCTTCAAACTATAGAATACGATTCTGGCTGGGAAAGTACTAAAATAATACACGTTCATCTCGGTAGGAAAATTTAATAGAACTGCCATAGGTGTTTTTGTTCCCTGAATATCGCCCAGAAGCCTGGGCAGTGAGCAAGCTCTAATGGTCGGGGACTATTTCGTGGGTACAATGATAGGCTGCTTCGCGAGGACTAACAGTGGAATCCAAAGTTAGATACAGATCTTAAGGTGCTTACTGTGTGAGGAATTTGACTGGAATGGCCGAAGAAGCCGGCTCGAGCTCGACGTCTGTGTGGAAGAAGATCCACTCCGCGGCGGATCCTCGTGTGGCTGCAACTGGAATTGGAGGCGGAGGGAGGTTCCTTGGAGGTTGGCCTTGCTTTCTGGGTTTCTAGCTTTCGGTCTGATGGACCCTTCGTGGCCTGGGGATGGTGGCGCCGTCAACTGGAGGGGAGAGGGTATTAGGTGTTTTTGTAATAGGTGCTTATAGGGGTCCAGTTAGGGCTTGACAGATTTGTGGTGATCTCCCGATTCTGGTGGCATTGAGATAATTGGAAGTTGTTGAGAGGAGACCGAGAAATCGTCGGGCGAAGGATCGGGCAATAGTTCCCCTCTCTGTGCGAACACTGCGGGAGGTAGGGGACAAAGTCCCTCTCGTCACATCTTCATCTGAAGGTTCTGAAAGAACCCAGTTCACTAAAGTCGTGCATGACGCGCTCACAACCGGACCTTGGAAAAAAATATCTTAGGATAAACACATGTATTATCAAGTTGATTAGTCAAAGAAAATGACATTATCTCCTACTTTCTTCCTAATAAAATTTGGAGCCTTTAGGATTATCTAAAAGTAACCAAATTTGGTGGGCAAGCTAATTCGACCATGAGGAATCTAATTACCCAATTAGATTTTGGATAAGAGTTAAGGAAACATGTGTTTTACATTATTACCTACTTTGGGTAATTAACACATTAATATTCATTGAAAAGGAATTTTATTACTAAAATATGAGGGAAACTCTATTATCCTATTATTTACTCATATACAAATCAATGGGATACATTTTACATTTATGTGGGCCAAAACTATCATTTAACCCCTAACTAGTCACCATTGCATAATTATGGTTAGATTTTTTTTTGTGCATTATTCATGACATTAATGTGACTAACTATTGATGTAAAAGATTCAATTCAAGGTCCACTTGGCATATTCAGCTCATTTTGGAATATGAATTAAGCATGGTCTCGACTTAAGTCATCATATGAAAAATGACCTCTTTCAACTTAGAGTTTCATCTTTATTAAGTTAAGAAATTTTGGGACTGGATTTTGAGGGTCGTTACAGTGTATAAGAGGTGTCATCACCTTATACTAGTAGGTGCCACATGTCCATGCATGGTTGACACATGTACATGCATGCACATATATTTATCTTGACATGCAAAAATATTGAGGATGATCTAGGGATAAGATTTTGGCCATTAGTTATCTTGTTGAGCAAGATATTTCAACTCAACATCACTTTATTCACAAATCGATACAAGTTTTCCAAGGGAAGTTGTAAACCGATATCCATCACCTTCTTGAGGTGCTTAACCCATCATGGCAAAGGAAAAGAGTTGAAAAAACGATATGGGACCTCCTCTATGGCTCCTTGGCTGATAGGTACTCCCATATAATCTCTACAACTCGATACAACTCAATTAGGGTTTCAACTATACAACTCTTCTTGGTCTTCTCATCACCAAGAATACAATCACTCAAATATTATTCAAACATGGTGCCTCTTTCTTTTTCTCTCCTCTATATGATTCCAAGAGAGGGTAGGGACACTCTAGAGGTGGTAATTTTCATATCAACCCTACATTTTGGGTAAATTGCAAATTGCACCAAAACTGGTACACAAGGCACAAACATTATTCAACCAAGCTCCAACATGGAACTTAGGCTTTCTACAAGCCACCCCTTAGCATCATTCTCTCTCTTATGATGATAAAGAACTTGAATTATGTTAAAATGTGACATATTGTAATATAATCCCTCATTTTGGGTAAATTGCAAATTACACCCAAACAATCATATAATGCACAAATAGTTTGCAAATAAGCTCAAACTTAAAAATTAAACTTTCCTTGAGTCTTAATTACATTTTAAAAGATTAAAACAAGTTTATAAATAACTTACTTAAGCAAACTTCCAGGCTTATGGCATAACCCAGGTCAGGGATGTTACACTTTAGCTCTTTCTCCTCTTGTATTTCAACTTCTTCTCTTTTATCAAGTGTGACTTCATGGACTTGTAGATTTCCAATGAGCACTTCAATAGTAATATCACCAAGAGACTTTACTTATTCAATGGAAGTCACCTTGGATTCCTTTCTCTTAGGGAGATTTCTAAGGATCTTAGAGTTGATCTCTCATCTAGCCATAGGATGACCTAGAATCGCAAGACCATTCACAGTGGTGTTGAGCCTTGAGTACATATTAGATATCTTCTACTCATTTCCCATCTTGAAGTTATCAAGAAGCCCTTTGAGAATGTATACTTTGCTTTCCTTCACTTGAGTTGTCCCCTCATAAGTGACACATAGCTTTCTCCATACCTCATAGGTTGTTTCACACAAAGAAATTTGGTTGAACTCAGAGCGGGTCATGGAGGCATATAGAATGTTGATGGCCCTTGTATTTAAGGTTGCTTTCTTAAAGGTAGCTTCATCCCATTCTTCTATCTATGTATCTGGTAGCTTGTATGGATTGTTCACCATTTTCCATAGCTCAAGACTCGATCCTTGGATGTAGAATTGCAGCCTTCTTTTCCAATAGAGGAAATTGGTCCCAGTTAAGATTGTATGTTGATCAAGTATCTCCCTACTTGGTAGTCACCCATCTTCTCCTACTTGTGGAAGTATGCTTGTAGAAGTCCCTCTATGATACCAGTTGTTGGATCCTAGGATGGGTGATTTTCTATAGAGAGGGGGGTGAATAGAGCTGAATGACACTTAAACAAAATTCATTAGACCTTTAATATATATCACAAGATAAGGTTGCTAATTAGGAATTTGAGTGCAACAAAACATACATAGAAAGGATGAGAGAGATTGATCTAAGAACAAGAACACAATGCATGTAGAGTGGTTCCGATCTCCGAACTAGGAGATTGTCAAACTACTATCTAGAGAGGTCAACCTTTAGGATTTCTAAAACATGTCTCCCTCCTTATATTCATTTATAAGAGTTACAATATATGACGTTCCTTTTCCGGGACAAGGATACCCAACTTTCCCTTTTAGGAAAAGGGAGCCAACAACATACCAAAGGACTTACCTATCCAACCAAGAGTATTCTACCTCACTAAGGACTTACCCACTTTGCAACAAGTCTTCTATCTTCACCAAGGATTTTTTCACTCTTTCACAAGTCTTCAGCCTTTGAGGAATCGCCAACTCTTCTTGGATCTTCCGCCTTTGACTTCACCTTTTCCAAGGAGAAGCTTCCACTAAGGACTTATCCACTTCAGCAAGGAGTCTTCTTCCTTCACAAAGGGCTTACCCACTTCTTGCATCAAGTCTTCAACCTTGAACTTCTTCACCTCTCTTAGTCAAGAGAGATAACCTTCATCTTCAGCTTCATGGTGGAATTAGAGATTGAGAGGTGGTGGAAGTGAGAGCCTCACAAGATATACATGTAGTACTAGCTTTCTTACAAATCTCCTATTCACTCTAATGGATGTAGTAAGTGATTAAGCTTAAAGAGAGAGAGAGAGAGGAGGTTTTAGGATTCACTCAAATATAGAATAGGGACCTTCACAATTCTTGGCTAACCATGGAATGAAGCCCAAGGGATCCTATTTATAGTTGAGGATGCCTAAGTGTTTGGGAACACTTAACGATGAATACTATCCGTTTAGAATGTTACAATGAATATATTTTTTAGTTTTGCAACATTCCTATGGGTAGAAACAGTGCCCGCTTGAGTTTCAATAAAGGTAACTCGACCGATTACACTATATGACAAAGCAGGTTTGAACAATTGGTTGAGTTTATCCTAGATGAAACTCGAACGATCACTTAAATTATTTTTGCGTAGTGCAGGGATCGGTCAAGTTCTATGAGTGTGCAACTCGAACAAACTATGACATTCTCAAGATCCATTAAGGGATCGGTCGAGTTTGTAACTTGACTGACAAACAACTTGTAATGAATTTTAGAAAATGTCATTTAAGTGCTTAAATATTTTATTTAAGTGCTTTTGAATTTTTCTAATATTAATTACAAGCCATACAATCATTACAAGTGATTTCCAACATGATTCTAATGGATCTACGTCATATTCCACAAAAGTGCACTTGCATTGATTTTGACTTGTCTTTTCTCCAAGTTGGGATGTGAAAGTTAGGACATTTGGAGTGTGTCTATACCTAATTTGAAATCAGTCAAGTAGAATAATTAGACACAATTAAGTTGTATGGTTTAGTCAACATCAAAACAAGGGTTTGGTCAACTTAGACCTAGAGTCAACATTGAACTTGAGTCAAAAGATGGTTATGATGACTCTATTACTCCTACCACTGCTGCACCTTCCTAGCTAGTCAGTGATGACGACTATCATCCTTATGAGGATATCGAATTATATGATCTTGATGTTTACTTCTTAGATTCTTGAGTGCTCGTGTACCTATATTTTTGTAGGCTATCATGTACTTTATACTAGGCACTGTATCTGGGGCTATTATTTTTATTTTCAGTCGCTTTCTTTTTTGTTTGTTAGTTTTTATCTTGGACGGATTTTCTTTGTGGTAGTATTATCATTTGTACCTTTAACTCTATTCTATGATTCATTTCATGAGTTATTAATGTGTGCTTCCATTTTTTTATTATGACTTCATTTTATATGTTCTATCTCTGACTTGTGTGTGGTGTTTGAATGTGGTGGTTGTTTGTTTTTAGTGTTTGTGCGTTCGATGAGATGTGACTTAGATCTTCAACCCCCCTTTTGATATCACAAAGGGGGAGAAATGAGTTAGGCACACATTTAAATTGATCCCTTACTAGTTAATTTTTATGAATATCTTGTGACTATGTAAGTGGACTCAAATAGAACATATATGTTATGGTTTTGGAGGAACTAACCATACATGTAAAGATATGCACAAAATTGAGGGGGAGCAATTTCTGTCATACATTCACGGATCCCCGTACCTTAACAAGATAAAGACTTTAAAATTTTAATTTCTTTTCAATATGTTGAGGAATGGTTTGTCATCTTCAAAAAGAGGGAGAATGTTGGACTAACACTTATACATTGCCCATATTTTGATTATTCCTTAACCATTCCATTCATATGTATCTAATATGTCTATTTGAGATCAATGATGATGCCTTAATCATGCCATTCATATGTATCTAATATGTCTATTTGAGAACAATTTCAGGTATTAGGTGCATGAAAAGAATGAATTCAAGCAAGCCCTAGTTTGGCAAAAAACAAGTCAAATCAATGCAAGTGCACTATTGTGGAAAAAGGCCTTAAATCAATTAGGATAACTTTTGTAAATCATTTGCATTGATGTTATGAATTGTAACTAGGATGAGAAAAGTATACAACGCAATTAAATTGAATGTTTAAAAACTTATAAAATTTTATTAAGATTCATTACATACACATTTGTCTATCTAGTTTGTCATGGTGACAACTCGACCGACAAGAAGTATGAAGCTTGATAAATTCCAGGGTTGTCCGAGTTTGTCCTAGTGACAACTCCACCGACACCTTGCACATGCAAAATAATTTTAAGCTGTCAATCGAGTTTCATCCAGGATAGACTCGACCGATAACTCAAAATTGCTTTGTCGCATACATCAAGTTATCTTTATTGAAACTCGACTGACAACACTATACATGAAGTACATAAAACATATTTTTAACCATTGGAGTGTTGCAAAACCCAAAAAAATATCCATTACAACACTCCAAATGTCTAGAATTCGATGCTAAGTGCATCTACTGAGTAATATACACCCTCAACTATAAACAGGGACCCTTGGACTTCATTTCAGGTTTGCCTTCCATGTTCCTAACTATAGTTGAGTGCTTTTATCTACATAGTGCCTCTTTCTCTCTCATGCTTACATACTAATCTACATCATTATGAGTGAGATAGAATCCCTATATGAGAGCTGCTCCATTGCACACCTTGTGAAACTCTTAACTCCCTTTATCGATCTCCTTTCTCAAGAAAAGACAGTGAAAGCTTCTCCTTGGTGGAGGTGAAGAAGAAGGTGGAAGATCCAAGAGAAGAGTGGATAAATCCTCAAATTCCAAAGACTTGTTGTAGAAGTAGATCCCCTTGTTTAAGGCTTCTATCTCGTTTCATAAGTGGATAAGTCCTTGTGAAGGTAGAAGACTCTTGCTCAAGGATGGGTAAGTCCTTTGTGTAGTTTGGCTCCTTCCATTCTTAAAAGGAATGCTAGGTACCCCTTGACCATAGAACATGGTGATCTTATGTATCTCTTATAACAAAATATCAAAAGTATGTAATGGTTGCATAACTTAGAGATTGAACCCGCTAGGTAGTGGATGTACACTCTTCTAGTTTAGAGTTTGGAACCACTATACATAGTTTGTGTTCTTGTGCTTGTTCAATCTCTCTTGTTCTTACTATGTATGCTTAGTTGCACTCAAATTTCATAACAACCTTATCTTATATATATAATTTGAAGGTATAATGAATCTTTTTAAGTGTTTTTAGCTCTATTCACTCCCCTAGAGCCATAGATCTAATAACATTTTCCTTATTGTATCACTAATTGAAATGTCAATTTATGGTTGTCTTATTTTTCTTGAAACCATTGTTGACTCTTAACTTTTTTTTCTCTTTTGTTTTATTTTTCTTGACTTCTAATTTCACTACAGTCACATACTAGTTTCTCTTTTGAATGGGTAAAATACTTGCCGATCAAAGTATGGATAGAAAAAAAAACAAATTACCCTTACTACTAACATCCCTATGATGGTGGCACTAAGGATTAACGAGTAATTTTTCAACTTTGCACATCAATCATGTGTGGAGATTCATTTCTTGGACAGTGAGGAGTACAATGTTATTTCATACAATCTTGGTGACCAACACACATTCTAAGGCAGTGTGGCAGTAGTCACACTAATATGGTGGTGGTGGCATCAACTGCTATTTTTGCGCCAAATTTGAGACATGCAAGGATCGATGTAACGAGTAATTTTTTTTCTATTTTTTCATATATTTTTCATTTTGTCTGATATATATTTTTGAAAACTATTTGTACAATCAATCTAAATGTTAATCATGAAACACACTAGCCTTCAGATGTGAGTGCAAGAGGGATTATATATTAGAAGAAGAAAATGCTTGAATCCACCAAACAAAATACCCTATATATCATCATGAGATAATTATTTTTCTAAATAACATAGTTTTAGTTGAATCGCCTGTTTTACTTGGTGTTTATGTGTCTTGCCATCGAATACTACCATCAGAGTTGACAGTTTCAATGGAAAGTGGTTTTGAAGCTTTAAATATTTATATTGTGCAAAGTTTGCATACAACCATGCTTTCATGAAAAGAGATTTAAAATAAAAGAAACCTCTGTATAAAGTGGATATTTATTTTTAAATTATATTTTAAATTCCAAATCTACATTTCATTGACACTATTTCTGAAGGACTAGAGATAGAAAAATGCCAATCTAGTTTTAAGCCTTATTTTCTAGATGGTGCTATATTAACTATTAGCACAAAAGTGTGCCACATTATTTTTTCCCAAGAAATGTTAGTTGTGACTAAAACAAAATGAAATAATTTACTATTGTAATCAACCACGACAATCTCTAATGTAATCTAATGGTTTTATTTTTCAAGTGCAATCATAATGAAAAGTTGTCAATGTCACACACCTGAAGAATATAACTTTTTTTAGAGCAAATGTGATGTTGCCTCTTTGTTTTCATATCATTCACTGTCGTTACAAGTGTACGGCTTGAACAATATAATTTTGACATATACAATATCGAGAAAAAATATGAAATATTGAAAGACCAGTAGTACAAATTGTGTGCTAAGTTCAACGCGGCCCGGACAGAATGGATGCCATTAGTGGCATAGAGAAACTAGAATCTATTTCTCTTAGGTATTCTAATCTATTAGCAAGTGACAAGAAATTCAACTCCAAGACAGGTAACTCCATTGTTTCCTCTAACACTTTAATCACCATAGACATGGATGGCCTCTGATCTGCATCACTTTGCAGGCACCAAATTACAAGTTTGAGCATTTGCATTGCCTCCAATTCATGATTCTCTACTCCATGGCAATAGCTATCAATGAAGGTAGTTAATTGCCCCTCCCCTGCCATATGACTTAAAAGTTTTAGAAGACAAACAACCTCTCCTTTCTGGGTGTTGTCCAGATTCCTCCTTTGGCAAACTACTTCAACAAGCATGACCTCAAAGCTGAAGGTGACCAGCCATTCTGGAGCTAGGTAACCAGGAGTACCTCTCATTGTAGTCATTACAATGCTCTCGTCCCTATCGATGAGCTTAGAGAGACCAAAATCGGACACTTTCGCATTGAAGTCATCATCTAATAAGATGTTTCGAGGTTTGATGTCTAAGTGGATGATCTTTGGACTGCGTTCATGATGGAGGTAGAGAAGTCCTTTGGCTACCTGGTAGATAGATCTTATTGCGCAGCTCCCAGCTAAGACCTTGGTCTCTGTTTACCCTGCGGAATATCCATCTGTCCAACGAGCCATTTCCCATGTATTCATACAATAACATTTTATGAGACTTCTCAGTACAGAATCCTACCAATCCTACCAAATTGATATGGTGGATTCTGCCAATGATTTGAACCTCTGCCAGAAACTCTTTGGGTCTCTGTTGCACACCTTCTAGTCTCTTCACTGCAGCCTTTAAGCCGTCTGGAAGGATTCCTTCAAAAACAGTTGCAAACCCACCTTTGCCAAGGATTCGAGTGAAGTTGTCAGTAGCAATTGTGAGCTCTTGGTAGGAGAATCTAGTGGGTAGTTCGGGCAACTGGTTACATTGGGTTGCTTCAACATCTTCATCCTCATCCTCTCCTTTTTTTCTTCTTCTTCTTGTTCAACCAAGTAATGATGGCTAGAACGATCAGAAGCAAGGCCACTGAAGATCCAACTGCCAATCCAACAACTAATTGTATCGGTACTGTTACAGGTTTCCTGCTTGCCCCTGAATCAGTAGGCCCTTGTGCTAAATTTTTTGAATTAAACACATCTGCCGTTGGCATCCACCCGCGAGCTATATCCACCCACTCAGTAAGTCTGAGGTGGCCATCGGATTTGAACCTCAGGAACTGAAAGGGAGATGGAGGAGGAACATCTCCACTACGAGGACGAATTAATATTGGCGATGAAGACAAAGGTCACTAGTACATAACCGGCCTTTAGTGTCAGTTTTTTAAGGCCTTTAGTGTCGGTTCTTAAGCGACACCTATGTGGGTGCCGCTAAAAGCCCAACTGTTACGTGTCAGTTCTCAAACCGACGCCAAAACCCTTCGTGCGCCGCCAAAAACGCGCCAGTAGGGGGTATCGACGTCGATTATTAGGTTCGAAACTGATGCCACATACCTTCACGCCACAGAAAGGGCGCCATCTGGGGCACTATTGGCGTCAGTTTCTTAGTGATAACTGACGCCATGTCACCCGCTGCCATGGTCGTTTTGTCTGGCCTCTAGGGAAATCGATGTCGATTACTACTAGGGCAACCGACACTGTTATCCTATGTCATCTGTTTTATACAAATATCCGACGCATGTTTTATGTCTGGTCTGCTGCCACGGCCGTGCTGGCCAGCACGGCCGTGGTGTCTGGCCTCATTAGGGAAATCGACGTCAGTTACTAGTATGGAAAACGACATTGTAACCATATGTTGTTGGTTTTGTTCAAATAACCGACGCCTATGTTTTTTTTCTGTCAGTCTACAGACCTTTTGTGGCTGGTCGTAGGATGAGAAACATGTAGTTCAGTTATGAACTGTAGGTTTTATGACATCCATTGATATCATCCAACAACAAGCCACAAACCTCCAAAATTAAGATGATGGACAATATTATATATATGTGATTCACACTCATGTATAAGAACATTTAATTGATATTATTTTTTTTTCATCACACACATGTAGAAACCAGTAGCAATCAACAGTTCCATTTATTTCATCTCTTTTCACATTCAGACACATGTAGAAACATTCATGTATTGATGATTTTCACACACAATTCATAAAAAATCATTCACATTGTCATCATTGTCATCATTAACAAAATCATATATTCAAAGAGCCATGAAACAACAAAAGAAGACACAATGAAGGGAAGTATGATACAGATACAATACATAAAGTGCAGCACACACAAGTGTTTTAGATTCATATAACAACATGACAGACTAACACATATATAGTGCATAATAACAGCAGTGCCGAATTTACATACAACACTATAGCTTAGTACATATATATAGTGGGACTAAGGTGACGATCCCACCTACTAAAATAGGTTACCGACAACTACATGTTACGACTGGGAGGTCGTGATTCAGCAACCGTATGCATTCGCAGGAGGACAAATAGATTTCACCACGAGTTAACATTGAAGAAGGTTAACCTTCTTCAATGTTAACTCGTGGTGAAATCTGTTTGTCCTCCTGCTAATGCATACACCTTCTTCAATGTTAACTCGTGGTGAAATCTATTTGTCCTCCTACTAATGCATATGGTTGCTAAATCACGACCTCCCATTCATAACACATAGTTGTTGGTAACCTGTTTTAGCAGGTGGGATCATCACCTTAGTCCCACTATATATCTATATAACCTTAGTGTGGGATGCTTGCTTTCTCTCCGACTGTTGCGCTTAATTTAGACTTACAAAGCAATGTCGATGGCCTGCATAGCTATGTCATGGTCGTCCTGCATAGCATGTAGTCTTTGGCGAATGCCTGCAAATTAAATAGAATTGCTATTAACTAGTATCCTAAAAATTTGAAAAAAAAACACACTTACATAATATAATTATAAATGAAAATATAAATAGAAACCTCAGGGATATATTCTTAAAACTTACATTGTTAGGTCGTGCAAGCACGTCCTCACCCTCACGGTGATCATTAGCACGGTCATCATGGGAACATAATAAAAATATAAACATCCATGCCTCTAATATTGTGATCTTTTATCAATTAACAATCCTTCATTATGATCCTCGCGAACATACAAGTCATTGTGATCCCCAACTTCAATGTTTGGTGGTGTTGGCAACCCAACTAAGAATAGATTGGAGTCATCATACTTATCATAGTACTCTTCTTCATCTATAGGATCTTCAATAAATTGTCTTTTACCATGAAGAACAACCGACCATTTATCATTTGCAGGATCATCGATATAAAATACTTGTTTTGCCTGTGATGCCAATATGAATGGTTCACCCTTCTCGCCAATCTTTTCAAAGTTCACTAACATGAAACCCAATTCATCCACTATAACTCCTTTGTTGTTGTCAACCCAATTACATTTAAAGAGTGGAATTCTGAAATCTACATAGTCAAACTCCCATATGTCTTCAATGACACCGTAATATGACATTTTAGCTTCACGTGGACTTTTATCCTTTGCACTTGCAAAAAACAATGAAGACGCTTGAAGGGTGACCCCGCTATTTTGGACGACACTCTTATCATCTTGATGCTTTGTGTAATACGAGAAACCATTTATGTCAAACCCTTCATAAGACATAACATTCAATTTTGGTTTAAAAGCGAGGCATTTGATGGTTTCAGTAACATTATCTGGTGTTTGAGATAGTTGATGTAAGACTTTATCTTCAAACCACTTAATAAATGTCTTATTATGCTCTCTAGCAAGCCACATTGAATTGGATCGAGGATATTGTCTCTTGATGAAATTGGTATGTTCCTCAATATAATCACTCACTTCATCGATGTTGTGTAAAATATACAAGTGACCTTGCTCCAACTGCTCACGGCTGATTACTTTCACTCGTGCTCCCAAAACTCCTTTTCCAAAATGCTCCTCAATATTCTTGTCATTCACGGGAGCATCATTACCACTCAGAAAGTCATTGCAAAAATACATAACCTCTCTCGCCACATAACCCTCAATAATACTCCCTTCAGGCCGATAACGGTTTCGAACATCACCTTTAAAAACACTCATGTATCGTTCAAAGGGATACATCCAATGCAAGAAAACTGGTCCCAACATTTTCACTTCCCTAGTCAAGTGGACAACAAGATGTACCATGATATCAAAGAACGACGGAGGAAAATACATCTCAACATGACATAGGGTAACAACCACTTCTCTTTACAAATTATCGAGAGTATCAGGGTCAATAACTTTGCTGCACAGACTGTTGAAAAAGAAACAAAGTCTGGTGATTGCAAACCTTACATGCTTCGGCAATATAGATCTAATTGCCACAGGCAATATTTGTTGCATTAGAATGTGACAATCATGAGATTTAAGACCTATCAACTTCAGATTTTTCATTGATACCAATGTACGGATGTTGGATGAGTAACCCTGTGGCACCTTAACATTTACCAAGCATTCACAAAATGCTTTCTTCTCCTTTCTAGACAACGTGTAACAAGAGAGAGGTAAGCATGTTCTTTTATTACCCATTTCACGTAATTCTGTTAATTCTGACCTTATTCCCATTTCACGTAGGTCCATTCTGGATTTTATCCCATCTTTAGTCTTACCTGGTATATTCAACAGAGTACTAATGACGCTATCACATACATTTTTCTCAACGTGCATGACATCGATACAATGCCTGACTGTCAAAGAACTCCAATAAGGAATATCTCAAAATATTGACTTCTTCTTGAATAAAGACTTGTCACTCCTTGTGGCCATCGTACATTGTGATCTCTTACCAAATTCATTGGCGATGTCTTTCACTCTTTCATAAACATCCTCCCCTGATATAGGTTTAGGTGCACTACGTTCCTCATTCCGTCCATTGAATGCTTTGCGCAACCTACGATACGGATGAAATTTTGGAAGAAACCTTCGATGAGAAAGATATACAGTCTTGCCGCCGTGTTTTAGTCGTATTGAATCAATATTCTCTTCACATATAGGACACACTTTAGATCCTTTGACACTATATCCAGACAAATTCCCATATGTAGGAAAGTCATTCACAATGCAAAACAACATAGTGTGCAAACAAAATGTCTCTCTTCATGAAGCATCATAGGTCATCACACCTTCACCCCAGAGTTTCTTTAAGTCATCAATCAGAGGTTCAAGATAAACATCGATATCATTTCCAGGTTGTTTAGGGCCCGATATCAACAACGACATCATAACATACTTATTTTTCATACACAACCAGGGTGGAAGATTGTATATAACAAGCATGACTGGCCAAGTGCTATGTTGGCTGCTCAATGTCCGGTACGGATTCATCCCATCTGTACAAAGCCCAAGTCTTAGATTCTTGTCCTCTTCACTGAATTCAGGGTACAATAGATCAATCTTCTTCCACTGTGGGGAATCAGACGCATGTCGTAGGATCCCATCATTATTTTTCTTAACATCTGCATGCCACCTCAAATTCTTTGCATCTATAGGATTGGCAAACAAGCATTGAAATTGTGGTATTATAGGTAGATACCACATCACCTTGGTGGGAGAACTAGTTTTGGACTCCCCCGAAGTCGTCAATTTATACCTTGACGCACCACATTTCGGACAATCTTTCAAATTCACATAGTCCTTTTGAAATAATACACAATCATTCGGGCATGCGTGTATCTTCTTGGCCTCCATTCCCATTGGACACAACAGTTTCTTTAACCGGTATGTTGAGATTGGCAGCTCGTTTCCTTCAGGAAGAATTTCTTTCAACAAAGACAACAATGACGTGAAGCTTTTGTCGCTCCATCGATTGTTAGCTTTCAGTTTATACAATCTCAACATAGCGCTAAGCTTCGTAAACTTACAACCCATGTATAATGGTATCTCATCATCATGCATAATGTTTCTAAACATGGGAGGTGGATCGGTGTTCTCTACCCCACAACTATCCAGCATCGCATCAACGATGTCTACTGGAATTGGTTCATTCACATCTACATCATCGGAGGCAATTTCTTCTTCCACACAAGCACTGCTATCGACATCCACTGGTTTCAGGTTTGAAATCTCTCCATGCCAGTGTCATTTTGTATAGCCTTGTACAATCCCGTTGCATATGACATGACTTCTGATTTCGTCACCAGCACTGACTTTCAAGTTGTTACCGCAATGCCTACATGGACAGTAGAACCTATCTCCAGGTTGTTTCCTATGTTCCTCGGCAAATCTAACAAACTGATCAAGACCAGAAATAAACTCTGGGGTGCAGCGATTATGAATGGACATCCATGATCTATCCATTCAATGATCAAAGAGAAAATAAGTATATATTACAACAAGATTAGGGTCTAGGGTAAATAGATTAGAGTTTATGGTTAAAACTTTAGGGTTTATACATGTGATGTCATTCTTAAATGTGTACCACCTATCCCATTCTTGAACACCTAATCTCACTAGTAAGTGTATAATGTGTAAAATTTCGGCAGCATTTCCCCGTTGTTCTCCAAGTACATATGTACTTAGAGAACAAACGGGGAAATGCTGCCGAAATTTTCTTGAAAACCCAATACACATAATACACTTACATCCTAAGTGAGATTAGGTTTTCAAGAATAGCCCCTAACTGGGGACTATCCAAGATTTACTCCTAATGAGTAAATCTTGGATGGGTTTCTAGGCCAACAAATACAACACCAATTCCTTGTTCACAACCCCATTCAATACACAATTTCTTATAAAAACATTTGTGGACAGCCATAACAACATATCAATGCTTCCTAAATTAATCAACATTAATAGCTTATGAATGTTTATATGCATTTAAATATAAATCCCTAAATTTAAATAATGTGATGAATAAAAAATCATTAGATGAACGAGTAGATAAGTAAATACAAATCAGTATTTAAGTAAATACAAATCAGAGGGCGAGATAGAGGGTTTTTGGGGATGTTTACCTCTATTTGAGCCCAGTCGGGCGTCTTGCTCTGGAGCAGGGAGAGAGGCGAGACAGATGGGTGCACGTGGAAGCCGAACGGGCAGGTAGAAGGCCGGAGAGCTCCTGAACCGTAATGGAAGTGATCATTGAAAAAATACTAGACAATCATATGTTAAAATTAAGCATTTTATTTTTGTCATATATTATTAATAACCAAGCCAATTCTATTAAATAAACATTACATGTTTATAGGGATTATTTGTTAACATATGTTAAGGATGAATTCAAGATGCAAACCTAGTCAATTGAAGGCTTTACCTCTAGCAGTGGCAATGACAACAGTGGCAGTGTCGTGGGTGTACTTCCAGCCCTAGATGTGGTTGGCTCTGACGGACTGCGGTGGTGATGAGTAGTAGTAGGAGACAGGCTGGCTCTGAGGACTGTCGTGCCGTGTCAAGCTCTGGTTCCAGCTGCTGCTATTGGCACTGGCTTTCTAGTGGCTAGAGGATAGACCCGGCGAGAGGAGGACTAGCAAGAGGAGGACCGGCTAGAGGAGAGGACCAACGACAGTGGCGGCTCCACGAATAGCGGCGAGCTCCACGGCGGCGGCGAGCTCCACGAACGGCGGCGAGCTCCATGAACGACGACAAGCTCCACGGCGGCGGCGAGCTCCACGGCGGCGGTAAAGGAGAACGGCAGCAAGCTCCACAGCGGCGGCGAGCTCCACGGTGGAGCGAGTCTGCTTGCTCACCGCTGGAATCGCCAGACCTTATCTAAGCCGATTGCAACACAGAGAGAAAGGGGAAGAGTTGGGCTCACTCGCACGATATTTAGTTAACATTCGGTGTCAGTTATCCAAAAAAACTGACACATAACACTAACGGTGTCGGTTATCAACACAAACCGACACCGGTTCCCCATGATAATCGTCAGTTTTAACTAAAAAAAACCGACGTCTATCTACATATGCCGATTAAAAAATTGATTCTCGATTAATGACCATAGTCGTCGGTTGTTTTTAAAATCTGATGATCAAAGGGTGTGAAAAATTTTGCGCGAAGAACGCGGGAAAACCCTTAAGTGTCGGTCATTGTTGTAAAATTGACGATCAAAATGTGCCCAATTTCTGTTTCGTGAATAACCTTGCGCCGTCGGTTTTTTAGTTAATGACCGACGCTATATGTTAAATTTTTGGAGTTGATTTTTTTCGCTGGAAATTTTAGATTTGGCAGTTAATTTTCGGCGTCGGTTTGTTATTAAGTAACCGACATCGAATAAAAGTGATACCCGTGTCTGGTCGCCCTTCACAGATTGATGTCGGTTTATTTTCTAACCCGACACTATACTGTTTCGGTATCGGTGTATTATTACAACCGACACCATTAAAAGTGACATTAGAAGCCATTTCTGTAGTAGTGGGTACCATTATATGCCCTTATCTGGCATGGAAGCTTACTGCCCTTCATATCCCATTCTTCGTCTGAGAAGATGTAAAACGACTGCGGCGGAGTGGCGGGGGTGTATGCTCCAATAGAGGAGAGGAAGAGGATCGGATTTGACATCGAGCTCCATTTAGACCCATTGGGAATCAACCTCCGCTCTCCCGATAACACTTGCCCAGAGAGCAGCACATCAGAGGGGTGGTCAAACAACTGCCACATCGTCGCACCGCTACCGTCGACGAGATGTTATATATATGGTTGCTATTGTAGAAACCATTTATTTAGCATGGGTTAATCCTAATGTAGTGTAGCAAGTACATGTGAGAAAAGTAGTTTTGTCTCAAGTGCAAATGGCAAAGAAGTTTTATCCCATATTGCTCACTCCTAGAACTTTTGTGGTCCTCATATGTAGGATCACATGAGGCACTAGTGTCCAAGGGGCCCTAGGAGGGAGGTATGCTCACCTCCTTAGTGGGTGGGGTTACCACATTAAAACGCACGCACGCACACGCGCGCGCGCCACGCCACGCCTCACCTAGCTCGGGCTTGGGGCTTGGGGCTTGTAGATTGTAGAGAATGTTTTCCGTCTTCCGGCTTCTTTTTACACTCATACACAACTAAGTAATTAATCACTCGTGTAATTAATTGGTTCTTTCCTATTTGGATTTCCTAATCCTAAGTGGAAAGTGTTTCTCTTTGCGGTTTTTATTCCATAATGTGTACAAGAGCGACCGAGTGTTTGCGTCTTGCTGAGAATAGGAATAAGGGACATGAGTGGCTATAAATACTCCCCGGTCATTAGGGTTAAACACACAACAAATGAACTTCAACCGTCTTTTTCACGTGTGTTTTGAGAGCCCTAATCCAGAGAGCGAGAGCCTTCATTCCCGAGTCATTTCGTGGAGTTCGTCTCTTGTGCGAATCCATTCTCCTTCCTGTCACCTAGACGCAACTATCAGGTGGAGGTTCCTGCAGACGTTGTGTTGTACTGGTGGAGTGCAACGAGACGACGTCAAGCATGAGCGAGACATGTCTATTCCAGGTTCGTGTCGGATCGAGACTAGGAGAACGGTGCCTATCCGCGAGGATTGTCGGACACTGATTTCTTTAAGTATCACTTCGTTTCTCCATAAACGATCTAGTTCGTGAATTCTAACTTTTATTTATGTTCTCCTGCTCTATTTGATCTTCGTTTCTTATTTGGATCTGCCTGCAATTGTTAATTAATTTGCACCTTTCGTTGTTGCATGAACGACGTTAATAAATATTAACAACAATCTTAAAGAATTTAGCTTTCTGTCGTTAATTAACAATGACCGGTCAGGGTGGTTCGGGAAATAAAATTGAAACCAGCAGTATGCCTAAAAATTTTACTGGTACCAACTTTGCCCGTTGGCAGAGTTGGATGGAAATTTGGTTGAATATTGCGGGTTTTGATTAGTACTTAGTAGAGACTGAACCTAAATCTGATGAAACGATTCCTGATAATGCAAATATAATTGCTAATTGGTAGAAGGGTGAAAAAACATGCCGAGGTTTGATTTTGTTTGGTTTTAAATAACAAACTGTATGATTTTTACTCAAAGCTTCCAGTCACTACATCTAAGGTTTTGTGGGAATTGTTGATTAAGAATTTTAGTACTGAAAATCAAGGTGTTGAAAAATATTGCGTGTAACATCCCTGACCTGGGTTATGCTTTAACCATGGGTGTTTTGTTTAAGAAAGATAATTATATGCTTAATTTTATCTTTTGAAAAGTAATAAAGGCTCAAGAGGAACTTATATTTCAATTTTAGTCCATTTTGAACTATGTTGAAAATAATGTTTTGCTTGTGTTGGACTAAAGTGCAAATTACCCAAGTTGAGGGGTTAAATTACAAATTGTGCATTATAATATGTTCCTCATGTGTTTAAGCATCATGAGAATGAAGATGATGCAGAGGCATGGCTTGTGGTAGCCTGAGTACCAAGAAAGAGCTGATAAAACAATGTTTGTGCATTAAAACCTAGTTTTGGTGTAATGTGAAATTTACCCAAAACCCAGGGTTCAATATGCAAATTACCACTTCAATAAGGTCCCTAATATTTCTTGGCATCATTTTTAGGCAAGAAAATGAGAGGGGTGTTTCATTTTACCTCTTTGAAGGAGAGAGAATCTTGATATTAAAATAATCAAGATTTGAGCAATATTGGAACTTTATTTCGATTTAATGCAAAAATAAATATATTAATTGAAGAGCCCTTCAAACAAAATGAGAAGGTTGATATTGCACAAGGATGGACGAGCATGTGCCTTGCAAAGTCAATGAAAATATCAACGTGAGTGGAGAACCCACTCACATTAAAAAAACAAAAAGAAATATCCACTCACTTATGGATATTATTATAATTTGATTTAAGGTGCTTAGTTTTTTTCCTTTAAATCGTGGATAATTGAGATGAATATGAGGCAAGGAAGATATCCTCATATCTAAGGAAGGTAAGGGAGCAAGTGGCAAGGAAATGGAGGAGATAATCCCTACTTTATCTCTCTTAAATGAATTGTCCATAAAATTCATATATATATGCTCCTTTATCCATAAGTTGAAAGGGTAATTTCGAAACCACTTTCACTTCTTGCTTGCAAAAACGACCAAGGGAGCTTGGAGCAACAGGAGGACGACCCCCAACCTCTTGATAAGCTTCTTGACCTTCTTTCACCTTGATTCCATGGTGGAAATCGAACATCAATGCATGATTTCTTCTTATCTCGATCCCATCTTCAATTCTAACCATTCATTTTCACTCAAAGCTTGAGGACAAGCCTTGGAATAGTGAAAGGAGTTGCATACACCATTGTTTATGTGATATTGGAGCTTTGAAGCTCAATTGGAGGCGGGTTATATAACTTGAACCTTGAATGTTATTATTGATTTGATACCTCCATCAATTGTTGATTCCTTATCTATTCTTGAAATTTTATTTGATTGATTAATGCAATCACCATGAGAATCGTAGAAATATTTGTGGGTTTATAGCTTGATGATGATGACATCATCATAAGCACACACCTCCACAAATATCTATTGCAAACGGTTTCATAATTTTGGTCCAATCGGTTTCACCAAACCGTTTGGAGACCAAATGGTTTGCAAACTGTTTGGAGGTTTGGGTTCCAAACCGTTTGGAGTGGTTGACCGAATATAGAGGGTTGACCATTTGAGGGGGGTTGTTGATGTGTTGAATAATGATCAAATATATTTAATTGATTGGTTTCTAAAGGTTCCATGATTGGATAATCTACCAATTGCAAACCCTAATCGGGTTGAGTGCTGAAATTCTCAATTGATTGAATCAATTTTTGGGTTGACTAGCCCAAACGGTCTCAAGACCTTTTGGAGGTCACCCAAGACTTTTTGGAAGTCTATGATGAAGTATGATTGGGTGGTTGAAGATCCAATGATTTCAAGTTGAAATACAATCAATAGCTCAATTGATGATTGATTCAATGATGCAAATCCTAATTGATTTTCACAAGTTTCAATGATGGGATAGGTCAAACGGTCTCAAGACCGTTTGGAGGTCATCCAAATGACCTCAAGACCATTTTAGGTCAGGTCATGACATAGCTAAGTGGTTATTCAATGATTTCAATCGAATTAGTTCTACAATGTCAACCATTGATGGTTCCTCGATTTCAAAACCCTAATTGATGGTTTCTTGATTATAAACCCTAGTTCAATTGGGTTCAAAACCCTAATTGAAGGTCCAATTGAAGGGTGATTTGATGGTTCAATTGAAGAATAAATCAGTGGTTCAATTGATAGATGGTTCAATGATTGAAATCCTAAATTTACTAAGTGATGGAAGACCCTTTTGGTCCATTTGGTTTTGAGAAAGTTGGGACCAAACGGTCTTAAGACTGTTTGAGTCCAAACATTCTCAAGATCGTTTGGGGTCAAACGGTCTCAAGAATTTTTGGGACCAAACGGTCTCAAACCATTTGGATACCCAAGTTCATTCAGTTTCAATATGTTTTGTCTAAACAGTTTCAAGCACCAACCTTGCTAAACGGTTTCAAACCGTTTGAACTTAATTGGTCAAGAGTGTTTGAGGTCTAAGTGATCAAGACCGTTTGGGGTCTAAATGACCAAGACTTTTTGAGTTTCAAATTTGTTAAACCATTTGGACACCTAATATGATTAAAGGTGATCATAATGGTTAACCCTAACTGTGTGTACTTAAATGAAGAGCTGACCTAGATTAATCTTGGAGTACTTAACATCCTAGAGGATGAGACAGAGAGAGGAATGCTTACATAATTAAGCCCTAAATCTCTCATTATAAATAAAATATGTGATTAGGGTTTGATCTATAATAATGAGATCATGAAACCCTAATTGAAAAGATTATTGAGCCACTGACCTAATTTAGGGCAAAGCTGAGTGAAACCCTAATCTAGGGTGATGATGTAACCCTAATTTAGTGTAATAATGTAAGAAACCCTAATTTGATGGGAATTGTACATCCTAACCCTAATTTGGGTAATGGGGTATGAGAAACCCTACCTGGATGTATATGGTAAACCCTAATACCTTGAATGGGGTAAAGGTATATGAAACCCTAATACAGGGTAATGCTACTAATGCTATCTGAAGCCCTAACACTGGGTGATGTGATGTGAAACCCTAATATAGGGTAATGCAATGTGAAGCCCTAACACTGGGTGATGTGTTGTGAAGTCCTACTTTCAGATAATACTATGTGAAACCTTGATATAGAAGGATGTTATGTGAAACTCTAATGAAGAGTGATATTATGTGAAATCCATATATATGGGAAATGCTATGTGAACCTTAATTTATAAATATGGAAAATATTATTCCTAATAATGGAGTAATGATTAATATATTGACAAAGTTAACACCTAAAGAGGTTGATAATGGATATCCTTATATCAATAGTTCCTAACTAAAAGATGAGTTCATATCATTGGCAATGGTTGTATTTTTTAAGTAAGTGACTTATGACCAATACATTACATGATAAATGTGATGAACTGATGCATAAAGTATTAGGATGGGTAATACCCTAATACAATCTAAGTGGATGAACTCAAGTAAGATAAAGGTGATGAGGGAAGTGATACATCAAGATATGATAGATATCACATCCAGCACCTCAAGACTGATATACCTTGATGTATTTTAAATCCAATATATTTGGATGAGTGATACATAAAGTGTGTCATGTCAATTGTTACATTGAGATGTAATGCACTTTGATAAGTGTAGGCTGACATGCCTTATGAAAAGGTTAATCCAAATCAATAAACTATGATGCAATCATATTCTGGTAAAGATGAGAGAGAAACACATACTTTGTGTTGATAATCCATTTAATGATGAATGATGAGAATAAATAAGTATGATTGAATACTTATGTTATCAATATTGGCTCCTAGCTGTGTGAAGCAATGAAATAGGACTTGGTCATTAATAATATGATCTTGAGAACCTAAATGGTTATTTATGGAAAACCCTAATGGAGGGTGATGATATGCAAGAGAAATACTAACCCTAAAAAGGGAATAATGGTATTACTTTGTGTTGCATGATGCTGATATGAAAGCATTATAAGTGTTATCATGAGTACTAATCTTGCTGGTATGTTGAGATGATGAGTATAGGCAGGTATGGACTATGATTCTCTATATATTGAAAATATCGTATAGGCCTTATAAGCCTTCATATGCTTTGTTTCTTAGTGAGAGGTAACCTGAAATTAATGAGCCCTATGTGCCATATGATGTTTTAATAATTGAAATTGTTTATGCAAATACACTAACATTGTTTTGTGCAGTCATGGCATGTAGCCATACTCTTCAGGCATAGATCACATAGCTAATGCCTGGCATTGTTTTGTGCAGTCATGGCATGTAGCCATACTCTTTGCACAAAGTATTGGGATCTTAGTCCCTCATTTCGTCGAGTACATTTCCATTTCTTAACAAGTTCATCATCATGATTAGAGAATATGGGTATTCAAACCCTTAGTTCATCAAAGAATACTTGTTACCACTTAACAGGTAACTTAATACCTTCAAGTCATCTGACCAAGGTAATCATGGATCTTACTACACAAGCATTCCACAAAGTTCACAAGGTTCATATCACTTCTTGTTCCTCTTAATAGGCAACAAGGCATATTATGGATTATGAAGCCCATAAACAATTTCAATAATTAAAACATCATATAGCACACAAGGCTCATTAATTTCAGGTCACCTATCACTAAGCAACAAAGCATATGAAGGCTCATAAGGCCTATAAAACATTTTCAATATACACAGTATCATAGCCCATACTTGGCTATGCTCATCATTTCAACATACCTACATGATTAGTACTCATGATAACAATTATAATGCTTTCATATCAGCACCATGCAACACTAAGTAATACCACTACTCCCTTTTTAGGGTTCAGGGTTTCTCTTACATATCATCACCCTCCATTAGGGTTTTCCATAAATAACCACTTAGGTTCTTAAGATCATATTATTAATGATCAAGCCCTATTTCATTGTTTCACACAACTAGGAGCCAATATTGATAACATAAGTATTCAATCATACTTATTTATTATCATCATTCATCATTAAATGGATTATCAACACAAAGTATGAGTTTCTATCTCATCTTTACCATAATATGATTGCATCATAGTTTATTGATTTGGATTAACCTTTTCATAAGGCATGTTAGCCTACACTTATCAAAGTACATTACATCTCAATGTAACAATTGACATGACACACTTCATGTGTCACTCATCCAAATATATTGGATTTAAAACACATCAAGGTATATCAGTCTTGAGGTGTTGGATGTGATATCTATCATATCTTGATGTATCACTTCCCTCATCACCTTTGTCTTACTTGAGTTCATCCACTTAGCTTGTATAAGGGTATTCCCCATTCTAATACTTTATGCACCAGTTCATCACATTTATCATGTGATGTATTGGTCATAAGTCACTTATTTAAAATATACAACTGTTGTCAATGATATGGACTCATCCTTGAGTTAGGAACTATTAATATAAGGATATCCATTATCAACCTATCTAGGTATTACATTTGTCAATATATTAATCACTACTCCATTATTAGGAATAGGATTTTCCCTATTTATAAATTGAGATTCACATAGCATCTCCCATATATATGGATTTCACCTAATATCACTCTTCATTAGAGTTTCACAAAACATCCTTCTATATCAGGGTTTCACATAGTATTACCTGAAATTAGGATTTCACTTGACATCTCCTTCAATTAGGGTTTCACCTAGCTTTGCCCTAAATTAGGGTTTCACATGGCTTTGCTCTAAATTAGGGTTTCACATAGCTTTGACCTAAATTAGGGTCAAGGCTCATTAATCTTTTCAATGAGGGTTTCATGATCTCATTCTTATGGATCAAACCCTGATTACATATTTATTCATAATGAGAGAATTAGGGCTTATTTATGTAAGCATTCATCTCTTTCATTTTCTCTCTCTCATCCTCTCTAGAATGTTAAGTACTCCAAGATTGATCTAGGTCAGATCTTCATTTATGTACACACAGTTTAGGGTTATGCATTATAATCACCTTTGTTTTACAACATTAATAATCAAATAGTTAATTGACCTTTATTCACATTAGGTGTCCAAAATGGTTTGAACAATTGAATCTCCAATGGTCTAGATTACTTAGACCCCAAACGGTCTTGGTCACTTAGACCTCAAAAGGTCTTGGTCACTTAGACCTCAAACGGTCTTGGTCACTTAAGTTCAAACAGTTTGAAACCGTTTAGCAAGGTTGGTCCTTGAAACCGTTTAGACAAAACATATTGAAACCGAATGAACTTGGGTCTCCAAATGGTTTGAGATCGTTTAGTCCCAAACGTTCTTGATACCGTTTGATCCCAAACGGTCTTGAGAATGTTTGGACTCAAACGGTCTTAAGATCGTTTGGTCCCAACTCTCTCAAAACCAAATGGACCAAAAGGGTCTTCCATCACTTAGTCAATTTAGGGTTTCAATCATTAAACCATCTATCAATTGAATAACTGATTTATTCTTCCATTGAACCACTAAATCACCCTTCAATTGGACCTTCAATTAGGGTAGTTTTAATGCACAAACATTGCTTTATCAACTCTTTCTTGGTACTCAGGCTACCACAAGCCATACCTCTGCATCATCTTCATTCTCATGATGCTTCAACACATTAGGAACATCTTATCATGTAACATTTGCAATTTAACTCCTCAACTTGGGTAATTTGCACTTTAGTCCAACACAAGCAAAACATTATTTTCAACATCATTCAAAAAAGACTAAATTGAACTATACATTCCTCTTGAGCCTTAATTACTTTTTAAGAGATAAGAGAAAGCATATAATCAACTTTATTAAGAAAAACATCTAGGTTTAAGCATAACTCAGGTCAGGGATGTTACAAATTATAAACCCCTAACAAGGATTTAGTCCCCGAAATCCCAGGAAAAGGAAAGACAAATTTTAATCATTTATCATACCATCAAGTCTCCACATAACATCTTAATGTTATGTAGATACCATAGATCTTTAATCCACACAAAGTTCTTCCACACAGGGTTATTTTAAGGAAATATTTTTAGCTTGATAAACTCTTCCACCAATTACAATTGTTCCTTCCATTAGTTCAACCTTATCAATGTTTATGTTTATGAAAAGCATAAACCCCTAACATATGATGTCCATATTATTTTATGTAACTAGATTGATGTCATAGTTGGTCAATATAGGTAACCAACATAAATCATCTATTATTTCTCAGGTACCATAATCCTCACTTTGGTATTCATCATATGTGTTGAGAACACATCTCATTTTTATCATATTCATTTCTCTGTTATTACCCTATACATGCACAAGGTATTTATTTTATTTTAGGACATTACTTGTTCCATATATCATTATCTTGGAACCAAGGTCCAAAGAAAATTGATACTTTTCTAAGTATCCATCAATGGATTATTTCTAATCCATGTACATCAAAGAGGAAACACACACACACACACATATATATATATATATATATATATATATATATTTAATAGAGGTAATCCACTCAGCAATCCTTTACTTATTTGGGAAAGTTCACTTAGCAAACCATATGTGATTGGGAAAGTTCACTTCAGCAATCCCTATTTCATTGGGAAAGTTCACTTAGAAATTCCCATTTAATTGGGAAAGTTCACTTAGAAATCCCTATGTAATTGGGAAAGTTCACTTAGAAATCCCTATGTTATTGGGAAAGTTCACTTAGAAATCCCTATGTAATTGGGAAAGTTCACTTAGCAATTCTATTTAATTGGGAATGTTCACTTAGCAATCCTTATGTTATTGGGAAAGTTCACTCAGCACTTCCTTATTAGTTGGGAAAGTTCACTCAGCACTTCCTTATGTAATTGGGAAAGTTCACTTAGCAATCCTATTTAATTGGGAAAGTTCACTTAGCAATTCCTATTTAATTGGGAAAGTTCACTTAACAATCCCTATGTAATTGGAAAAGTTCACTTGGCAATCCTATTTAATTGGGAAAGTTCACTTAGCAATCCCTATGTTATTGGGAAAGTTTACTCAGCACTTCCTTATTAGTTGGGAAAGTTCACTCAGTACTTCCTTATGTAATTGGGAACGTTCACTTAGAAATCCCTATGTTATTGGGAAAGTTCACTCAGCAATCCCTGCATTTTTTCATTATACTCACTAGATTGTTTCAAAATGACTACTTGATCGGAGTAATCAGAAAGATAACAATCTAAGAGTTCCATACTTGCCTTATCTCCAATAATCATATACCTGGTCAGGGTATACAATTATTGAGATTAGGTAGTATGCACTTTATTTATTATCATGTTCCTCACTTTTCATATCATTATACACACATGATTTTTCATTCCTATCTTCAGGCATCACTTCTATATCTCATCTTTTATCACACAAATAAGAGAGATTATAAAGCATTTTAAGGAATACTGAGTAAAATGTAAATTCTCATCTTCCTTGGGTCCTTATAGGACTAGTCAGAGGAAGTTAAAAAACAACTACTTTCTTATTTTTAACACATAGAATCATGAAATGAAATATCAGAACGAATCTATTTCATTTGACATGTCACAACTCAAGGGTTGACTATTGCATCAGATTGATTCATTGCATAGAACCTCACAGTTGTTGGTTGTTGACCCTGTGCTTGATTGTTAGGTGTTGATGAACCAGCTCAGGATGCTTGTCCACGTCCTATATTGTTATTTGAAGACTGCCTCCTTTGTGAGCCTTGTTGATTCTGCCTTGGAGGTAGAGTCACCATTGAATTCGCGTCTGGACAATCCTTTGCTAGATGTCCCGGTTGTCTACATTGGTAACAGACCCTGGTCACAAAATAGGGTCTGTGAGATCCAGTCACCGATGTTGATGCTATGTCGGGGGCTCTACTTAGAGCAATACTACGGTCCCTACCCCTACTTGACGTCCATTGCGTCTAGGTATGGAATCTCGATGGTACTGCCGATGCAGAAAATCTCGGCTTCTTAAAACTTTCGGATCTTTGTCCTTAAAACTGAGTGTATTCCTTCTTATCACTGGTATGTCATTTCTCGATTCCATACCTCTCTATCCTCCTTAATGACTCCACAAAGGTGGAAAACCTCTCCCTATTCTCTAAAGCAGACACAGGAGTGGTCAATTCAGCATCCAACCCCTTCTCAAAATGCTAAATTTTTTCCTCATCATTAACTTCCATATGCGGACAAAACTGCAAAAGCTCCATGAACTTAGCATCATACTCGCTAGAGTTCATCTGTCCTTGTTTGATACTCTCAAATTGAGAGATCTTCTCATCTAGATACGTCTTAGGGAAGTATCTACTGACGAATTCTCGTCGGAATAACTCCCATCCAACTTCTTCACCTGGCCTCTTGTCTTCTTCTATAATCCACCAGTGACCAGCACTCCCTTTTAGGAGGTACACTACATGTCTTACCTTCTCGGGTTCAGGAATATCAAGGATCCTGAAAGCCTTCTCCAGCTCTGTCAGCCATAAATCAGCATCTACTGGATCAGCTGTACCAGCATAATCTATGGCTCCAACCCGGAAAAGTCTCTAAAAAGTCTTACCGGCTCCATATTCCTCATGGTGGGCTGGTGCCCTAGGTGCAGGTGGTGGCATCCTATCATCCATGTGTGTCATAGTTGCCATAAACTGGTCGAACAGGGTATGGAAGGTTGGATTCTCTAATGCAGCTTGATCAAGATGAGGAATCTCAGGTACGGGTTCCTCCCTAGCTTGATCCCTTGCACCTTTTCTTAGTGTAGCAACACTGCTCTCAACAGCATGTTCATCATGTGATCCAGACATCTTCAAGTTCTTCTTCTCCTATATGAGCAGAAGACACTATCAGATAACCTGGAAGACACTAGAATAGACTCAACAACCTTAATCCTATGTCTCTATAGACTCAGCGAACTTAGAGCTCTGATACCACTAAATTGTGACACATCGATAACAAAAACATAATTTACTTAAGTGAAAGAATTCGTTAGCAGCGGATTACCGAAAATCACTAAAAATTAAAACATTTTTACCAAGAGATTCAACAAAGGAAAACTCTTTCACATAGAACCAAAGTAACACATTTACACTCTGGTTTTAAAGGTACATGTCTGGGATTATCTCATCTCAAAGATTACAACATCAACTGTTCTATTAAACTGTATACAAACAACATAAGAACATTGAGGCATCAAGCCAAAATCTCATATCGATTCATTAAAACCAACTACTGACTCCGAGGACCTGAGAGTACAGAGACGACACATAGGACTCTATGTACATCTATACAAGACATATCAGCCAGTGTATCCACCTGAGAAATTCACTGCTGTTCTTGCTGCTGATGTTGTTGTCCTTCACCTACTGAAGAATTCCTGCCTCCTCGTCTACGTCCACCTAAAAATGTGGTTCCCACGGGGGTGAGACAATTGTAAATTTCCCCAACGAGAGATATAACTCTCCACCAGAAACATTATTATTGCAGTTTAATAAGATAAATCTGAACAGAGGAATCATAATTGTTTAACAACAATTAATTCAATATCTAACAGATTAGAACATTATTCTTATCTAAAGCATTGCAGCTATAACCTGATAGAGCAGCATGTCACTTATCCATTAAGGAATATGAAGGACATGTATAGCATTTATCCACTATACTAGGCAGGATAGTATCAACCAATGTTTCTCGTATTTCAACTTTATGCAAATACACTACACGACTGATTATATTTTACACATCATGTGTCAAACTGCAATTAGCTTGCCAGTGGTATATTGACATCTTCACTATAGAGTTATAGCCACAACATATACTCTCTTCAAGCATAGATCACATAGGTAATGCCTGGCATTGTTTTGTGCAGTCATGGCCTATAGCCATACTCTTTTCACAAAGTATTGGGATCTTAATCCCTCATTTCATCAAGTACATTTCCTTTTCTTAACAAGTTCATCATCATGATTAGAGAATATGGGTATTCAAACCCTTATTTCATCAAAGAATACTTGTTACCACTTAACAGGTAACTTAATACCTTCAAGTCATCTGACCAAGGTAATTATGGATCTTACTACACAAGCATTCCACAAAGTTCACAAGGTTCATATCACTTCTTGTTCCTCTTAATAGGCAACAAGGCATATTATGGCTTATGAAGCCCATAAACAATTTCAATAATTAAAACATCATATAGCACACAAGGCTCATTAATTTCAAGTCACCTCTCACTAATCAACAAAGCATATGAAGGCTCATAAGGCCTATAAAACATTTTCAATATACAGAGTATCATAGCCCATACCTGGCTATGCTCATCATCTCAACATACCTGCATGATTAGTACTCATGATAACAATTACAATGTTTTCATATCAGCACCATGCAACACTAAGTAATACCACTATTCCCTTTTTAGGGTTCAGGGTTTCTCTTACATATCATCACCCTCCATTAGGGTTTTCCATAAATAACCACTTAGGTTCTTAAGATTATATTATTAATGATCAAGCCCTATTTCATTGTTTCACACAGCTAGGAGCCAATATTGATAACATAAGTATTCAATCATACTTATTTATTCTCATCATTCAACATTAAATGGATTATCAACATAAAGTATGAGTTTCTATCTCATCTTTACCAAAATATGATTGCATCATAGTTTATTGATTTGGATTAACCTTTTCATAAGTCATGTCAGCCTACACTTATCAAAGTGCATTACATCTCAATGTAACAATTGACATGACACACTTCATGTGTCACTCATCCAAATATATTGGATTTAAAACACATCAAGGTATATCAGTCTTGAGGTGTTGGATGTGATATCTATCATATCTTGATGTATCACTTCCCTCATCACCTTTATCTTACTTGAGTTCATCCACTTAGCTTGTATAAGGGTATTCCCCATTTTAATACTTTATGCACCAGTTCATCACATTTATCATGTAATGTATTGGTCATAAGTCACTTATTTAAAATATACAACCGTTGCCAATGATATGGACTCATCCTTGAGTTAGGAACTATTAATATAAGGATATCCATTATCAACCTCTCTAGGTATTACATATGTCAATATATTAATCACTACTCCATTATTAGGAATAGGATTTTCCCTATTTATAAATTGAGGTGCACATAGCATCTCCCATATATATGGATTTCTCCTAATATCACTCTTCATTAGAGTTTCACAAAACAACCTTCTATATCAGGGTTTCACATAGTCTTACCTGAAATTAGGATTTCACTTGACATCTCCTTCAATTAGGGTTTCACCTAGCTTTGTCCTAAATTAGGGTTTCACATGGCTTTGCTCTAAATTAGGGTTTCACATAGCTTTGCCCTAGATTAAGGTCAAGGCTCATTAATCTTTTCAATGAGGGTTTCATGATCTCATTATTATGGATCAAACTCTGATTACATATTTATTCATAATGAGAGAATTAGGGCTTATTTATGTAAGCATTCATCTCTCTCATTCTCTCTCTCTCATCCTCTCTAGAATGTTACTCCAAGATTGATCTAGGTCAGATCTTCATTTAAGTACACACAGTTTAGGGTTAATCATTAATCACCTTTGTTTTACAACATTAATAATCAAATAGTTAATTGACCTTTATTCACATTAGGTGTCCAAATGGTTTGACCAATTGAATCTCCAATGGTCCGGATTACTTAGACCCCAAACGGTCTTGGTCACTTAGACCTCAAATGGTCGTGGTCACTTAGACCTCAAACGGTCTTGGTCACTTAAGTTCAAACGGTTTGAAATCGTTTAGCAAGGTTGGTGCTTGAAACCGTTTAGACAAAACATATTGAAACTGAATGAACTTGGGTCTCCAAATGGTTTGAGACCGTTTGGTCCCAAATGCTCTTGAGACCGTTTGATCTCAAACGGTCTTGAGAACGTTTGGACTCAAACAGTCTTAATACCGTTTGGTCCCAACTCTCTCAAAACCGAATGGACCAAAAGGGTCTTCCATCACTTAGTCAATTTAGGGTCTCAGTCATTAAACCATCTATCAATTGAACTACTGATTTATTCTTCCATTGAAACATTGAATCACCCTTCAATTGTACCTCCAATTAGGGTTTTGAACCCAATTGAACTAGGGTTTATAATCAAGAAACCATCAATTACGGTTTTGAAATCGAGGAACCATCAATGGTTGACATTGTTGAACTAATTCGATTGAAATCGTTGAATCACCGCTTAGCTATGTCATGACCTGACCTCAAACGGTCTTGAGGTCATTTGGATGACCTCCAAACGGTCTTGAGACTGTTTGACTAGTCCCATTATTGAAATTTGTGAAATTCAATTAGGGTTTGCATCATAGTATCGATCATTCAATTAAGTTATTGATTGTATTTCAATTTGAAATCACTGGATCTTCAACCAACTAATCATACTTCATAATAGACTTCCAAACGGTCTTGGTTGACCCCCAAACGGTCTTTAGACTATTTGGGTGACCTCCAAACGGTCTTGAGACCGTTTGGGTTAGTCAACCCAAAAATTAAATCATTCAATTGAGAATTCCAGCATTCAACCCGATTAGGGTTTGATACTTGATGGACCTTTAACTAATGAACCCTTTGAAACCAACCAATTAAATTTAATGGGTCATCAACATCATCATATGAACTCCAAATAGTCAACCATTGCAAACGGTCAACCCTTCCAAACGGTTTTGGAACCTAAACCTCCAAACGGTTTGCAAATCGTTTGGTCTCCAAACAGTTTGGTGAAACCGATTGGACCAAAATTTTGAAACCGTTAGCAATAGAACTTTTTGGAGGTGTGTGCTTATGATGATGTCATCATCATCAAGCTATAAACCCATGAAGCTTTCTGTGATTCTCATGGTGATTGCATCAATCAATCAAATAAAATTTTGAGAATAGATAAGGAATCAACAATTGATAAGGATATGTGATCAATAACAAAGTTCAAGGGTTCAAATTATATAACCCTCCTTCAATTGAGCTTCAAAGCTTCAACCTCCACTTCTTTAATGATGAAAGCAACACCTTCCACTATCCCAAGCTCGTCCTTAAGCTTTGAGTGAAAAGGAATGGCTAGAATTGAAGATGGAATGGAGATAAGAAGAAATCATGCATTGATTTTCGATTTCCACCATGGAATCAAGGTCAAAAGAGGTCAAGAAGCTTACCAAAAATTTGGGGATCGTCCTCCTATTTCTCCAAGCTCCCTTGGTCATTTTTTCAAGCAAGAAGTGAAAGTGGTTTCGAAATTACCCTTTCATCTCATGGATAAAGGAGCATATATATGAATTTTATTGAAAATTCATTTAAGAGAGATAAAGTAGGGATTATCTCCTCCATTTCCTTGCCACTTGCTCCCTTCCCTTCCTTGGTTACGAGGCTATTTCCTTTGACTCTTATTCCTCTCAATTATCCATGTTTTAAAGAAACGCAAATTAAGCACCTTAACCCTTATAATACTAATATCCATAAGTTAGTGGATATTTCTTTTTGTTTTCTTAATGTGAGTGGGTTCTCCACTCACATAGATATTTCCTTTTCCTTTGAAAGGTAAAAGGACGTCCATTTATATGGATTTTCAACCAACACAATTTTGGTTGAAGGGAACTTCAATGAATACATTTATTTTTGCATTAAATTGAATTCGAATTTCAATTATGCTTAAATCTTGATTATTTTAATATCAAGATTCTCTCTCCTGCAAAGAGGTAAAAATGAGACGCCCCTCTCATTTTCTTGCCACAAAATGATGCCAAGAAATATTAGGGACCTTATTGAAGTGGTAATTTGCATATTGAACCCTGGGTTTTGGGTAAATTGCACATTACACCAAAACTAGGCTTTAATGCACAAACATTGCTTTATCAGCTCTTTCTTGGTACTCAGGCTAGCACAAGCCATACATCTGCATCATCTTCATTCTCATGATGCTTCAACACATGAGGAACATCTTATCGTGTAACATTTGCAATTTAACCCCTCAACTTGGGTAATTTGTACTTTAGTCCCACACAAGCAAAACATTATTTTCAACATCATTCAAAAAGGACTAAATTGAAATATAAATTCCTCTTGAGCCTTAATTACTTTTTAAGAGATAAGAGAAATCATATAATAAACTTTATTAAGAAAAATATCTAGGTTTAAGCATAACCCAGGTCAGGGATGTTACAATTCACGTTTGGGACATGTTAATGTTGCCTCAATGAAGCGTATGATGAATCTTATAGACAGGAAACGATTTGTTTATTCAGTGAGTAAAAAGGTGTACACGATACTCTATTATATAGCTATAGAGAGTTAAGACATACATACAAGCAGGAAATGTGGGACAAATACAAAGAACATAACACAGTAGAAACAGAAAATAACACAGTATTTCTATACTCCCCCTCAAGCTGGAGCGTAGATGTCGAATAAGCCCAGCTTGTCAATCAAAGTCTGGAAGCGAGCTTTAGGTAGAACTTTAGTGAAGATGTCTGCAAGCTGCTTCTTAGTACTGAGATATGGAGTGCAGATTTGTCCAGATAGAAATTTCTCCCAGACAAAATGGCAGTCAACCTCAATATGCTTGGTTCTTTCATGGAAGGTGGGGTTGCTCGCAATGAAAATGGGCGCCTTATTGTCGCAGAACATAGGAATAGGGCTAGAAGAAGTGATATCAAATTCGTTCAGAAGGCCACGGACCCACAAGAGCTCACATGCAGTATGAGCCATAGCTCTATATTCTGCCTTTGCACTTGACCGGGAAACAACTGTCTGCTTTTTGCTGCACCAAGTAACCAGATTTCCTCCCAAAAAAGTGCAATATCCAGATGTAGATTTTCTGTCAGATCGAATTCCTGCATAGTTATAATCAGAAAAACCAGATAAATTGCAGTGGCCATGTTTTTTATACAGAAGACCTTTCCCTGGAGAGCTTTTGAGATATCATAAGATGTGACAGATAGCATCCCAGTGGCATTGTCGGGGTTTATCAAGATACCGACTTATGAAACCTACAACAGCTGCCAGATCAGCTCTAGTGACAGTCAAATAGATAAGTTTGCCAACCAGTCACATGAACTGGTGGCGATCAGCATAAGGAGGGGAAGTATCATCATCCCAATTCATATTGGGATCCAGAGGAGTGTTGGCTAGCTTGCAGCCCAGCATATCAGTCTCTTGCAAGAGATCAAGAACATATTTTCTCTGTGACAAGCATAGTCCTGCACAAGATCTAGCAACCTCAATACCTAGACAATATTGTAGTTTCCCTAGGTCTTTGGTGATGAAATTTTGTGCTAAATGTTGTTTGGTTGTCTGTATCCCTACACTGTCACTGCTAGATAAGACAATATCATCAACATATACAATAAGTATGACAAGTCCTGCGGCAGTTTTACGAATAAACACAGAATGATCAGATTCTGAATGTCGAAAGCCAAAGGTAATCAAGATCTGACTGAGCTTGTCAAACCATGCTCGTGGACTTTGTTTTAGACCATATATCGCCTTTCTGAGTTTGTAGATTTTAGAAGTAGACTCCCCTTGAGCAACAAAACCCGAAGGTTGCTCCATGTAGACCTCCTCCTGTAGATCTCCATAGAGAAAAGTGTTTTTGACATCAAGTTGATACAAAGGCCAGTCTTTATTCACAGCAACAGATATCAGAATACGGATAGAATTTAAGCGGGCGACTGGAGAAAATGTTTCAAAATAATCAACCCCATATGTTTGAGTATATCCTTTTGCAACTAATCTGGCTTTCAGGCGTTCAATGGTACCGTCCGGTTGGTATTTAATAGTAAAAATCCAGTGGCATCCAACAGTGTGGCATGAAGAAGGACGATTAACCAGATCCCAAGTCTGTTGATCACAAAGTGCATGCATTTCTTGCTCCATATCATGTTTCCAGGCAGGATGGCAAAGTGCCTCTGTAGCTGATTCAGGAATTGTCACAGCAGACAAAGCAGAAGTAAAACAAGCAAAGCTACCACAGAGATTTTCAGACAAACATAAATTACTGATAGTATGCTGAGTACAGGAGCGAACGCCTTTCCGTAAAATGATAGGAAGATCCAGGTCAGAAAATACCTCAGTGGACAGTGGATCATCCACAGACACAGGATTTGGTTCGGTCGGGGCTTCAGAAGCAGTAATGTTCTTTGGCCTGCACCGATAGACTTGCAATGGGCGTTCTTGAGGCACATCATGAGCATGAGGTTCTTCAACAACTATAGGTAATGGAGTGGGAGCCATAATGTCATCCGACAATTTTGCACCAGCAGTAGAAAAATAAGGCATATGCTCAAAAAAGGTCACATCCACACTAACCAACCATTGTTTTTTGATAGGATCAAAACTGGGGTAACCTTTCTGAGTACGGGAGTATCCCAGAAACACACATTTGACCGAGCGCGCATCAAGTTTTGTGAGGCCAGGACGAAGAATTTTCACAAAACAAGTACTCCCAAAAATGCAAGGAGGCAGAGAAAATAAGGGTTTATCAGGAAACAAAATAGTATATGGGACCTGATTTTTCAGAACTGAGGAAGACATGCGATTGATAAGATAGCATGCAGTAGAGACAGCTTCAGGCCAAAAGTGTTGGGGTACTTTGTAGTGTAGAAGAAGGGTGTGAGCAACCTCAAGAAGATGGCGGTTTTTTCGTTCAGCAACGCCATTTTGTTTAGGGGTGTAAGGGCAAGAAGTCTGATGTATGGTTCCACGGTCAGCACAAAAAGATGTAACAGATTGTTGCATGAATTCCAGAGCATTATCAATATGAAAAATTTTAATGGGTCGATTAAATTGTGTGTGAATTTCAGCAAAGAAGGTGCAAATGGTATCTAACACAGTATCCCGACCTTTAAGCAAAAACAACCACATGGTGCGAGAATAATTATCAACAAAGGTCATAAAATACTTCCCACCAGAGTGACTGGATACAGAGCATGGTCCCCAAATATCAGCATGAACCAAGTCAAAGATTTCTTTAGAGGCAATAATTTTCTCAGCTGGAAAAACAGATCGAGTTTGTTTGCCCAAAACACAAGTTTCACATGGAAAATTATTCTCAGATAAAGTAAGAAATAAATGTCTTAATTTGGCAGCAGATGGATGACCCAGGCGAAAGTGCCACTGTAATCCTGTCACTGAAGTAGAAAGTAGAGCCGCAACAGTAGGAGGTCCATCCATGTAATACAGCACATCTGGTCCTTCACGGCCCGAACCAATCCTCGTCTTCATGTGGAGATCCTTCAAAACACAGCCAGAAGGATGAAATTTAATAGAGCACTTGAGTTGTTTAATCATCTTACTGACTGACAATAAATTAACAGGAAACTTTGGAATATATAAAATAGAATTCAAGTACAATTTTGGTGACAGTGGAACCGTTCCAGTGCCATGAGCAGTAGTTTTGGACCCATTTGCAACAGCAACAGAAGTTATAGGAGCATTTTTATTAAGACTTGAAAAAAGGTGAAGATCACCAGCCATATGAGTGGATGCACCCGAGTCAATGCACCACTGTTTGTTACTAGATGATGGAGAAGCAAGCATGGCAGAAGGTCCGGAAGTAGACGAGGATGGCATCTGCACAAGACGTTCCTGGAACATCTTTTCGAACTCTGAACGTAACCAGTCGGTGTTTGTTGGAGCAGTAGGAGTGTCAGTAGTAGAGTCAGCAGTAGATTCTGTAGCAGCCTAGCTGGCCCAAGATGGCTTGCCATGCTTAATCCAACAACGATCTTCAGTGTGATTGTCCCGGCCACACCAGTTGCAGTAGTGAGGGCCGGGAGGAGCACCATGTCCAGAAGAGCCTCGACCTCCTGAGGGATGAGGACGACCGTGACCACGGCCACGGCCAAAATCAACAGAGCGAGCAATAAGCGCAGGCTGCTCAACAATAGAAGTGGGAGTCATGGATGGCAGACGTTGGACTCTTTTGAGAACATCCCGAAGAGTTGGTAGTGGGTCGCTGGATAGTATCTGGTCAACCACACCAGAAAAGGAGGCAGGAAGTGTAGCCAAGAACTGCACCAGTTGTAGTTCGTTGCGTTGTTTTTGATAAATTTTGATGTCCGCCGTCAAAGGGTGGTAGAGTTCAAATTCATTCCACAATGTCGAGCATTGGTTGTAGAAGTCATCAATAGAAGTGTCAGTGGAGAACTCCTTTTTTGCCAAGGTTTTGAAGATCTCAAAAACACGCTTTGGATTCTCCTAATGGGAATAAACATGGGACAGTTGATCCCACATAGCCTTCGCATCATGAAGGTAGAGCAGAGATTGGCTAATACGAGGTTCAGTACTGTTGAGGATCCAAGACATGACGCCGGAATCATCCTTGGACCACTGCGCATAACTTTGTCTGATTTTGTCATCCGAATCAGCAGTAGGAGCAGCAGGAGGCTCAGCCGTAAGATGGTGATATCGGCCTTGTACTTTGACATATAGCACAAAGGATGCCGACCAGAGATGGTAGTTGGAGCCACCGTCGAGCTTCACTGTGGTGACGCAAAGAGATCGGGGAGGCTCAGGGAAAGCCATGGCAGAAGCGGTCGGCGCAGAAGCAGATCAGAGAAAAAAACCTACAAAGGGCAGATAACAGCAGCAGAGATCTGACGTGTCATATCAGAAGACCCGTATTGGGCAGAATATGCATAGAGAAACCTACGCCGTCATGAGGAAAACTCAACGTTCCAACATGAGGCGTAGGCAGAGAGAACGGTGAGATGGAGAGACTCTCAACTTAACCAGCCAGTGGGTGTCCGAATGTAGATCCGATGAGCACCCGAACGTAGATCGAAAGGAGAGGTAAAAACCAGTGACAGCCGACCGGAAGCGGAGAGACCCAAAGACGGGAGAAGGTAGTGGGGTGGTGGTTTGTGGAGGAGAGGAGGCGGTGGCGTGAAAGGACAGGAGGGGGCGGCGGCGCTGGGGGGCAGCGGTGGGTGGAGGAGGGTGGCGGAAGGGGAGGGCGGCGCCTGGGGAAGTTGGCGGCGGGCGGGTGGGGGGGGGGGGGACGACGGGCTTACGTCATGGGTGGGCTTATGGGTGAGGAAAAGGGTAACCTGCTCTTGATACCATATAGATAGGAAAAGAGTTGTTTATTCAGTGAGTAACAATGTGTACATTCTACTCTCTTATATAGCTATAGAGAGTTAAGACATACATACAAGCAAGCAATATGGGACTAATACAAAGAACATAACACAATAGAAACAGAAAATAACACAATATTTCTATAGATCTAAATTTGATCCCTAAATCTGAAATTAGCAACAATAAATGTAAAATCTGTGTACAAGCTAAACTGTCTAGGAAGCCTTTTCATTCTGTGAATAGCAATTCGGAAATTTTGGATTTAGTGCATACATATATCTGTGAATTTAATGGTGTTGCTACGAGGGATCAAAAGCGTTATTTTATAACTTTTATTGACGATCTGAGTAGATACTGTTATGTCTTTTTACTTAGAAGTAAAGATGAGGCATTGGATAAATTTAAAATTTATAAGAAAGAAGCCGAAACTCAAACCAGTAAAGTACTTAAGCGATTAAGGTCTGATAGGGGAGGAGAGTATACTTTGAACTTGTTTTTGGAATTTTTCCAATTACATGGTATAGTTCATGAGGTCACTTCTCCTTATTCACCAAAATCAAATGGGATTGTTGAACACAAAAATTGAACCTTATTAAATATGGTAATTACCTTACTCCAAACATCTGGATTACCCAACTTTATGTGGGGGGGAGCTTTGAATACGGCTTGCCATATTCTGAATAGAGTTCCCCATAAGCATTCAGAGAGTAGTCTGTTTGAGTTGTGGAGAGGAAGGAAACCGAGTCTTAAATATCTTCGAGTGTGGGGGTGCCTTGCTAAGGTACTTGTCCCTGAACACAAAAGGAAGAAATTAGGACCGAAAATGGTTGATGATATATTCTTGGGTTATGTAGAGACAAGCTATGCTTATAGGATCCTGATTGTAAAATTAGATATCTCTGGCATTGAGGTCAATACAATTGTGGAATTACGTGATGCAACATTCTTCGAGGATGTATTTTCTATGAAAAATGGTGTGCCCAATGAAGTATCTCAAGAAGATTCATTTACCACAGGTTCCATTCCCGAGCATGTGGAAAGGATGACAAATGTGGGGGCGACTCAAAACAAGCTATTTATGAATCTGATGATTCTGAAGAAATAGTTGAACCAAGGAGAAGTAAACAGCCTAGGACATCAAAGGACTTTGGAAGTGAGTTTCTCACTTACAATGTTGAGGATGATCCTGTTACTTTCCAACAAGCTATGGAATCTCTAGAAGCTAAGCTTTGGAAAGAAGCCGTTAATGATGAAATCCAATCAATTCTCTCGAATGGAACTTGGGAATTGGTGGATTTGCATCCTAGTTGTTCTAAAGTTGGTTGCAAATGGATCTTTAAGAAGAAACTTAATGCAGATGGGACAATCAATAAGTATAAGGCTAGGTTAGTTGCTAAGGGTTACACACAAAGGGAAGGAATATATTATTTTGATACCTATTCACCTATTTCTCATATGACCACAATCTGAGTGCTTATAGCATTGGCTTCCATTTATAATCTCTATATCCATCAGATGGATGTGAAGACCGCGTTCTTACATGATGATCTTCAGGAAGAGATATATATGGAACAACCTGAGGGATTTGTGGGTCGTGGGAATGAGTCCAAAGTGTGTAAACTTATTAAGTCATTATATGGCTTGAAACAAGCCCCTAAGCAATGTCATGAGAAGTTTGATTTTGTGATATCATCGTTTGGATTTGTTTCTAATGAATTTGATAAGTGTCTCTACTACAAAATTGTCAATAATAGATTCATTTTGCTATGCTTATACGTCAATGATATCCTCTTGTTTGGTTCCGATATGAAAGTAGTAAATGAGACAAAGTCATTCTTGTGTAGCAAGTTTGAGATGAAGGATATGGGTGTCGCTGATGTGATTTTAGGGCTTAAAATCATTAGGGCTACTGATGGTATAACTCTCTTTCAATCTCACTATGTTGAGAAGATACTGGAGAAGTTTGAGTACACATCATGTAAACCTGTTAAGACTCCATATTACTCATCCAAGCCCTTGTTCAAGAATGAGACTGGGGTTCCAGTGTCTCAATTACGATACTCTTAAATTATCATAAGTTTGATGTATTTTATGAACTGTACACATCCAGACATTGCATTTTTCGTGAACAAGTTAAGTAGATACAACATTTGTCCCGACAAGACCCATTCGGAAGCTCTTGACACAGTTTTGAGGTATATCAAGGGAACATGTTCTCTTGGGCTGCATTATGGTAAACATCCTTCCGTAGTCGAAGGATATAGTGATGCAAGTTGGATTTCCATGAATTCTGGGAGTAATGGTGTCTCAGGATATGTATTCTTGTTGGGAGCAGGAGATGTTTCTTGGAGGTCTAAGAAACAGACCATATTGTCTCGGTCCACTTTTAAGGCAGAGTTGTGTGCTTTAGATGAAACTGGATTGGAAGCTGAATGGCTACATGGACTTATGTCCAGTTTACCTATGGTAATGAAGCCGCTTCCTGCAATTTCATTTCACTGTGACAGCACTACAACTATTACTAAGATAAAGAGTTCCAAGTACAATCAAAAACAGCGTAGACACATCCAAGTCAGATTGAAATCTGTAAGGGAGTTAGTGTCTAATGGGTTCATAGTTGTGGACTACGTCGGTACCAAAGATAATACAGTTGATCCTTTCACTAAAGGTCTTAACTTTAGTGGAAAAATCCAGGTTGGGGATGGGACTGAAACCCCTATAGATTCACAGGAAGTAGCAACCCAACCCAAAAGAGTGGAGATCCCACAAATTGGGTTCAATGTGGTAATAACAAGTTGTCGGGTAAATCGAATGACACTATGTATTCTTGTTTGATGCTTCTTGCATCTGTGTGATTATTCCCTAGAAACTTGTTAGTGTCATGACTGCAAGTTAGTAAGAGAGTAGTCTCTAAATGGTGTCAAGTCTTAGGACAGGATGTTAGCAGTACATCCTTGGAGACTCCAACTAAGTGATTGATGTTGTGTAGGCCGCAACAGGAGAATTGGGTTGTTCTCTGTTATCAATCATGATGTAAAATTTTGTATGCATGGCCTTAATGCATTGTTTTCTTTACTCTCATGTCTTTATTGTGTTGTTACCAACCTATATTCTTGTACCCCAAGGTTCAGGTTCAAGACTTTTGTTCACCTAGTTCCTACGGGGGTCACAGTTGGATAACTCAGGTAGATTCAAACCGAAAGGTATCTGCTAAAAGTACAGTATGGAGGACTAAATGATAGATCATACTACACATTGGACTTTGTGGGGGATTGTTAGATATATGGATGCTATTGTAGAAACCATTTATTTAGCATGGGTTAAGCCCAATGTAGTGCAGCAAGTACATGTAAGAAAAGTAGTTTTGTCTCAAGTGCAAATGACAAAGAAGTTTTATCCCATATTGCTCACTCTTATATATGCATTTAAGGGGTAAATTTATTGTTTTTTGGTCAAATATAAAGAACAAAGCATACCCATCTCTTAGTCATGTGATAAGGGTTTCTATATTCAAGAGGCTAGGTTCAAGTTCATTATAGTTTCTTTCTTCTTATATGCTCCACCAATCCACATGGGAAATGTCCCATTAGTTCTAGGAGATCCAACTGAAGACAATGAAATAGAAGTTTTTCGTCATCATGAGAGAATGTTATCATATACAAATGATGGCTATCCAAACCAGTAGAGTCATGGACACAACCACCAACCCCTTGATTTTGCACTTATATAAGGCTACCAATAGCTTTAGTTCCATCCACTGTTGATATATCCTCTGCTTTCTTCTTTCTGATCCTTCGAAACCAGTGATTGGTCTGTGTTGTCCAACCACAAAAGGTCGCAATGAGGGCACTGGCAAGTCCAAAGGACCACAGCTGAGCGACTGAAAGAGTTAGACTCATTGTCCATAGCAATGACTAGAGGGCCAATATTGGGTTGGCCTACTTCATGGCTCAATAGAACCTTGCTTGCAAATGAAGGAACATAAGAAGATGGAATAAGATGAAGAACATGCAAATGACTTCCCTACCCCCAGGTGTAACACCAAAATGTAAGGACAAAACGGTCCTTCGATCCTTTTGTTTTTCCCATCCACAGGAATGTAGGTGCCAGGATGGCATGAGCCCATTGGCTTAGGCCTGGCCGTACGAACCAACTAGATAATATTAAGTCCCTAATGTTGCATTCTCAAATTGGTCCAATTGTGGTAATTTTTCATTAAATGTTGTTGATTATAAGTAGATCGATTGATAGTGAAACTATAAATCATCTTCCTCATAAAAAGGATTAGAATATGAATGGAATATATTCAGAGTTTATGTGTGCTTCACGTTTAAAATTCATGATGCTTATGGTTATGATAATCTGATTTCCCTGTGATAGGTTTTAATGAAATCCATCCTTCTTAGTAAATATGAGGCTTTCATAATATATTATCAATTTTAGAGGTCAACCTTGATGCATGAGTATAAGATAAAAATGGATGTAAATCCTAATGTTGATGAATATAGTGTTGGATGTACTAACATACTATTAGTTAATGATGTTGTAACATCTAAGGATTTGAGGTCGCAGATAAAATGATATTACAAGGAATGATCGGACTACTTATATCACCAAGGTTCATCTCCTTTCTAGGGATCATGTCATTAAGAACTTTATGGTTAAGTATATTCAGCCTAGAGTAGTACTAGGTTGGATGACCAGTCAAGAAGTTGATCCCAACTTGTACGTGAGTGAGGACAAAGCGCATAATTAAGGCTAATGGTGGTTAATGGGGCTATCTGTCATTACTAAAATTCTACTATAGCCTTGGATAGTGCATGCATATTGCAAATGGCATCAGTGCTATTAACCCTAATAGCAGGTGTAGCACACTTGGGCATGTGACATGTCAGTCTTGAGTTATGTGATCCAAGCATGTTGGAAAGGGATGTCTATGATAATGTATCCACCCTTGCACTGACATCCTTGATAGGGAGTTGGGTGTCCATGGGCTATTTCAGGTCTGCACTAAAATGAGGAAATATTATGAGGTCATATAGTTGAGTCTTGATAGGGTTGTAAATGGGTATGGGTAGACTCGCGAACCTACAAATCTGGACCCATAAAAAAACAGGCATGGGTCTTATTTTTTATACCCGCATACCCTTGGACCCGCATATAAGCGGGTCCAATAATGGGTATGTTTTGGACCCAGACCCGCTAGACCTGTGTACCCGCTACACATAAGCAACTACTTAAATAATATGTTATATAGATCATACTTTACTAGTATAACTAATATAATTCTTGAGATTTTATCTTACTCTAACCACAATAAGGTTGAGACTAGTCATATAGTTCAGAATTAACTATTCTAGTTACAATAATGAACATCATATGTAAACTTAAAATCCAAATGTCTACTAAATTACATTACTTTCTACATAAGTTAACATTCTAATGATGACTACAAATATGTAAATAATTAACTTAATTAATGATAATGTATAAAATATAGAATTATCGAATATAACTATCGCATGTTAATATACTATATAATAATAATATCTTGTTGTATTAAAATATATAGAACAAAGTCATTTCTCTTACATAAACAATATGATGCTTTATAGAACCGCTTACCCGCATACCCGCTATTATTGCGGGTACGGGTATGGTGTGGGTCCAAGTTTCGTATGATGATGATGATGATGATGATGATGATGATGATGATGATGATGATGATGATGATGATGATGATGATGATGATGATGATGATGATGATGATGATGATGATGATGATGATGATGATGATGATGATGATGATGATGATGATGATGATGATGATGATGATGATGATGATGATGATGATGATGATGATGATGATGATGATGATGATGATGATGATGATGATGATGATGATGATGATGATGATGATGATGATGATGATGATGATGATGATGATGATGATGATGATGATGATGATGATGATGATGATGATGATGATGATGATGATGATGATGATGATGATGATGATGATGATGATGATGATGATGATGATGATGATGATGATGGTAACATCCCTGATCTGGGTTATGTGTTAACCCCAGATGTTTTGCCTAATAAGGTTGAGTAGATGCTTAATCTTATCTTGGGAAAAGTAATTAGGGCTCATGAGAAACTTATGTTTCAATTTTGGTCCTATTTGAACAATGTTGAAGCAATGTTTGCTTGTTTTGGACTAAAGTGCAAATTACCCAAGTTGAGGGGTTAAATTGCAAATGTTGCATGAAAATATGTTCCTCTAATGTTGATACATCATAAGAATGAATATGATGTAGTGGTATGGTTTTCACAAGCTTGGGCACCAAGATTAAACTTGTAAAGCAGTCCTTGTGCATTAGAACCTAGTTTTGGTGTAATGTGCAATTTTCCCAAAACCTAGGGTTCAATATGCAAATTACCACTTCAACAAGGTCCCTAATGTTTATTGTAATCTTGTATAGCAAATAAAATGAGAGGGGCACCTCATTTGAATTAAGTTGGAGGAGAGAGAATCTTGATATTGAAATAATCAAGATTTAATCCTAATTGAAACCCTAATTCAATTTAGGGAAAAAATGAATGTATTAATTAAAGGGCCTTCAACCAAAATTAAAATGGTTGGATTCAGATGTGTTTGGATGAGCTTAAAGCCTTGCAAAGGCACGAGCATATCCTAAGGAGGTGAAATTCCACTCACCATTATTATATGAAAAAGAATTTCCACTCAAATATGGATATTATTATTATAAGGGTTAATGTGCTTAATTTCTTTTCCCTTAATTCATGGATAATGGAAGGTATTTCGGTGGGGATAGAGATGCCCTTGCATGCAAGAAACCAAGGGGGAAGTGGCGGCAACAATTTTGGAATTAAAAGACTTTTATAAAGTATTTTCTCTCTGATCAATTTTCTTATAAAAGTACCCTTTCTAAGCCAAAACAAAGGCTTTTTCGGATTTCTTTCTTTCCCCTTGCTTGTAAAACGACCAAGGAGCTGTGGAGGAGAAATAGGACGACCCACAACCTGTTGGTAAGGTTCTTGACCTCCTTTCACCTTGAATCCATGGTGAAAATCGAAAATCAATGCATAAATTCTTCATATCTCGATCCCCTCTTCAATTCTAACCAATTCTTTTCACTCAAAGATTGAGGACGACCCTTGGAATAGTGAAAGGAGTTGCATCCACCATTTTTTCCGTGGTCTTGGAGCTTTGGGGCTCAATTGGAGGCGGGTTTTCTAACTTGAACCCTTAATTTTATTATTGCAATCAATTCCTTATAAATTGGTGATCATTTCTACATTTCGGAAATTATGTTTGGTTGATTGATGCAATCTCCATGGAAATCACAGTAGATTTCGTGAGTTTGGAGCTTGATGATTATTACATCATCATAAGCACACACCTCCCCAAATATCTAGGGCAAACGGTTTCAATGTTGGGACCAAACGGTTTCACCAAACCGTTTGGTGACCAAACGGTTTGCAAACCGTTTGGTGGTTTGGGTCCCAAACCGTTTGGGATGGTTGACCATTTAGGATGGTTGACTGTTTGAAGATATATGATGTGGTGCTTGGATTTTTGATCCAATGGTTTCAATTGGTTTGATCTTGAAGATTTCAATTGTGAATGATTACTTAATTGCAAACCCTAATCGACTAAGTGCTGAATTTCCAATTGATTGAGATGATGGTTTGGGTTGATTGACCCAAATGGTTTCAAAACCGTTTGGGGATCACCCAAACGGTCTCAAGACCATTTGGGGGTCACCCAAGACCGTTTGGAGTTCTAGGGTTAAGTATGGCTAAGTGTTTGAAGATCCAAAGATATGGTATCAACCCTAATCGGCTAAGTGTTGATTTTGCAATTGAATAAGTTGATGGTTTGGGTTGATTGACCCAAACGGTTTCAAAACTATTTGGGAATCACCCAAACGGTCTCAAGACCGTTTGAGGGTCACCCAAGACCGTTTGGAGGTCTAGGGTTGAGCATGGTTGGGTATTTGATGATCCAAAGATACCAAATTGAATTGCAACTAAGTGCTGATTTGATAATCAATCCAATGGTTCAAAACCCTAATTGGATGTCATGGTTTTTGATGGTGGAATCGGAAAACAATCTCAAGACCATTTGAGTCCAAACGGTCTCAAGACCATTTGGGACCAAACAATCTCAAACCGTTTGGAGACCCAAAGTGCAAACGGTTTCAATACCTACTTTGTCCAATTGGTTTCAAGTATAACTTGTTCAATTAGTTTTCAACTAATTGATGTATGAGAACCAAGATCATTCAGGGTCTAAGTAATTAACTTTGTGAAGATCAACATGGTTAACCCATTTGAATATCTCATGTAATTAAAGGTCCAATATGGTGAACCTATTTAGATACTTAATGCAGTTGAAGATTTCAATGGTTAACCTAATTGATCACTTTGTGGAATTGAAAGTTCAATCGGTCAATCCTTTTGAATTCTTTATATAATTGATTAGACCATTTGGACATCTAATATGATCAAAGGTCAATTAGCTATGTGATTGTTAAAGATGTAGACCCATGATGATTGTGAAGGTTAACCCTAGCTATGTGTACTCAAGTGAAGAGTTGACCTAGATTAATCTTGGAGTAGTTAACCTCCTAAAGAGGATGAGAGAGAGAATGAGAGAGTTGATTGCTTATATAATTAAGCCATAATTCTCTCATTATGAGTAAACTATGTGATAAGGGTTGATCCATAATAATGAGATCATGAAACCCTAATCAATGGGCCTTAACCCTAATTAGAGCAATGTTATGTGTGAAATCCTAATTTAAGCAATGCTATGTGTGAAACACTAATTAGAGCAATGCTATGTGTGAAACCCTAATTAGAGCAATGCTATGTGTGAAACCCTAATTAGAGCAATGCTATGTGCGAAACCCTAATTAGAGCAATGCTACCCTAATTAGAGCAATGCTATGTGTGAAACCCTAATTAGAGCAATGCTATGTGTGAAACCCTAATTAGATCAATGCTATGTGTGAAACCCTAATTAGAGAAATGCTATGTGTGAAACCCTAATCTAGGGAAAAGCTAAGTGTTATCATAAATCCAGGGTGATGATGTAATCCTAACTGAGTGTAACAATGAAGGAAACCCTAATTTAATGGGAATTGTACATCCTAACTGTAAAGAAGTGAAACCACTCCTCTACTAGAAAGAAAAGACCTCATCCCTTAAACCAAACACCACGTAAAATTTTTTGCCAAAGGGATGGAGATCAATTCATTCAACAGGTATGTATCGTTACACAATGAGTAGCAGTGGAAAAGAAATATTATCTAACAATTTACAAAGCTTGATACAACACTTCACCACATAAGGTATTCTAAAGGAAAACTAAACATAAAGCCAAAGACCAAGCTGAGTGTCATCTAAACACCTCTTCAAGCCTCCCAAAGATCAGCTACAAGATTGATGTTGAAGCTACTTTCCTCGATCTAACCTGGGGTTGGAAGCATACCCCAACAAAAGAGAAGAAGAAAAGAAATACATCAACAAAAAGCCGGTATGTGTATGCTAAAGGAAAACTTTGAGCAATATGAGGATATAAAGGACATCAAATGTAAAGGCTTCCCATGCAAGATATAAGAACCACCCACACGGGCATAAAAGATAAGATTCATAATAAAAGAGATACTTGCCATAAACAAAACAAATAAGATTGTGCAATACTGGCACATAAAGAAAGTAGTAGGGCACACACCCCACAACATCATCAACATGCATGCATGTGAGATAAACATAGCCCTAGAACAATATAAACACAATTGGCGGCCAAGCACAAACTTGAACCTGATAGAGAAAGGAATACTGCCAATCTCCCAAATATATAAAATTTGAGCATGGATTACTGCCACACTCAATTTACAGAGGAATGGTATATTGCCACCCTCCAAATAAACAATAGGGGAATACTGCCCCAAAACCAATGTAATTACACTACTCTAGTGCTACTGAATCACATTGCATGTATAATGTAGAGGCAAGTAAATAGTTTAGTCAGAAGATAAAACAAAGGTTGCCATCACACAATGGACAACACAAACATATAACATTCACATCATAATAGGCATATAATATCACAAGTCCAACATGCACCAAGGCATAGGAAAACGGATTCAAGAGATTATCCATGATCATAAGATCAATAACAAAGCAATATAGTTCACATGAACCATGATATAAAAAGATTAGACAATAGTGTAAGTTAAAGTCAAGAGATTGATAAGATAGGTTAATTGCTCAACATTGAGTAATAGGGGATACAACATACCTCAAACCAGATTCCAAACTGCAAAGTACTCCTAGATCCAAGTCTAGGTCACCAAAGGCCTATCAAGCATATATACATATTTTCAGTCAACTTCATACATAAAGACCAAACCCTAAAAACTTCCTTTTAAAATATTATGTGAATTAGGTTATGAAAACTATTCCATATTTTAGGTTATGTTATTACGAGTCTAAAACATATTTTATTATATTTTTCTGACTTATATATAATTAGTTATGATTTTTACAAGTTAATTCATTATTAATTAGATCCATTAAAAACACATGTTATTAACCTTTAGATTCAATTATTAAAACATATATCATTAGTTAGATCTTATTTTTATGAATCCAACGAATATTTATTTATATTTTTCTGATCATCCATTAATTAGTTATGGATTTGAGAAATTCGACCAATCAAATATTTAGATATTGCCACATAGGCGAGAAAATCCACGAGAAACATGCTAGGCCCACCTGACATGGCCCAATGAGTGCCAGCCAAGTCATCGGGTCAGTGGCTCATTTGACTCGATCCAAAGCAAGAGACCAGAATGTAAAAAGACGATATTACCCTTTGTCGTGAAAGAAAACAGAAGAGCCGAGATGGGCACAACGGAGAAAGCCTCGCGAACATTGTTCCTTCCTCGAGCTTGTGCGACTACAGGTTTGCCAAAGATGAACCAGATGAAGCCAACGGCGATGAAAGCCGCAAAACCCAAAACTGATACCGGGGTTGGGACCCAGGCATGCTCCCGAGGACAACAAGCCCAAAATCGGGATGACTGGAGCACAGGAGCTCGAGAAGCATCAGCCGACCAACCTCTTGAGGACCAGAAATACGGATCGACTAAGGAAAGAAAATACCTAAAAAGAAACCATGCTGGGAGAACCGGTAAGCCTAGACGAAGCCAACCGCGTAGAAAACAAGTGTCGAAGTGAAGAAAAACATTGAATTTGACTCAAAGGTCAACAACTGAAGCAAAAGAGGGAAACGGAAACTCGACATACCAGGTCAAAATCAAGGAGTCCCGAAGCTCCGCAAGACCTTCATGACTCGAATCAGGCTTGGAACAGACCCCGCCGACATCCGAGATCCCCAGACGCAGTCGCCTCCGCCACAACATGTGGTCGGATTTGGGAGAAGTGGAAGCAGGGCAAATCAGATCAAGAGAGCTATGACGCGAGGTTTCAGAGGGTCCAAAGATCGTGGGGAAAGCCCTATATATAGGGACGGAGATCTGGTTCAACGAGGAACCAAAAAAAATCAGAAAACAGAGGGGGAAAAGGAAGGTTCTAGTCGACCCAACGATTGGGAGAGAGAGTCCCACACAAAGTGGGGATCAACAAAACCGGAAAGAAACGCTGATGATAAAACAGAAATCAGAAATCACCGAGAACGAGAGATGGAAGAGAAAAATGCGGAGAAAACTCGTGTTACTGTAGCCATGAGAGAGAGTCCTAACAGAGGTAGGAGATGACTCCATCTCCTTTGGATTCTCATCCAAGGGCCACGATGAAATCCGAAATTAATAGACCGCGTGACAGCCCCAAGATTGGGAAAATCGGGAAATCAATTGAATAAAACAAAGGGAAATTCAAATAATTTATATATATTCTCTTTCCTAATTTAGGGGTTCTAGAATAATCCAAATTAAACCAAAATTTGCACATATGTTAAATTAAGCATGTAGATTCCGAATATCCAATTAGTTTTGCCTTTTGGAAACCTTTAATGGGTTAAATAAATCAAATATCATTTTCTCTTTCTTTCTTCATTTATGGCTTTAGGATTATCCAAATTTTATGAAACTTGACACACAAGTCATATGTAATGTGCTGAATACGAATTTGCCTTTATTTCCAACTTTTTGTGTCATGAATTACATTTATTTATTAATTACATATTTTAGGCACTCTCTCTCCCCTATAAATACTTATTGATCAAACATTATCCAAATTAGTTGCAAATTTTCCCAAAGGCTTATTTTTATGTTTAGATTACGAATTTGGAGTTAGTTTTCCAATTTGAGGGCATTAACTATTTTATTTCATTTTATTGGCCTAATTCCCATTTTCTTTAGATAAGGACATTAATATGTACAATTATCTTCAAAATTAGATGATACTTGGCCTTTAAGTTACTTTTTGGTCAAGAAAACGAATTTGAGTGTCAAATTATCCTGATGGGTTTCCAATTATAATTTTGGTGCAATATCTTTCTAATTATCTTCTTTACCCATTAATTCTCATATTACCATTAATTATAGCATTTATCTTCTCCTCTATGTAAAATTCGGATTTTCTCTTATTTTTCATATTCTAAAAAGCACTAGAAAGATCTAAGATGAATATATGTTATTATTTCTATTACTTAGTGACAATTTATACTTCATCCCCATAATTAACACCACACTAGTGTATATGTGCATATAACCTTATATATGAGAAGTATTTATCCAACTAAGTCCTTTAATTTCTTATTATCATCTAAATGAATTATTATTAAGCACAAAGTATTTTGTATTCCCTTAATTACATGTATTAGCTTATCCTTGTTTGGCTAAGTCAAAAGGGTAAAACTATTAGGGTAGGATTATATTTCTAGTATGTTACACTAACCCTAATTTGGGTATGAGGTAAGAGAAACCTTACTTGGATGTGAATAGAAAACATTAATCCCTAAAATGGGGTAAGGTGTTTGAAACCCTAATATAGGGTAGTGCCACTAATCATATGTGAAGACCTAGCACTGGGTGATGTGTTGTGAAATCCTAATTTCACATAACACTAGGTGAAACTTCGATATAGAAGGATGATTATGTAAACCTCTATTGAAGAGTAATACTCTGTGAAATCCATAAATATATGGAATATACTATGTGAAATCCATAAATATATGGAATATGCTATGTGAATCCTCAAATTATAAGTGTGGAGAATACTATTCTTAATAGTGGAATAGTGATTAATGTTATGACAAATGTAAAAGGTTGATTATGGATATCCTTATATTAATAGTTCCTAACTTAAGGATGAGTCTATAGTATTGGCAACGGTTGTATAATCTAAGTGAGTGACTAATGACCAATACTTTACATGATAATTGTGAGGAACTGGTGCATAAAGTATTAGTATGGGGAATACCCTAATACAAACTAAGTGTATGAACTCAAGTAAGATAAAGGTGTTGAGGGAAGTGATACATCAAGATATGATAGATATCACATCCACCACCCCAATACTGGTATACCTTGATGTGTTATAAGTCCAGGATAATTGGATGAATGACACATGAGATGTGTCATGTCAATGGTTACATTGAGATGTAATGCACTCTATTGAATGTAAGCTAACATGCCTTATGAAAAGGTTATTCCAAACCTATAAACTATGATGTAATGATATTCTGGAAAAGATGAGAGAGAAACTCATACTTTGTGTTGATAATACATTCAATGATGAATGATGAGAATAAATGAGTATGATTGAATACTTATGTTATTCATATTGATTCCTTGCTATGTGAATTCCTAATACAGGGTAATGCTATGTGAAACCCTAACATAAGTTAATGCTATGTGAACCCTAATACAGGGTAATGCTATGTGAAACCTTAGTACAAGATGATGCTATGTGAAGTCTTAACATAGAGTAATCCTATGTGAAACTCTAATACAGATTGATTGGTTATGAATGTAATAAGATAACCCTTGTATTGCATGTTACTGATATGTAATGGTATCACGATCACTAATCATGCAGTTATGTTGAGATGATGAGCATAGCCAGGTATGAGCTATGATGTTCTATATACTGAAAATGTTCTATAGGTCTTACAAGCCTTCATATGCTTTGTTACTTAGTGAGAGGTAACCTACAATTAATAAGTCTTTTGTGTCACATGATGTGCTAATTATCTTAGATTGTTTATGCACTTTGTGAACTATGTGCAATGCTTTGTGTAGCAAGAATTATAATGTCCCTGGGTCAGATGATATAAAGGTATGAAGTTACCTAATAAGTGGAAATAAGTGTTCTATGGTGAGTTATGGGTTCAAATACCCAAATTCTATAATCATGATAATGAACTTATTAAAAAGTGGAAATGTACTTGATGAGTTGAGGGACTAAGATCCCAACACTTTGTGAAAAGAGTATGGCTACAGGCCATGACTCCCCAATGACAATGCCAGGCATTAGATATATGATCTAAGCCTGAAGAGAATTAATGTTGTGGTGATGATTCTATAGTGAATAAATTTTATACATGTTCTTCATATTCCTTAAAGGATAAGTGACATGTTGTTCTATCAAATTATAGTTGTATTGCTTTTTATAAGAATGATATTCTAATCTGTTAGACATTGAATTAACTGCTACCAAACAAATATAATTCATGTGTGTATATTTATCTTCTTAAGATGCAATAATAATGTTTCTGGCGGAGAGTTATATCTCTCGCTGGGGCAATTTACAATTGTCTCACCCCCGTGGGAATCACATTTTTAGGTGGACACGGACGAGGAGGCAGGAATCCTTCAGTAGGTGAAGGGCAGCAACAACAGCAGCAGGGACAGCAGTGAAGTCTCAGGTGGAGACACTGGCTGTTATGTCTTGTATAGATATAGATAGTGTCGGGACCCACTCTTTTGATCAGCACAAAAACCAACCATTAGAGGTAATCCCAAAACCTAAACCCAGATTATATGAAATAAAACAATGAATTCTCGACAAAGGCGATTAAACACTATATGAAAAACACATATAATTTTTTCCTTTTTCTTTCGTCACAAACTCATAAATCATGTCACATCAAGGACATCACATTCAGATATCATAAATTATATTCAACTCCATTAAATCTAGAATTAAATCTTGTTCTCATATGCGGTTCAGTTTACATCAGTGACATGTACATTGATGAACAAACTTAATCTACAACCCATCCCGGGAAAGAGAAAGTACAGTGACATTCTAATCTATCTAAATTATACTATTTATATCTTCTTTATCACGATCTCTCCGTTGGATAGCATTATACCTAAAAACATTTGAAACAACCTCATGAGACTCATATAGAGCCCCAGTGAGTGGATACCTCCCACTCAAGCTAGGTACATGCATCAGCATCAGATTAAGTATAATAAACTTAACAGAAACATGCAGATATTGAAAAGTCTAGCAGATAGATCTATCATAAGTCATTTCTAACTTGCAATGATAATCTGATACAATAGATAAGGTAATCACTTAAACCAATTATAACTTTGAAACATCTTTTAAAGCATGTCTATGAACAATTCAATAGATACTTCTTAGTTTAGATTAAGAATCCTACTGTATGAGAAATAAGTCAAGTTCTAAGCATTTTGAATCAATACATAACAATCGCAATATCTTTGTGACACTCCACCAGCTGGACCAGGAACACATCTTGCAGTCCTGAAGCTGAAGCACACATAATACATATCTACCAAACAATGCTATCAAATAGCAAGCAATCCAACTCATATTCAGAATGGATATAAATCCCAACATTTATAACTTGTCAACATGACATATCATAATATGAAATAGAAAATATCCATATCAACATGATTACTTTCCTCAACAAGAAGCATAATCAACAATAACAAATCATCAAGTAGTAGTACAAAGAATGTAACAACCGTTCAAATCATGTTCTACACAGCTTATCATCTTTTATCCATTTGCCCTGAAACTACTTGGCTTGTACCTCACCAAGTAGAAGTCGCCACGCCTGATTCTCGTGTCAACGACTCACCATCACTGTCTTAGGGTTAGCCGGCCACCCTAAGATATCAACAACAGACCCTGGCCACCTCAGGGTTACCTAAAGAGTCTCACGTCCTCATCTCAGGTACACGAGATAGGAACCAGCAAAATAGTATATTGCATATCACAGTATTTCACATATTTCACTACAAAAAAGGTGATTTAACTACAATCTCTCTAACTACATATGTTGTATTTGTACTTAAAAACTATTTTTCCATACAAATTATAAAAATGTAAGTAAAACAATTATAGTTAATTGTAATTACTACAAAATTAGCTACATATTCAAATGACTACAGATAATATCTTTATCAACTCATCTTCCACCAACCTCTCTCTAATAACCAAAACATTGAAAATTTGAAATTTTCGACATACTACTCCCCCACCTATTAGCGCGGTTTCACGCGCAACACCCCGTCCACCTCGATTGTTCCACCCCAACCAATTGCAAGCTCTCTCTCGCACTCTCTTCTCCTCCCCTGCATCCCTGATCCAATGTCCCTCTCTTCACATCACTTTCTTCTCTTCCTGATCATACCAAGCCTTCTCTGTTGATGAATGATCGATTCCATCTCAATCTATGAATTCATAAATGGTGCTCTACACCTCCGATTCATCTGCCCTATTCCTTTCATATACCTCCTCAATACCCCCACTACCGATGGCACCGAAGGCCAAGAAGAAGCCAGCGGAGAAGAAGCCCGCCGCCGAAAAAGCCAGAGGAGAAGAAGGCCGAGAAGGCCCCGACGGAGAAGAAGCCCAGGGATCAAAAGCGCCCTACTAAGGAAGACGACAAGGAATCCAAGAAGAACAGGATGGCCAAGAGCATCGAGACTTACAAGATCTACATTTTCAAGGCTCTGAAGCAGGTGCACCCGGCATTGGTATCTCCAACAGGGCCATGGGCATCATGAACTCCTTCAACAACGACATCTTCGAGAAGCTTGCTGGTGAATCGGCCAAGGTCACCAGGTACAACAACAATATCAGGTATGCCAACTATTTTCTAGAATGCTTTAATATCTTGTAGTAATCCAACATGTCAGTCTTAACATGCTAACAACTATGATAATTAATATCATCTACTAGTATGAACACTAATCAACTCTTCCACAGAGATCCCATACTTGGATATTAATCTCTTCTTTTAGCAAGCAGAAGTTTAGTTTGTTCAAAATTGTGCTTTCGTTCTTCTACAGTCACGACCTTTACATTAAGAGATCCTGAGATCGTGTTTGAAGTTGCTAGAGTCACATGGGAACCTCATCTTTCACACTGACATTTCTAGAAAGGAATTTGAGTTCTACATCACTGACTTTGATAATATCAACCTTCTCCCATATGCCCACGATTTGTTCATTTTCATTCTCAGTAGAGGGCCACAATAGCAGTCTTAAATTGGGATCATAAGACGGCAAGACACCATCATACTCAAATTGGGATCATTAGAGCATGATAAACTGGATGTGTATACCAATAAGAGCATGAAAATTACTAAATTATGTTGTTTTTTGTTCAAACGGGGTCTGTAGGTTTTAACCACATACTATATATGACCCAATAAAGGAAACACCTAGCACAAAATTCATTTTTGTAAACTATAACTTATGACATCATACTCGATTGTTTGGATATGTAATATAAATCTTCTAATCACCATAGTCTCTTTGTAATCGTGTTTTTACAATGATGATTGAATGTATGTGATTTTTATTATCTACCAGAATTTCAGACTTTTATTTTGCAATCCTGCACATGAAACTAGATGTTTGTAGATAACGTTTAGGATATTAAGCATGTAATCATATCTCCCTTATCGATGATCATTTCAATTGTTCTAGTCCAGGTGTTGAGATTGCAATTATGTGTTTGAGGTGCTTTATTGGCCATCCAATTCATCTGCTCTGACGTAGTCATTTATAGTTCTCTGGTTGCTTTCAATTCAGTCGCAAAACCCCATGGCCATCATTGAAGTCTCCATCAAAACCCTCTAATTTGAACTCACCCTTTGTTTTCTATAGTAACTCTTATATTACATATTTTAGCAATGTCGATCAATCTGTATCTTATGCTCTCTATTTTTCCCTCTTCCCTAACTTACATTTATAATCCTTCAAACTTGTGTGGGCTTGTGTGTTTTTCATCCACTCCAATGATTGATTTAATATAATAGACATATTCCTACCTACTTGGTCTCAAAGTAGGGCCCTAGGAAACTCACTCTAATCCATGCTCTTTTCCCTAGTCTTTCACCCCCACTTGCATCTTTTGCATGCCTCATTCCCTCCTCCCCTTCTGCTTCCCTCTCCATAGGTCGGCCAATCTCCCCAACCCTCCTCCTTGGCAATAGCGATCATAATACTTACTCTACTACACCAATATGTTTGTGTAATGATTGACACAACTTACTAAGACATGCATGGACTTAATTTCTCTGGAATCCTAAATATTTCTACTGAAATAGGATGACCCTCTCATGAAGAGCCTGGTGAACTAGCTGCTACTGTAGAAAATGCAGTAACATACACCAAAAACCTAATTCACTTATCATTATTGGTTATGGCATTCCAGTCCTATCAAATGATCTTGTTGGTGAATAAATCTATGAACTCTTTGTTAGATCACTATTTAAATTGTATCTTAACTACTCTATCAGCTTGGGCAGATCAAGTCAAAGGTTCAGTTGTATGACAAGTTTGGGAAGCCTCATATATCACCCAAATGACCATCTAATTTTCAATCATTTTCCAGATCATAGCATTTATATATAGAGTACATATTCTCAGTCGGAACTACTGATGGGACTTGAAATGGAGATTCCTTAAGGTATGTATTTCCTTTTATTTAACCATCTTAAGATAGAAGTCCTTCTATCTTGTAACTTTGTTGTACATTGTGATTTTTTTGTGTGTTGAAATTTCAAGTTTGATGGGACGAAATGTGTCATTTGGATTATGCGTTGGTTGAGGATGATTTTTCCATATTAAGGTGAGTCTCATGTAGGTGAAGCATGTGAGGTACTGTGTGAGTAAGGAGTTGCAGGTGCCTATGCCTGAAAGATATTAGTAAGTCACGTGATGAGAACATAATTTTGATTTGGTTATATTATACACCAAATTAGGTTGTTAATCAAAGGGCACGGTTGTTTTTGTCTTCCTTGTATTTTCTGGTGAGATATTAGTAATATATCTTTCTATTTGGTCTATTGCACTTGGACTAAATAGTGTCACATATATAGGTATGTACATAGTAGTAGTTTACTAGGTTCGACACTTGCCCCATTTATCTTGATTTCAGAAATTGGCCTTCTAGTTGAACTTTATATTTAAGTAATGTTGCCTTATACATGACTGGAATTATACAGTTAGATGCTATCTTCTTGATATCAACAGATACAGTGGAATTCTACAGTTATATTGACTTTGCAAATGATTGTTGCCACTGGTGATGTTTTCATCTTGTTTCTGCTGTCATAGGAACAAGGGAGTATCAAAATTATGCTGACTGGTGTGGTCCCACTTTCATAGATAAAGAGCCATACTTACTTTTGACAAGGGCGTATTTGGTGGTTAGGAGTTCGACGTCCTACTGTATCAATTGGATGGTAAATTTGATGTTTATGATCTTGATCCTCAGTTTTTTCTTGGTTTCCTACTAAACCATATAGCATATGCTTGTTGGATACCCATGGACCCATAAATTTGGGCTATCCTCTGTAATAAGGAGTCCATTATAAGGACACTTACAGGTGATTTCATCTCCTGCTTTACGTGGTGGAGGTATAGGATGAGGATGGAACTGTGACAAAGGAGGAGCCTGGTTGTAGTAGACGTATGTGATGATCAACCTTGTCAAGCCAGCATCACACATAAGGTTATACCTCTTATCTTAAACAATATTTAGTGAGGAGTTTTACTATTTAAAATATAATGCCAATTTTAATGGTGATTAAACAGAGGCTTTTTGCTCATTGAAATTGATATTCTTCACTTGTCTCTTTTACATGAGCTGCTCATGAATCGAAATATGAACTTTTAGTCACTATTGTAACTCAACTGTTCATCAATAGTGGGTGTTTCAAGTATAGAAATGAGCTATAGGTTATAGCACACCATGACCAAGATGTTTGAGTTACATCTTAAAAATCATAGAATTCCAACCACATGGTTGTTTATCAAATATGCATATCATGTAATGCAACTATAGCAGCTCCATATCATGAGTCTGCAGCCATGCACCAATATCAGGACATATGCAAGTAATGTCTATAGAAATGTATGAAGAACGTCTTTTGTTTAATAAAAACAAAATGGGCAAGTTGGATAGGGTTGCATGCACGATTTAATGTCCCTCTATTATAATATTTTAACATTAGAAAATTGTTATATGACAATCTTGTTTTTTTATTCTCAAGCATAACTAACATAAATGGTCAACTTAGTCTTGGAATACAAATTTATAGCGTTTATGTCTCCCCTCTCTTGACACTAGAATGTTATCCTAATAAAAGAAAATGTGAATCATGTTCATTGATATGAATGGTCAATACAGATTTCCATGATCTATTGTTTATGTCCTCTATTGTACCTAATCTCGGTGACATGTACTAATGTACATTTAACTGATACTATAGCCTTCTATTATGTATTCTCCTTTACTGGCCATTTTCTATCAATCACCAACAATCACAATTATTTCTTTGTAAAGGGAAGACTCCACTGTCGTCTGTTTGGGGACCATGATCCATACATATAACATTAGCTTTAGATGATTTGGTTTGTACTGAAGAATATAACTTGGTTCATCAATCCATATTATTTGCACTTATAAGAAGTCCTTAGATTTGACCCTCATCATAAGTTTCATTATATTGAATCAAATTGTTATGGAATTCTATTTGAGGATTCTAATGAGCAAGACTTGGATTCCTTTCTCTGATAAAATAAACCTTCAGTTGGTGTCTGCATAACCATTTGGATGATAGACCTGGTATACATATGATAACCTATAACTTTGAAACCCAAGCTTCCCTTGTAGCTCACCATCTGGCTGACTCAATGGGAAATACTGGCAGGTTGTTTCCATTTCCTATTATCAAACGTCGATCATGACAAGTATAATGAGAAAGGCATCTACGACCTCAACTTTTCAATCAACCAGACAACACTCCCTGAAAGACCTCCATCATCAATGCTACATACAAAGGGTTTGCAGAGGTTGTATCCCAGAACAATTTACATCTGCTTAGATCTTCTACTTGGAGGTTATGCCTTCTTTGTAATGTTTGATTCTGTCTTCTTTATGCTACCTTTTTTTATTATAGGGGTATTTGAGTGGGTGGGAATTTAATTATATATGAACATATCAAAACTTTTGTGAATTGTAGGATGGGTTATAGTCTGTGGACCAATGATAGCAGAGGTTCGTATCACAAGTGGTTTCAAGGTCAACTACACAGGTAAGGTTTTGGTTCTGGATCCAGATTTCCTGCTAGACCAAGTACAGAATATATTGGGAAAATGTGGCTTCTAATCAAAGTTGGGCGAGCACAAACTACAGACACCTACAAATATGAGCTGCCAACAGAGAAATGGTAGATTAATACTTGCAAAATCTACTTTCTTTCGATTCCTTTAGCACCTGACCTGGTGGTACATACAGTGAATACCAATGAGGAAAATCAAGAAGACCTGAAAAAATATGGAGAAGTTTCAAGGTCTTATCCTATACAAGGTGTGTTGTATTATGTTTCTTTACATTCTATTGTTAATTTGTTATAATTGGAGAATGAAATATACTCTAACTTCTAGTACCCTTTATGAATGTATGAGTTATTGTAGGGTTCTCAAGCATAAAAAATAGACACATCAAGTTGGCGCTAGGCAATGTTAGGAATCTTTGTAGCGATATATATTAAATATGCTATAATTATTTTTAAGGAATCCACATGAGTCTGACTATTTAATGCAATTTTGTTTACTTATGTGTATGTCTAATAGAAACCAAGAACTACCTTGCATCTAATGCTTTCTACTTGGCTAACTTCAAATAAATGAAGACAAATCAGTTTCATTGGAAGGATTAGTCCATTGATCCATAAGCTTGTTGCCTTGGAAAATTTAGCTGCTATAGCTGGAATAAATCCTTCAAAATTGCAAGTAAGTGGCAATCTCATAGGTTGAGAAAGCAAGGATGAATTGGGCTTGTTTTCTTCTATTGTTTCTAGTGAGACAATGTGTTCATGTTGTTACTCCTTTTACATGATATAAATTCAACTAATGTTCACCTTATTTGTTCTACTGTAGACTCTTCAAAAGCTAATGGATTACAATACTCCAATTTTATCATTGTTGATGGATCTTGGAGGTGTTGAGTGTTTAGCTCAGTTTTAACAAACTAAATTTGATATCCTGCATGGGTAACATAAGTTGTGGGTCTATCTACATGTAAAATTGTCCTACACAGCTTCCTTGTTCACCATATAATGTACACACACCAAGGTTTCCAAAATAAAACAACTAACTGACGAGAGTCGTCGAAGTAATTGCCACTCTAACTACAAGTCAGGTGCTTGGTATTCAACCCTTTTCCATTTAGAACTTGATATCCTACAATGTTAGACCAAAATCAATTCAACCATTTTCCATTTACAAGTGACTTGTTAAGATCATTATCCCCTCTCTCCATTCCTTCTAACAATAAGTGGGCCTCTACCATTTCATTTGTAGTATTTCTTGTCATTATAAGAGAAATGGATCATGTAGATCACCATGCTAAAAGTAAGCCATTATAATTATTTCTTCAAGCATCGTCAGCCGTTGTAGATAGAGAAGATTTCAAACCATTCTGTGAAACTGCATATTCTTTTAGTCTGGCTTGAACAAAATGAGAAAGACATTTTCCCAGGGCTACAAGTGTTGTAAGGATCTGTATTTGAAGCTTCTGAAGAATAATGGTAGTCTCAAGATTACATAAATCCAAAAGTGATTAAAGCTTGAGTAGAATGTTAGTAGTTGTTGATACTACTATCTTTGATCATCATCTATTGTACCCTTTCAAGGAATGAATCCAACAAAGACCTTAGTTATCCTTTATGATGAAAGTCTTGATAATGGAGTGACCAAGATTAGCTATTAGCTGAGGAAAAGATCCAGGTATTGAAAGTGTTACGATATGTATAATACTGAAATTCAAATGATCAATGCTATCTTATTTATATTTGATTTTAGAAACTGTCATTTCCCAGCCTAAAGAAATTCTACTAATGGATTATAGCATATAATTTGGATTCAACCAGAATTTTTTTAATATAAATATAAAGAAATACTTTATGGGAAAATCCATCATTGATGAGGATGACACATAGACCTATGAAACAAGTATCTGTTTCTTGAGTATTATAGACAATATCAAATACTTATAAAAGTCTAGAAGATATACTTACATGCTAGAACTAAGCCTACTCCAATAACTAACATGGTCTTGACTAAAGCATGATCAGTCCCACTACCAAACTATCTTTAGAACGCATTCTGCAATTTTCCATTTGCAATAGATCCTTTATTCTTTCTTAGTTTTCTTCTTGTGGTTTTTTATCTACTCATGTACTTATTGAGGTATGGAGGATGGTGCGATATTGGGACTAGCCAGAAAATGGAGGACTGTATGCTGGAATGAGTTCATGAATGTAAAGGTTGGTGAACTATGTGGAATGTTATTGATACTTGCAGGTCATCTTTTTAATTGATAAATGTATTAACATAAAGTTTTTATCCATCCTGAAGTAGGGAGAATACCAATATCATATTGAAATTATGTGTTGCCATATTATATCATTCTAATTATTTCTTCTGCATATTCAACTAACACTTCAAAATCTTGCATATGTATATGGTATATTGTTTGTCACAGATGATGTTATGACAACTTACCCTAGCTTGCATAATTGTGTTCATAGTTTGATCCTGATCCACATGGATATAAAATTTTAGGTGTTTTAAAATATATATCTCATATCCTTGCATGATTATATTGTTGCAGGTCTAATAACCAAAATGTAGCAGCCAACCATGAGAAACATGGGAATGGTATATAATCTTCTATGGGTAGCAGATCATATGGACAGAGTTTGAGTTTGATATGTGTTAACCTTCTTGTTGGAAACACAGAGTCAGTTAATGTCGAGAGTTCAGATGCCAGACTGATTCGAATTGCATATTATATTAACATATGCAATTCATTCAGCCAGTCTAAAAGACATGTTTTTTAGTACAATCAACCTTTGAGAAGTCTAGGGTACAATCAACCTTTCAGTCATCCAGTCTAGAGATACTCAAGAATCATAGTTGCATGCAACAATTTGTTCATGTTAGTTTTAGTTGTTGTTACTGGTCCTCTGCTTATGGTGATGGATCTTACTTTAATTTTTCTTGATCATTTCAGCTTGTGAAAAGGGGATCAATGCTACTGAGTAATTGTTATGTTAATGTACAGTAGGAATGTGCAGTAGTAATTTTTCTATCATGCCTTGGCCTTTTGGGAAGAAAGGGCAATCAGAATGCACCATGCTTTTCTCAACATAGTTATGCTTACATTCTTAATAATTGATATTTCATCTACATGATTGTTCATTCTCTTTCAATTGTATCCTAACTAAGTTTCAACATGGACAGTTCTAGTCGAAGGTTTTGATGTGATGACACGTTTGGGAATCCAGAAAGGACATGTTCACAGTCCCAATCCTTGGTCCACTTCTTGAGGAGGTTGTGACCAATACCAACTCGAAATTGAGTAAACTACATGTATTCTTGGCCTAATTTGATGTTTGGTATTTCACAGAACTAAATTACTTTCCTTTTACTTTTCGCCATTGTCTAACACCCCGGTTTTAGATATATATATCTTAATGGTACTTGTATAGCTTGTGTGGCAGCCAAGGACCCCCCTTCCTCTTCTTTACAAAAATGCATTCCGTAGGAGCAGGACATTCGGTCCTCTTATTGTTCTAATTCTAAGTCCTCCAACTTTATTAGGAGCAGTTACTTTGTTCCCACTATGAAGGCTTTGCACTCTGATGTGTATTTATGAGTTTATCTATAAGCAGCAACAAACATGCCCATTTTATTTGAAATCTCAACCATTTCCAAATTTTATAGTATAAACACTTTATTTCTGTCCTTCTAGCTCTATTTCTATTTGTTACATAGCATTTGCATGATATATCAGCTTAGTATTGATTTGGCATCACTTATGCTTCAGAACAGAAGTGTGACACATCTAAATAGTCAGAAGCAAACTAGGTGGGTTTTGTGAGTAGCACGGTCGTGGTAGGTCACCACGACTGTGGTAGATAGGTTAGACTACGACCTTGGTGGATGGGTACGGTCGTGGGTTTATTCCAACAAAGTTAATAGGGTTTTGGTCAATTTTGGGCTGAAATTGCCACGACTGTGGTGGTGTCAGGGTGCCACGGCCATGGTGGCTAGCACGGTCATGGTGGGTTGGGTGAAGTTGGTCATGGTGATGCTTCATGGTCGTTCTGGTCTATTGTAGCATGGTCATTTTGTGGTGCACGGTCGTGGTGTCTGTCACTGGCACGACCGCTCTGTTCTGCACGACCGTGTTGCTCTCTGCTTGACTTGGAGGTTGTTTTGTTGATTTGTAAGTGACCTAGCATGGTTGTTTTGGGGTACCACAGTCGTGCTGGGTCCTGGATCAGCACTTTGATTCTAGGTATGCTCTGGAATGTGATTCTAAAAGCTACAAAATCTGCATATGTCTACTGCAAGACATAACTAGCAATCTGCATTTGTCTTAAATTTAGCTTTTACTAGCAATTAATAATGGATTTTTTTATTGTAACTGTGAGTTGTGACATAGTTGCATTGTGCCAGCACTTAACTTGCCCACATTCAGCTCTGTTGGCTAGAGTTTTTACACTGTCATTATTGAAACACTGCCTATTCATTGCTTTTCAGGTCCTCTTTAATGTAGCAATGGTTGGTTGCACAGTATCTTCATTGAAGAGAGTACATTATTCTTTTTTATGCTCTTCATGAATAAAGGGGGTTGTTGTTGGGATTGAAGAGACTAGTCATTCATTATGGTATATTTACATGCAATGTTGAGTAGATGAACTTAAATCCCATCATAGTTCTCTCTAGGGTATGACTTTGTATAGTTTATAGCTGAATTAATACATAATACCAAACTATTTGATTGTTGAATTGAAGCTTATTTTGTATCTTTCAGTGTGCTTTGCTCAAAGGTCAATATGATGCCTTGTATGCTTTGAAGTTGTTGTTGATTCTTTGTGAATATCAAAGGCTTATAGAGAAACTTCTACAACAAAGGGAGGCGGCCAGAAAAGGATAATACAAGTGGTGGAATAAATATAAAAGAAAAATCAAGATACAAGAAGATGTGCATGATCATGTGGCATATAGAGTCTGCAGTGGATAGATGTAGTCAGAAGAACATATTGTGTACATGTGTCTTTTTCACATGCATATTGTAAAATAGGGGCCAGGTTAATGTCCTCCCCATGTGTACTCATTGTTCAAATATAAATAAAAGTATCATTGTTGACATTGTAAGCATAACTCGATCTTGATTAGCATTCATCTGTTTTCTTATTGAAAATCCCTCTATATTGGCAAGCGACTGACTGGATACATAATGTCTCACACTACATATGTATGTATAGTACATGGTGTCTTTCACTACACACTAGCTATAGTTACATGTGTAGCAAGTGCTAATTTTTGCTATACATGAACTACAAATACAATTGTAACCAATGCCATCTCTCCCTACATATTATAGGTACAAATTGAATTGTAGTCATACATTTGGATACAATGGAAACTACATTTTTATGTGTAAGGACATTTTTACCTGCAATTAGGGTTACATATGAATTTGTAGCCAGAGGCATAACTAACTACAAGTTTGAAAATTGTAGCCTAAACAATTAGCTACACGGGTATTACCTATATATTATAAACGTAAGGATAATTGTAGCCAAAGCTTTTGGTTACAAATTTTGGGGTTTTTGCTACAATTTTTTTTTTGTAGTTAAAGACCATATTTTTCGTAGTGTTTTTCATTTCACATTTCACATTTCACATATTTCATTTCAACAGAGTCTATTCCATCTGGACATAGACTTTCACAACAAGGATTTAGGGCCAGAGCCACTCCAGATGACTCACTCCTAAATCCTGGTGGTCTAACCTTTAAGGTCTCGATCCACACTCTGGAAATCCTTCTCATAATTCATCGATTACTACAAGGAGATCCGTTTTGTTTCCCCAGTGTGGTCCTCGGGGGAAACTCACGGTGTTCAGGGCACCTAACTAGATGTTCCAACATTAAACTTGTTATTAATCTCTTTTACTCATCTTACAAGTATTCAAAACATCATATATCATTTATGTGTGTTCTCACATAACTACAATAACATGAAACGGATCAAGTTTATCAATAAGGGAAATGATCAAAGAAAGAAGCACAATAAGTCTATAGATTGCAACAAATATGATTATTTCTATCTTCTACATCAATTCATAGCAATCATCAATAGTGGGCCTTCAACCCAAGACATAATCTTATTGTCCATTATTTACCCCATCAGGGTTTTATCATCATCATTGGGCCTTCAGCCCTAGACATAATCTCATTATGCAACATTTACCCTTATCAGGGTTTCTCAATGTAAGGAGTGCATATTAAATTCCATTTCAACATAAATCTTATCAGCTCATTGTATATCACAGTTCTAAACAAATATTAGCAGAGGCATTAAAACTAGCAACAGTAAAAGAATATAGATATCATGTATCATTCCTCATACTCATAATAGATTTATCATACAACATATGCATGTTCCATCCAATCTGAATAGATGCCAATAAATTTCATGCATATACATGCATACCAGACTTAGTTCTCTTCTTCTTTTATTTCACATTCTTCATATGGGGTTACTAATCAACACAAGTTGACTATCAATTGAAGTTTGTACTATTAGTCCATTCTCATAGTACAATTCATAATTCAAGAACACATTCTTGTAAATCAATTCAAATACTTGACTTTCATCTTTTAGTTGAATTCAATTACAGTTATGTGCATCTCTTAATTCCCCATTTGATATTATCATTCACTAGCATCATCAAACTCATCATTTTAGGGTAAGAGTTACATTCTTAGAATCATCTACTAATTCCTATCTTTTTCCATCATTTTATACTTAGTAGTCTCAACTTCTTTCATTTCATGTTCATTACATTATCTAGACCAATCTTTCTTGATTCACTTTACATACAATGCTTCTCTTTTACATAATATTTATCAAAGTACAGTTCTTAGTATATTTCATTTAATTTGGGTTAAGCTACATGTAATTAAAACAAAAGATAAAATACTTCATCATACTATCTTCATTAGTTTCATCTTTATCTTGCAATCACCATTACGTACATCATGTTCATATTGTCTCTTATATTCAAATAAGTGTACCTTGATGTTGACTACTAATGTCATTCCCATAAATAACAATGATCATTCTTTATTATACTAAAACAAATGCATTAGACTTAGATGATATAGTAAGACTCATCATATTCAATTGAAGAATTAATACTTTCAATTTCAGCATTTGATCACATTTCAAACATCATATACAAGTTCTAGCTTTATCACTCATAATTGTCTTAGTAATAAACTTTAGGATTTTCAAGAAGTTATTCCTTAGTTTAATATATCATAAGAATCATATCATTCAGTAATCCAATCATGACCCAAGGGTTCATTAGGGTTATTCACAAACATGGAAACCCTAGTTTCCATTTTCACACATTTCATTCATCAATCATAAGTATACATTGATTAATTGACTTATTTGATTCACTTCCTCAACACAAATCCTAATCAGGATATGTGGTCATTCAACTCCATTAACATTCAACAATACACTTGTATAATATAATCTAGCACAATTCAAATATGACTTTATACATGTCAATACAATTCCAAGCATATCGGCCATTGGGCTGATTTTTAGGCAAAATTCACATGAAATACCATATTCATCTACCCATAGGAACACCCATGTATACTCAATCAATATAACAAGAACTAATCAAGTTTCAATCAATGAGAAATAATCAAAATCAGTAAAATTGGATTCCCCAATATCTTTCCCAAATCAAATCCAATCACATACATATACAAACAAGGTTTCTGATTGTTTTAGCTGGATTGAATTAGGCTTTCAACATGAATACAAAACTTAGGAGGGAGAAAAACACTCACCTTAGGTGCCAAGCACCTTAAAAACGGAGGTCAACCTCTGAATTTTTGGAAACCCAAACAAACTCTCGCAAAAGAATCCAATTCTTTCTCCTCTCAACTCGGAAACCCTAGAAATGGGGATTAGAAGAGAAAGAGTGAGAAAAGGGGGAGATTTGAGGTGATTTAGAATCAAATCAGAGGAGGGACGGAAATCTTGACATGTGAGAGAAGATTCACCATGAAATGCTATGCAAAGAAGCTAAACTTACTTGATTTCATCATATCTTGGATAGAGAAACCCTAGGTCATCATATCTTGGATAGAGAAACCCTAGGTCATAATTTGAAAATGGGTCATTACAGATAGAGTCCTATGTGTCGTCTCTATACTCTCAGGTCCTCAGAGTAGTAGTTAGTGCTTTTGAGATTTTGGCTCAGTGCCTCAAGATTTTATATTGTTTGTGTTTAGCTTGACAGGACAGTTAATGCTTGTAACTTTCAGAAAGAGATGATACAGAATATGTACCTTCAAACAAGAATGTAAATGTGTTGCTTTGGTTCTATGTGAGAAAGTTTTCCTTTGATGGATCTCTTGATAAAAAGGTTTTACTTTTTAGTGATTTTTGGTAATCCACTGCTTAGTGAACGCTTCCGCATTAGTTAATTATGTTTTCATGAGTTGTATGTCGCAATTAAGTGGTATCAGAGCTCTAGGTTCGCTGAGTCTACAGAGACATAGGACTAAGGTTGTTGAGTCTGTTCTAAGTGTCTTCCAGTTTATCTGATAGTATCTTCTACTCACATAGGAGAAGAAGAACTTGAAAATGACTCGAGAACATGAGGAACACATTGCTAAGGGCAATGTTGTTGCACCAGGAGAGGGTGCATGGGATCAGGCAAAAGGAGAACAAGTGCCTGAGAATTCCCACCTTGACCTAATCAGGATAGAGAATCCTATGGTATGCTCTTGAAAAGAAGGATAGGACAACAGTAATGCATATAGAAGACTGGATACTAGTATTACAACCTAAGTTACCAGTCTTTAATGCATAAACTTTGGACTTTGAAAGGATTCCTGAGTGACATGGTCATGTTGGAATAGTGGGAATGTGGGAAAGATTAATATATGGTGAGAAAATAGATTCTGCCATAAGTTTGGACAAATAGTACATATGTGATGGTAGTGCCCAAGGAGGGGAAATAAGCTGAGAATTAAGGTAAGGTCTCTATAATTTTAGAGACATTTGCCTAAATATTCTGAAAAGCCAAAGTTTTTGGTTTCACCAGTGCAATAGATGCCTAGTGCACCAGGACAGTAGCCACTAAGAGAAGGCAAAAGCAGCAACATGAGATAACTGGACACTATGTGTTGAAAACAACCTAATGTGATAAGTGACCAATACTTAAATGAAATATATTCAATCTGATACTTCATATTATGATTCTATGTGTTAAAGATATGAAAGTAGTTGTTTTTGAATTCCTTTGACTAGTCCTATAAGGACACAAGGGAGATGAGAACGTATATCTTACTCAGTATTCATTAAAATGCTTTATAATCTCTCTTATCTTTGTGATACAAGATGAGATATAGAAGGGATGCCTGGAGAAAATCTAGGAAATGGAAAATCATGTGTGTATAATGATATGAAAAGTGAGGAATATGATAGCAGATAAAGTGCATACTACCTAATCTCAATACTTATATACCCTGGCCAGGTATATGATTATTGAAGATAAGGCAAGTATGAAACTCTTAGATTGTTATCTTTTTTATTACTCTGATCTAGTAGTCATTCTGAACATTCCCAATTAAAAGGAAGAGCTATGTGAACATTCCCAACTAAAAGGAAGAGCTATGTGAACATTCCCAACTAAAAGGAAGAGCTATGTGAACATTCCCAACTAAAAGGAAGAGCTATGTGAACATTCCCAATTAAAAGGAAGAGCTATGTGAACATTCCCAACTAAAAGGAAGAGTTATGTGAACATTCCCAACTAAAAGGAAGAGCTATGTGAACATTCCCAACTAAAAGGAAGAGATATGTGAACATTCCCAACTAAAAGGAAGAGCTATGTGAACATTCCCAACTAAAAGGAAGAGCTATGTGAACATTCCCAACTAAAAGGAAGAGCTATGTGAACATGAACATTCCCAACTAAAAAGGAAAAGCTATGTGAACATTCCCAACTGAAAAGGAAAAGCTAAGTGAACATTCCCAATTACATAGAGTTTGCTAAGTGAACTTTATGAATAAAGGATTACTGAGTAAATTATCTCTGTTAGATATATATGTTTCTCTTTTGGTAAATATTCTTGAGTGATGGTTGAAGTATGCTCTTTTATGCTTTTTCCTTTCAATAATATGGACATCATATGTTAGGGGTTTATGCTTTGCAAAAACATAAACATTGATAAGGTTGAATTAATGAAAGGAACTTTGTGTGGATTACAGGATCCATGATATCTCCATGATATTAAGATATTATGTGGAGACTTGAGGGTATGACAACTAAATAATATGTCCCTCCTTTTCTGGGATTTCGAGGACGAAATCCTTGTTAGGGGTTTATAATTTGTAACATCCCTGCCCTCGGTTATGTGTTAACCCTAGATGTTTTGCCTAATAAGGTTGAGTAGATGCTTAATCTTATCTTGGGAAAAGTAATTAGGGCTCATGAGAAACTTATTTTTCAATTTTGGTCCTATTTGAACAATGTTGAAGCAATGTTTGATTGTTTTGGACTAAAGTGCATATTACCCAAGTTGAGGGGTTAAATTGCAAATGTTGCATGAAAAGATGTTCCTATGATGTTGAGACATCATAAGAATGAATATGATGCATTGGTATGGTTTTCACAAGCTTGGGCACCAAGATTAATCTTGTAAAGCAATCCTTGTGCATTAGAACCTAGTTTTGGTGTAATGTGCAATTTACCCAAAACCTAGGGTTCAATATGCAAATTACCACTTCAACAAGGTCCCTAATGTTTCTTGGCATCTTGTAGAGCAAATAAAATGAGAGGGGCGCCTCATTTGAATTAAGTTGGAGGAGAGAGAATCTTGATATTAAAATAATCAAGATTTAATCCTAATTGAAACCCTAATTCAATTTAGGGCAAAAATGAATGTATTAATTAAAGGGCCTTCAACCAAAATTAAAATTGTTGGATTCATATGTGTTTGGATGAGCTTAAAGCCTTGCAAAGGCACGAGCATATCCTAAGGAGGTGAAATTCCACTCACCATTATTATAAGAAAAAGAATTTCCACTCAAATTTCTTTTCCCTTAATTCATGGATAATGGAAGGGAGTTCGGTGGGGATAGATATGCCCTTGAATTCAAGAAACCAAGGGGGAAGTGGTGGCAACAATTTTGGAATTAAAAGACTTTTATAAAGTATTTTCTCTCTCATCAATTTTCTTATAAAAGTACCCTTTCTAAGTCAAAACAAAGGCTTTTTTGGATTTGTTTCTTTCCCCTTGCTTGGAAAACGACCAAGGAGCTGTGGAGGAGCAGGAGGACGACCCCCAACCTGTTGGTAAGGTTCTTGACCTCCTTTCACCTTGAATCCATGGTGAAAATCGAAAATCAATGCATAAATTCTTCATATCTCGATCCCCTCTTCAATTCTAACCAATTCTTTTCACTCAAAGCTTGAGGACGACCCTTGGAATAGTGAAAGGAGTTGCATCCACCATTGTTTCCATGAGCTTGGAGCTTTGGAGCTCAATTGGAGGCGGGTTTTATAACTTGAACCCTTAATTTTATTATTGCAATCAATTCCTTATCAATTGGTGATCATTTCTACATTTCCAAAATTAAGTTTGGTTGATTGATGCAATCTCCATGGAAATCACAGTAGATTTCGTGAGTTTGGAGCTTGATGATTATTACATCATCATAAGCACACACCTCCCCAAATATCTAGGGCAAACGGTTTCAATGTTGGGACCAAACAGTTTCACCAAACCATTTGGTGGTTTGGGTCCCAAACCATTTGGGATGGTTGACCATTTGAGATGGTTGACCGTTTGAAGATATATGTTGTGGTGCTTGGATTTTGATCCAATGGTTTCAGTTGGTTTGATCTTGAAGATTTCAATTGTGAATGATTACTTAATTGCAAACCCTAATCGACTAAGTGTTGAATTTCCAGTTGATTGAGATGATGGTTTGGGTTGATTGACCCAAATGGTTTCAAAACCATTTGGGTATCACCCAAACAGTCTCAAGACCGTTTGGTGGTCACCCAAGACCGTTTGGAAGTCTAGGGTTAAGTATGGCTAAGTGTTTGAAGATCCAAATATATAGTATCAACCCTAATCGGCTAAGTGCTGATTTTGCAATTGAATAAGTTGATGGTTTGGGTTGATTGACCCAAACGGTTTCAAAACCATTTGGGAATCACCCAAACGGTCTCAAGACCGTTTGAGGGTCACCCAAGACCGTTTGGAGGTCTAGGGTTGAGCATGGTTGGGTATTTGATGATCCAAAGATACCAAATTGAATTGCAACTAAGTGTTGATTTGATAATCAATCCAATGGTCCAAAACTCTAATTGGATGTCATGGTTTTTGATGATGGAATGGGAAAACAGTCTCAAGACCATTTGAGTCCAAATGGTCTCAAGTCCGTTTGGGACCAAATGATCTCAAACTGTTTGGAGACCCAAAGTGCAAACGGTTTCAATACCTACTTTGTCCAATTGGTTTCAAGTATAACTTGTTCAATTAGTTTTCAACTAATTGATGTATGAGAACCAAGATCATTGAGGGCCTATGTAATTAACTTTGTGAAGATCAACATGGTTAACCCATTTGAATATCTCATGTAATTGAAGGTCCAATATGGTGAACCTATTTAGATACTTAATGCAATTGAAGATTTCAATGGTTAACCCAATTGATCACTTTGTGGAAATGAAAGTTTAATTGGTCAATCCTTTTGAATTCTTTATATAATTGATGGTTTAATTGATTAGACCATTTGGACATCTAATATGATCAAAGGTCAATCATCTATGTGATTATTAAAGATGTAGACCCATGATGATTGTGAAGGTTAACCCTAGCTATGTGTACTCAAGTGAAGAGTTGACCTAGATTAATCTTGGAGTAGTTAACCTCCTAAAGAGGATGAGAGAGAGAATGAGAGAGATGAATGCTTATATAATTAAGCCCTAATTATCTCATTATGAGTCAACTATGTGATAAGGGTTGATCCATAATAATGAGATCATGAAACCCTAATCAATGAGCATTAACCCTAATTAGAGCAATGTTATGTGTGAAACCCTAATTAGAGCAATGTTATGTGTGAAACCCTAATTAGAGCAATGCTATGTGTGAAACCCTAATTAGAGAAATGCTATGTGTGAAACCCTAATTAGAGTAATGTTATGTGTGAAACCCTAATTAGAGCAATGCTATGTGTGAAACCCTAATTAGAGCAATGCTATGTGTGAAACCCTAATTAGAACAATGCTATGTGTGAAACCCTAATTAGAGCAATGCTATGTGTGAAACCCTAATTAGAGCAATGCTATGTGTGAAACCCTAATTAGAGTAATGCTATGTGTGAAACCCTAATTAGAGAAATGCTATGTGTGAAACCCTAATTAGAGGAATGCTATATGTGAAACCCTAATTAGAGCAATGCTATGTGTGAAACCCTAATCTAGGGAAAAGTTGGGTGTTATCATAAATCCAGGGTGATGATGTAATCCTAACTGAGTGTAACAATGAAGGAAACCCTAATTTAATGGGAATTGTACATCCTAACCCTAATTTGGGTATGAGGTAAGAGAAACCTTACTTGGATGTGAATAGAAAACCTTAATCCCTAAAATGGGGTAAGGTGTTTGAAACCCTAATATAGGGTAGTGCCACTAATCATATGTGAAGACCTAGCACTGGGTGATGTGTTGTGAAATCCTAATTTCACATAATACTAGGTGAAACTTTAATATAGAAGGATGATTATGTAAAACTCTATTGAAGAGTAATACTATGTGAAATCCATAAATATATGGAATATACTATGTGAAATCCATAAATATATGGAATATGCTATGTGAATCCTCAAATTATAAGTGAGGAGAATACTATTCTTAATAGTGGAATAGTGATTAATGTTATGAAAAATGTAACGCCTAGACAGGTTGATTATGGATATCTTTATATTAATAGTTCCTAACTTAAGGATGAGTCTATAGTATTGGCAACGGTTGTATAATCTAAGTGAGTGACTAATGACCAATACTTTACATGATAATTGTGATGAACTGGTGCATAAAGTATTAGTATGGGGAATACCCTAATACAAACTAAGTGTATGAACTCAAGTAAGATAAAGGTGTTGAGGGAAGTGATACATCAAGATATGATAGATATCACATCCACCACCCCAATACTGGTATACCTTGATGTGTTATAAGTCCAAGATAATTGGATGAATGACACATGAGATGTGTCATGTCAATGGTTACATTGAGATGTAATGAACTCTGTTGAATGTAGGCTAACATGCCTTATGAAAAGGTTATTCCAAACGTATAAACTATGATGCAATCATATTCTGGAAAAGATGAGAGAGAAACTCATACTTTGTGTTGATAATACATTCAATGATGAATGATGAGAATAAATGAGTATGATTGAATACTTATGTTATTCATATTGATTCCTTGCTATGTGAATTCCTAATACAGGGTAATGCTATGTGAAACCCTAACATAAGTTAATGCTATGTGAACCCTAATACAGGGTAATGCTATGTGAAACCCTAGTACAAGATGATTCTATGTGAAGTCTTAACATAGAGTAATCCTATGTGAAACTCTAATACAGATTGATGGGTTATGAATGTAATAAGATAACCCTTGTATTGCATGTTACTGATATGTAATGGTATCATGATCACTAATCATGCAGTTATGTTGAGATGATGAGCATAGCCAGGTATGAGCTATGATGTTATGTATACTGGAAATGTTCTATAGGTCTTATAAGCCTTCATATGCTTTGTTACTTAGTGAGAGGTAACCTACAATTAATAAGTCTTGTGTGTCACATGATGTGCTAATTATCTTAGATTGTTTATGAGCTTTGTGAACTATGTGCAATGCTTTGTGTAGCAAGAATTATAATGTCCCTGGGTCAGATGATATAAAGGTATGAAGTTACCTAATAAGTGGAAATAAGTGTTCTATAGTGAGTTATGGGTTCAAATACACAAATTCTATAATCATGATAATGAACTTATGAAAAAGTGGAAATGTACTTGATGAGTTGAGGGACTAAGATCCCAACACTTTGTGAAAAGAGTATGGGTACAGGCCATGACTCCCCAATGACAATGCCAAGCATTAGATATATGATCTAAGCCTGAAGAGAATTAATTTTTTGGTGATGATTCTATAGTGAATAAATGTTATACATGTTGTTCATATTCCTTAAAGGATAAGTGACATGTTGTTCTATGACATGTTGTTCTATCAAATTATAGTTGTATTGCTTTTGATAAGAATGATATTCTAATCTGGTAGACATTGAATTAACTGCTACCAAACAAATATAATTCCTTTGTGTATATTTATCTTCTTAAGATGCAATAATAATGTTTCTGGCGGAGAGTTATATCTCTCACTGGGGCAATTTACAATTGTCTCACCCCCATGGGAATCACATTTTTAGGTGGACACGGACGAGGAGGCAGGAATCCTTCAGTAGGTGAAGGGAAGCAACAAAAGCAGCAGGGACAGTAGTGAAGCCTCAGGTGGAGACATTGGTTGTTATGTTTTGTATAGATATCGATAGAATCCTATGTGTCATCTCTGTACTCTCTGGTCCTCGGAGTAGTATTTAGTGCTTTCGAGATTTTGGCTCAGTGCCTCGAGATTTTATACTGCCTCTGTCTAGCTTGAAAGGACAATTAATGCTTGTAACTCTCAGAAAGAGATGATACAGAATATGTACCTTCAAACAAGAATGTAAATGTGTTGCTTTGGTTCTATGTGAGAAAGTTTTCCTTTGATGGATCTCTTGATAAAAAGATTTTAATTTTTAGTAATTTTTGGTAATCCACTGCTTAGTGAACGCTTTCGCATTAGTTAATTATGTTTTCATGAGTTGTATGCCACAATGATGATGATGATGATGATGATGATGATGATGGTGGTGGTGGTGGTGGTGGTGGTGGTGGTGGTGGTGGTGATGATGATGATGGTGATGATGGTGGTGGTGATGATGGTGGTGATGATGGTGATGGCAGTGATGATGATGATGATGATGATGATGATGATGATGATGATGATGATGATGATGATGATGATGATGATGATGATGATGATGATGATGATGATGATGATGATGATGATGATGATGATGATGATGATGATGATGATGATGATGATGATGATGATGATGATGATGATGATGATGATGATGATGATGATGATGATGATGATGATGATGATGATGATGATGATGATGATGATGATGATGATGATGATGATGATGATGATGATGATGATGATGATGATGATGATGATGATGATGATGATGATGATGATGATGATGATGATGATGATGATGATGATGATGATGATGGTGATGATGATTATGATGATGATGATTTACTATAGCTAAGGTTCTTAAATTCAATAATCATGTACATCTGTAATTATGATTATTAAACCAATGTTTATAACTTGCTATGATCCTAATCCACATAATTATATGTATTTGATCTTAATGACATAACATGTTCAAATATATGAATTAGGGTTACATTTAATATGTAATTAGGGTTTCTAACCTTAGAAATCATGAAATGGTGAAATTGGGTTTGATACTCCTATTCCTAGCACAAACCCAAGATGACCCTAAACCCTAGTTTTAGGACCTAAGTTAGATTTAATTAGTATCTTATGATTTTTTGGTGACACTTTAGGGTTGACCATACTTGCAAATAATATTAATTCATTATATTGATTGCTTGGATTTTGGACATGCTTAAAGTACGTGAAGTATACAACATGGTTTGACATTAAGTTATGTGGTTATTTATGAGTGCCCGCATTATCGAATTCTAAAAGTTTTGTCAATGAATTCTACATATTTGATGAAATAGATTGTTGGATGTGTATTTATATAAGTTCAACTATAATATTAATATGAGTATCACATAAAATAAACCATGATATTCTGAATCTTGATTTACATGTAACGAGGGGTAATACACAAAAGTCAACATGTCACACAAAGTAAGATTACTCAAAACTTAAACATGATCATTTGCTAATAAAACACATATCTAAAAAAAGAATTAATTAAAATTGATTAAATTTTCACAAACTTACTCAACAACATTTTCATAAAAGCCCAACATCTCATATTATATCATAAATCTTATCAAAAGTCTCTTACAAAGGCTTGTGACCTTAGACACAACATATACACGTGAGATATCATCTATATGTATCACATCAGAATACTATGAAAGCTCGAGTCAATAAAACACTATATACAAAACTTCCACTCTCGGACCTAAGAGTACAGGGATGACTCTAGGACACACTAGACATGTAATAAACTCATTCTATGTTCCATCACATCAACTCCTCCTCACTTCCACAGGTCTGCAACTACTACTGACGATCACCTAGAAAGATTGTGGTGACCCATGGGTGAGACCCATGTCCCAGTAAGATATATAATTCCCAATAATGGGTATTGATTATAATAGGTTATGTAATTAAAAAGGTTAAGTAGATTAATCCAATTAAACAGATAGATATATAAAGAAACATAATGAAATTATCAATTCTGAGGATTTTGTTAAGAGAAATTATAATTCGAATCTTAGAAGCTAGCATTATTCTTGATTACCAGTTGTAGATATTGCTATGAACATAACCATCATCATGAGCCTAACTAGCATCATAAACATTGATAACAATTTGAGCATATTTGAATAATAGGAGCATTTCTAACAATATAGCAGGTCTATAGTCATAACAAAACTAAAAGCATAAGCATAACTAGCATTATACCATATCTAACCTGTATAGTAATATACAATAAGATGAGAAAAATTAACAATCTGAGCATGTCTAATAGCATATCATGTCTAACAGGATAAGCATATCTACATCTTTAGTAGAGTTAACTGCATAAGCACTACTACCAACATAAGCATGATTAGTTGTATAAGCATAGATAACAACATAGTCATGGCTAGAAGTATAAGCATAGTTAACTATATAGACATGGCTAGTAGTATAAGCATAGCTAATAGAAAGAGATAACTTTCATCATAAACATAACGGACGGTAGCAATATTTCTAACAATACAAGCATGTCTACTTCTCTTATATCTCTATACATCATCTATATGTGAAAAGAGAAAACAAGGATTACCATCCAATGTGAAGTGTGTTAACCCTAACAGATATTCTACATGTACATTTACATATTTTATTAAGCCTTAGGGGTTTGAGGTATATCACTCAAACTCCAACTGTAAGGACTTGTTTCCTAAATTACTTTAAATCTTAGTTAGATCTTTCTAAGCATCAATTGTTATTGATTTAATTTTCTCCTAATTAGGTTTAATATTAATCAAAATCATAAACCTTATTTTTTATAATAATGTTGTGAATGATTAGGTTAGTAGGGTTATAAATTTAAAACCCTAATTGCATGAAATCATCAATAGAAAATGTGATGATGAATTTGGTGTTAAGTATAATAGTATAGTAAAATATTTTTATTATTTTGTTTGTGACTCATGCTACTTTGAATTTTGGATATGTATTGTATAACTCAAGTATGCATGTTAGTGAAAAATTTCAAAATTTTTAGAGTTTTTATGGACCTGTTGATTGATCGAGTTTTCCCAGGAGAAACTCAGTCGATCATGCTATAAAAACTTAAGTATAGCAGTTTAGCATTTGATTTTTCATGGCTTATTAACTTATCCAATTAATATGACATTTAAACTAAAGTTTAATACTCCATTTTTAAAAAAATTGTTAAATTTTCAGAATTTTTGGAGAAGTTTTTTGTCACAATAGAACCTTGTGTCGGTCGATTTTTGAGAGAGACAAACTCGACCGACCAGATTTTTTGGAAAAATAAAAAATACTAACAATAATTATAATTAATTATTCCAAGCACCTTAGTGAATATATAGGACTCGATTACGACCCAATCATCTCTCATTTCCATCCCACACTTTAGAACTTATTCTTGAGAGAGGAAGGGATTCTAAGGTTTGGAGAACCTAAAGTGGAACTTTTAGATTTCTGGGTTTTCTCTTTTCAAGGTTGGTAAATTCTGCATAGATCATTAATATTTACTAGTTTTATTTGCTTTCATTCTATCATGTAGATAGAAATTTTCACTTCCTTGATTTGGATCAAAAGATACCAAATTAATCTCTTCTTTCATTCTTTCTTCTTCAATTCTTCTTCTTCTAGGTTCTTAAGTAAAGAGGAGTAGGAAAATTCTGATTTCTTGAAGCAAGGACTTGATTCAAGAATTATTGGGCTGCGAATTTCAAGGGTTTCACACCTGAGGTGAGCGGTGTAGGTTCATTTGAAAACTATTAGTGAACTATAGTCCTAAATCTCCTCATTAAACTACAATTGGTGGAAATTGAGAACTCTAATAATGCATAGGATTGTTTGCTTATTTGACCTTGGATATGATTCTTGTATTGATCCTTGCAAATGAATCAAGTGGATGTTAAATTTTCTTGATTATGAGTAATGAAAATTTAATCGAATTCAGTTTGCATATTCTAATTATATACATTGAAAATGCCACATATTGGTTAAATATGGAGTGTTGTCTATGATATGTGAATTCTTGAGTTATGATTGTTTCATGTGAATTTATATGATGAAAAAAGGAAATGTAGGATATTTGTAATCTAAATTGAAACATAATGTATCTATGAAACCCTAATCCTCATATCCTAGAATTAGAATGTGAAGTCACATATGTTCCATATAATTAACTATCTTTTCCTTAAAGTGAGTAAATGCACTTAATATCCATTATAACCTAAGTCATCTAGATAGGAGCCATGAACACTATGATTTTCCCCCAAGGTCTGCACTTGGGAAATGAAACAATATTCCTTCTAATAATCCTTGGATTATGAAAAGGAATGTTGAAGTGTGATTCTAGACATTGAAGGATAGCTCACCAAAATTTAGGAAAGATTTCAATATGAGATGCTAACCTAAATTCTCTATTGTTGAGTGAACGAAATGTATTGTATTTGAAACATTGTTATGGAAATTGTGATCTTGATGTGAAAGGGATCAGTAGGGATAGCTTTGTCTAGTATCTCATACGTGATGCCCTAGCTTTGACATTTATGTCATTTAAACATATCTCATGTACCTAAGATGAGGTCCGTAAGGTAGAGATGCTTTATGCTCTTACCTATCCAGTGTTTGGCAACTCTGAGGAAAACTAGAGTCTATTGTTTATCTTAGGATTTCCGATTAACCCTAAGATGTGGAAAGTGAGTTGTTGACACGATAACCTGGCATGGCGACTTTTACTTGATTAGGTACATATCAAGTAATTTCTAGGAAAACTTAAGAATGAATCTTGACAAGTTGAGAATAATATTTGATTATCAATCTCCAATTACATGTAAATTCTATTTGTTATTTCATGTTCATTTTATGTAGCTTATATTTTCCATTATCTGCATGATATTTATAATTGTTTGATTTAGTCTGAAATATACTTATCTCTGATCAGTTTAAAAAGAATTAGTTCAATACTACTTTTGTCTTGAACATGTTCCACTCACTCAGTGTGTTGATAAGTGGTGGTTCAAATTTTTGTGATAGGTACTGATTCAGCTTTAGTTCACCCAAGTGCTTCTCATCCATAGTCATATTTTCTTTACCATTTGAGGTGGAGAATTCTCTTCTTGTTGTAGGTTATATGTATAGGTTGTCCCTATATTAGGGAGTTATAGGAGGTTGTGTGCTTGTAGTGATGTACTTTATCTTGATCTAGGTTGCTTATGTGAATGTAGTAGTGTAACTTTCTACTTCGTGTTGTATTAGAGTTTTATCTTGAATTATGCTTACATCTCTGGCTTGCTTATATAGGATTTGTTGAAAATGAATAGTACGTATTTTCTTGTGCCAGATATGGAATTAAATGGAAAAAGTTATTTGTGTTTATCATATAATAGAATGTCTTGATTCTAGGTTTTAATTATTAGTTTGAGATTGAGTGTGGTTAGTTTGGATAACATTGTAAGGTCTCAGAGGTGGGTTCCCACACCAACTGACCACTACTAAGTCAAAATCAATTTTGTACAAGATCTAGGATGATGGGAATCCTATGATCTCATCTACATTCGGTTAGTATGAGTCCACCGCATGGACATATAAGTCAAGATGCAAAACAACTTAGTCTGCCGTGGTATATAGGTCATGACACTAGTGAAATTGAGATACGACTACTGCCATTCTCCTTCTGAGGTATGACCGCACCCATCCTCAATCATATCATATATACAATATCCGAGACATGACCACAATCATTCTCCTGCCAAGGTATGACCGTAGTCATCCTTAAAACCTTGAAATTAGGATACATAGACACATAGTCTTTTGTAGCCCACATACTCAACAGTATGTGATCTGAGTTTCCCTTAGGAATACTTATTTAACCATCCAACAAGTCCTGACACTGAAATGGTTCTACGGCACAGAGCACTACATTATTAGGGTTTCACTTTGATTAGTTATTGTCAATTGGGTGAATGAAGGATGAATCAAACAAGTGGACAAACAAAACCTAATTCATTTGTAGCGAGCACTAGTATATAACAACTCTAAAAGATATAAATAATAGGATGCATAATCCTTATTTCAACATCACATGGTACTATTTCATTGCCATTCGTGACTCTACTTGTCATCACACAACAAAGGATATAAATCCTTATTACATTATCCAAGGGTACCAACCCTTATCACACCATGAAGAGGATCACATCGCCATTAGGGTTCAACCATGCCCAAAGGTCTTTAAGAGCATCACATTATCTCCTTTAAGAAGATCATTATCTTTCTAGTCATGAAACGAGGGGGATATTTCCCCCTTTCTTCTTCCGCCGTAGGAGCTACTGGTGGTGGCGACCTCTTAGAGATGTGGATCTAAAGACAAGATCACATGCCTGAGATGTCATGAGGATCTAACCAAGGCCGCCGATTATGATGGAGGCCTTCAGAGTGGATGAGGAGTACTCTTGAGCAGTTGGTTGATCTTTGGAGGAGAATCTTGTAGCGGCGCCCTACAAATTAGAAGACGTAAACTCTGCGTTATTCAAGAAGCATGAAAAGAAGAGATGCATACCACCAAATCTATTGTATCAGACATGTTGTCCTTATGTGTCCCAGAAAATCCTTATCATTCATTATCCAAGAAGCCACCCCTAAAAAATTAATGAGGTGTGTGTAAGGCTGAGATTGACATGGACACATTGGAACAGCAAACTCGGGACAAAATATTTGAACCTTAGATGCAGACCGAGATCCGTGAGAGAGACGAACTAGGCCCAGGATAGGGAACTGACCGATCTGCCACAAGCATGTCAGGTAAGGAGAGGAGCATAGTCCTAGGAGGAGTACGATGCCCGGGCGAGTCACAGGGTGCCACTTGGCAGTATCTGGTTGGTCCACAAAGGTAAATACCACAGAAACTCATAATTCTTAGATAAATCACAGAAATTAGCTCCCTTGTCAAAAAATTACAAACAATGTACCAAAATCCTCAGAAAAAAAAAGTGTAGAACACAATGAGATAGTAAAATTAGGCTTTTGATGCACTAAGGTCAATAATATCATGTAAGTTATGAAATGCTCATATCATGTATTACAAATATCAAATAATGACCTAAAATCATGAGAATACATCAGTAACACTCAAGTATGATATATAATACATATTGCTTCAGATAAGATTGTGTTAAGACATGTAATCATGTAATTTGCTTTATAAATAGCTAAATAGGGTTGATAAACCTAATTAATGTGCAATAATTACAAATGTACTCAAGAAACCATGGAGATCACAGATTAAGCTCTTATCAGTAATTAGAAGCTAGTATGTAACTCTCAGATCATAATTATGCATATACATCATGTTACATGTTAAATGAACCTAAAATGATGAGAAAACCCTAATATGACTAATGAATGTAACCTAAGGTTAATACATGCACATAATGGTATAAAAACTAATGTTCAATCTAGAACATGATCTTAGTAAGATAATCCAACACAAAAATACAAGTAAAAATGAGAATATCCAATTATCTAAGTAAAACCCTAACATGAATCATAACCAAGGTTAAGGTGATGAGAATCTGACGTGATATGTGATCTTGTCTTAATCCGGTTTGACAAGGTTATAGTTGACTTGAGGAATATGTGATGATTAGATAATCTCAGTTGAAGGTATGCTTTACCTCTTACTTGGCCTACCATACAATATGGTTGTATCATATGTGTAGAAAATACTTGGCATATGATATTTTATGAAATGATTGTTCTTGCATATTATCTTGCTTGATTTTCCATACGTATAGTTATCAACACATGCAAACATAATAAATTTGATCCATCATATGATAGCACTAAACTCTTTGGTAGTATAGTCCATTGAAGTGACCTAACTCTTAGGTAGGAGATCACATTGTATATATGATATAACTATTTGGTAGGAGATCATAAGGCCTAAAAGCATTTATCCCTTTGGTGGTATTCATGAGTATATGATGGAAATGTGCTTAAAATGTGTGTTCTCTTTTGTTAATAAACATCTTATTTGAGTATTTTTTGTTATATTTACTACTATCAAGTATTAGTTTTATCTTATTACCAAGTCACAGTAATGAGAGGTATATAAAAAGACACGTAGGCATACTCAGTACAATATTTTAGAATATTTTGTTGTTGTGTACCACATGTAATCTTTTGTTTAGGTGATGTGGACATATGATCTTGAAGAACCGAGATAGTTTGAGAGTTTTGTGGCAAGCTGATGTACATGTGGACATGTTGTCTAAAGATCCTATTTTAGAATGTAGTACATGCATATGTAAAAGTTTACTGTTCAATGTGTAATATCAATTTGTAATTAGTCATTTTGTAATTATATGTTGAATAGTGAAAATGTGTTATATGGTTTTGTTCTTTTTCATGTGCATGTGCTACTATTGTTTCCTACTGACTTCCTCTAATTTTTGTCTTCTTGGCATAGTATGTGAGTTTGAATTGGGATTCTCACCGAGGTGAGGGTTTAAATTTGGACGTCGCACACATTATTAAGGGGTTTAAATTTTGGGGACGTCACAGGTGGTATCAGAGCATGAAAAATAGCAAAGTCTAGAATTTTCTCATTGTGTAACTCAATACATAAGAAAAACCTTGAAGTTCAGAGCCTTCAGGGTTAGATTAGTCATCTTATAGAGACTAGATCTGACCTAACCTCTAGGTTAGCACCTAGATGACTGAGAATTGGGTCTAAACTAGTGATTTTTTTCTATAGGTTCCAAGGTGTCATTCTTTCCTTATAATGTGGTGATACAGAATGTTACATTATTTAGAGATGATGTGCATCAAGGGAAGAGAAATCCTAGACATACAACGCTCGTTGTCTAGGGTAGCTACACTAGTCTATACTTTGTTCTCACCCCTTTTCATTAGGTGACATGATGCTAGACTCTCAACTATGTGTGGGACACTCCTTTTGTGGATTTGGTTTTGATTCTAATCATACAGAGACTTTATACTTTTTCTAATGCTTGTTTTATTGGAAAAAACTATATAATATTTTATTATATATAAGTATTATAAAAAATGTGTCCCCACACAAGTATGAATAGAAGGTGGTCATGCAACCTAAGTGAAAGTGAATGACATCAGTCTAGAAGAGAAAGTAGTTCTAGATTAGATGTCAAGAGCCTTGTTATAATATGTAATAGATGGAATAGATGACATAAGCTCATATGATGTATCTAAGGTTGATATAAAGGTATAAGTTAGCTTATGATGATCAAAGTTGGATTTGAGAAGTTTAGTTCAATTTGAGGACTTAAGATGAGTTTTAATGATGCAAGTATGTGTGCTTTTCTAAAATAAGATAAGATGTGAATCAGCATGATCCTCAATATCTTTTACAAAGGAGGATCTCTAGTGTTGGTACAAGTTAATAGGGTTAACTCCAGAGAGAGTGAGACCCAGAGGGAGAAGGTCAGAGAACCTAAACTCTAAGATATGAGAAATATGAGAAATATGTGATATGATATGTCCTAAACTAGACTACTCCTAAGTGAGTGAATTGAGTTGCTTTATGTATGATTCATATATCTTTGTTGAACCCTAGATGTCCTAGAGAGGACAACCCTAAAGTCTGAGAGAGGCTTCTTTGTACGAATATGAGTACCTACCATCTGGGGGCGAGGGAGAGAGAGTCCCAAGACCTTGAAGGAGGTAATTCTATTAGTTTTTTAAAAGCCTCAAGCTTGGGTTGGTGGTTTCCTACATAGGAATCTAGTCGTTGCGTATATAAGAGAGTTTTTGGTAAGCATGTATCATGGGTAGAGACATATGAAGAGACACATCTTGGTTTGTGCTTGTGTGGCTAGAGCTCATAAAGAATGCCAATGAGGAGGCTTGATAACCCTAGACCAAAGAGGGAAGAAAAAGTTTTATGCATATGATACTCATAGAGTTCAATGAGCTCAAATAAAATGAGCATGACACTACCCTCAGGATATGGGTCAAATAGTTGGACCAGATAAAGTTTTGATATGTGTTTAAGAAACCACTTGTATACGTTTCTGAGCACAACCATGATATATATATATATATATATATATATATATATATATATATATATATATATATATATCAAAATGTACTAGTATTGAGATGCAATGGAAAACCTATTAACATTTTAATATATATCAATGTATACATGGTTAACCATATACATGAATAAAGATGATAATGTGATGTAGTTGGTTAAGCAAGTGATGACGTCACAACCAAAGTTTGTGACCAAATATGATATTGATATGAAATCATATTAATGGAATATGACATAAGCACGCAAGGTGTTAATATTAGTGCTTAATGAAGTGTTGAATGTAGTTTAAAAAAATAGTAGAACATAATGATGATGGCACCTTGATATGACCTAGATGGATAAAGTGGGTTAGTTATAATTAATCGTTCATAGCATCTATAAGCTAAAGTCTAAATCTTAATTCTTGGGTGAGTTGAGTATGAGACCCTAAATGGAAATATTGCAATGAATAAGCTAAGCTTCCAAACCCTTGTTTTAATCTTTTGAGGAGATGTTGCGCCCTAGATGTTCTAGAAATCCTCCTAGGAGTGATACATATATGTTCTAGAGATCTTGTTTTTGGGAATTTTGCACCTAGAGTCATGTCCTACATTAGATAAAGATCTTTAGTGTTACAACCCCAAATTTTGGGTTCTTTTGGTGAGAAATGTGATTTCTCATATTAAAGATATTGGAACAAATAATGATATATTTTGTTTTGTATAAATGAGTTTCATTTACAATAGCCTTGATGTTGTGTTGTGGGCTTTATTGGCTATTGGGCCCAATAACAAGGAAATTCAATTAATAAATGAATAATTGAGTTTTTGAGAAAAGAGAGATGTGGAAATCTCTGGAAGGTAAAATAATGTAATCCAAGGAGTGATTTCGTGCCTCATGGGTTCCTTGTGTCCCAAGGAGTCCAAAGTTGCAAGGAAAAGCAATAAGAAAAGAAAAGATTAATTAAGTATTTCTTTATTAAGAAAGAAATTGAAAATAATGATAAAATGCGGGAAATAAGTGGAAAGAGGTATATTTGAGTTATCCTTGGTGGAATTTCGTATTCCAAGGATTCCTAATGATAAAAGGAATAACAATGAGGAAAATAAAAGACAAATAAAGAGAAATCCTCGAAAAGAAATATTTCAATAAGAAATACACATGATAATGAAGTATAATGCATTTAGATGCATCTAGAAGGATAATAAGTATCCTTCAAAAAGGATTTCGAAATCTTAGGATTCTGGGAGGGCTAAGGAGTCAAAGATACCAAGATTATGGCATAAGAAAGAGAAATTACCAATAATTTGGTAATTATAAAGGATAACTTACTTGCAATGAAAATACCCTTTTTCTTTAGAATTTGGGTTTCAAATTTAATACACTAGTGGATAATTCCAAGTCAAAGTTTCTTGTAAAATTTGAGTGAAAAATGTTAAACATAGAGAGAGAAATGAATTTCCCAAGATTCCATGTACAATTCCCTTTTTAATTCATTTTTTGGAATATAGGAATAAGGGAGCAAGATCAGCCGTTGGGTGCCCCGCGTGGTCCAGAGGACCACAAATCCAAGGGCAGCTGATCATCGCCCACCTTGTTTCACAGAAGGAAAGGGAGTGGGAAAGCAATCTGATTTTCTCAAGTTTGATGCTTTAACCTGAGGTGTGGATGAGTCCATCACCTTCAGGAGTCCTTTTCGAAGTGTCTCGACCCAATTTTTGGGTAATTTCATGGAGGATCGGAGAAGTACCCAAATCCTCGAACACCTGTAAGAAGTCCTATATAAGGGGAATGGTCTGGGATTCATGAGGGATTGCGAGAACCCTGCCCTCAAGTTCGGAGCAGTGCGACGAGTGTTCACATGCCCTCAATTGGACCAGAAACTTGTTCTTCCTCCTCGACTAGCCGCCGTCGTCGCCGGAGCAGCAACCGCTTGCTGGTGGTAGAAGAATAAAGCCAACCTACAATTGAGAGGCTGGGAAGGTTCGTGGTGGGCAGACGAAGCTCATGGACTAATTAGCTTGCTCGCTGGTGGAAGAAAACCCAAAGTCAACACCAAGGTTGACCGGAGGCTGGCGCTGGCTCGCGAGGTAGAAGGACGCGAGGTTGAAGATGAATAGAGAGAACAGTCTCTCTTACCCCTGGCACGCGAGAAGGAGAATAGGGACAAAAGGATAAAGTCCGGATCGAAGACCCTGATCGCTAGAAAAGAAAGTAGGAAGGACATGTGGCGCTCTTCCATTGGCCAAGAGGTAGATATTTTACAAAATCCATAGTTAATTATTGGTAGCCCTGATGGAAATGTATAATACATGAAAATTGATCAGAAAAAAATGAGGAATGCAATAAAAATGTAATTGAAAACTAATTCTGCTTTCAATTCAAAAAGTATGTGAAGATGTTATCTTTAATGGTTTATCTATTAAAAGAACCCTAATCTTTATTGATTAATGATTTGGAAGGGTTATATGGATGATTAAAGTTGATCTTAACCTGTGGTTAATAAAAAGGGCACATTAGGAATAAAAAGGATGAACTTTACATGTAATTAATTAATTTAGAGTTTAATGTGCATGAATAATTATTTAATGGACCTTGAAACCCTAATGTTGGTAATTAGGACTACTAATGGCTTTAATTATTCGATTTCATGCATAAAACTAAGTTTTCATGGTTATAAGATATTTTGAGCAATAAAGTTCCTAATTTATGGATAAATACCCTAAATGTAGTAATTAGGGTTTTCTCATGAATAAAGAATAGAATTAATGGCAAATCAAGTTCATATGTGAATTGGACCATAATGAACTATGAATTGATGATAAATGTGTATAATGATCTTGTCATAGATTAAAGGGGAAAAATGATAGCTTTAATGAAAAAGAAGCTTAATTGATGATTAATGTGCATGTAATATGAAAATAGGGTTATATGTTGTTAAGATAACCTTAATGTTGAAGAATAGACGAGATAATTAGGGTTTGTGATCAATTGTGTTAAATTAGGGTTTAAAATAATAAAAGATGAAGGGAAACCCTAATTGCAATGGAAACCTTAATAAAAACCCTAATATGGTCTAGAAAGCCTAAGGTGGAATCCAAGTCTAGCTTTAGAATGTTCTGGATAAACTATAACACTTGGATCGTATGCATTAATTTCAGGATATTGTTGATTGCTTGTTGATTGATTCTTTATCCTTATTGCTTGGACAATCAAGTTGCTCTGGATCAGGTATGTGGTTAATTATGAATAACCGCCTTAGTTTCCCGATGATTTTTCGGATGGTTAATCGCATTGAATGCAAATTATCATTTTGGATGTTCATACTTCCAAATTATAAAGTCACTATGATTATCACATTAATAATAGAAGTATGGATTCTCGCACCTACATGCCACCTTGATGGATGATGCCAAAGGTCAGGCCCAGATGGGTAGACCAATGGACACCTTGAGTGGTGACCCCAGGCACCAAGAAGGTGGCCTATGATATTGCATGACTAGTGGGCACCATGAGTGGTGACCCCCAGGCACCAAGCTCGGGACTGAGAAGGTGGCCTTAAGTCATTGGCAAAGGGCACCCTAAGGTGGGTATGCCAGGGTTAGGGCAAAAGCGGTGGAGAATGTCATACTGAAAAGTGTAAATTGGCTTGTTAATTAATTTGATTGTGATTATTAAATTGTTAGCCATATTTGCAAGATTTTGGTTGTTCCCACATACCAGTATATTTTGATATACTGGCCGATGTTTTGTTTATCGGTGTTTTAGGAACAACAATTGAAAGAACAAACAGTAAAGTGACACATTGTGGAAAAAGAAATAAAGTGCAAGGAGGATTAGATAGAATAATTCAAGACCAGGATAGATACATTTCCAAGGTTTTCAAAGGTAAGTAAAGTTTTAATTTTATACCAAATTCCAGTTAGTTAGTAGAATTTCATAATTGTTATTGATTATTTGTCGAACCTTTGATCCTGTTAATTGGATAACGGCACCAACCTTTCGGTCTCCCTTAATTGGGGGTTATCGGGAGGCGGGGTCGTTACAATTGGTATCAGAGCATAGGTTCCTCAAGTAATCTTTAATAATTATTAAATTTTACAAATTATGTAGAACCCAAGGGAGTTATTAGAGGATTATCCAAAAGACAGAGGTGTCTAGAAAAGGATCACGACCGGGGGCTGGCAATATTTTCCTCCGCACCGCGAGTCGGAATACGAGGACTCCCGGATCCGTGTGACTGCCTGGCCAAAGTCTTAGGGTATGATTCGAAATAAGATACCTTTAGGACTCTCTCATCTTGTTCATCCCTTATCAACTCAAATTCTGTTAAGGACCTTAAGGATTAGGGTTTTCTCTCTTCTCCTCACCCTCTTGAGGTATGGGAAAAGTTAATAAGGTCTAAGGAATCCTCCACCAAATTAATAAAAAGCATGTAAATAAGATGTCATGGACATAAGCTTAATAGATTAAGCGCAAACTAAAGAATAGATACATGCTTAGGTCGTATGACACGAGTTGTCTTTGCCCTCAGGTTCGGAATCTGTTGATTAATTGATGTATTATAGTGTTTATGGAACACAATATAAGTTGATCACCCTAAGTTTCTTATCAATTGATGAGTCACACAACCCTAGTCATCAGGTGGGTTGTGTGACCTTCTCTGATCGTGGATGTTACATATAGTGGTTGTACCCGAGTGATGTGAGAATCCAAAGATCAGCTGGATGGAGGTTGGTCTTTCACTCTTGGATTTGGGATAGAAGGCAGTCAAGTTGTCTTTAACCCTACGGTTAGAGTAGGGCAAGGAGAGAAGATGTTGCCCCAATTCCCCCCACCAAATGTTGTGGTCGAGGCCCATCAAATGAATGAAGTGGGTAGTTCCCCTTGCCCCTCTGAGCACTACCGGTCGACCCCTCATTTGAGGCATATGGAGAACTGACAGGGGAGTTTCAACCTCCGATCCAACCAAATATCCACCCGGAAACATAGAGGGGATGAGGAAGGAAGAATTATAGAAATAGAAGGAGTTCAACAAAAAAGAAGATGTCATAATCTATATGGGGCTCAACAGAATCCAACCTAGTTGTTGTTGTGGACCCTTGTGGTGGTTTGGTAGTTGACCAACTACAATTAGCATGAGATGAAGGTCGAGCTCAAGGGTAGGTGTTGTAGGGTTTTCTCACCATCAGTTGAGAGCATGTACAAGTTCCTGAAGGCAGTGCGCCTCTTGGAGGCTTCTTTTTCCAATCACAACATGAGGGGGATGTTTCCCCCTTTCTTCCTCCACCGTAGGAGTTGCTGCTAGCGATGAGCTCTTAGCAATGTGGATTTGAAGATGAGATCACACACATGAGATGTCATGAGGATATAACCAAGGCCTCCAAAGATGATGGAGGCCTTTAGAGTGGATGACGAGTACTCCTGAGCAGTTGGTTGATCGTTAGAGGAGAACCTTGCGACAGTGCCCTACAGATCAGAAGATGCAGACTTTGTGTTACACGAGAAGAGTGAAAGGAAGAGATGCAGACCGAGATCTATGAGTGAAATGAATTGGGTCCGAACCGGCTAGTCTACCCCAAGCAGATCAGGCAAGGAGAGGCGCACACTCCTGGAAGGAGTATGATGCATGGACGAGTCATAGGGTGCCACTTGGCAGTATCCAATTGGTACACAAAGGTAAATACCCCAGAAACTCATAGTTCTTAGATAAATCACAGAAATTAGCTCCCTTGTCAAAAAATTACAAACAAAGTATCAAAATTTGCAAAAAATGTGTAGAAGACAATGAGATAGTAATATAAGGCTTTTGGTGCACTAAGGTCAGGAATATCATGTAAGTTGTGAAATGCTCATATCATGTATTAAAAATATCAAATAATGGCCTAAAATTATGAGAATGCATCGGTAACACTAAAATATGATATATAATCCATATTGCTTTAGATATGATTATCTTAAGACATGTAATCATGTAATTTTCTTTATATAACTAAATAGGGGTGATAACCCTAATTAATGTGTAATAATTACAAATATACTCAAGAAACCCTAGATATTACATATTAAGCTCATATCAATAATTGGAATCTAGTATGTAACTCTATGATCATAATTATGCATATAAATCATGTTACATGTTAAATGGTCCTAAAATGATGAGAAAACCCTAATATGACTATTGAATGTAACCTAAGGTTAATACATGCACACAATGATATAAAAACTAATGTTCATATAAATGAACCATAATCTAGAACATGATCTCAGTAAGATAATTCCAACACAAGAATACAAGTAACATTATAATATCCAATTATCTAAGTAAAACCCTAACATGAATCATAACTAGGGTTAAGGTGATGAGAATCTGATGGTGATATATGATCTTGTCTTAATTAGGTTTGACAAGGTTATAGTTGACCTGAGGAATATGTGATGATTAGATAATGTTAGTTGTAGGTACGCTTTACCTCTTACTTGGCCTACTATACAATATGGTTGTATTATATGTGTAGAAAATACTTGGCATATGTTATCATATGAAATGATTGATCTTATATATTATCATTCTTGATTAAACATACCTATAGTTTATGAACACATGCAAACATAATAAATGGGATCCATCATATGATCACACTAAACTCTTTGGTAGTGTAGTGCATTGAAGTGATCTAACTCTTCGGTAGGAGATCAAATTGTATATATGATCTAACTCTTTGGTAGGAGATCATAAGGCCTAAAAGCGTTTATCCCTTTGTTGGAAGATACATGAGTATATGATGGAAATGTATTTAAAATATGTGTTCTATTTTGTTAATAAACATCTTGGTTCGAGTATGATTTTGTTATCTTTTACTATTGCCAATTATTAGTTTTATCTTATTGCCAAGTCATAGTAATGAGAGGTATATAAAAAGACATGTAGGCGTACTTAGTACAATATTTTAGAATATTCTGCTGACGCGTACCACATGTAATCTTTTGTTTAGGTGATGTGGACATATGATCTTGAAAAACAAGGATAGTTTGAGACTTGTGTGGCGAGTTTATGTGCAAGTGGACCTATTGTCTAAAGATTCTATTTATTTGTCCAGGATTTAGCTTTAAATATTTGAGATTTGCATCTTCTTTTTAACACAAATCCCAATCTTTGTTAGCAAGTTCTTGATAGTGTTCAACCAAGTATTGGGTGGCATGTAATCTTGGTTTTCTTCAGATACTTGTATAACAATGCTAATATTAGTTTCAATTATGATTCTAGTCCATGATTGAGCATCATCATGTACCATTCCCATATGAATGCCGGCCATCACTTCTAGAAGGACTAATCATGAGTAATGTGTCTTTATTCAACCTCAAGGAGGTCTTTGCCCATGTAGATTGAGAAGTGGGGATATGAGAACTCAAATTTGAAGTTGTAGTGTGGAATTCTTCATACATAACAGATGACATAGCAAAAGAAGAACTTATGAAATAATGCAATTGTACTTCATTGTAATTGAATATACGATTATTTCTTACGAGCCAAATCTTATGAAAAAATGTTTTTTCTGAAGGAGACAACATGACATTGAAATCACCCATTTCAATGTAACTTTGTGAAATGGATGTGTTGATACGTAATATATGCTATCAATGCAAGTATTGACGATGCCTCTCAAGTAATTGGACTATTGTATCCCTTAGATGCCAAAGAACCCAAATTCCACCAGAAAAGCCCCTTGCTTCCACTCTATGGGAACAAGTGAAACTAAGGTGAATAATAATAACATTAGGCATTATACCCCTAAAGTTCCAACATATGATGTCTATCATAAGAATCTTTTAAGAACATATGTCTTATAGTTCTTGGAAATCATGGGATGTCCACCTGATTGATTGAGTTATTGATTACAACAACATTAAAGGAGCATAGAGATGAAACTTTGTAGAGTTACATACGATAAGAGATATATGATGTTCCATGTTTGTTAAAGAGCCAGCAAGTGTGGCCTCTAAGTAATGTGTGGTACAACAAGATAGAATATTTGAGGACTACAGTTAGAGTCCCAAGTTGAAAGGTACTACCAGAACTATTTAGGTAGCATTGTAGTTCCTATGTTGAACCAAGGTGACATATGCAGGAGTTGAGGGAGAAGAATATGACTTCTATGAGAATGATATGAAATCACCATGATATAAAAGTAGCCATGTGGAAGATTTAGGATGAGGTACATTATAAGTATCCATCTTTGTTTACCTTAGATTTTGGGGGCAAAATCCCCGTTTGGGGTTTATGGTTGAGAGACACCTAACCTTGCTTAAAGTGTAGAACAAGATTAATTACTATAATTTAATGCTTATAACCCTAATATAGCCTTGTGATGTGCTTTAGAATCGTAAAACAAGCTTAAGTTTCAAATTTGGTCCAATTTGGACACTTTTTAAGCAAGTTATGCAATTTTATGTACATTTTGGGCTTTTCTACAATTTACCCAATTGAGAGGTTTTTTTTGCAATTTGTCACATCAATTATGTTCCTCGGTTGTTTTATAATCATACTTGAGCTTTTTGAGCCATGTGATTCTCAATTTTACCTTGGTTTGGAGTTAATTTCTTTCTATGGTGAATTAGGGTTTACCCACCCCCCCAATGGATGAGCCACCTTCAAGTCCAACAAACAACAGCCCTGTTGTTAGGTGAGAAACCATCGGTCATCATACGGTGTTAACATCCAGTGGTCATCAGTAGAATGCTCTAGGTTGATGGTTCATGATGGATTGGTTCACTTGAACCCATGGTTCACTTAAATGGATGATCAACTAATGCTTTAACCACCTATTGACCTAAACCATGAACAAACGATGGTACCTTTGAACAAAAGATAGTGGTGAACCTGGGAAGTCATCAACTAATATGTTGCAGTCCCCAACAGCCATTGGATCTTCTACTTACTCGTCCACATAAGCTTTAGGCCATGGACACATGGAGAGGTGCTTGTACACCTCATGCTTGCTTCAATCCTTATCCAAGGGCTATATCTACCTCTTCCTTGCCCAAGTTTGAAACCTTTGCTTACCTTTCTATATCCTCTAACCTAGAACACTAAGTCAACTCTATTTTTCTGCAGAACTAGGTGGTCCAAGGTAGAAGACAACCTCTTTTTGGAGAAGAAGATCTCCTAGAGCTCCATCTAGCCCTACTTAGGGTTTCCAAAGTCATCTTCTAGGGTTTCCGACCAAGGCAAGTTTTTTTCTTCCTTCTTTTTCCATTTTTCTTGTTATTATCCTTCCTTATACCTTCCTCCATGTTGGAACTCTTTTTTTCCATGGTAAAAGTTGCTCTAGAACTCAAGATCCTACCTTTTTTTAAACAACTAGGGATATTATTATTCATCATGTTTCCTCAGTACAGGCTCATCACCATTCAAATACAAGGTATGAATCAATGTAGCTTCCCCTTTGATCATATCTGAGAGGAATTCTGGACATTGCTGCCATCTACCCCTAAGTTCTCCTTGAACTCGACCCCATTTGGTGATATTGTCTGCTACCTTATGTATGACGTAGGCAATAGCTCTCAATTCAGCTTTGAGGATGTCTGAGATAGTACCTTGGTCGTACCCTCCTCCTAGCCATCGTCCTTCATGGTCACAAATAATGAATGTTGTCGACATCTGCCTCCTCTTCACTGCAACATCTACATTCAGCTTCACTTGTCCATCTCCTGGAGGTCCCCATTTTGGTTCTTCAGTAGGAGTTGTCGATATTGTCTCCCTTGTGAATGCCTTCTTGCAGACCTTCACCTCCTACCTAATTGACACATACAATCCCTCAGCACTTATCCCTGTATCTTGAAACACTACATTGCAGCGATGGCTCCATATATTCCAAATCGTAATGGCTAGCCAAACATTACAGCCCAAGGTGTCTTTCGTCTTACTCATATTAGCACTGAGCCAATTCCCAAATGTTTGGGCTTGTTTCAACTCGATCTTAGTAGTGTTCTGTATAAACTTCCACATCTTCCTGCTTTCCAAGCAAGTGACAAAAACATGCAGTAAAGATTCAGTCTCGTTCCTACACCACGGGCATTGAGAGTCTTCAGTGAACCCTCTCCTTGATCTTGCCTCATTTATCATAATTCCACCATGAAAGCCTAGCCATAGCAGTGCTTTCACCCATTGTGGTACCTCCAATTTCCACAATGTCTTCCACCTTCCTGGTATCTTCATCGAGTGTTCCTTCTGTAGGCGTCTGTAAACCCCTTTTGCAATGATCGTTCTAGTCCTATCTTTAGATATCAGACTTCATCATCTCCCACCTTAGGGTCTAGTGGAGGCATGGAAAGTATGATGTGCATCATTTCATTCTTAAACCAGTGTCGAATGAAATCTACATCCCACCTACCTTACAGATCAACCATCGAATTGACGGTGAGCTCAGTGAGCTCGTCCGGTATCACCCTACCTTCCTTTAATTCTGGAGCTCGACCCCCTTCAATCCATCTGTCATTCCACACTCTCGTATTCGCACCTGATAGCACAGCCTTCCCAGTTTTAGTAGTCAACTCAGCTTGTATTCTGGTGATCGCTCTCTAGAGCCTTGACGCACTTGCCAGTTCGTGGTTTGCTTTATGCAAGAACTTTTCCTTCATAAATTTTTTCCACAGCGCCTCCCGTTGTGACATAAAATCCCGGCAGGTCTTATGTAGTAAGGCCTCATTCTGAAACCTCACCTTCTTGATGACTAGTCCTCCTTCACTTCTGCTTGTTGTGACCTTATCCCAGGCCACAAGGTGTATGTCGCTTTGTCTCATTGTCCCTTTCCACAGGAATGATCTTACTACTTGGTCTATACTGTCACACACTGCCAGTGGCAAGGCCGTAGATTGTATGATGTATATAGGTAGTGTGTTGAGCACTAACTTGATCAGGGTTATCCTGCCCGCTAAGGATAGTGACCTATTCGCCCATGTTGAGATTTTGGTCTCAATCTTATTGATAGTATCCAGGTACAGATCCTTCCTTGGTCGATCATGTATGATTGGAACTCCCAGATGCTTCCTAATGTTCTCTGACTGCCCTATTCCAATGAGCTCGGTGATCACCCTTCTTAGTGGATTGGATGTGTTCTTAGAAAAGAAGATTGTAGACTTCTCCTTGGCTAATATATGTCATGATACTCATTCAAACTTCTTCAACACCTTCATCAAGGTTCGAGCATGTTGTTGTGTAACCTCCCCAAACAGGATGAGATCGTCCGTAAAGCAGACGTGGGATATACCAACACCTTGCCAAGTAGCACGAAATGGAACCCATCGCCCCTCCCTTTCTTCTGCTACAGTAGCTTGGCTGATTCTATCTAGGCAAAGAACAAAAATGTAAGGAGACAATGGGTCTCCTTTCCGCACTCCACGTGATTCTTTAAAGGGTTGTAGATTCTCTCCATTCTAAGAAATCGTTATTTCCCCCGCCTAGATTATGTTCATGATGACTCTGATCAGGCCCTGCGGTATTGCTGTCCTTCTTAGGGTATCTTCAATAAACTCCCAATCCATCCTATCATATGCCTTCGACAGGTCCACCTTCATAGCCATTGCAGTGCACTTCCCCGATTTGATTCTCATGGAGTGTATCAGCTCTTGAACTAGCATGACATTATCTGTTATACGTCTTCCAGGAACAAAGCTACTTTGTACAGGTGATATCCAATCAGGAAGGTATGGTTTAATTCGTCCCACAATGATTTTGGATAGCAGCTTAAGTCCCACGTTGTTCAGAGCAATTGGTCTCAACTGGTCGTAGCTTTCCGGAATTGAGGTTTTGGGAATCAACACCAGAACTGAGTTTGATAAGCTGTCGTCAATAGGCCTACCTACAAAACACTGAGTTATCATTAGAGTAATGGAGTCGCCGAGTTGGTCCCAGTTCTTTTATAAGAAATTGGCATCCACCCCGTCTGGACCCAGAGCTTTAACAGAATTCATCCTCATTAGTACTTGCTTGATTTCCTCCTTGCTTGGGGTTCTCCCCATGTATAATTTGTCCTCCTCCTGAGGTTGTGAAAACCAGCCCTCATACGTAGAAATGGCGTAAGTGTTTGTCCTCTGGCTCTTCCTCGTGAATAGGTCATGAAAGAAGTCCCTCACCTCTATCTTTATAGCTACTTTGTCATCCTCCACAAGCTATATGTGTTCTTGAGACTAGTAATATTGTTCCTTTGTCTCTTGGCCCTCACCAGTGATTGGAAGTATCTTGTATTAGCATCGCCCACCTTCATCCAGTCGCACCTCACCTTTTACCTCCATCTGTCTCCTTCTTTGTGTATGATCTCGTTGTACTCCACCTGAAGCTGCGCTATTTGATTGTCTTTGTTCTCATTCCACCTCCCAGTGTTCTCAGCCTGAAGCTTGCTTATCCCTGTCAGTAGCGATCTCTTCCTCGTTGTAAGCTTGTTGCGCTCCTCTCTCTCCCATTTTATTGAATGCATCATCAGCTTGTTTACTGCCTTATGGAACGGTATGCTATTGTCCCAGTTATTATGTAAGAATCAGGAAACGAGTCTCTGGAGTTCCAAATAGTGCTCGTCTTAGGTCTATATGCATAACGTTTGGTTCTATCATTCGTGGTGATTAGAATGGGAGAGTGATCAGAGTTGGCTCTTGGAAGGACTTCTACTTTAGTTGAAGGATGAGCTTCTAACCATTCCTGGTTGGCTACCGCCCTATCAAGCCTCTCCGTCAGCCATCCCCTTCTAAAGGTCATCATTGGACCTGACGCTCCCAAGTCCTCCAGGCCCGCGTTCATGAGTCCCATAGAAAATTCCCTGCAACTACTCATCATGATAGGTTCACCCCCCAACTTTTCATCTGCCCTTAGGACGGCGTTGGAGTCGCCCACGACCATCCACGGTGAATTCAAAGTTCCTACTATAGTGTGAAGGTGTTCCCAGAGGAGTCTTTTGCCTGCCTGCTTGGTGCTCGCATAAAAAAAAGTCAGTCTCACACTTTTATTAACACTACAGTGAACGAATTGCTTATGTCCAGCTATGACCTCCATCTCACCTACCCTGCACTTCCACAACACTCAAATGCCTCCAGAGAAGCCCGTCGCCTCAACTCGATAGGATCTATCAAAACGTAAAGATTTTACAATTCTCTCAGCATTGTCTCCGCTTGTCCTTGTCTCAAGGATGGCAAGAACATCAATCTTATGTAGTTGGGTTAGATCTCGTATAGTATTTTGGGTATCTCTTCCGCAGATACCCTGGACATTCCATACAGCCACTCTCATTGGGTAACCATTGCAGAAGAGCTCGGGTCCTCCTTGCCCGGTTCAATTGCCTCTGATGTCTCATAACTCCTTTTGTTCTTTTTCCTTGGACCATTTCTTGTGAGATCCTTAGAGTTGAGCACTTTCTGATTCCTAAGATGAATGCCTACCGATGCTCCAAACATCATCATCTTGCTCAGACTTCCCACCGTGGTTGCCCTTGTCTGTTTCCCCTCATAGTGAATCTTAGCCCCTCGCCACTTCTTGTCTCCTCCTCCGGTATAACCATCATGTTCTCCCCTTCTATCGATATTGCCCTATGTTTTTGCATGCTCCCGTCTTTGCTCATTTGCCCCTCCTTGTGCTATGATGTGTTGATGTTGGGTCGACCTGCTTCCTCGACCGGTCTTTTCTTCTTGTTCATTGCCTTCCACTGTTGCCACTCGTATCCCGGTTTAGGCCTGACAATTCCTACCGGCAATGCTCCCTCCAGCTGCTCCATAATAGCATGAAAATCACCAAACTTGTTGTGCATTGGAACTCCACCCCTTATGCCTTGTGCTTCCTCCTTCCTCGGATGCCTAAGAAAGGGTTTTTCATGTAAAGTCTCTGAAAACTTCCCCAACGGCTTAAGCACATGTGGGCTCTGATCTCCAAACCATGACATAAACACGATTTAAAATTTAGCGGAAGCGAATCGGTAATTAGCGGAAGACAAAATCACGGGAAATTAAAACTTTTCGAGATAAGAACTTGGATCCATAAAACTTCTTTCATAAAGAGAGATAAACTGTTTACATCTCAGGATAATTACTTCTTGAGTAATTATATACATCAAGATACAAAATCTCAAGATCACTATACAAAAGACTCCAAGACCTGAGAGTACAGAGGACACATAGGACTGACTCTAACTACACCATATGGCAGGACAATCTCCACCTGAGATTACTACTGCCCCTGGTGCTGCTGCTGAGACTGATCACCTGTAGGCTGGTTCCTTCGTCTCTGACGTCCACCTAAAAAGTTGAAGTCTACGGGGTGAGACAATTATACATAATTGTCCCAGCGAGAGTTATAACTCTTCGCCATAAGCTTTATTATAACATCAAAGAATATCTTAAGCAGTAAAGCCTTCAAAGTATTCTATAATCGTTGCAGGTATAATAAGATCTCTACAATTTAGGAGATATGGAGAATATAAACACTATTGCAATGTAACATCAATCAACTAACTTGGAGTTATCTCTAACAAGTTATACTGCATGGTTGATTATGTTTTACAAACAACATTATGCCCTGTGGAGATGAGGCTTACCACTCATACCCCAACTGATCGCTGAGAAGTCACATCAGTATCATACGTAGGTCATTAAGAGAGTCGGATTCTCATGACCTTCTCCTTCCTCAGTCAGTAAGAGGATCACTTGTAGGACATCTCGTGTCTCTACTACTATAGCTCACCAGGGTAAACTGGTCCTTCGCTATTCTAGAGTCACAGTGGCGTTCTGTACTCTCTTCGTCATCAGGAGGTTTCATATTTACCTACCACTGATACGGATATCTGTGCTTTCTTCGTCATCAGGAGGTTTCATGTTTACCTACCACTGATACGGTATGGAATTATAGTGAAGGATGGATGGATTACACATCTACATCACTTTCCTACACTAGGATGTAAGGTTCTACACATCCATGTACCCCACATACTCAAAACTATGTGCTCCAGGAGTTCCCTGAGGAAAACCTGTTTCACCATCACTTAATCTCTGACAATGATGGATCTATGATCAGGGCTCTACATTATACTTGATTAGTTAGGTACATTCAGTATTCTTTAACATCATACATTGTTCTCCAAACAATAATAGTAGCATAACAGCTATAAAAGAAGAATACTAAATGTAACAGGCCTAACTCATATCAATCATCATTTCTCATTATCCTCATCACAAGTCATCTCTAAGGCATGACCTTGATGGTATTCATGGCTCTCACAGCCCATTATCAGCATAGGATGCCACTGACAAGGCATCAGATTACTTTACTTATTCATAAGGCCAACAACATGCCTTTAATGAATATAACATCAACATCCATACCTAGATATGATTACCTTCATATCAGAACCTGCATGGTTAATACAACTGATAAAGGTAATACAAAATAAGGAATATACTTCCTACTCTTGTCATGAGAGTTAAGTCTCTAGTTCACATCAAATAGAGTTTAGTACTCAAAAGCATGCCATTACCCTTGAATTAGGGTTTACTATTCACATTACATGTCATCACCCTTGAATTAGGGTTTACTATTCACATCAAGGTGAATTGAACTCATAACATCATCCTGTAAGAGTAACATCTTCATTGATGCTCTTAGATTAGTTAAAAGTTTATCATTTATCATAATTAGGGTTTCTATGATCTCACACAGGTGGATCATACCCTATTTATGCTCATTCCTGTGCATTGGAGATGCTTTAATTGAGTTTTCACCTAAAAAGGGTACTTTCTCTCTCTAGAGGTACTTTCTCTCTCTAGAAGTAATTTCTCTCTCATCATAATGTTAGGTGATGTCAACATCACTCTAGATCAGGTCGGATTAAGTCATCATAGGCTAACATAGCCCAAAACATCACTATCATGTGATTAGGGTTTGATCTGATCAAGGTATTACTCAATTTACCCTTTAGGGGTATTTTGGTAATTCACCTCATTGATCATCATCATGGTCAAAATCTTAGTCAATTAACCCCTTAATATCCTAGGTTATCATTAGGGTTTGATTAGGGCAACATTGAACCATTTATTTCATCAATTGATTGAAAGAAGTCAACTTTGAATCATATTGATTGACCTTCAACCATCATTCTTCAATTGAGTTGAGATCATTTGAAAGTGTTGACCGTTTAGCTAGTTTGACTTTCCAAGACCGCGAGCCCTCCTATAACTCCAAGACCGCGAGCCTCCTTAATTGGTTCAAGACCGCGAGCCTCCTTAATTGGTTCAAGACCGCGAAGCTCAAAATGAGGTTAAGACCGCGAGGATCAAGTTGATGTCAAGACCGCGAGCCCTCCTTTGACCTCAGGACCGCGAGGCCCCTTGTGGTCTTGACACCGTGAGCCCTCTCACGACCTTGAGACTGTGAGCCCTCTCACGACCTTGAGTCCGCGAGCCCTCTCACGACCTTGAGTCCGTGAGCTCACATGGTCTTAACCACATGGACCATCAACAAGATTCGATGATACAACCGATATTGTCAACCAATGTTGAAGCCCTCAAAAGGTCAAAGCTATGTTCACCACTTATGGATTGGGTTAATTAAGATTATTCTTGACCACTTGGTCATTCAATTGACCCTCAATTATTGACCAATTAGGGTTGAAGTCGATTCAATTAGGGTCTATCAATGTTCACCCATTAACACTCAACAATGTGCATTAACACAAGGTTGAACCCTTCAATTGAGCTCCAATTGGCCCAAACTTGGCCCAAACGGTCTTGAGGTCATGTGGGTGGACCCCACATGGTCTTGAGACCATTTGTCCAAGATTTCATCAAATTCTAAGGTGATTTGATAGGGGTTGAACCATGATTGAGCCACAAAACAGAATTTTGATTATATTGACAACTTATTTGCAATTAGGTCCTCAATTGGTCAAATTACTTAACCCTAGACCTTCAAACGGTCTTGGGTGATTGTCCTCTCGGTCTTGAGACCGTTTAGATGAGTTCCAAACGGTCTTGAGACCGTTTGCCCATCCAATTTTGGATTTTAGTGCAAACTCATCAAAGTCTGACCTATTGAGTTGATGATCATATCAATATTTAATTGCAATGTAATTTGGTGTAATTGGTCAACTAATCTTGACCCCAGACCTCCAAACGGTCATGGTTGATTGCCCTTGCGGTCTTGAGACCGTTTGGGTGACCCCTAAATGGTCTTGAGACCGTTTAGGTCAATCAACCCTAAAAACCCTAATTAGGTCACCATAAATTCAGTACTGATTTCACCTAGGGTTAGCCCTAGTATTCACCCTTCAACTCTTAGCCCGTTTGTAATTAGACCATAAAACATGGTGAGTTGTTAATTAACATTATTTTGAATAGTAATCTCATACGGTCAACGCCTGGTCAACGACCTTACACGGTCTTGAGACTGTTTGTCCAAAAAGGCAATTACAGACCGTTTGAGAATCAGGAATAAACGCATTTAAAGTTGTTACTTAAAAAGGTCATATCTCCCGATTCCTTTGGAGTTAGCCTCCCAAATTTTGAGGGTAATTAGCCTATATAATTAGGAACAGATTTATTATACGTTACACACTCGGTAAACGGGGCCAAATGGTCTTGGAGACCGTTTGCCCTGTCACGGTCTCGAGACCGTTTGCTCACCTCGCGGTCTTGAGACCGAGAGAGCAAGCTGGTGAGACCGTTTTAAGGAAGTGAAAAGCGGTGGGTTTTTCTTGGAAATCACGCCTTCATCTTCTATCTCAAGAACAGTACGAATATCCCATGGATTAACTTGCAAAATAACAGGGAAAAGTAGAGAAACACTAAGGGCTATCATCAAACCGCATATAAAAGATGTACATAGTAAAGCATGGGTTTAGAGTTATAAAACCCGCCTAAAGCTTGCTCCTTGAGCTCCAAGCTTTCAAGATCCAAGCTCTCATGGCGTCCTTGAGTTCCCACAGGTTGGCCAAGGTGAAAACTCCAAGGAAAGACGAAAGGAGATGGCTAGAAAGATAGGGTTTCGAGAGTTAGCCACCAAATTGACTTTGAATTCGAGTTCTAACCATGGAATTAGGCAAGAAGAAGGGTCCCAAGCCTACCTTGTTTCCCTTGGTAGTCCTCCTTAGCTCCAAGGCAGTCTTTGGTCGTCTTTAGTGAAATGGAACAGTGAAGGGAACGAAGGGCAAGTTCCCTTGCTTAGAGAAGTTGAGGGTATATATACTAGGGGTAGGATTTTCAACATTAGTTCATAAGTTGTCCATAATTTCAACTAGGTCCCTCCTTCTTTACTTGATCGTCCCTTCCTCTTTATTCTAAGGACAAACCTTATCTTAAGGTATAGAAAAAGAAGGCAAGGAAGAAAAATCTAATACTAAGGTACATACATAAAGAAATATTGCACATATACCCTGATTATTCAATCACAAGGCATATTTCATAACTTGATAATTCAATTGAGGTGAATCCCTCATCATTTCTTCTCTTAATGATGGCAAGAGTCTAAAAAGATACATTGGATGACATATTTTACAATTTGCATTCCTTAATTTGGGTAAATTTCATTTTACCCCAAATTAGGGTTTTCAAGCACCGGGATTGCTTCCACAGCTGCACCTTGGTGCCCTAGCTTGGGAAATCCCTCAAACTTTGCCAAAAAGATTCTCATGATGTCTCAACATCAAAGGAACATCTCATCATGTGCAAATTGCAAGCTAACCCTTTTAACTGGGTAAATTTCACATAGGTCCCTGTATATCAACACAATGCTACAACTTTAAATGAAAAGGAGCAAATACTGAAATATATGTTTCTGAGAAACTTAATTACATGCTCAGAGTTAATCACAAAGATTTAATTACATATTTAGGCAAAACACCTAGGGTTAACTCATAACCCAGGTCAGGGATGTTACAAATTATCCACCCCTTACAAGGATTTCGTCCCCGAAATCGATAAAACATACTACGAGAAAAGGGCAGGATACTTCCTTCTCATCTCATCCTCTAACTCCCAAGTGGCTTCTTCAACACCACGATGGTTCCAGAGGACTTTCACAAGACTTATATCTTTCTTCTTTAACTTTTTAATTCGTTTATCAAGGATTGACACTGGTCCCTCCTCATAGGATATGTCATCATTCAATTCTACCTCCATAGGTTGTAGAACTGACTCGGTGTCTGGGTGACATTTCTTTAACATAGAAATGTGAAACACAGGATGTAACCGATGTAACTCAGGTGGTAGCTCTAGTCTATATGCTACCTTTCCAATCCGTTCGATGATTGGATAAGGCCCCATATATCTAGGAGCTAACTTCCCTTTCCTTCCAAAATGAAGGACCCCTTTCCAAGGTGAGACCTTGAGATACACTCTGTCTCCAACCTGGAACTCTAAGGGTCTACGACGTTTGTCAGCATAAGATTTCTGCCTATCCTGAGCAGTCTTAATCTTATGTTGTATTACTTTAATCTTTTCTGAGGTCTGCTGCACAAGGTCAGGACCTAACAACTGGTGCTCACCAGTCTCAAACCAACACAAGGGTGATCTACAACGTCTACCATATAAGGCTTCATAAGGTGCCATATCAGTACTATGCTGATAGCTATTGTTATAGGCAAACTCTATCAAGCTTAGGTGTAGATCCCAACTTCCGGTGAACTGGAGAACACATGCTCTCAATAGGTCTTCTAAGGTCTGTATGGTCCTTTCCGACTGTCCATCAGTCTGCGGATGAAAGGCTGTACTAAACCTTAGCTTGGTGCCTAAGGCTCTGTGTAACTGTTCCCAAAAACGACTCGTAAATTGAGGACCTATGTCAGAAACTATTGTGACAGGAACTCCGTGCAAACACACTATCTCTTGAACATACAACTCTGATAACCTTTCAGCAGAATAGGTTGTTTTGACAGGTAAGAAGTGTGTTGTCTTAGTCAACCTATCAACAATTACCCAAATGGAATCATGTCCTTTGCTTGTCCTGGGTAGGCCAACAACAAAGTCCATGGTCACATGGTCCCACTTCCACTGTGGTATGGGTAAAGGTTGCATTGTTCCTGCAGGCTTCTGGTGTTCAGCTTTAACTTGCTGACACACAGGACACCTCAGAACAAACTCTGCAACGTCCTTTTTCATCCCAGGCCACCAATACAAATCTTTCAAATTCCGATACATCTTGGTGCTCCCTGGATGCATAGCATACATGGAAGAATGGGCTTCTTCCAGGACTAACTTCCTCAAGTTGTCCACATCCGGCACTATCATTCTCTCATTATAACAAGCTACTTGGTCCTCTGAGTCATGAAAACCATCTTGCTTCTCATTTCCATACTCAGATCTTATATGTTGAACTGCAGCATCACCTAGCTGTGCCTCTTTGATCTGCTCTCTTAGGGTAGGTTTAATATGCATCTCAGCCAACAATCCGGCTAAAAATGACACCTTCAACTGTACATTGTTTTTCCTTAAAGAGATAAGCATATCTCTCCTAGAGCATACTAAATAGTTTAGTTGTGCTCTATTCATGGTTGATGTTGTTGATTTCCTACTCAAGGCATCTGCAACAACATAGGCCTTGCCTGGATGGTAATCAATTGTACAGTCGTAGTCCTTGATTAACTCCATCCAGTGACATTGCCTCATGTTGAGCTCATGCTGAGAGAAGATATACTTAAGGTTTTTGTGGTCTGTGAAAATCTGGAATGTCTCTCCGTAGAGATAATGTCTCCAGATCTTCAAAGCATGAACCACAGCAGCTAACTCCAAATCATGTGTCGGATAATTCTCCTCGTGTTTCTTAAGCTGTCGGGACGCAAAAGAAATCACTTGTTTTTCCTGCATCAACACACATCCTAGTCCATTTTTGGAAGCATCACAGAAGACTACATATCCTTTTCCTTGTTCAGGTAGCACTAGCACAGGTGCACTTGTCAATCTCTCCTTCAGCAACTGGAAAGATTGTTGACACTTATCACTCCAAGAAAAAGGAACATCTTTCCGGGTCAACTTGGTCAAAGGTAAAGCTATAGAACTAAAGTTCTTAATGAACCTTCGATAATAGCCAGCTAACCCCAAGAAACTTCGAATCTCCGTCGGTGTCTTCGGTTGTTCCCACTGTAGAACAGATTCTACTTTCGTAGGGTCAACATGAATTCCTGAGGCGGATATCACATATCTAAGAAAAGATACTTCCGGCAGCCAGAACTCACACTTGCTAAACTTAGCATACAGCTTATGTTCTCTTAGCAAGGTCAAAGCTTGGCGAAGATGTTGTTCATGTTGCTGAGTATCCTTACTATAGATCAGAATGTCATCTATGAAGACGACAACACACTGATCAAGGAAAGGTCAAAAAACTCTATTCATGAGTTCCATAAATGCAGCTGGTGCATTGGTTAGTCCAAACGACATAACCGTGAACTCATAGTTACCATATCTTGTCCTAAAGGCAGATTTGGATATGTCACTATCCTTAATACGGAGTTGATGATATCCAGATCTCAAGTCTATCTTTGAAAAGACTGTTGCACCACGCAACTGGTCAAAGAGATCATCAATCCTCGGCAGAGGGTACTTATTCTTTATTGTTACTTTATTGAGTTGTCTGTAGTCGATGCATAACCGCATTGACCCATCTTTCTTTTTAACAAACAAGACCGGAGCACCCCAAGGTGAAGTACTCGGTCGGATAAAACCTCTCTCAAGTAACTCTTGAAGTCGTTTCTTGAGTTCTGCCATCTCGGCTGGCGCCATCCTATATGGAGTCTAAGATATGGGTTTCGTATCTGGGATCAGATCGATTTCAAAATAAATCTCCCGAGGTGGTGGTATACCAAGAAGTTCTTCAGGAAACACATATTCAAATTCCCTGACTATAGGAACTTTAGCAGGATTGGAACTTTCCTTGGTAACATCTACCACATGGGCTAAGAATGCATAACATCCTTGCCTCAACAGCTTATCAGCAACCATAGCTGATACAAGACAGGTGGGCAGAATCTTTCTTTCTCCTTGAAAGATCCATGTGTTGCTTTCGTCAGCAAACACAGCCAACTTGGACTCACAATCCAAGACAACTCTATACCTTTCTAAGGTATCCATCCCGAGGATTATATCAAATCTTTGCATATCAAGTGGTATAAGATCCACTTGAATGCGATGGTCAGAAAAGAAGAGGATGTAGGGAGAACATACCTCCTGCAAAATGGCAGACCCACTTAATGGAGTCTCTAACAACAAACTATCTGCTCTATGACTAACAGTCACATTGCAGTTACGAATCACTTCACGAGTGATGAAAGAGTGCGTAGCACCCGGATCAATCAGAACGGATACAACACAGGATGTAGACATATCAGAATATAAAAGTTTCATCTGACCTGCCACTACCTGTGGATTGACCACTGCCTCAGGTGGGTTCATAGCATAGAATCTCGCAGTCGCCTGGTGTTGAGGTGGTGCTGATGATCCAGCTTGAGACGCTTGTCCACGTCCTCGAGCTGCTCCTTGATGTGGTCTATTCTGAGATCCCTATTGATTCTGTCTTGGGGTTTGTTGTATCATACCGACAGGCCTAGAACGGCAATCCTTCATTAAGTGTCCCACCTTACCACAGTTGTAGCAACTCCTCTCCTGTTGCTGTGGTCTGGGTGGTCCAGTAACTGACACTGATGAAGAACTGTGCGTCCCTTGCAGCGGTTGACTTCGTCCTCTACCTCTGCTTGGTGTCCATTGGGTTTGAAAACTCGATCTGGGTGGTGGAGGGTTAGGTGCAGAGAATCTAGGTTTCTTGGAATCCCTAGATGAAGAACCCTGGAACTGTGGATATCTTTTATGGGTTTGTCTTTTCTCAACCACAGATCTCTCTATCCTTCGGACTGACTCAACGAAGGTAGAGAATCTCTCTCTGTTTTCTAAGGCAGACACAGGGGTTGACATATCAGAATTCAAACCCTTCTCGAATCTTCTGATTCTTTCCTCATCTGTAGCAGCCATGTGCGGACAGAACCGCAACAACTCCATAAACTTAGCTTCATATTCGCTAATGTTCATCATACCCTGCCTTAGTTTCTCAAACTGAGAGATCTTCTCATCTAGGAAGGTCTTTGGAAAATATCTTTTGATAAATTCCCGACGAAACTCTTCCCATGAGAACTCTACTCCAGGCCTCTTCTGCTCTTCCATGTTCCACCAGTGACCAGCACTGCCTTTGAGAAGATAGACGGCATGTCTAACCTTCTCAGCTTTCGGAATCATAAGAATCCTGAAAGCCTTCTCCAACTCTGTCAACCATAAGTCAGCATCCGCAGGGTCGGCAGTCCCAAAGTACTCGGTAGCTCCGACACGACGAAGTCGTTCGAATGTCTTACCGATACCTTGTGCTTTAGGCTGGACAGGTGCCCTAGGTGCAAGAATGGGCATCCTATCAGTTATATGTGTCATGGCAGTCATGAACTTCCCGAACATCGTCTGTACAGCTGGATTACTCATGTCAGCTGGGTCGAACTGGGGTGGCTCTCTTGGTGACTCAGGTGCATGTTGTTCTATTCTCGGAACTCTTGCACCGCCTCGAGGTGCACTAGCACTACTCTCTGCCACGTACTCATCATGATGTTCTGACATCCTTAGGTATCTTCTCCTCCTAAGGAGCAGAAGATTCTATTAGATAAGGAAGGAGTACTAAAGGTAGACTCGACATCCTAAGTCCTATGCCTCTATAGACTCAACTGACCTAGAGCTCTGATACCACTAATTGTGGGCTCTGATCTCCAAACCATGACATAAACACGATTTAAAATTTAGCAGAAGCGAATCGGTAATCAGCGGAAGACAAAATCACGAGAAATTAAAACTTTTCGAGATAAGAACTTGGATCCATAAAACTTCTTTCATAAAGAGAGATAAACTGTTTACATCTCAGGATAATTACTTCTTGAGTAATTATATACATCAAGATACAAAATCTCAAGATCACTATACAAAAGACTCCAAGACCTGAGAGTACAGAGGACACATAGGACTGACTCTAACTACACCATATGGCAGGACAATCTCCACCTGAGATTACTGCTGCCCCTGGTGCTGCTGCTGAGACTGATCACCTGTAGGCTGGTTCCTTCGTCTCTGACGTCCACCTAAAAAGTTGAAGTCTACGGGGTGAGACAATTATACATATTTGTCCCAGCGAGAATTATAACTCTTCTCCAGAAGCTTTATTATAACATCAAAGAATATCTTAAGCAGTAAAGCCTTCAAAGTATTCTATAACCGTTGCAGGTATAACAAGATCTCTACAATTTAGGAGATATGGAGAATATAAACACTATTGCAATGTAACATCAATCAACTAACTTGGAGTTATCTCTAACAAGTTATACTACATGGTTGATTATGTTTTACAAACAACATTATGCCCTGTGGAGATGAGGCTTACCACTCATACCCCAACTGATCGCTGAGAAGTCACATCAGTATCATACATAGGTCATTAAGAGAGTTGGATTCTCATGACCTTCTCCTTCCTCAGTCAGTAAGAGGATCACTTGTAGGACATCTCGTGTCTCTACTACTATAGCTCACCAGGGAAACTGGTCCTTCGCTATTCTAGAGTCACAGTGGCGTTCTGTACTCTCTTCGTCATCAGGAGGTTTCATATTTACCTACCACTGATACGGATATCTGTGCTTTCTTCGTCATCAGGAGGTTTCATGTTTACCTACCACTGATACGGTATGGAATTATAGTGAAGGATGGATGGATTACACATCTACATCACTTTCCTACACTAGGATGTAAGGTTCTACACATCCATGTACCCCACATACTCAAAAGTATGTGCTCCAGGAGTTCCCTGAGGAAAACATGTTTCACCATCACTTAATCTCTGACAATGATGGATCTATGATCAGGGCTCTACATTATACTTGATTAGTTAGGTACATTCAGTATTCTTTAACATCATACATTGTTCTCCAAACAATAACAGTAGCATAACAGCTATAAAAGAAGAATACTAAATGTAACAGGCCTAACTCATATCAATCATCATTTCTCATTATCCTCATCACAATTCATCTCTAAGGCATGACCTTGATGGTATTCATGGCTCTCACAGCCCATTATCAGCATAGGATGCCACTGACAAGGCATCAGATTACTTTACTTATTCATAAGGCCAACAACATGCCTTTAATGAATATAACATCAACATCCATACCTAGATATGATTACCTTCATATCAGAACCTACATGGTTAATACAACTGATAAAGGTAATACAAAATAAGGAATATTCTTCCTACTCGTCATGAGAGTTCAGTCTCTAGTTCACATCAAATAGAGTTTAGTACTCAAAAGCATGCCATTACCCTTGAATTAGGGTTTACTATTCACATTACATGTCATCACCCTTGAATTAGGGTTTACTATTCACATCAAGGTGAATTGAACTCATAACATCATCCTGTATGAGTAACATCTTCATTGATGCTCTTAGATTAGTTAAAAGTTTATCATTTATCATAATTATGGTTTCTATGATCTCACACAGGTGGATCATACCCTATTTATGCTCATTCCTGTGCATTGGAGATGCTTTAATTGAGTTTTCACCTAAAAAAGGTACTTTCTCTCTCTAGAGGTACTTTCTCTCTCTAGAAGTACTTTATCTCTCTAGAAGTACTTTCTCTCTCATCATAATGTTAGGTGATGTCAACATCACTCTAGATCAGGTCAGATTAAGTCATCATAGGCTAACATAGCCCAAAACATCACTATCATGTGATTAGGGTTTGATCTGATCAAGGTATTACTCAATTTACCCTTTAGGGGTATTTTGGTAATTCACCTCATTGATCATCATCATGGTCAAAATCCTAGTCAATTAACCCCTTAATATCCTAGGTTATCATTAGGGTTTGATTAGGGCAACATTGAACCATTTATTTCATCAATTGATTGAAAGAAGTCAACTTTGAATCATATTGATTGACCTTCAACCATCATTCTTCAATTGAGTTGAGATCGTTTGAAAGTGTTGACCGTTTAGCTAGTTTGACTTTCCAAGACCACGAGCCCTCCTCTAACTCCAAGACCGCGAGCCTCCTTAATTGGTTCAAGACCGCGAGCCTCCTTAATTGGTTCAAGATCGCGAAGCTCAAAATGAGGTTAAGACCGCGAGGATCAAGTTGATGTCAAGACCGCGAGCCCTCCTTTGACCTCAAGACCGCGAGGCCCCTCGCGGTCTTGAGACCGTGAGCCCTCTCACGACCTTGAGACCGTGAGCCCTCTCACAACCTTGAGTCCGCGAGCTCACATGGTCTTAACCACATGGACCATCAACAAGATTTGATGATACAACCGATAATGTCAACCAATGTTGAAGCCCTCAAAATGTAACATCCCTGATCTGGGTTATGAGTTAACCCTAGGTGTTTTGCCTAAATATGTAATTAAATCTTTGTGATTAACTCTGAGCATGTAATTAAGTTTCTCAGAAACATATATTTCAGTATTTGCTCCTTTTTATTTAAAGTTGTAGCATTGTGTTGATATACAGGGACCTATGTGCAATTTACCCAATTAAAATGGTTAGCTTGCAATTTGCACATGATGATATGTTCCTTTGATGTTGAGACATCATGAGAATCTTTTTGTCAAAGTTTGAGGGATTTCCCAAGCTAGGGCACCAAGGTGCAGCTGTGGAAGCAATCCCGGTGCTTGAAAAACCTAATTTGGGGTAAAATGCAATTTACCCAAATTAAGGAATGCAAATTGTAAAATATGTCATCTAATGTATCTTTTTAGACTCTTGCCATCATTAAGAGAAGAAATGATGAGGGAGTCACCTCAATTGAATTATCAAGTTATGAAATATGCCTTGTGATTGAATAATCAGGGTATATGTGCAATATTTCTTTATGTATGTACCTTAGTATTAGATTGTTCTTCCTTGCCTTCTTTTTCTATACCTTAAGATAAGGTTTGTCCTTAGAATAAATAGGAAGGGACGATCAAGTAAAGAAGGAGGGACCTAGTTGAAATTATGGACAACTTATGAACTAATGTTGAAAATCCTACCCCTAGTATATATACCCTCAACTTCTCTAAGCAAGGGAACTTTCCCTTCGTTCCCTTCACTGTTCCATTTCACTAAAGACGACCAAAGACTGCCTTGGAGCTAAGGAGGACTACCAAGGGAAACAAGGTAGGCTTGGGACCCTTCTTCTTGCCTAATTCCATGGTTAGAACTCGAATTCAAAGTCAATTTGGTGGCTAACTCTCGAAACCCTATCTTTCTAGCCATCTCCTTTCGTCTTTCCTTGGAGTTTTCACCTTGGCCAACCTGTGGGAACTCAAGGACGCCATGAGAGCTTGGATCTTGAAAGCTTGGAGCTCAAGGAGCAAGCTTTAGGCGGGTTTTATAACTCTAAACCCATGCTTTACTATGTACATCTTTTATATGCGGTTTGATGATAGCCCTTAGTGTTTCTCTACTTTTCCCTGTTATTTTGCAAGTTAATCCATGGGATATTCGTACTGTTCTTGAGCTAGAAGATGAAGGCGTGATTTCCAATAAAAACCCACCGCTTTTCACTTCCTTTAAATGGTCTCACCAGTTTGCTCTCTCGGTCTCAAGACCGCGAGGTGAGCAAACGGTCTCGAGACCGCGACAGGGAAAACGGTCTTCAAGACCGTTTTTCCCCGTTTACCGAGTGTGGACCGTATAAGAAATCTGTTCCTAATTATATAGGCTAATTACCCTCAAAATTTGGGAGGCTAACTCCAAAGGAATCGGGAGATATGACCTTTTTAAGTAACAACTTTAAATGAATTTATTCCTGATTCTCAAACGGTCTGTAATTGCCTTTTTGGGCAAACGGTCTCAAGACCGTGTAAGGTCGTTGACCAGGCGTTGACCGTATGAGATTACTGTTCAAAATAATGTTAATTAACAACTCACCAAGTTTTATGGTCTAATTCCAAACGGGCTAAGAGTTGAAGGGTGAATACTAGGGCTAACCCTAGGTGAAATCAGTACTGAATTTATGGTGACCTAATTAGGGTTTTTAGGGTTGATTGACCTAAACGGTCTCAAGACCGTTTAGGGGTCACCCAAACGGTCTCAAGACCGTTTAGGGGTCACCCAAACGGTCTCAAGACCGCGAGGGCAATCAACCATGACCGTTTGGAGGTCTGGGGTCAAGATTAGTTGACCAATTGATGGTACAATTACACCAAATTACATTGCAATTAAATATTGATATGATCATCAACTCAATAGGTCAGACTTTGATGAGTTTGCACTAAAATCCAAAATTGGATGGGCAAACGGTCTCAAGACCGTTTGGAACTCATCCAAACGGTCTCAAGACCGGGAGGACAATCACCCAAGACCGTTTGAAGGTCTAGGGTTAAGTAATTTGACCAATTGAGGACCTAATTGCAAATAAGTTGTCAATATAATCAAAATTCTATTTTGTGGCTCAATCATGGTTCAACCCCTATCAAATCACCATTAGACTTTGATGAAATCTTGGAAAAACGGTCTCAATACCATGTGGGGTCCACCCACATGACCTCAAGACCGTTTGGGCCAAGTTTGGGCCCAATTGGAGCTCAATTGAAGGGTTCAACCTTGTGTTAATGCACATTGTTGAGTGTTAATGGGTGAACATTGATAGACCCTAATTGAATTGACTTCAACCCTAATTTGTCAACAATTGAGGGTCAATTGAATGACCAAGTGGTCAAGCATAATCTTAATTAACCCAATCCATAAGTGGTCAACATAGCTTTGACCTTTTGAGGGCTTCAACATTGGTTGACATTATCGGTTGTATCATCAAATCTTGTTGATGGTCCATGTGGTTAAGACCATGTGAGCTCGCGGACTCAAGGTCGTGAGAGGGCTCGCGGACTCAAGGTCGTGAGAGGGCTCACGGTCTCAAGGTCGTGAGAGGGCTCACGGTCTCAAGACCGCGAGGGGCCTCGCGGTCCTGAGGTCAAAGGAGGGCTCGCGGTCTTGACATCAACTTGATCCTCGCGGTCTTAACCTCATTTTGAGCTTCGCGGTCTTGAACCAATTAAGGAGGCTCGCGGTCTTGAACCAATTAAGGAGGCTCGCGGTCTTGGAGTTAGAGGAGGGCTCGCGGTCTTGGAAAGTCAAACTAGCTAAACGGTCAACACTTTCAAACGATCTCAACTCAATTGAAGAATGATGGTTGAAGGTCAATCAATATGATTCAAAGTTGACTTCTTTCAATCAATTGATGAAATAAATGGTTCAATGTTGCCCTAATCAAACCCTAATGATAACCTAGGATATTAATGGGTTAATTGACTAGGATTTTGACCATGATGATGATCAATGAGGTGAATTACCAAAATACCCCTAAAGGGTAAATTGAGTAATACCTTGATCAGATCAAACCCTAATCACATGATAGTGATGTTTTGGGCTATGTTAGCCTATGATGACTTAATCCGACCTGATCTAGAGTGATGTTGACATCATCTAACATTATGATGAGAGAGAAAGTACTTCTAGAGAGAGAAAGTACTTCTAGAGAGAGAAAGTACCTCTAGAGAGAGAAAGTACCCTTTTTAGGTGAAAACTCAATTAAAGCATCTCCAATGCACAGGAATGAGCATAAATAGGGTATGATCCACCTGTGTGAGATCATAGAAACCCTAATTATGATAAATGATAAACTTTTAACTAATCTAAGAGCATTAATGAAGATGTTACTCATACAGGATGATGTTATGAGTTCAATTCACCTTGATGTGAATAGTAAACCCTAATTCAAGGGTGATGACATGTAATGTGAATAGTAAACCCTAATTCAAGGGTAATGGCATGCTTTTGAGTACTAAACTCTATTTGATGTGAACTAGAGACTTAACTCTCATGACAAGAGTAGGAAGTATATTCCTTATTTTGTATTACCTTTATCAGTTGTATTGACCATGCAGGTTCTGATATGAAGGTAATCATATCCAGGTATGGATGTTGATGTTATATTCATTAAAGGCATGTTGTTGGCCTTATGAATAAGTAAAGTAATCTGATGCCTTGTCAGTGGCATCCTATGCTGATAATGGGCTGTGAGAGCCATGAATACCATCAAGGTCATGCCTTAGAGATGACTTGTGATGAGGATAATGAGAAATGATGATTGATATGAGTTAGGCCCGTTACATTTAGTATTCTTCTTTTATAGCTGTTATGCTACTGTTATTGTTTGGAGAACAATGTATGATGTTAAAGAATACTGAATGTACCTAACTAATCAAGTATAATGTAGAGTCCTGATCATAGATCCATCATTGTCAGAGATTAAGTGATGGTGAAACAGGTTTTCCTCAGGGAACTCCTGGAGCACATACTTTTGAGTATGTGGGGTACATGGATGTGTAGAACCTTACATCCTAGTGTAGGAAAGTGATGTAGATGTGTAATCCATCCATCCTTCACTATAATTCCATACCGTATCAGTGGTAGGTAAACATGAAACCTCCTGATGACGAAGAAAGCACAGATATCCGTATCAGTGGTAGGTAAATATGAAACCTCCTGATGACGAAGAGAGTACAGAATGCCACTGTGACTCTAGAATAGCGAAGGACCAGTTTACCCTGGTGAGCTATAGTAGTAGAGACATGAGATGTCCTACAAGTGATCCTCTTACTGACTGAGGAAGGAGAAGGTCATGAGAATCCGGCTCTCTTAATGACCTATGTATGATACTGATGTGACTTCTCAGCGATCAGTTGGGGTATGAGTGGTAAGCCTCATCTCCACAGGGCATAATGTTGTTTGTAAAACATAATCAACCATGTAGTATAACTTGTTAGAGATAACTCCAAGTTAGTTGATTGATGTGACATTGCAATAGTGTTTATATTCTCCATATCTCCTAAATTGTAGAGATCTTGTTATACCTACAACGGTTATAGAATACTTTGAAGGCTTTACTGCTTAAGATATTCTTTGATGTTATAATAAAGCTTCTGGCGAAGAGTTATAATTCTCGCTGGGACAATTATGTATAATTGTCTCACCCCGTAGACTTCAACTTTTTAGGTGGACGTCAGAGACAAAGGAACCAGCCTACAGGTGATCAGTCTCAGCAGCAGCACCAGGGGAAGCAGTAATCTCAGGTGGAGATTGTCCTGCCATATGGTGTAGTTAGAGTCAGTCCTATGTGTCCTCTGTACTGTCAGGTCTTGGAGTCTTTTGTATAGTGATCTTGAGATTTTGTATCTTGATGTATATAATTACTCAAGAAGTAATTATCCTGAGATGTAAACAGTTTATCTCTCTTTATGAAAGAAGTTTTATGGATCCAAGTTCTTATCTTGAAAAGTTTTAATTTCCCGTGATTTTGTCTTTCGCTGATTACCGATTCGCTTCCGCTAAATTTTAAATCGTGTTTATGTCATGGTTTGGAGATCAGAGCCCACAATTAGTGGTATCAGAGCTCTAGGTCAGTTGAGTCTACAGAGGCATAGGACTTAGGATGTCGAGTCTACCTTTAGTACTCCTTCCTTATCTAATAGAATCTTCTTCTCCTCAGGAGGAGAAGATACCTAAGGATGTCAGAACATCATGATGAGTACGTGGCAGAGAGTAGTGCTAGTGCACCTCGAGGCGGTGCAAGAGTTCCGAGAATAGAACAACATGCACCTGAGTCACCAAGAGAGCCACCCCAGTTCGACCCAGCTGACATGAGTAATCCAGCTGTACAGACGATGTTCGGGCAGTTCATGACTGCCATGACACATATAACTGATAGGATGCCCATTCCTGCACCTAGGGCACCTGTCCAGCCTGAAGCACAAGGTATCGGTAAGACATTCGAACGACTTCGTCGTGTCGGAGCTACCGAGTACTTCGGGACTGCCGACCCTGCGGATGCTGACTTATGGTTGACAGAGTTGGAGAAGGCTTTCAGGATTCTTATGATTCCGGAAGCTGAGAAGGTTAGACATGCATTCTATCTTCTCAAAGGCAGTGCTGGTCACTGGTGGAACATGGAAGAGCAGAAGAGGCCTGGAGTAGAGTTCTCATGGGAAGAGTTTCGTCGGGAATTTATCAAAAGATATTTTCCAAAGACCTTCCTAGATGAGAAGATCTCTCAGTTTGAGAAACTAAGGCAGGGTATGATGAACATTAGTGAATATGAAGCTAAGTTCATGGAGTTGTTGCGGTTTTGTCCGCACATGGCTGCTACGGATGAGGAAAGAATCAGAAGATTCGAGAAGGGTTTGAATTCTGATATGTCAACCCCTGTGTCTACCTTAGAAAACAGAGAGAGATTCTCTACCTTCGTTGAGTCAGTCCGAAGGATAGAGAGATCTGTGGTTGAGAAAAGACAAACCCATAAAAGATATCCACAGTTCCAGGGTTCTTCATCTAGGGATTCTAAGAAACCTAGATTCTCTGCACCTAACCCTCCACCACCCAGATCGAGTTTTCAAACCCAATGGACACCAAGCAGAGGTAGAGGACGAAGTCAACCGCTGCAAGGGACGCACAGTTCTTCATCAGTGTCAGTTACTGGACCACCCAGACCACAGCAACAGAAGAGGAGTTGCTACAACTGTGGTAAGGTGGGATACTTAATGAAGGATTGTCATTCTAGGCCTGTCGGTATGATACAACAAACCCCAAGACAGAATCAACATGGATCTCAGAATAGACCACATCAAGGAGCAACTCAAGGATGTGGACAAGCGTCTCAAGCTAGATCATCAGCACCACCTCAACACCAGGCGACTGCGAGATTCTATGCTATGAACCCACCTGAGGCAGTGGTCAATCCACGGGTAGTGGCAGGTCAGATGAAACTTTTATATTCTGATATGTCTACATCCTGTGTTGTATCCGTTCTGATTGATCCGGGTGCTACGCACTCTTTCATCACTCGTGAAGTGATTCGTAACTGCAATGTGACTGTTAGTCATAGAGCAGATAGTTTGTTGTTAGAGACTCCATTAAGTGGGTCTGCCGTTTTGCAGGAGGTATGTTCTCCCTGCATCCTCTTCTTTTCTGACCATCGCATTCAAGTGGATCTTATACCACTTGATATGCAAGGATTTGATATAATCCTCGGGATGGATACCTTAGAAAGGTATAGAGTTGTCTTGGATTGTGAGTCCAAGTTGGCTGTGTTTGCTGATGAAAGCAACACATGGATCTTTCAAGGAGAAAGAAAGATTATGCCCACCTGTCTTGTATCAGCTATGGTTGCTGATAAGCTGTTGAGGCAAGGATGTTATGCATTCTTAGCCCATGTGGTAGATGTTACCAAGGAAAGTTCCAATCCTGCTAAAGTTCCTATAGTCAGGGAATTTGAAGATGTGTTTCCTGAAGAACTTCATGGTATACCACCACCTCGGGAGATTGATTTTGAAATCGATCTGATCCCAGATACGAAACCCATAGCTCAGACTCCATATAGGATGGCGCCAGCCGAGATGGCAGAACTCAAGAAACAGCTTCAAGAGTTACTTGAGAGAGGTTTTATCCGACCGAGTACTTCACCTTGGGGTGCTCCGGTCTTGTTTGTTAAAAAGAAAGATGGGTCAATGCGGTTATGCATCGACTACAGACAACTCAATAAAGTAACAATAAAGAATAAGTACCCTCTGCCGAGGATTGATGATCTTCCTTTTGGTTTGTACCTAAAACGCCGACAAACAAAACGTCGGTCAGCCAAAGCTGGTATGTGGGGGAAACAATAAACATGCAACTATGATAACAATGTAATCACACAATTAATCATTTAACAGTCCGGATTACATTTTAAGCCATACAACTCAATCCATACATATTCTCGAACTTTGGGCTGTCCCTGCAGTGGACTTATATAATACCTCTATAAAGGTAGAGTCGCATAGCACTACTCGAGGTAGCCCAATATCTAACTCAATGTGACTTGATGGTCCTACCTCCAGGGTAGCCATGTACTAAGTCATCCATAGACCTGATGGACCTACCCAATAGGTAGCCATGTACTAGGCCTTCCTCTGACCTGATGGACCTACCCAATTAGTAGCCATGTACTAGGTCTTCCTCTGACCTGATGGACCTACCCAATTGGTAGCCATGTACTAGGTCAACTATACTGCCACAGAGAGAACCAGGATCTGAGCTTGTAGGCATATATCCTTTGTGATAGTCATAACCACATTATAATTTGCATGAACTAAATAAACATCCAACAGTTTATTTAAAGCAATCGGTAAAACATTCGGAAATCACCGTGAAACTATAACGGTTATTCATAAGCGTAACCACATACCTGATTTGATGAGTCATGTAGATTATTCAACATATACTTCATGTATACACAATCAAGCCAATCAACAGATCCAAGCAAGTAATTCAATCATCACATAATTCCTGAAAAGAATACACTTCATCAAGAATCTACTTTATTATCTTGGATTCTCTTTCTAGGGTTTCTAATCCGCATTAAGGTTTCATTAATATCTATTAGGGTTCCTTAGATCAATTCCTCAAACTTTATCCATTTTAGGTCAACAAACCCTAAAATACTCTTTTCCATTTTTTTATGAACCTTAATTGCTCAACTATTCATTTAATAGTCTTTTATTGACTTAGGATCATCACATCCCTATTTATTCCTGGATTTGAACAATTAAAACATTTAAAAGACATATTTACCTAAATTAGGTTTTTAAGCTCATTAATGCATAACCATGCGCAAAACCCTAAATTAAGCCAATTTTATAAAAAGATCATCTTTTTAAATCCTATTTTCTCTTTTATTAACAACAGGTTAATATCAGCTTGAATTATCAAATCTAAGGGTTTTTCTTTAATTAAATCATTAAAGATGATAACTTTATGTACTTTTCACATTTCACACATACTTATGCACATAAACTCCAAATTAAGCTAATCACGTGCAAAGTTATTCCTTTTTTAACATAATGTACCTTTTTACATTTAACAGGTTAACATCAACTCTAATGATCCATTAAACCCTATTAAACACATTAATCATATCAAAATAGGGTTTCTTGATCATCATTACACTAAAGTTAATAACCTCTATTACTTTTCTAATTGCAAACATAATCAGGTTCTAATTATATTTTTAATGGATTCCTCTCATTTTTCTGAGCAATTTAATATATAATTTGACTATATTTGGATTCTCCTATTGATTGTTATTATTTTTGCAAGATAAAGATAATCTAGCCATTCAAGGATGGCCACGTCAGTGTTTAACTCATTTCTAATTATATTGGCTAGATAAAGATTATGAGGCGGACAAATACCTCTTTACCCCCGTGGGCAACGTATAGCCCCAAGGGCTTCTGGGTCCATTGGCAACCGGTCGTCCCTTTCCTCGTGTCGGGGCGCCTCCACCCTGACGCGGCTGCGCGTGAGGGAGGCACAATACTTCCCACCTTCACTTCAGGTCATTGGGAAGCTGGCTCACGGTGCTGCTGTCTTCGCCGGATCTTCTTAGACCAGGCCTTGCTCCCATCCCAGCCGGAATCTCCTGGACTCCTTCCTCTACCCACGCCGAGCCGGCAGACGAAACCATCGACATCCTGAACTCTGTCGGCGCAGGCACCATGATGAGGAGCGTGCACCTGTACCTTGGTCTGAGAAGATTGCACATCGCACCAAAGGAAAACCTAGAGAGGATGCTCCTGGACACAGACGCGACCCCGGCATTGCCTAGGTCAGAGCGGAGCAGGTTGAGGTTGTCACGTGTTTCGGCTCGACGGCTGAACATCACCCGATGAAGGCAGGTCAAGGCGGCTCACCCCGAGCCCTCATGGCTCCTCACCCTTGGGCGTCGAGCGGTTAGATGATGTTCTCCACCTTCTTCAGGTCCTTTGCTTCATCGTCGGCGGCCAAAGCTGGGGACAAGGTCCCTGGTTGCATGATTGATCGGGAAGAGAAACAGAGACGGCCATCTCACCACACAGTTGGTGTCGAGACCGTAGAAGTTGATCTCTGCAGGTCTATGTACCAGGTCGGGGGTTGCTCTAGCCACCCGTCCAAGTTTCACGGCAGTGGGTGTGTAGGAACATGGAATCGGGTGATCAAACAGCAGGATACCTAACGAGAGGAAAGAGAGACGAAGGGTCTACAACACCTGCTGACAAAAAGTCCAGCTCTTGCCTCTTCAACCCTTATTGCAAACAAGTGGGTTGGGTGCCTCCTATGAGATTGGAGGCTGAGGGTTTCGATATGTATCCTTATATATACACTTCTCAAGAGAACCCTATTGGTGTCTACGATAAGAGAAAAGGGAAGGGGATACGGAGAGACCCTACGGCCCAAAAGATACAATCTTTCCTCTTATATTCTCAACCGCAGGTCATAGGCTACTAGTTGGAAGAGGTTTCCATATACATATCACCATAAAAGGAATACTTAATCTTCAAGACACGATTAGATATCCCATTGGAAAAAAAATCATTAATGCATGGTTATTCCTTTCCTCAATCTTTTACTCGTTTCTTCTATCCATCCCTTGTTGTACAAAACGTATGGTATTTCATAAGCACGTATGACCACCTTATTAAGAGTATACAGATATAAAACCTTTGTTTTCTCTTTTTCTTTTATTCTAATTAAAATATTTCATTTTTAGGATCTCTCTTTATTTTCCTCATTGGTATTCTTTTATCATTAGGAATCCTTGGGATACAAAATTCTACAAAGGATAACTCAAATATACCTCTTTTCACTTATTTCCCTCATTTTATGAATATTTTCAATTTCTTTCTTAATAAAGAAATACTTAACTAATATTTTCTTTTCTTATTGCTTTCTTTATGCAACTTTAGACTCCTTGGAATCCAAGGAATGCAAGAGGCACGAAATCCTCTTTAGATTTGCCTTCTGGAGGTTTCTACATATTTCTTTAAAAATTCAATTATCCATTTACTATTTGAATTTCATTGTTATTTGGGCCCAATAGCCAATAAAGCCCACAAAGCAACCAATCAAGGCTATTGTGAATGGAATCCATTTATTCAAAACAAATCATATCATTATTTTTTCAATTATGAGAAATTACATTTCTCGTCAAATGAACCCAAAATTTGGGGATATAACATCCTTCCCCTCTTATAGGAATTTTGCCCTCAAAATTCAAACAAGCAAACAAACAATTTAGGATAAGCCTTTTCCATGTCCATCATTGGCCCCTATGTGGCTTTACCGTACTCATAGTGCATCCAAAGAACCTTTATCATCACATATTTTTTTCTCTGAGTTCTTTCATCCTGGCGTCTATAAACTACACAGGTGACTCAGGCCATTTCAGCCTCCCTTGGGGCTCACTAGGTTCATTGCTCAGCACCTGGTCGGGGTACCTCACATAGTGCTCTAAATTGGACACATGGAAAAACATCTCCCATTACTCTATCCTGAGGGTTAGGGTCAAACCTAACCATCTCCACCCATCCATCTCTAATGGACCCACGTATCGGGGACTCAGCTTTCTCAGCTGCAGCTCAAAGGGTCGGATTCTCACATTATATTCTCCCACAGTGCACTACATGTTAGTCTACTTTGCATCTGCTCACGACTCTCATCGTCTCTAGGCTCCTTTCAGCCATTGCTTGATCAAAGTGACTTTCGTCTTCATGCATTGTGGTCCTTTTCTAATCATCATGTGGTCCTTTCACCAACATCACCTTACTGAAGTGGTGACCGACTCAACCTCCCTTATAGAGCTTCTTAGAATCCCGATACTGGCTATGGTGGTCATCATCACATATTCCATAGGACAAGAACTATATCTAGCTATCACCCTGAACGAGCACATATGCTCTCATCAGACCCTTTAGTCTGGATCATACTAACCATTAGTTAGGGGTGATAAACTGTACTAACATCGAGTCCTTCATGTACCTACTTCCACCTTTTGGAAGGGAACCTTTAGGTCAAACTCAGAAACCTTTGAACTCGCTTCGTGGTGTAGTTGAACCATCTCCCTCATGGGTAGTTCAACTAGATTTGTCCCTTGACAAAACTCTTTCTTTCTCGTGTCATCTAGGGAAGGTGATCATAACCCGTATTGCACCTTGACCTTCCTTGGTCCAGGGGAGACCTATCACAACATCCATAGTGATGAACTCCCTTTCTTCTTTGGGGACTTTTTATCCTTTATAACAATGCACTGGGGTGCTGGTGTTCGTGCTTTACATTTGGCTTGTAGGGCCATATACCGCATGCAACTTTATCTTAGGTATTTAAAGTGCTATTGCCATTTACCACAGTGTATGGTGATCTTAAAATCGTGATCTTCTGTGTGTCATTATTCTTCAAGATCAAATCCTCAGAAACCCTAAACCACTCTAGTCGGGGTTTCATCACCTTCTTTTCCAAAGAAGTGCACTTGAGGTTCTACCACCATCCTTTCATCGTATTAAGGACTAGACTGGCTAACCAAACAACCCTTAACTTTTCAACGTATCTTGTTACATCTGAGTGTTATCCAAACACCCCTCCTTTCCAAACTTAGGGTTAGCCAAACAACCTCTTCTAGCTTCTAGTCAAATAAGTCAAATGTATCTCAACCATAACATCCATTACCACTTCACATCCTTAGGTATTAGGTAACATTGAAGACATACACTTCCATGTATTTCACTTATCATCTCACCTCAACCTCTATGTCTATCTTCGTTAAGAATACTCTCCGATTTCATCATCATGGTGATCGAACTCAACCTGGTATAACTTGTAAGTTCCACTTAGCTCATGATAAAAACATCCTCATAAGGTGACTACCTCATTCCTCTTAGTGTTTGCAAACCATGTATCATTCACTTTACCTGGGTAGGTTATCTTCTCTATCCCTATTTCTCGTGGCAACATTCCAACCTACATCATCTCTTATCCTTGGTGTATGGCATGTGTGATGTCCTATCTCTCACCCCCATAACAAGAGGAAATAAGCATTTGGCTGCAGTCCAAATACAGAGTTCTTCCTGTTCCAAGAGTAGAGATGGTACATCCCACCTTGCCAATATACCATTACATCTAAGTTGCAACGTGCCACATATGTGTCTATATTACAGACATCATGATATCAAACTAGTCTTGAACGTACTGAGGTTTATATCCTTGGTCATCTCCTCTAGGTCTATAGGGTACCGGCTCTTTTGGGGTCATCCCTCTTTCCTCATGCATCAAGAGAGTGCCCTACTCATCTGCCCTTTGGGTCCCATGAGTTCATGAAGGTGATCAATCTCCTAACCCATGGCCCTCAGACAATGATAGTTGTTACCTCCCGACCCTATGGTCATGTGCATTTGGGGAATTAGGCAACTCCTTCTTTCATCGGTCTTATCCCTACCTGATCCTAGGATAGACTTAGGATTCTTCATCATAGTACATGTTCACTTAGAACCTTACCCAAGTCTTCATCATCTCTCTTTCTGCATTTATGGGATGGCTCTCATCCTTTCATGGCAACCTGCCTACCTTGGTCAAGCCCCATAACAGTTACCTCCATGGTAACACATTCATAAGCGATTAGAGATGGATATATATGGGTCTACAGGTTCATCCTCATACCATGTACTTTTCACTTAGCTTCTCAAGATCCTATGAGACCTCTTTAGGTTACCTTAAAACAACAAGAGCTCTTAGGTATAGGGTTTACATCCACATGAGTCTACTTAACCCTAGCAATCTATTAAGGTACAAACAGATCACCTACTGAACCATGCTAGGTCATACTTGTCCTCTTTCCTCAATGCTGGATCAAGATCATACCTTTCTTTATCATCAACCTAGCTATGAGGGGTTTATTACACATACCTTAAACTTAAGGGACTTCCCTTTTCCTTTATTCATGAGGCGTACCATGCTCGAAACTATAGCAACTTAATTCTCATCTTGAGCATTAGGTATTCCACTTCCTCTCTTAGGCCTAGGAACCCTAGGTTCACATTCAGGTGTCCAACTGCACGCTTTATCTCTTAACCATGAATCAATCTTGCAAAAGGCATAACGTGCACTTCCCGTCATCCTTCAACTCGAGCAACACTTTGAGTTGGATCATCCTCAAGGACAAACCATAAGGTACAAGGCCTCATAACCTGTTACCAATCACTTCAGGGTATACAGAACATCTTCTTCCTTTCTTAGAAGGTAAATACCTATACCGTAGGCACATGGGTACCCGAAGCTTCATCTTCTCTCTCTAGGGTTTGGTCCCTCTAAAGGCAACCAAGATATCATCAACTTTCAGGGATCGATCATGAAGCAACCACTATCATCCATTGTTTAGGGTTTTAGGCTTCCAACCTTCTTGATGGGTTTCCTGCTCTCTCTAGGGCTAACCCTACATCCAACCTCACCATTAGAGGTCCTCTCTTCCTGAAGGATCAACCTCAAAAGCATGCCCTACATGGGTGAAGCCTAGGTTCGAACTTATGTTTGCTCAAGATCATCCATAACCCTTTATGCTCTCTCATAATTCCTTATCCAGGGTTTCACCCTACTGTCAGCACTATGACGTGCCCTAGGTGCCAGCTATACCCTACCGTCACAAGCCCATAGGGTTTCCAAGGTCCTTCACTAACCTCATCATCTAAGGAGCTATCCTTTACCCTAACATGCACGACCCTTCCCAGGGTTGGGTTGCCAAAGGTGTTAGGTCACCCATGGATCATATGGCTTCCCAAAGGCATGTTCTTTCAAACACCTGGTCCAACTCATCTCTCTCTAACCTTCACTTAGGGTTAGGGTTAGCATCATCCTCAGAGGATGTGCCAGGTCTCTACTTGTAATGGAGATCTCTATCTCCAAGACTAACTTATCCTCCTGACAAGAAGGTCTACTCTCAGGTCTATTCTGAGGACATGACAACTTATGTCATACGACCTAAGCATGTATCTATTCTTTAATTTGTGCTTAATCTATTAAGCTTATGTCCATGACATCTTATTTACATGCTTTTCATTAATTTGATGGAGGATTCCTTAAACCTTATTAACCTTACCCATACCTCAAGAGGGTGAGGAGAAGGAAGAAAACCCTAATCCTTCAGGTCCTTAACAGAATTTTGTGATGAGAAGGGATGAATAAGATGAGAAAGTCCTAAAGGTATCTTATTTCGATTCATACCCTAAGACTTTGGCCAGGCAGTCACACGGATCCGGGAGTCCTCGTATTCCGACTAGCGGTGCGGAGGAAAATATTGCCAGCCCCCGGTCGTGATCCTTTTCTAGACACCTCCGTCTTTCGGATAATCCTCTAATAACTCCCTTGGGTTCTATGGAGTTTGTAAAATTTAATAATTATTAATGGTTAACTGAGGAACCTACGCTCTGATACCAAATGTTATGACCCCACCTCCTGATAACCCCCCAATTAAGGGAGATCGAGAGGTCGAAGCCGCACCCATGACTTCCGGATCAAAGGTTCGGCAATTAACCAAGAATAATTATCAAATTTTAACATACTGTACTGAAAAGCTGTAAGAAAATAAACTTTGCATACCTTTTGAAATTTTGGATTTCTAACTTCTATCCACTTAAGGATTCTACGCTAACTAATCCTCCTCATATTTTTCTTCATGTATTTCACAATGTGACGATTTAGTGTTTGTCCTTTTGGCTTGTACCTAAAACGCCGACAAACAAAACGTCGGTCAGCCAAAGCTGGTATGTAGGGGAAACAATAAACATGCAACTATGATAACAATGTAATCATGCAATTAATCATTTAACAGTCCAGATTACATTTTAAGCCATACAACTCAATCCATACATATTCTCGAACTCTGGGCTGTCCCTACAGTGGACTTATATAATACCTCTATAAAGGTAGAGTCGCATGGCACTACTCGAGGTAGCCCAATATCTAAGTCAATGTGACTTGATGGTCCTACCTCCAGGGTAGCCATGTACTAAGTCATCCATAGACCTGATGGACCTACCCAATAGGTAGTCATGTACTAGGCCTTCCTCTGACCTTATGGACCTACCCAATTAGTAGCCATGTACTAGGTCTTCCTCTGACCTGATGGACCTACCCAATTGGTAGCCATGTACTAGGTCAACTATACTACCACAGAGAGAACTAGGATCTGAGCTTGTAGGCATATATCCTTTGTGATAGTCATAACCACATTATAATTTGCATGAACTAAATAAACATCCAACAGTTTATTTAAAGCAATCGGTAAAACATTCGGAAATCATCGTGAAACTAGAACGGTTATTCATAAGCGTAACCACATACCTGATTTGATGAGTCATGTAGATTATTCAACATATACTTCATGTATACACAATCAAGCCAATCAACAGATCCAAGCAAGTAATTCAATCATCACATAATTCCTGAAAAGAATACACTTCATCAAGAATCTACTTTATTGTCTTGGATTCTCTTTCTAGGGTTTCTAATCCGCATTAAGGTTTCATTAATATCTATTAGGGTTCCTTAGATCAATTCCTCAAACTTTATCCATTTTAGGTCAACAAACCCTAAAATACTCTTTTCCATTTTTTTATGAACCTTAATTGCTCAACTATTCATTTAATAGTCTTTTATTGACTTAGGATCATCACATCCCTATTTATTCCTGGATTTGAACAATTAAAACATTTAAAAGACATATTTACCTAAATTAGGGTTTTCAAGCTCATTAATGCATAACCATGCGCAAAACCCTAAATTAAGCCAATTTTATAAAAAGATCATCTTTTTAAATCTTATTTTCTCTTTTATTAACAACAGGTTAATATCAGCTTGAATTATCAAATCTAAGGGTTTTTCTTTAATTAAATCATTAAAGATGATAACTTTATGTACTTTTCACATTTCACGCATACTTATGCACATAAACTCCAAATTAAGCTAATCACGTGCAAAGTTATTCCTTTTTTAACATAATGTACCTTTTTACATTTAACAGGTTAACATCAACTCTAATGATCCATTAAACCCTATTAAACACATTAATCATATCAAAATAGGGTTTCTTAATCATCATTACACTAAATTTAATAACCTCTATTACTTTTCTAATTGCAAACATAATCAGGTTCCAATTATATTTTTAATGGATTCCTCTCGTTTTTCTGAGCAATTTAATATATAATTTGACTATATTTGGATTCTCCTATTGATTGTTATGATTTTTGCAAGATAAAGATAATCTAGCCAATCAAGGATGGCCACGTCAGTGTTTAACTCATTTCTAATTATATTGGCTAGATAAAGATTATGAGGCGGACAAATACCTCTTTACCCCCGTGGGCAACGTATAGCCCCAAGGGCTTCTGGGTCCATTGGCAACCGGTCGTCCCTTTCCTCGCATCGGGGCGCCTCCACCCTGACGCGGCTGCGCGTGAGGGAGGCGCAATACTTCCCGCCTTCACTTCAGGTCGTTGGGAAGCTGGCTCACGATGCTGCTGTCTTCGCCAGATCTTCTTGGACCAGGCCTTGCTCCCATCCCAGCCGGAATCTCCTAGACTCCTTCCTCTACCCGCACCGAGCCGGCAGACGAAACCATCGACATCCTGAACTCTGTCGGCGCCGGGAGCATGATGAGGAGCGTGCACCTGTACCTTGGTCTGAGAAGATCTCACATCGCACCAAAGGAAAACCTAGAGAGGATGCTCCTGGACACAGACGCGACCTCGGCATTGCCTAGGTCAGAGCGGAGCAGGTTGAGGTTGTCGCGTGTTTCGGCTCGACGGCTGAACATCACCCGATGAAGGCAGGTCAAGGCGGCTCACCCCGAGCCCTCATGGCTCCTCACCCTTGGGCGTCGAGCGGTTAGATGATGTTCTCCACCTTCTTCAGGTCCTTTGCTTCATCGTCGGCGGCCAAAGCTGGGGACAAGGTCCCTGGTTGCATGATTGATCGGGAAGAGAAACAGAGACGGCCATCTCACCACACAGTTGGTGTCGAGATCGTAGAAGTTGATCTCTGCAGGTCTATGTACCAGGTCGGGGGTTGCTCTAGCCACACATCCAAGTTTCATGGCAGTGGGTGTGTAGGAACATGGAACCGGGTGATCAAACAGCAGGATACCTAGCGAGAGGAAAGAGAGACGAAGGGTCTACAACACCTGCTGACAAAAAGTCCAGCTCTTGCCTCTTCAACCCTTATTGCGAACAAGTGGGTTGGGTGCCTCCTATGAGATTGGAGGCTGAGGGTTTTGATATGTATCCTTATATATACACTTCTTAAGAGAACCCTATTGGTGTCTACGATAAGAGAAAAGGGAAGGGGATACGGAGAGACCCTATGGCCCAAAAGATACAATCTTTCCTCTTATATTCTCAACTGCAGGTCATAGGCTACTAGTTGGAAGAGGTTTCCATATACATATCACCATAAATGGAATACTTAATCTTCAAGACACGATTAGATATCCCATTGGAAAAAGATCATTAATGCATGGTTATTCCTTTCCTCAATCTTTTACTCGTTTCTTCTATCCATCCCTTGTTGTACAAAACGTATGGTATTTCATAAGCACGTATGACCACCTTATTAAGAGTATACAGATATAAAACCTTTCTTTCTTTTCTCTTTTTCTTTTATTCTAATTAAAATATTTCCTTTTTTGGATCTCTCTTTATTTTCCTTATTGGTATTCCTTTTATCATTAGGAATCCTTGGGATACAAAATTCCACAAAGGATAACTCAAATATACCTCTTTTCACTTATTTCCCTCATTTTATGAATATTTTCAATTTCTTTCTTAATAAAGAAATACTTAACTAATATTTTCTTTTCTTATTGCTTTCTTTATGCAACTTTGGACTCCTTGGAATCCAAGGAATCCAAGAGGCACGAAATCCTCTTTAGATTTGCCTTCTAGAGGTTTCTACATATTTCTTTAAAAATTCAATTATCCATTTACTATTTGAATTTCATTGTTATTTGGGCCCAATAGCCAATAAAACCCAAAAAGCAACCAATCAAGGCTATTGTGAATGGAATCCATTTATTCAAAACAAATCATATCATTATTTTTTCAATTATGAGAAATTACATTTCTCGTCAAATGAACCCAAAATTTGGGGTTATAACAGATATGGTTTTAATGATGTTGGAATTAATGGTGGTTTGCCCTTATTAAGGTAGTCTTACCTTTTCCCTCATATAAATAGAATGAATGATGAACATATTGTGTTGATATGTAACCCTAATGGGGTATAGATTGCTATAGATAATCCTTATAAACTCAGGTGATGATGATTAACTATAATCAGCCTTCCTTAGTGGAATAATAGAATAATGGAGTACTCTCTTATTGTTGTAGAACACTAGTATGCTATAATTTGATGGTAACATCCTGAGTTATGTATGGATCCATACTTGGGAATGGTATGGAATGTGATGAAGATGCTTTGTCATATGCATCCAAAATTATATGGGGATGCTATGGGTGCGGGTTTGTGAATGCATGTTGAACCTATAACTTAAATATAACCTACCTTGCTAAACCTAACCCTAATGAAAGTAGAGAATGGTGGTTAATTATTTTATCCTTTCTTGAACGATTAATATAATAATGGAATATCCTTCCTAATGATCGGTGGAAACTCTAATGTGTTAATTGGTGGTCATCATAGCTTCATAGTCTATGCTAAACTTGTACACTATAAGTGTGATGATGGCCAATCCTACCTAGATTCCTTATATGTTAATATAATAAAGGAACGTTCCTAAATGCTAAGATAGTCCTGCAATATCATCCTATGAACATCTTTTAGTTCTTTAATGCCAATTATGTTGAGCCTGTGAATCACGTATGGTGATGTGTGTTGAGCCTTGTTATAAGGCATAGAAAGAAAATGATGAACTTGCTGAAAATTATATGATGCTCTTAATGACCTTTGGGCATGGTTGAGCTCTGAATTAGGTGTAATCCTCTTATGTTGACAAGGGTTGATACCCTGGGATATTGCGCTAAGGATTTATATCTTGCGATAGTATGATGACAAGTATAGTCTCATGAATGGCAACTGAATAGTACCATGTAATGATGAGATGAGGAACAATATGTTTCATACATTTTATATCTTTTGAAGTTGATATATAGCAACGCTTGCTAGAAATGAGTTAGGGTTTGTATGTCCACTTGTATGATGCACCCTTAATGCAATCAATTGACAATAATTAAACAAGTGAAACCCTAATCATGTAGTGCCATGTGATGTAGAACCATCTTCACTGTCAGAACTTATTGAATGGTGAAACAAGTATTCCAAAGGGAAACTCAGAGCGCCTATTGTTGTATGTGGGAGTGACAAGTTGAGGGAATATCCTTTCCATCCACTGTAACAACCCGCACTTTTGAGTGTCTAAAAGACCTTAAAGTCGCAGATCATTAATCATATACTCCAAGATCAGATTCAAGAAATAATACATAATAGTAAACAATTTCCATTAATGAACAAATATTTACATGTTTACATAAAAAGCTCCTCTAAGGAGTTACATAGCTTTTAAACAGAATTAACTTTTACATGTGTGACATATATGTAATATGTATGTTTCAGATATTGTTGATTGTATGCTTGGTTGCTTGGATGTTTGGATACACTCGTAAAGCATATGATGTTCAGCATGGTTTCTACGATGGCATAAGGTACGTGGTTACGCTTATGATTATAGGTATCGAATTTCGAGATTGCCGATGTTTCTCGATGAGATTGAACGACAAATAAACTGCTTGGTTATTTATTTACTTCTTGCAAACTATAAAGTTCCTATGAGTATCATGTAAAGTAAATAACTACCTTCTGAACCCTGGGTTAGACTGATCTTAAGGGTAATGCACACGAGCCCCAGAGGGACAGTGATTACACCTGAGGTAGTAGACCATATGAGGGTTAGAATATGAAAACAAGTTTTTGTTCTTATATGCAAGATAAAGATGTTTGCTTATATCTGTACTTTTATATCTGCAAGATAAAGAGGTAGTAGACCATATGAGGGTTAGAATATTGATGTTTTGTTCTTTTAGACACTCAAAAGTGTGGGTTGTTACATCCAAAATTGCATGTTATGGAGAATGATTGCGGTCATCCCTCAGATATTGTGAAATGTTAAAGGCAACAATATAACTGCATGACGCCTCTTATAGAACGACCATGTGTGATCCTATTCTCTAATGTTGTGACATGTACCAAGGCATACTAGTTTTTAGCAACATGACTATATGTCATTGTAGTGGTAGCATTGATTGATACGTCACTACCCTTTTACTCGTACTGACTAAGGGGAAGAGATCTTAGGATGTTGTTTCTTCTAGATCTTGTACAGAACCATTAGTAGCCCTTCACAGGGGGCGGTTGGACTTTGAGTGGTACGACTCAAACTCCCTAGGGCATAATAAAAGATGTAATACAGTCGTGTAGCATGTCTGTTTAGAGTTATACACAACGCCTCACTTTGGATGATAACCCTTGTTTGCTCTTCTTATATAGAGATGATTTGTAGTACAATAACCCTTGTTTGCTCTTCTTATATAGAGATGTTTAGTATGCTTGAACTGTTCAATCTGCTGAATTGACTATTAAATACTCCAACTACTCAATTATTTACTGTTTAATCTGATGTAATCTATATATGTTGGAGAGAGTTATATCTCTCGCTATGACTGGGTCTCACCTCACGAGTCACCACATCTTTTAGGTATCGACAGCAACAGCAGTAGAACCATGGAAACAAGGAGAAACTGAGATGATGAACCCTAGAAATGGTTGTTAGTTGGCTAGTGTGTTCTAGAGTCATCCCTGTATGCTCAGGTCTGGGTGAAAAGTTTGTATATGATGTTTTGATTAAATCGAGATTTTGATAGCAAGTTGATGCTTCTAAATGTGGATAGTGTTCCTTTGTAAAGTTATGTTGTAGTTGATGCTACAGAGCATTTGTAAGGGATATTGAGCATTTTATTAATTAAAGCAAGTTGTTGGGCTTTTGTATAAATGTTTCTGGGAAATTGGGAAATGTTGAAATCGATTTTAGTTTACCATGTTTTTTGGGTTTGTGTATAATTAATGAGTAATCATGTTTTATGTTTTGAGTAATCTCATTTAGTGTAATCATGTTTTAGTTCTTTTTGATGGAATTTCGTATTCCAAGGACTCCTAATGATAAAAGGAATACCAATGAGGAAAATAAAAGAGAAATAAAGAAGAAATCCTCAAAAAGAACTATTTTAATGAGAAATAACGTACACAGGAGGATTAGTTAGATTAGCAACTTCATGGATAGAAGTTTAGAATTCCTAATTTTTCTAAGGTAAGAAAAGGTTTTATTTTATACCAGTTTTCAGTTTAGTTGGTAAAGTTTATTCATTGTTATTGATTATTTGTCGAACCTTTGATCCTGTTAATTGGATAACGGCTCTGACCTTCGGGTCTCCCTTAATTGGGGGTTACTGGGAGGTGGGGTCGTTACAGTAACGGCTTCTCACAAGTTGGTATCAAAGCATTAGGTTCACTGAGTCTACATGGACACTAGGACTTAGGACTAGGATGGTGTATAAATAAGGAACATGACATAAAAATATGGTGCATACTACTTAATCTTAGGTACTTGAATGCCCTGGCTAGGTATTCAAGTATTGAAGAAAAGGAAAGTATGGAACTCTTAGATTGTGATATTTAAATTACTCTGATCAACTAATCATTTTGAAACAATCTAAAGAGCATAATGAATAAGCAATCATGGTGCATATATCTAAATCTTACCCTAAAGAAGATGAGAATCACATCTTAACCCATCAAAACTTGAATGTTTGGTAACTATAAGATAAAGATATAATACCATGAAACCTAAATAGCAATACAAATAACCAAAAGAGGAGTTCTTGAAGCTATAATTCAAAAAGACAATAAAGTAAGAGACAGATAAGTCAGTGCTAATAAAGTGATTCAAGGTATGAAATTTGCATAAGATGGAGGGAACTCCTGTGATAAGTATAATATGAGAAGATGAATGAGAATAATGAAAGATGAATCAAGTGGAACCTGAGTTAATCTTAGATCAACCTATGTGTGTAAGAAAGTGTTAATGTAAAATATGCATGGTATGTGAAATAAATCAAGGGAGAAGCTCTTTGTTTAATAAAGAAAATGTAACAACCTCACCTCCCGGTACCCCCAATTAAGGGAGACCAGAAGGTCAGAGACGTTATCCCAATATTCCAGGATTCATGGTTTGACGTTTAATCAAAAATAATTATCAAACTCTACTATTATTAAATTGAAAAGTTGGAATAAAACAAATCTTTTTACATACCTTGTAAGATTTGGATCCAGACTTCTATCCACAGTAAAAGTCTAAGCTAATTAATCCTCCTTGCACATGGTAATTGTATCTTCACAATGTTATTGTTTGTCCATTTTCAAAATTGTACCTAAAATGCCGACAAACAAAATGTCGGTCAGTATATTTCTATATTGGTATGTGGGGGACAATAAAAATTTCCACAAATAGTTTCTAACAACCTAATTATCACAAATAAGTTATTAACAATCCAATTTACATATTCAATGTGACATTCTCAACCGCTTTTGCCCTAAACCATGGATTATCCTCTCTTAGGGTTTTGTCCTTACAAGGGACATAAGGACACCTTCTCCATCCTGAGCTTGGTGCCTAGGTTCACCTATCGTGGTACCCAATGGTCTTCCTTCCAGGGCTTGACCAACTCAGACCTTCCCTCTGGGCTTGGTCTTGTAACTTACATCAGGGTGGCATGTAGGTTCGAGAATACACATACATAATTAAATGTGATACTCAAAGAGACTTTATAGGATTACATAATTGAACATCCAATAGTTTAGGATGCAATCACTCGATAAAAGCATCCGAAAAATGGCGTGAAACTAAAGGTGATTATTCATAATTAACCACATACCTAATTTGGAGTCTCAAAGAAGCAATATATCCATATCCAACTAGATGTCCAATCAATCAAGCAAGCAAACGTTGATCCTAAAAATAGGTATAACACCTAGTTGTTACCATGACATTCAAATAACTCTTTATTCACTTGGGACACCTTTCTAAGGTTTCTATGTCTCATTAGGGTTTCTTAGATTAATTTCTCAACTTTATCCTTTTTAGGTCAACAAACCCAATAAACAACTTTTCTACTCATAAAAACCCTAATTACTCAAATTATCCACATTAAGAATATTTTATACTCAAATTAGCTTAGGATCATCAAATCTCTATTTTATTCATGGATTTGCATAATTAAAGCCATTAAAAGTCATAACTATCAAAATTAGGGTTTCTAAGCCCATTAATGCCTATTCATGTACATGGGATCCTAACTTGAGCCAATTATGCAATAAGATCATCTTTTTAGATCTAAAATTTCCTTTTATTAACAATTGGTTAATATTGGCTTAGATTATCCAAAGAACATTATTAAATTCACTAATCACCAAAACTTAGGGTTTTCCATTAATAACACCATTAAAGGTGACAACTTTATATACTTTTCGAATTTCAAGAGGAATTAGGCTTTAATTGTATTTTTATTAGAGTCCTCATATTTTTTTTGAGCAAGATTCATATATTATTTGTCTTAATCTGGTTGTCCTATTAATTACTACGATTTCTTTAAGTTATTACATTTTTCAGCCAATCATGTGTCGCCACGCGGACATGAGGCACCCGGCCCCAGCCTGCCTATGCGGCAAGGCTGAGCCAATGGGTTCACGCCAGGTGGGCGGCCCACTTAGCTTAGCAATAAATCGATTGCATGAAAAAAAATGATGAAATGTCAAAAAGACCCTTACCTTGATACAGGACGCATGGGGGCAAAAGCGATCTTGTGCATGGGGTCGTCTTCCACCTCGCGAGCAGGTTGTCGTAGTCAACCTCTTCGTTGACTTTGAGTTGACAAGCCTCTGTGCACGAACCAAAGGTACATATAGCTTCGTCTTGGCTTCCCGAACTCGAAGAACTCAACAATTCTGCATGTGCTCCATGCCAACATAGGGATGACACCGTGCAGCACCTCGTCGGACTTACTTTCAGACGACAGTGAAGGTTAAGGTGAATTCTCCAATTGACGACAGCCAAATGTTCGTCGCACTCTTCCGAACTCGTGAGAGTAGTTTGTACATGTGCTGCCACTGCGGAGTCCCCCCCCTATATATAGGGTAAGTCCTCAATTTCCCTAGATTTGGGGACTCTTGGGTTTCACCACGAAACTCCACTAAACCTAGGATGGTTAGGTTTGGGAAGGTCTCTCGGAGACATTAAGACTAGTCTCAAATTTGCCTATTTCCTCTCACGCGATCTAATCACCAACGCAAATCACAAGAATTGTGCTCTATTCCTAGTACTCTATCGCAATCGAGACTGAACTTGATCCATGGATCTTAGATCCACTGGTCAGCGTCGCGCAAGTTCTTGAATAATCAAATCTCAATTCTATTCTTAGTGTGACATTTAATACAATTAATGGATTATCCATTCTCTTTAGGAAATCTTGTAAAAACTATATCTCTCTCCTCGTTTATCCATTTTCATCCAAATTTTAAAGGAAAGTTCATAATAACTTATACTTCATGCGTGCAAAGTTTGGGACTCAAATACAAAAGCATGAGAGATTTTTCTTTATATGCAAGTTATCACTTATTATAGGCATATTTTCTCTCTCCTATTCTTTTATTTTTTGTATTTGGATTCCTTTTACCATTAGAAATCATGTGGACTCAAAATCTCATCCATTATGATTCTGATATCCATATTTCCACATATTTCTTATGTTTTCATCATTATCTCAAATTTCCTTCTTAATAATGCTTTATTTTCATTTTATCTCTTTCTTCTCCTATTATCTTTGCAACTTGGACTCCTTAGAACCCAAAAAATCCTAAAGATACGAAATTCCTCCTTGAAGGATAATTCCTAGCCTTCTAGGGGCTTCCACGTCTTTCTTTTCTCATTATCTTAGTTATTCCTTTATTAATTGATTCCTTTTCCTTTTTCTTTCCTTGTTTCTTATTATTGGGCCCAATAGCCAACAAGGCCTACAAAATCAAGCACACAAGGCTATTTATCAAAGGAATCCATTTAAGGCACGTAATGTTGACCTAGAGGTTATACATTGTCCATATTTTTATAATGACTTAACCATTCCATTCATATGTATCTAATATGTGTATTAAATATTGATTTCAGATGTTAGGCACAAGAAAAGGATCAAAAATCCAAAGCCCTAGATTGGCTCAAGTTCAAGTCAAAAGAGATACAAGTGTGCAATTTTGGAAATCTATGTAAATGACCTTAGAATATTTTTGTAATCACTTGTAATGATGAATTGACTTATAACTTAGTTGAGAAAATTGATTGGGACACTAAACATGCAGTTTTAATCACTTTAGATGCACTTTAGAAAATTAACCACAGGCAGTCAATCAATCGAGTTGCAAACTCGACCGATCCTCCTGGATCAAGTTTCTAAAGATAGCATCGGTCGAGTTGTGGTTTCACAGAACTCGACCAATTGAGTACCTGACCAAATCGATCTTCATTGGCCGGTCGAGTTTCCCCAGGATAAACTCGATTGATGATTTGAATATCGACTTTGTCTTTTACTCTATCGGTCAAGTTACCTTTATTGAAACACGATTGATTGCACTTTACAGAATTTGCAGAAAAAGTGATTGTGATCGTTGGTGTGTGTTTTGAGCGAAAATAGAGTCGTTGCTTTGAGCAGAAATGGCTATAATTCATATCTAAGTGTCCCACAACTTAAAGGGCACCCTCAACTATAAATAGGACCTCTTGGAGTTCATTCCAAGGTTGCTCATTCACTACATGCTTGGTCCTAGCTTAGTTGAGAGTGTTCTAACCCTTTGAGCCCCTTTCTCTCTCTACCTTCAAGTCAAATTCATGAGTATGAGTGAGATAGGTTCCTTTGTAAGAGAGTTGCTCCATGTATTGATGTAAATCTCTCATCCATCATCTTTCTATCCTCTTTCCTACTGAAGAAAAGGTTGAAGATCTTCTCTGAGTGAAGGAGAAGAGGTTGTTGTTCTTCAAGGTTGAAGAAGGCAAGGTGTTCCAGATCTCCAAGTGAAGGAGATAGTCAAGGCAAGTGCTCAAGAAAGATAGGTAATCCCTTAAAGGCTAAAGACTTGAAGAAGGAATGGGTAAGTCCATGTTGATGGTTGAAGACTCCATGGTTCAAGTGGGTAAGCTCCTTCTATAGGTTGAAGGTCTTTGCTTGAGGTACTAAGCCCTTAGATGTGTGGTTGTTGTGTCTTGTAATCTTATGATGGAATATAAGAGTACCAAGATTGCAAATCCTAGAGATTAATTACCTCTGGGTAGTGGACTGACATTGCTCCTAGTTAGGACGTGGAACCACTCTAAACCACATGTCCAAGCGCTTTCTCTTCCTTGTCTCTCATCCTTGTTGTTCTTGCTAGCTAAGACATCGAATTTGTTGTTTGTTTAAGTTTCTATACTTAATACAATTTGGTGGTCTAATCCTTTTTGTGAGAATTGTGAAGCTCTATTCACCCCCCCTCTAGATCCCTTGATCCAATAAGTGGTATCAGAGCAGGTCTTCTCCAAGCTACTTCAACAAGTAGGAGAAGATTGATGATTTGTCTCTTAGATACCTCAACCTAGAAGGGAGCTTCTCCATGAGACCTCCAGTCTTCGAAGGCACCAACTTCCTATATTGGAAGAGAAGAATGCAGTTCTATCTTTAAGGTGTGAGCTATGAGATGTGGAAGGTGATGCACCTCAAGTATGAAGACCCAAAGGAGGGAATCTCCACATGGACTGAAGCACAAATGAAGCAATATCAACTCAATGCAAAGGTAGTGAGCATCATCTACGTAGCCCTCACTCCATCTGAGTTCAACCAGATATCTTCTTGGGATGCCGCACATGAAATTTGGAACAAGCTATGTGTCACCTATGAAGGTACGGAGCAAGTAAAGGAAGCCAAGATCTACATGCTTGGTGGGCTACTTGAGAACTTCAAGATGGGTAAGAATGAGAGAGTGGTTGATATGTACACTAGGCTCAATGTGATCATCAATGGATTGGCAGCCCTTGGGAGTGTGATGGACAAAGGCACTATCAACTCCAAGATCTTAAGATCTCTTCCTAAAAGATGGGAGCCCAAGGTTACATCCATTGAAGAGGTGTACAAGCTAAGTGAGTTGTCAACCAAGGAGCTAGTTGGTAACCTTCAAGCCCATGAACCTAGGCTTGATAAGCAAGAAGAATAAGAAAAGAGAGAAGAGAAGGAGTCCAAGAAGATCAAGGACACAACCTTCAAAGCTAAAATTGAAGAGATGGTTCGGCAGCAAAAACTTGCTCTCAAGTCCCCTACTCCTTCCTCAAGTGAAGATGAAGGCCCAAATGAGCATGAAGCAAACTACTTCAAGGGCAAGCAATTCAAGGGGAAGCCTTCTTCATCAACTCGAGATGCTATGAGTGTGGCCAAAAAGGCCATTACAAGAGTGACTGCCCAAAGTCCAAGAAGAGCCATCACAAGAGCAGCCACAAGAGAGACAAGGAGTACAAGAGAGAGGGAAAGTACAAGAGGAAAGAAAAGAATGAAAGAAGATCCAAAGATGCAACTCATGCTGCTTGGAAGGAGTCTTCCTCAAGCTCTTCAAGTTCCGAAGATGGAGAATACCACCTTGCTCTCATGTCCTCTACAAGTGAGGATGTAGGTGAGGTAAGTGAGGTAAGTGAAGTCAATTTGCATGAATTATCTAAAGGAAACTCTTATTGATATGATTAATGATTGTTGGTTATCTTTTACTAAATGCAAATTTAAAAGGAAAAGATTAGGCAAGATAGTAGATGATCTTTATGCTAAAATTGAGATTCTTGATAAAAATGAAAAACTGCTCCTTGATAGCATAAATTCTTTGTAAGGGCAATTTCTTGACCTTGAGCTTCAACATAATGGAGTAGAGGTTGGGAATGGGGTCTATCTTAAGACTATTGCAGATCTTAAGGAAGACAACCAAAGATGCCAAGATGAGTTAGATATTCTTAAAACTGAAAATGTAGAACTAACTCTCATTGATGATGCTAGGAAGCAAGAGATTCATGTTTATCAAAAGGAAATTTTGTTGATTAAATCTGAAAATGCCAAGTTACTTGCTCAAGTTAATGATCTATTTTCTAGACCTATTTTGCAAAGTAATGAAGTTGCTAGCATAGCTTTAGAATGTGATTCCTTTCATACTAAAGCCCTCTGTTTAGAGGCATATCTATTGCATGCTAGAGATGATCTTGCTAGTCTATCTACTAATGCTATTAACCTTAGTGATGATAGTGCCAAGTTAAGATCTTCTTTGCAAAAGTTTCTTACGGGAAAGAAATCCCTAAATGATGTCCTAGAACACTCTACCAAACAAATTAGTACTAGTGGTTTAGGATATGATGGGACTGCTCCCAAAGGTAAGAGCAAGAGCAAGAATAAGGGTAAGAAGAAGAGTGTGGAACCTCCCATCTTCCATGGAGAGACTTCCGGCTCTAAGAATCCCATGGTATGTATTCATTGTAAATGTGATGATCATTACTCTACTTATTGTCCTTACAAGCCCAAGGGGACCAACCCAAAGATGAAATGGGTCCCTAAGATAACCCTGGATCCCAAAATTTGAGTTGGGTACCGACATCCTTCTTTCTTGCAAGTTAAGAAGGGATGGAAATTTGATAGTGGCTGCTCAAAACATATGACAGGTGAATTCAGCCATTTCAACAAATTCATGAAAAAGAAAGGAGGATCAGTGACCTTCGGGGACAACATGAAGGGTAAGGTCATAGGTTAGGGTGATGTAGGCAATGAGCTATGTATCAAGAATGTTTTGCTTGTTCATGGCCTACATCACAATTTGATCAGTGTAAGCCAACTGTGTGATAATGGATATATTGTATTGTTTACATCTTTAAAATGTTTGCTCCTAGATTCCCTCACTTACAATTTCATATATAAGGGAACTAGAAATGGTAATATTTATGTTATTATTCTTGATGCTCTAAAGACCGTACTTGATAGATGCTTGGTAGTGGATAAAAATGATATTTCTCTTTGGCATCGTTGTTTGGGTAATGTGAATGTGCATCAAATGAAGAAGTTGATAAAAAAGGATTTGGTTCGAGGACTTCTCAAATTGGATTTTGAAAAGGATGAGGAATGCCAACCTTGTACACAAGGAAAACAAACCAAATCCTCCTTCAAATCCAAAGAAGTCATGAGTACCAAAAGAGCTCTTGAGCTTCTTCATATTGATCTATTCAGACCAATGAGAACGCAAATGCTTTGTGGTTCCAAGTATTGTCTTGTTATTGTTGATGATTTCTCTAGATATACTTGGACTTTCTTTCGCATTTTGGGAAGTAATACTCTTGATGTTTTCTCGAGCTCTTACAAATGGGTTGAAAAAAAATCTTCTTGCCGGATTATTTCTATCCGTAGTGACCATGGGGGATAATTTGAAATTGATCTTTTTGAGCATTTTTGTGAAAAATTTGGTTACTCGCACAATTTCTCTTCTCCTCGTACGCCTCAACAAAATGGGGTAGTAGAGAGGAAGAACATGTCACTTCAAGAGATGGAGAGGACAATGCTTCTTGAATATGACATTCCTAAGAAGTTTTGGGCCGAAGCCGTTAGTACCGCCTATGTTGTGTAGAACCGAGTTTTTACACATCCTTCTTTGAAGAAAATCCCCTATGAGCTATGGCGTGGTAGAAAGCCATCCATTGATTTCTTTCATGTTTTTTGATGTCCTTGTTTTGTTTTAAACATGAAGGATTCTCTCAACAAGTTTGATCTGAAATCTTACAAGGCTTTCTTCCTAGGTTATAGCACTACAAGCAGGGCTTATAGATCTTTCAATATTGAATTGTCTAAAATTGAAGAATTTATTAATGTTAAGTTTATTGAAACTAACCCTATTGTTGGCAAGCATGTTGTTGATAATGATGTCGCAGATGACTTGATTCCTATCTTAAAAGACCTCAACATCGACAACAAAGGTGAGAAGGAAGATGAGAAGCTATATAGAGGTATGATTAGAAGTTTACTTTATTTAAATGCCTCTAGACCTGATATTATGTTTAGTGTTGGCTTGTGTGCTCACTTTCAATCTAGCCCTAGGAAATCGCATCTTATTGCCGTTAAGAGGATTTTGAGGTACTTAGCCAAAACTCAAAATTTTGGACTATGGTATCCTAAGTCAAGGGACTTTACTCTTGTGACATATCGTGATGTGGATTACGAGGGTTGTTTGGTTGATAGAAAGTGCACAAGTGGCACTTGCTTCCTTCTAGGACCATGCTTGGTGTCTTGGTTTTCTAATAAATAGAGCATTGTGGCATTATCAACTACCGAGGCTTAATACATTGCAGTCGGGAGTTGTTGTGCCCAGGTCCTATGGATGAAGCAAATGCTCCAAGACTTTAACATACATTTTGATGCTTCTCCTATCTATTATGATAATACTAGTGCAATCAATCTTTCTTATAATCATATATTTCATAGTAGAGCTAAACATATGGAGGTTTGCCATCACTTTCTTTGTGATCATATTTCCAAGAAGGATATTAATAGCACACATGTGGACACGGAAAATCAGTTGGCAGACATTTTCACTAAACCCCTAGCTAGAGAGCAATTTAATTTTATAAAATCTAAATTGTTCATCGTTGCTTTGGATGATATTGATATGTGATCTAGCTAGTTGTTTCTATCCTATATGTTGTGCTCATGCTTTCCTCACCTTGCTTGCCTATATATGCTTAAAATGTGCTTAACTTGCTTGTTGACATGCTTAGTTTCACTTGTTTTTGGGTTTTCTCTACTTTCTTGGTTTTATCACAAAATAGTACCCAATGATGAGTGATATGTGCCTAAGTATGTTCAATGTATATAATAGACTCGAAAAATAAATTTAATTAGCATGTATATGGCTAGAAATTTAGTTTGATGGTTTTAGGTCAGGTTGACCATCGGTCGAGTTTCTCCCAAGACAAACTCGACCGATTAGTGGTTGAGAGCTGTTCTTCATAGGACCAATCGGTCGAGTTTCCGACTCTCAAAACTCGACCAATCTGTGGGTTGAAGCAAATTTAAGTTAGGTTCGGTCAAGTATTCTCCCTCTCAACTAGAGAATAGACAAATGAATCCTCTTCTTCTAGTGATAAGCTCTCACCCCCAGCCCTAAACCTCCCTATCCTAGCCTTTTCTTGACCTAGATAGCTCGACCTAGACCTCCCTGGTTTCTCCCTGGTGGTGTTTGGATGGCTTTTGAGGTTTGCTTTGTGTGTTTGTTCATTTTCTTTCTTCTTTTTCGCCTCCATGGCCTCCAAAAGGAGAAAATGACATGCTCCAAGAAATGCACCTTCGTCTTCCTCGTCTGATCGCTTGATTCCCTTCGACGATACCTCATTTATCTCGATTGAGGTTGTTAATAGGTATAAGGATCTTCTTCCTAGGAGTCCTTTTTCTTTTTGCGCCTTGTTTGAGCCTAGTCCTAGGCATAAAGCGGTTATAGATCAAGTTGCTAGGTTGCTCGCCGTCCACCATCTTTCCGCCCTGGCCTTCGAACGTGATTGCTTTAATAATTCCATGTCTAGCACTAAAGCAGTTCACGAGTACTACGCCAATTTGCGTTGGAACTATGACTCCCTCATTCCCCTGCCAAATACTCAAGTAATCCTCACATCAATGATCGCTGGTAAGAGATTCTAAATCTTCGAGGATATATTAAATGTCTTCTTTTATGGAGATGAGGAAAACGATACTTGGTGCAAGGATTATGGAGAGTATTTCAATATTCTTGACCCAGAAGGTTTCTATAAGCAAAATGAATTGACTCTCCTTGATATTCATTATTACTTGAAGAAGCCTGACGTTCCCTATAAGAAGAAGTCAACCCTACCTTCATCCTCCCTTGACCTTAGGAAGCACATTCTGGCTTTAGTGGTCAACTGCAACATCCATCTGAAGAAAAATCAAACGGATATTGCAGAGAACACTGTTGTCATTATGTATTGTCTGTTAGAGAACATTGGTGTCAAGTGGGCTAGATACATTCTACATCACATGACCTGCTTTGACACTGGAAAGAACACCAAAGGCACCCACCCTTCCTACCCGGCCCTGATTTGTGGTTTATTCCAGTTCACCACTGAGAAATCCCTCTTTTCTGACTTCCATTACAAAGTAGCCAAAAAGGGTGTTTGTATCAGTGAGACCACAATTCAAAAGTCTGTGTCTATGTTTGCCTCCTCTACCCCTGGTGCTTCTCCCTCTACCTCAACCTCTGCAGCCCCTGCCTCCTCAGCCCAAGCTCCACCTCCTCAGCCTCCTCCTAGACCTAGTCGTGCTTTGTTCTGTGTATCACATGAAACCCTTATGGGCTACATGATGCACCAACAAGCATACAACCAACAGGTTCACGACCACCTACATCAGGATTTGTGTTCTATCATGTCTACCATGAACCTATCATGTGCTTCACCCTACCCCTCCTACCAACCATACCCAGGTAGTGATTATGCTTCATTTGCATATAATCATTACTACCCTACTCCCAAGCCTTCTGTTGTTGCTCCTCCACCTCCACCCTTTGTTGTTGGTAGCCCCGCCTCTGCCTACCTCCCATTGCATGCTGGGCCCCTAGCCACCTTGCTTGCCAGCCTTGGTGACTCTGCTCCGTCCTATCCACAGGCCAATGAGCTCTATGCTCTTGGTATGTCGTGGGCTGAGCAGAATGCACGTTGGAACAGTTGGGTGTTTGGTCCTCCTACTGATGAGGAGATGCCTGACCAGGGTGACGATGCCGAGGCTAATGATGATGACGACAGTGATGGCGAGGACGCTTCAGATGATGGTGATGGTGATGGTGATGATGACGGTGCTGGATCTGGTAATGAAGGCACTACTATTGTACCTTCTGATGGAGATGAGAACTACGAGCCAGGAGCTGATGATGACGTCGTTGATATAGATGGTTTAGATGTCTAGCTTGTTTCTTCATTTTTAGTCTAGCATGCTGATCATATACATATTTCTAGGCTATTTTGTATAAGAAACATCTGGGCACATTTATCTGAGTTGTACTATTTTATCTTCTATTTTCATCACTTCTTGCTTGTAGTTTTTTTTATGAGAACATGCATCTAAGTTGTAATATATGTCATGTGCACTCTTGCTATTTACTTTGATATATATTATGCTTTGGTTTCATCATTCACCATATTTTGATTATGACTGAGATTGTATGTTGCTTTCGTCTTTGTTTGCCATATGATATGAGATTGCTTGTATGTATATCTGGTTATTGTGTTTTGGAGAAGACCTGGATTTCTACTCTTCTACACCCCCCCTACCTTTTTGATAATGTCAAAAGGGGGAGAGATATTTTACTAGTTTGAAACTCAATCATGTTATTATTCATTGTTATATTATTGCTTATTGCTTATGAGATCCTTTTCTTGTTCATTTATTGTTTTATCATGTGACTTGCAAAAGGACCACATAGTGCATATATGCTATGACTTCTATGTGTAGATAGACTAACCATGCAAGTTAGAAGAAGCATAGATTGAGGGGGAGCAATTCACATTGTTCACATCATGAATCCCCTTAATTCACAAGGCAAAGATATAACTTCTATATCCTTTTCAATATGTCTGAGGAATGGTTTGTCAATGTCAAAAAGGGGGAGAATGTTGACCTAGAGGTTATACATTGTCCATATTTTGATAATGATTTAACCATTCCATTCATATGTATCTAATATGTGTATTAAATATTGATTTCAGATGTTAGGTACAAGAAAAGGATCAAAAATCCAAAGCCCTAGATTGGCTCAAGTTCAAGTCAAAAGAGCTACAAGTGTGCAATTTTGGAAATCTATGTAAATGACCTTAGAACATTTTCGTAATCACTTGTAATGATTAATTGACTTGTAACTTAGTTGAGAAAATTGATTGGGACACTAAACACCCAGTTTTAATCACTTTAGATGCACTTTAGAAAATTGACCACAGGCAGTCAATCGGTCAAGTTGCAAACTCGACTGATCCTTCTGGATCAAGTTTCTGAAGATAGCATCAGTCGAGTTGTGGTTTCACAGAACTCGACCGATCGAGTACCTGACCAATTTGATCTTCATTGGTCGGTCGATTTTCCCCAAGATAAACTCAACCGATGATTTGAATATAGACTTTGTCTTTTACTCTATCGGTCGAGTTACCTTTATTGAAACTCGACCGATTACACTTTACAGAATTTATAGAAAAAGTGATTGTGACCATTGGTGTGTGTTTTGAGCGAAAATAGAGTCGTTGCTTTGAGAAAAAATGGCTATGTTTCGTATCTAAGTGTCCCTCAACTTAAAGGGGCACTCTCAACTATAAATAGGACCTCTTGGAGTTCATTCTAAGGTTGCTTATTCACTACATGCTTGGTCCTAGCCTAGTTGAGAGTGTTCTAACCCTTTGAGCCCCTTTCTCTCTCTACCTTCAAGTCAAATTTTTTAGTATGAGTGAGATAGGTTCCTTTGTAAGAGAGTTGCTCCATGTATTGATGTAAATCTCTCCTCCATTCTTTCTATCCTCTTTCCTACTGAATAAAAGGTTCAAGATCTTCTCTGAGTGAAGGAGAAGAGGTTTTTGTTCTTCAAGGTTGAATAAGGCAAGGTGTTTCAGATCTCCAAGTGAAGGAGATAGTCAAGGCAAGCACTCAAGAAAGATAGGTAATCCCTTGAAGGTTGAAGACTTGAAGAAGGAGTGGGTAAGTCCATGTTGATGGCTGAAGACTACATGGTTCAAGTGGGTAATATCCTTCTATAGGTTAAAGATCTTTGCTTGAGGTACTAAGCCCTTGGATGTGTGGTTGTTGTGTCTTGTAATCTTATGATGGAATATAAGAGTACCAAGATTGCAAATCCTAGAGATTAACCACCTCTAGGTAGTGGACTGACATTGCTCCTAGTTAGGATGTGGAACCACTCTAAACCACTTGTCCAAGTTCTTGCTCTTCCTTGTCTCTCATCCTTGATGTGCTTGCTAGCTAAGACATAAAATTTGTTATTTGTTTAAGTTTTTGTACTTAATACAATTTGGTGGTCTAATCCTTTTTGTGAGAATTGTGAAGCTCTATTCACCCCCCTTCTAGAGCCCTTGATCCAACACATAATTCACACAAAATACATAATCATACATTTATTGGGAAAATTGCATTCCAACTAAAAGAACCCAAAAATTGGGGTTGTAACAGAAAATATGGGATATGATGACCAATTCCTTGATTAGTGGTTGAAAACATTATAATATGAGGGGACATATATAATAATGATGAAGAATTAATGAGAAAAAAGCAATGAGATATGATAATCTCAATAATTCCTATGTTAATGGCAAGGAACCCAAGCTTTAAGAGGGAAAATATAATTGGTTACCTTTTGCCAGTGACCCCTGGACAATGTTGCTTTGATGTGGGAAGTGTGTTTCCCTTTGTGTTCTTTCTTTTTTAGGGGTAGCCTTCAAGTGTATCTCATGTCACTTGGTATGCGTGGATTCGTTGTAAGCCTGGGATGGATATCTTGATATGATCTGTGGTTGCCTTGGACTATAGTTCTAGAATCGTTATGTTTTGTAATGAGCATGCTTTTTTAGCCTTCCAAGAGTTAGGGGGATTCATCCTATATGTTCTTAGCCAATTATGATGTTGAGGAAGTGGATGAAACCATTAATGAGTTCCTTATAGCACATGAGGTGGATACCAAGGTAATGAATCCTAGTATCCAGAGTGTACCAGTTATATATGAGTTAAACATATCTATTAGATGAGTTGTTCAGTGTTTCTCTCCATTAGAGAGAGAGAGTGTTGATGTTGACCCGTCAAGTGTTGTTTGGGAAAAGAAGAGTGATTCTATAATGATGTGTATGGTTTGTTGATAGTTGGGCAAGACCAATATCAAGGATAGATGGTATGTGGATCAACAGACATGTGCTATCATGTTTCTTTAAAATAAACCTAGGATCAAAGTATCAATGGATAAGAGTTATAATGGGTAACATAAGTTACATGGCCATGATGAGTTTAGGGTTATGTCGTTTAGACTAACCAATGTATGAGTAGCATACATAAATAAGAGGAATAGAGTGCTCAGGTTATGTCTCATGAGTTGTGACGAGCTTTGAATGATGAAATCTCAAGGTATTTCAGAGATGGATAGTGGAATGGTTAATATCTTTACTAAACCTTGAGAATGTTGAAGCAACTATACTTATGTGTGACAAGTTCAATAAGAGTGAGATGTAGGTTAACTAGAGTATCCTCTTGGAGTTATGGTGTATCTGCTAGGTGTTTTATTTGGAAGGGTTGACCATTTGCAATGGTTGACCGTTTGGAGTTCATATGCTGATGTTGATGGTTGATGACCCATTAAAGTAAATTGGTTGGTTTCAAATGGTTCATCAGTTAAAGGTCCATCAAGTATCAAACCCTAATCGGGTTGAGTGTTGAAACTCTCAATTGAATGATTTAATTTTTGGGTTGACTAACCCAAACGGTCCCAAGACCATTTGGAGGTCACCCAAATGGTCTCAAGACCGTTTGGGGGTCAACCAAGACCGTTTGGAAGTATATGATGAAGTATGATTAGTTGGTTGAAGATCCAGTGATATCAAATTGAAATACAATCAATAGCTTGATTGAATGATCGATTCTATGATGCAAACCCTAATTGAATTTCACAAATATCAATAATGGTACTAGTCAAATGGTCTCAAGACCGTTTGGAGGTCATCCAAATGACCTCAAGACCGTCTGAGGTCAGGTCATGACATAACTAAGTGGTGATTCAACGATTTCAATCGAATTAGTTCCACAATGTCAACCATTGATGGTTCCTCGATTTCAAAACCCTAATTTATGGTTTCTTGATTATAAACCCTAGTTCAATGTTTTGGAACCTAAACCTCCAAACGGTTTGCAAACCGTTTGGTCTCCAAACGGTTTGGTGAAACTGATTGGACCAAAATTTTGAAACCGTTAGCAATAGATATTTGTGTAGGTGTGTGCTTATGATGATGTCATCATCATCAAGATATAAACCCACGAAGCTTGCTGTGATTCTCATGGTGATTGCATCAATCAATCAAATAAAATTTCGAGAATAGATAAGGAATCAAAAATTGATAAGGATATGGAATCAATAACAAAGTTCAAGTGTTCAAGTTATATAACCCGCCTTCAATTGATCTTCAAAGCTTCAACCTCCATGTATTTAATGGTGAAAGAAACACCTTCCACTATCCCAAGCTCGTCTTTAAGCTTTGAGTGAAAAGGAATGGCTAGAATTGAAGATGGAATGGAGATAACAAGAAATCATGCATTGATTTTCGATTTCCACCATGGAATCAAGGTCAAAAGAGGTCAATAAGCTTACCAACAGGTTGGGGGTCGTCCTCCTGTTTCTCCAAGCTCCCTTGGTCGTTTTTTCAAGCAAGAAGTGAAAGTGGTTTCGAAATTACCCTTTCATCTCATGGATAAAGGAGCATATATATGAATTTTATTGAAAATTCATTTAAGAGAGATAAAGTAGGGATTATCTCCTCCATTTCCTTGGCACTTTCTCCCTTCCCTTCCTTGGTTACGAGGCTATCTCCTTTGCCTCTTATTCCTCTCAATTATCCATGTTTTAAAGAAAAGCAAATTAAGCACCTTAACCCTTATAATACTAATATCCATAAGTTAGTGGATATTTCTTTTTGTTTTCTTAATGTGAGTGGGTTCTCCACTCACATAGATATTTCCTTTGCCTTTGCAAGGTAAAAGGACGTCCATTTATATGGATTTTCAACCAACACAATTTTGGTTGAAGGGCACTTCAATTAATACATTTATTTTTGCATTAAATTGAATTCAAATTTCAATTATGCTTAAATCTTAATTATTTTAATGTCAAGATTCTCTCTCTTGCAAAGAGGTACAAATGAGATGCCCCTCTCATCTTATTGCCTCAACATGATGCCAATAAATATTAGGGAACTTCTTGAAGTGGTAATTTTCATATTGAACCTTGGGTTTTGGATAAATTGCACATTACACCAAGGATGAATCCTGATAAGATGAAGACAATGGCATTCCCCTACCCCTAACAAAATAATCTAGAAGTTATATTTGTTAACAGTTGTAGGAAAGTGTATGATTCTTCAACTAGACATATAGCCAGTCCACCATTGAGATAATTGAAGAATGTTTTAAGAACATATGTCTTATAGTTCTTGACAATCAGGGGATGTCCACCTAATTGATTGAGTTGTTGATTACAACAAACATTAAAGGAGCATAGAGATGAAACTTTGTAGAGTTACATATGATAAGATATATATGATGTTCCATATTTGTTAAAGAGACAATAAGTGTGGCCTCTGAGTAATGTGTGGTAAAACAAGATAGAATAGTTTAGGACTACAATTATAGTCCCAAGTTGAAAGGTACTACCAGACCTATGTAGGTGGCACATCAGTTCCTATGTTGAACCAACATGACATATGTAGGAGTTGAGGGAGAAGAATATGACTTCTATGATAATGATATGAAATAACCATGAGATAAAGTAACCATGATAAGTATTCATCTTTGTTTACCTTGGATTTTGGGGGTGAAATTGCTATTTGGGGTTTATGATTGAGAGACCCCTAACCTTGATTAAAGTGTAGAACAAGATTAGTTACTAAAGTTGAATTTTAGAACCCAAAACTAACCTTGTGATGTTCTTTGGAATCATAAGACAAGCTTAAGTTTCAAATTTGGTCCAATTTGGACACTATTTCAGCAAGTTAATGCAATTTTATGTACATTGTAGACTTTTCTATAATTTACCCAATTGAGAGGTTTTCTTTGAAATTTGTCACATAAATTATGTTCCTCATTTTTTCTCATCATTCTTGAGCTTTTTGAGCCATGGGATTCTCAATTGTACCTTGGTTTGGAGTTGATTCCTTCCTATGGTGAATTAGGGTTTACCCCCCATGGATGAGCCACCTTCAAGTCCAGCAAACGATGGTCCTGCTGTTAGGTGAGAAACCATCGATCATCAGAATGTGGTAACAATAATTGTTCATTACTAGAAGGCTCAATGTCGATGGTTCATGCTGGTTTGGTTCACTTGAATCCATGGTTCACATAAATGGATGATCAACTCATGGTTTAACCACATTTTGACCTAAACCATGATTAAACGATGGTACCTTCAACCAACAAATGATGGTGAACCTGGGAAGTCATCAACCAATGTCTTGGAAGTCTCTAATAGCTAGTGGACTTGTTGCTTACTCTTCCATGGAAGCTTTAGGCCATGGATAAATGGAGAGGTGCTTGTACACCTCATGCTTGCTTCCATCCTTATCCAAGGGCTATATCCACCTCTTCTTTGCCCAAGTTCAAAACCTTTGCTTACCTTTATCTTTCCTCTACCCTAGAGCACTGACTCAACTCTGTTTTGTCTGTGGAACTAGGTGGTCCAAGGTAGAATAAGACCTCTTTTCGGAGAAGAAGGTCCCCTACAGCTCCATCTAGCCCTACTTAGGGTTTTGAAGGTCATATTCAAGGGTTTCCGACCAAGGCAGGTTGTTTTCTTCCTTCCTTCTCTATTTTCCTTATTATTCTTCCTTATACCTTCCTCTAGGTCATAACTTTACTGTTTTGTGGTAAATGTTGCTCTAGAGCTCAAGATCCTACCTTTCTTGCTTCTTCTATCTAGGGTTTGCTCCTTTTGTGGAGAAATGTGATAGATGGTCGAGTTCAGAGCTTGTTCTAGAGTTTTCCTACCTTATTGGATTGAGTTTCTTGTTGTTTAGAGTCTTTTATTCTCTGTAGAGGCGAGTTTTATAACCCGCTTTACTTATATTGCTTAATATAAGCTTGTTAGCTCATGTTCTTACCTAAAAATGGTGATTTGAATCTTAAGAAGATAAGCTTGCTTGAGATTTGGAATTTTTATGGTGTTCCCTATTCTGTTCTAGTTCTAGATGAACTTGTACATAAGTTTATGACCTTCCTAAGGTAGAGGATGGTCTAGAACCGGTTTATAGCACAATCAATGGTACTCACCTAACAATCGATGGACCAAATTAGGGGTTCAAGCTATTTTCTTCACAACCACATGACCTGATGGTGGTACCATGTAACAACCAATGGGGTTGCTACTTTGACAACTTATGGTGGTGACTAAGGGTGTCAACCTATGGTGAAAACTGATGGTCACCCCTTAGGTCAGGTTTTGGCTCAATTAGAAGCCTAATGATCAACTACTAAGTACCCTAATGATGCTATCAATCAATGATGACATTAGCTTAACATCTGATGGTGTTAAATAAATATATTGTTGATTTAACAACTGATAGTGACTTAATTATCACAGCCAATGGTGGATCGGATCACCACAATTGATGGTGAGGTAAGATTTTTAATTTAATTTCAATTAAGCCTTAAACCAATGGTTTTTGGGTTCAAATTGATCTAAAGATTAGACTTATACTCCAATGGATGGTTTTGAAATATGAACTTGATCCAATGGTTAGGATCTAACACTTATTCATCTAATAGTTTTGAATAGGGGACTTGGTCCAATAGTTGAGATTTAATGCTTCAACATCCAATGGTTTCGATTGAAACCTATAGTATTACATGTGATTTCTAATAATCTGAATTTGATGGTTTCCCTTATGTGATCAATTTAAGGAGCTAGATAGTTGAGATGATGGTTTGCTTAAAATGTACAACCAATGATGAATTTTTAACCCCACAAACTATGGTGCCCCTTCATGTTATTAAATAAGGGATCTCTAGGGTTTAATGGTGACTCTTTCTAGGTCACAACTCAATGACTTCATAGGTGGCTTATTTAAGATGTTTACTTATGTAAATAACCAATGGTGTTACCTTTTGGACATCCAATGGTTCTGGGTGATGTTGTGGTATGGTGATACGGGTTGAATGATGTTGGAATTAATGGAGGTTTGCCCTTAATATGGTAGTCTTACCTTTGCCCTCATATGAATAGAATGAATGATGAACATATTGTGTTGATATGTAACCCTAATGGGTTATAGCTTGCTGCACTTAATCCTAATAACCTCAGGTGATTATGATTAACTATGATCAACCTTCTTTAGGTGGAATAATTGAACAATGAAGTCTCTCTTATTATTGTGGAACACTAGTATACTATAATCTGATGGTAACATCATGAGTTATGCATGGATCCATACTTGGGAATGGTATGGAATGTAATGAAGATGATTTGTCGTATGCATCCAAAATTATATGGGGATGCTGTGAGTGAGGGTTTGTGAATGAATGTTGCACCTATAACTTAAATGTAACCTACCTTGCTAAACCTAACCCTGATGCAAGTAGAGAATGGTGGTTAATCATGTTATCCTTTCTTGAATGATTAATATAATGACGTAATACCCTTCCTAATGATTGGTGGAAATTCTAATGTGTTAACTGGTGGTCATCATAGCTTCAAATCTATGCTTTCTTATGCTAAACTTGTACACTATAAGTACAGTGATGGCCAATCCTATCTAGCTTCCTTATATGTTGATATAATAAAGGAATTCTCTTAAATGCTAAGATCGTTCTGTAATATCATCTTGTGGACATCTTTTAGTTTTATAATGTCAATTATGTTGAGCATGTGAATCACATGTGTGGTGATGTGTGTTGAGCCTTCTAATAAGGCATACAAAGAAAATGATGAACTTGTAAGAAATTATATGATGGTCTTAATGACCTTTGGGCATGGTTGAGCCCTGAATGAGGTGTAATCCTCTTATGTTGACAAGGGTTGATACCCTGTGATATTGTGCTAAGGATTTATATCATGTGATAGTATGACGACAAGTATAGTCTCATGAATGGAAAGTGAATAGTACCATGTGATGATGAGATGAGGAACAATATGTTTCATATGCTTTATATCTTCTGTAGTTGTTATATAACAATGCTTGCTAAAAATGAGTTAGGGTTTGTATATCCTCTTGTATGATGCAGTCTTAATGCACTCAATGGGCAATAACTAAACAAGTGAAACCCTAATCATGTAGTGTCATGTGTTATAGAACCATATTCAATGTCAGAACTTGTTGGATGGTGAAACGAGTATTCTTAAGGGAAACTTGGAGCATATATTGTTGAGTATGCGGGAGTGACGGGTTGAGGGAATATCCTTGTCATCCACAATTGCAGGTTATGGAGGATGACTGCAGTCATGCATCAGATATTGTGAAATGTGAAAGGCAACATTATAACTACAAGATGCCTCTTATAGAACGACCATGTGTGAGCATGTTCTCTAGTGTCGTGACATGTACCAAGGGCGGACTAGTTGTTAGCAGCAAGCCTATATGTCGTTGTAGTGGTAGCATTGACTGATATGTCACTACCTTTTTACTCATACTAATCGAGGGGAAGAGATCTTAGGATGCTGATTCTCCTAGATCTTGTACGAAATTGTCAGTAGCCCTTCACATGGGGCGGTTGAACTTTGGTGGTACGACTTAAACTACCCAGGGCATAATAGAAGATGTAGTACATTTGTGTAACATATATGTTTACGGTTATACACAATGCCTCACATTAGATGATAACCCTTGTTTGCTCTTCCTATATAGATATGATTTATAGTACAACAAGAGATGATATATTTGGCTTATGTTGTAGATGTGCTCATGTTGTTAACCTATTTATGTTGTCAAATATACTGACACTGATATTTAAGATTATGCTGCTAGCAATGTCTAATACTGCTAGCCACGCCTATGTAAGTATAAATGATTAAACTATTGATTATGCTTATGTAGTTAGTTGTGGTATGATGTTACCTCTACTTATGATGTAGACTGGTTCACTTTATTAAACATGCCAAAATTGATAGCCATGTTATGCTACTAGACATATTCATGATGTTGGAAATGCTTATGCTTCTAGATTGTTGGTATTGGTAGAAAGGAATATGATGATAGTTAGATTATTGATAATGATTGTTATTAGATGCAATTTTATGCAACGTGAGTAGATATCTGATAAAAGAAATGGATTTATCTGTTACCTAGATATACATTGATAATCATACTTATTGCTAAGCTAATTTTGCTTAATTTGTTTAGCATGCTTGAACTGTTTAATCTGCTCAATTGATTATTAAATACTCCAACTGGTCAATTATTTACTATTTAATCAGATGTAATCAATATATGTTGGAGAGAGTTATATCTCTCACTGGGACTTGGTCTCACCTCATGGGTCACCACATCTTTTTAGATGACTGACAACAATGGCAGCAGAACCATAGCAGCAAGGAGAAATTGAGGTGATGAACCCTAGAAATGGTTGTTAGTTGTCTAGCGTGTCCTAGAGTCGTCCTTATACTCTCAGGTCTGAGTGAAAATTTTGTATACGACGTTTTGATTAAATTGAGATTTTGAAAGAAAGTTGATGCTTGTATATGTGGAATATGTGGACAGTGTTCCTTTGTAAAGTTACGTAGTAACTGAGGCTACAGAGAATTTGTAAAGGATATTGAGCATTCAATGAAATAAATCAAGTTGTTGGGCTTTTATATTGTTTGTGAGCAATTGAGAAATGTTGAAATCGGTTTTAATTTAACCTATTTTCTGGGTTGGCATTTAATTGATGAGTAATCGTGTTTTGTGTTTTGAGTGATCTCGTTTAGTGTAATGGGTTCTCACAATAGTGAAAATGGGAAATGATCTCATCCAATCCTGGTGAGACATGGGTCTGAGCACCTTGAGCATTGGTGGTAGCTACACATGAAGGAACAATGGATACTGATGAAAACTGTGGCGGAAGATCAGTTGATGAGGTTCTAGGCATAGCAGCAGATTTAGAAACATTGGTAGACTTTCGTTTTTTATTCCAAATATTTTGTAAAGTAAACTGAGTTGAACCTTCATGCAGAGTAGACTTATCAGCAGTAGGTGGAGTCTCTTCATAATTGTCCAAATCATTCAGTAAAGAAAAATGGTTAGCCAGAGGCTAGAGTCTGTTGAGGCGTCTAACCAGTGTTTATCTTTGCCTGAGTGTTGTGCATGTGGTTGACATTGAGATTGCTTTGAATGTATGCTTCTATTGTAACATACTTACCAACATTCCTCTTTAGGTATCCATCGAAGATGTGAGTCTGTCAAACAATTGGTATATGTCTTTGGGATTTATTCTCTATCATGCATGGGGCATTCACCTTGGAGATGAACCAATTTTCTACAAGATAAGTAGATTAAAGTCAAGGCCTCATTCTCAACTCTATAAGCGACATCTTCAATAAGAAATGCATGTTGTATCGGGATTGTTGTGTTGATGTCAACTTCCAAACAAGCAAGGCGAATCCAAGAACAATTAAGAGTGTCAGTTTCCACTCTAAAAAGTTTTCCAAGAAGTTTCCCTATATGCTCAAAGACAATATAGTTATAAAGGTGGAGTGGAAGGTCCATGATTTGGGCCCAGATTAAAACAGATTGCGGTAAACCAACTGAAAGAGTGAAGGATGTAGTCTAACGACTAACCACCAAGAAACACCCATAAATCATCCAAGGACCCCTGTTAAGAGCATTTTCATAATCATGAGAACATGAGAATTGAATGAAAAAGTTATTCATACTTAGTTCATATATATGCCATCGACCAACCAGCTTCCACAAGTATTTGATATGATCGTGCAATGTTAGAAATCCAATAGTGCGGCCAATCAGTTTAACCAAAACTGAATAGCACCAAGGTTTATGAAGAATTGACTGAGCTATATTAGAAATACGGATTCCAGACATACTTGAGGAGTTGCTGATGAAAATATTGTCTGGATCAACCAGTGCAAGACCATCATCCTCAAGAAAGATAGAGGAAGGGTGACCATATCTGACCGTAGAATCCTGAAAACTTTTGGGAAGAGCAGGTGTTGTAGATGGAGAATCGGTATCCGAGTCAGTCTATTTACATAACCGTCTCAACAAAGCATCAAAGACAATATAGTTATAAAGGTGGAGTGGAAGGTCCATGATTTGGGCCCAGATTAAAACAGATTGCGGTAAACCAACTGAAGGAGTGAAGGATGGAGTCTAATGACTAACCACTAAGAAACACCCATAAATCATCCAAGGACCCCTGGTAAGAGCATTTTCATAGTCATGAGAACATGAGAATTGAATGAAAAAGTTATTCATACTTAGTTCATATATACGCCATCGACCAACTAGCTTCCACAAGCATTTGATATGATCGTGCAATGTTAGAAATCCAATAGTGCGGCCGATCAGTTTAACCAAAACTGAATAGCACCAAGGTTTATGAAGAATTGACTGAGCCGTATTAGAAATACAGATTCCATACATACTTGAGGAGTTGTTCATGAAAATATTGTCTAGATCAACCAGTGCAAGACCATCACCCTCAAGAAAGACAGAGGAATGGTGACCATATCTGACCGTAGAATCTTGAAAACTTTTAGGAAGAGCAGGTGTTGTAGATGGAGAATCGATATCTGAGTCAGAATGTTTACATAACTGTCTCAACAAAGCATCAGAGAAAAAATGTTTGGAAAAATTAGAAAGAAGACCAGACGACAATTGTGTGCTTGAAAAGGAGACGTCGGTTAGAATGTAGTACATGCATATATAAAAGTTTACTGTTTAATGTGTAATATCAATTTGTAATAAGTCATTTGGTAATTAAGTGTTGAATAGTGAACATGTGTTGTATGGTTTTATTCTTGTTCTTATTCATGTGCATGTGCTACTATTGTTTCCTACTGACTTCCTCTAAATTTCTTCTTCTTGGCCTAGTGTGTGAGTTTGAATTGGGATTCTCACCGAGGTGAGGGTTTCAATTTGGACGTCACACACATTGTTAAGGGTTTGAAAATTTGGGGTGTTGCGATTAGTTAGTTAGATATGTTGGTACTTCTTCTCATATAAGTTACTCCTCATGTAAAATTAATATAACTCCTTAGAGGAGCCTCATTATATATTTGTAAACAATATTAGTTCAATTAATGAAAAAATATTGATTATTATTTGTTAATTATTAAATCTAATTTTTGAAATATAGGTACCGACTCTCGACTTTATGGTCTTGTCTTAATTGGGGGATGCTCAAAATTAGGGGTGATTACAGAAATGATATCCTTAAAAAATCTATCATAAGAGGAAATTTTCTCAAGAGCTTATACCAAAGGTATATTCACACGGAAGGCATCTAGAAATTTTTGAAATTTCTAGTCTTCCTTAGTCTTCATAAGACTGTTAAGGAAAGGTATAGGTGCCACAATCTTCCTATGGTGTGATGGAATGTATCCTTTTTAGAGGGTTTTTCACTCTCTATGTTGATCTTAATGGACCCTTCACCTACCACCTATTTTGGGACTTGATCGACAATTACCGTCTCCCCTTATTTTGTTGCAAAACTAATTTTTGTATCTTGATCAATTTGTACTTCCTTTTCCAACACCTTTCCACTGTGTATTGTTTCCACTTGTTTCTATTCATAGCTTTGTGGAATATATGGGAAACAATGTTGATATGGAGTTTTGAATTGTTCTAAGTCTATTATCATTTGTGATAATTGGACTTATGGGCCCTTTAATAGGGTTCCCACGTTTAATTTTTCTTGACCAACTCTTCAAAATATGCACCAATTTTATTGATAAATTTCCCAAGGATATCCGTCAACTCACCATCCCACTTTGGGCCTTGATCTTGATTAAACTGTCTAGTTCCATGCTTCTAGTGCACATGATGTTGTTGTGTCTGTTATGGATCATGCTGAAAGTTATTGGGATCTTTATAGGAAAATTTTGCATTATTCCTCCAAGAATACTCATTCCTTCTAATAGGTTGTTGCACATACATGCAATATTATTCCTCTCCGTATGAGAGTGCATTCTTCTTCTCAAGTTTCTTTTCCAATTTGGCCACAGGTGTCTTGAGTTTCATAGCTTAATGTGATTCCTTGGCACTTTTGGCTAAGGTAGAACACTCACAATCAGGGGCGGAACCAGAGTTGGAACATTGGGGGGCATTTTGCTATATTAAAAAATATTATAAGGGGTATGGCTAGTTTTAGTCCATCATTTTCATGTCTTTGTATGCTCTATGTATAAATTGAAATCCTACATATTCTTTACTATGTTGTTTGTGATCACACCTCCCTGTAGACATTTTCTCAATAGTTATATACTACAAAGGTTAAAAATATAATAAAATATAATCTTCTACTGTCACATTCAGATACTATAAGTGAAACATGAGAGTGAAAATATTTTATTGTTGAATACCAATTGCTAAAATAATTGCCTCAACTTGCAAGTCTACATAAGTATATTTTTACACAATGTAATTTGATATTAGTAGCTAAACCAAGAGGTATATGAATGTGTGAATTTTAAAATCTAGTCAAAAGAGGTTTTCAAAGAAATTTCACTAGTTAGTAAATAAGTGGAAATTTTTTCTTTATTTTTAGTTTCAATTTTCACAATGTGGAATTTGTTAAGTACATTATATGTTATGACCGCATCTAAGCTTAATTGGTAAACTAGGGTTTACTTGGATGATTATATGCTTAATTGGATTGATCATTGCTTAAATATAATTAATTATGATAATTCAATTATGATGTTTTAAACCTAATAAAAACTTTAAGTGTTCTATTTTTTGAGAAATTAGGGTTTGAGAAATATAAACCCTAGTTGGCTGAAATTAGGGTTTTGATGGTACATGAGTATGGAATTTGATCAGGATATCAGTGTGGTAAATAATTTTTCATATTTTCTAAAAAAAATTATTTAATTGAATTTTGTATATGATATGTATAACTCAATCATACATATTAGAGAAAAATTTCAGAATATTTGAGTGTTCTTTGAGTGTGGTTATCGGTCGAACTATACTTCGACCAAAATGCTGACAGAGTGCTTTTTAGCAGTGTAGTGTTTTATTTTTAATTATTTATTGGTACCTCTAAATAATCTAAAATTTTAAATGGAGATCTGAAACTCAATAATACATAAGGTGTAAAATTTTCATAATTTTTGGATGCATTTATACCTTATCAGTAGACGAATTACAGTAACTGACCGATCTGTAGAATTCTAGATAGAATTTCACTATTCGATTTTTAATTATTTAATGGAAGCTTGTAATGATCTAAAATTTTAACTAAAGCTTTTCAACTCGAGTATACATAACATGATAAATTATCATAATTTTTTGATAAGGTTTTATCTCTAAAACACACGAATTAACAGAAACCTTTTTATGATAGAAAAATCTACTGAAATAAGAAAAAGTTTAGTGAGGGGTCAATGTGCAATTAACCCAAGCAGATCAATTGCTCTATATGGTCAACCAACACACAAGGAGATCTCATAATTTGTGATTCAATCCAGATAAATGAAATCCTAGAGAGAGAGTTAGGGTTTGAGAGGAGAAATTGATGGAGATGCTGACCTAGAGTTTTGTGGTCTGAGGAATGATGAAATCATGTAAGTTTAGCTTCTTTGGATATAGTTTCATGGTGAATCTTCTCTCACATGTAAAAATTTCATCCCTCCTCTGATTTGATCCAAAATGTTATCAAAACTTCCCCTTTAAGCACTCTTTCTTCATAATCCCTCATTTTTAGGGTTTCCGAGTTGAAAGGAAGAAGAATTGGGTGAATTGCTAGGGATTTGATATGGATTCGAGATTTTCATATATGGAATACGTTTTTAAGGTGTTTTCACACATTAGGGTGAGTGGGAACTTCATTTAAACAATATATTGCACGAAAATTGGTTAAATCAACCATAATCTTTAATTGCTTAGTATGCGACTACAAACCTTGATTTGTCTATTTGTTCTAAGTTGTTGCAAAATGATATGAAATGGATTCTTCCTTAGTTTGAATGAATTTCAGATGATAAAATCATATTAGAAATGTATACAATGCATTCTAATGAGAATTCCCTAAGTATTCGCAGAGGTTGTAAGAGTAAACTAAAATATAAAGAATTTGTCTATGACTGAAATTTGTTGTATAAGTAAATAGAGAAAGTTTCTTATCTAGATCCCCTTGGTTTTGAATGATTGTTTATCTAAATTCATAGTACATATATGTCAGATACTTTCTTGGATTTCGTTTAAAGTGAGTAGTGTTTGTTTGGTATCTCAGTGAAAAGGATGAAACCCTAGATGCAAGGAAAGTTGGATATTTATGAATAGATATCGTGAAATCCATTTGAAGGGATTTTCTTGACATGATAGACTTTATTTATTCAATGTTATTATTGATGCATGATATCCAAGTGAATGTCATGGAAACCCAAATTCAGCTCAGTTCCAATGTTTCATACATATATTGATTTTATATGATTTGTTGACAGTAGTCTTTATTCAGTGAATGTTTATATCACCTGAAATCTTTATGGGAGCCATGGGAATAAGTTGTTTCCTAGTGAGAGGTGACAATATGTGTGATGGCCTTGTGAGCCATGAGAATACTTATGCAACCAGTGAAATGAATACCTTGGTCTAAGTACCTAGAGGTAATGGTTACATGTTATAGAGGTAACAATGCTATGTGATGATCTAAGGGTTTGAATACCTAGATCAAGTAATTATGATAATGATGTGAAGGAATGAGAATTCCTAGTAATTTGATAAGGGATTGAGATCCCAGGTATCATGTGTTGTAAATATTTGAAAAGTATATGATAGATGTATTACACCTTTCTTTATAGCATTTGTTGTGATTAAATGAAACCCTAAGGGTACGGTGTTCAATGAATCAAGTATTGTGATATCAATGTTCTCAGTTATTATTAATAATTCTTGTCATGATAAGTAATTAACTCTTAATTGAGTTATCAGATGCACAACTCAATATTTGGGTTGATATGCACATTCTTTGAGAAATTATAGATAAGTTGCAGGTGTTATTGATGATTACTCATATGTCAAGTAATTAACTCTTATCAGTGTAATAAGATGATAAATTGCACGATTCTAGTGTGTATGTACCAAGTGGACATGTAATCTATTTATTTAAGAATTTTAGTCTACCTGCATGTATAGTATGTTGATTACTCAGTATATTACAGTGTTTTGAATATACTACTCTACCAAGTTTAGAATGATATACATGATGTATTATAACTTCAAATAAGTAGACGCGACACCATAGAGATACCAGAGTCAAGTATAAGTAAGAGAAGGGTACAATGTAGAAAGAGCTTTCTAGGAATAATAAAATAATAGACTTAGGAGCCCTGAACACCGTAGAACCCCTATGTGAGGTTTGCGCCTTAGGGGTGAAACGACCTAACCCTGGCAGCGTCCAGTATATGGGGGTCGGAACATGCTATCAGGTGGCATGGGGGACGAAGCCCTAGTGGAAGTATCCTTAAATTATAGTTTGCAGTGTCCAACATCAACCAGAAGTCCTGGTGGCACTAGAGTACAGAAAAGCCAAGAGGTGGCTTGACTCTCCGCCTGTGTGCTCAGGTTAGAGGAGGAGTCCAGTTTAGGCCTGAGAGCCATTTCCCTGTTGCAGATCAGGAGAGTAGTCAGACTTAGCATTTCTCGGGTGTGTCCGCTAAGTCTTGTATGGTGTGATTGTAGTGCACTATGAGTCTTCATATGTAGAGTACACTACATATGATTAGGGCATAATAAAATGAATGAGAGGTCAAACAAGTGTGTACAGTTATTCAATTATTCTTTGTATGTTTCTAAATGATTAGTTCTCTTTATGATCAATCAAGCATTTCATATATTGATTCACTCTTATAGATATTTAGAGTGTCCTGCCATATTTATGATTGTCAATTATTAGACTCTTTAAAGTTTACTGCTATTATAATTGATATCAATTGCTCAAAAGTATATCGATAATTATATCAGTGCTTTAGACTGTTTCTTTGAAGTACTCATTCACTGAGCGAGTAGGCTCACCCCTCTACTCACAATTTTTAGGGAAATCACATAGACTTGAAGAAGATATCATCACATCAGAGTAGATCTGCCACAAGAGTTAAGTCTGAGTATAGTTAAGTTCAGTTGGTCCCTGTCACTCTAGGTCCTAGTGTGAGAGTGTTGTAAGTGATGTTTTGTATCTTTATTTTCTTAATAAGAGAGAATGTATCTGATTATCATATCGTATGTACCTGAGAATGAATGTATGGATGTGTATCATTTATGTTGAGATCATATTAAAGTAATCAAAGTTTGATTCTCTTGAAAAGTTGTTTATGTGGTTCAATGTGAGAAAATAAAGGTTTGAAAAAGAAGAAAAAGTTAAGGGTGATCTTTGTATTAAGTAAAATCCTTAATTTATGCCCTAATCTCATGATTAATGGTAATTGTGAGATCGGGGTGTAACAACTTTGGTATCAGAGCTTATGCTGAGTTGTCAGGGACCATTAAGTTATTAAGTTAGTAAGTTAGAGTCATAAGTGCGGCAGATAGGAGATGTTATGATGTTAGCTCTGGGGATTTGAGTATTTGGATATCCTGGCCCGGCATCTGAGTACTTGGATCAACCAGTATCAAGCTACTCTGTCTATTCTTTCATGTATACCCTAGCCAGGTATATAGTGGAAGGATGGGCTAGAGAGGAACCCTAGAAATATCAGGGTTAGAAATAAGATAAGTAACATGAATTAAGAGCATAAATATAAAATGAGATGGAACTTTCATTTCATATTGTTGTTTTATTGGACATGAATAGAAATGCTCTTATATGTTTGAATTTAGATATTCAGTATTTTGAAATATATATGGGTCTTTAAGATTTGTTGTACACTATGCAGTTGTAGCATTTATTGCTTACATTCTTTATATCAAGTAGACTAGAAATGATCTTTGAATGAGCTTTTCTAAATGGATATTCTTTCCACATGTTTGAGATTAATAGGAGTTGGTTAATCTTAAGTAGCTCTTGGCTTCAGGACTGCATGTTCGGCCTCGTCCGGCTGGCAGGATGCATTACTGGGATCTAATGACTCCTATTAACAATATGATAAGAGTGGACTCTGGATAAATTAGACCCACATCATAGTGTGAATGTACATACACTAAGATGTTGAAACATATGGGAAATATTATAATAGCTAAGAATCAGTTGGAACTGATATCTGAGATCCAACTTTGAGGCCTCATATGAGAAACCCTTAATTGGGAATAAAGGAACACGACATAAGGTTCTGATTAAGTTTAATCATTAGTATTATATGAACTCTAAATATGAAATGTGGAAAAGATATGAGAAAAGTATGTAAGGGCCAAGACAGTAAGAATCAATCATGAGGAATGGATTATATAATTGAGTACACTATTTTTATGTACTCCAAAGCAAAGGGAAAATAGAAGAAAAGAGTTAAGTATTTGATAAGTACATAGAAGTGAAGAGTCTTCAGAAGAGTTAAATTTAAGAGAACTAGATGAGCATGTAAATCATAAAACTAGGATAAGAAACTTAGTTGAAACAAAGAGAAATGTTGGAAATAATGAGCTTGATTAAGGAATGAGAGTTATGATATAATTGATAGCATGGAATGCATACCTTTATTGTGAAGTTAATACATTCATCCTTCCTACCTTTGGATTCCAAGTCTCTATAGAACAACAAAATAGTTTCTAAAAAAAGAACAAAAGTGTAGCTTAACAAAATGAATAAGTTATACAAAGGTAGACTATACTCAGGAAGGAAAAACTTGATATAAGAGAAACTATGTTTCACTCATGCATGAGCCGTTTGATTTAAAATGAAGGATATGTAATGTATTAAACATGAGTTTAAACTAGTAGAGAGATTATTGATTTAGACTTTCAACTTCACATTAGTATAAGGATAAAAAGAAATATGTGCAACATGGTATACATGATCATACACATGAATAAGCAACATGATTATAAGAGAAAAGTAGAAGTTAAAGATAACAGGTGGAAGAGTAGTATATGGTAAGAGGATTATGGAAAGTAAGGAAGGGTTTGAAACATGGTGGAGTAATATAGATTATAAAAGAAAGAGGTTAGGAGATTCAATCAAGTGCTAGTTAGTCAAGTATCCTTGTTGATAACTAATTAAACCTACATACGACAAATGTATTAATGGGATGTTTGAAGATAAGAATTCTAAGTCTCAGAACCGTCTTCTCTTCCATATATTACTTAATGAGAGAAATGTGGGAATGAAGTGATAAGAAAATGAATCATATATGATGCATAACCACCATGGTAGAGGCATCTAGTGAATGTAATAATGACACACAATATGATGATGAAACCCTAGAAGGGTAAATTGAGAATGTAATCTATCTGAATGGCCAATTAAGATGAAGGAAATTCAATTGATAGAATAAGGAAGACTTTAGTAAAAACTTGTTAGATCCAAAGTTTGAATTTCAAATTAAGGGAGCAAAGTCACACCACAACAACGTCATGCTACTGATAAAGGCCAAACCCTAGAATGTTTAGAGTTGTAGTAGTTCAAGGGTTGTCACTAGTGATTTGACCTTGAATACTAGCATCTCTATAAAATAAGATCATGAAATTTTCACTATGAGAAGTAAACTAGCATCTCTATAAAACAAGATCATGAAATTTGCACTATGAGAAGTAAACTAGCATCTCTATAAAACAAGATCATGAAATTTGCACTATGAGAAGTAAACTAGCACTGATAGTAATCCTAGCTAATCTGAAAGGTAGATAAACAATATGGAAATGATTTAGAGCAAAGGATAAGAAATAGATTTGAAATATAAGACGTGTGTTTTGAACAAAAGGAGGAATACAATATGAGTGGAGTGTGATATGAAATAAATTCATGCAGTAATAGCAAGAATGATGAATAATCTATTCATACCTTGTATGTTTCAATTTTAGGGATGTTTAATCTACATGATTAAAATGAGAAGGATAAGTAGAAAAAAGTAATTAGTAATGAATGAGGAGAGAGATAAGAGAAAACAATGGCTTTTAGTAATATGTGAATTTATTTTTAGAAGTATAATTTGTTGAAGGTATATTAAGGGATGTAAATTGGTTCTACGTATGATTTCAGTGTACATGTACAAGCAATATGTTAATTAAAGGTGTCTGATAGTTTAAGTCATTCATACCAGTAATCCATCTTAGTATTGTACAATTGTGGTATGGTGATATGGGTTTAACGATGATGGAACAAATGGAGGGTTACCCTGAATAAGGTAGTCTTACCTATTCACTCATATGAATAGAAGGGATGATAACCATATTGTATTGATATGTAACCCTAATGAGGTGTGGCTTGTTATACCTAGATTTGATATAACTAAGTGATGGTATTTGGGTATGAATAGTCCTTGAATGACTAATACAATTATGGAGTACTCTGTTACCGTTGTTGAAACCCTAGTATGCTATAACCTGATGGTTACACCTTGAATTATGTGTGGGTTCATACTTGAGAATAGTATGGAATGTGATGGTAATGCTTCACCTTATGCATCCATGATCCAATGGGGATGTCGTGAGTAGTAATGTATAATTGTTGTTGAATCTAGTCTTTTAACTCAAGACTGTTTTGCTATTTGAGTAGCACAATAGTAAAATTCAAAAGAACATGGTGAACTCTCTTTCGTGATTTAGAGGTAATACATAAAAATAGTACATATTTAGCAGTATGAATTGAGATAGTTGGATCAGATTATTGATGTTGAGGTAACACCTCAAGAGTATGAAAATATTGAAATGTGGCATAGAGAATTTGTTTGTTATCATTGAGAACTATTTCAAACATGTTGTGATTTAGTAAAGGAATAAAGGACTTAATGTTGAAAATTGCATTCAAGTATGAAATACAAGAATATAATGGCATGTAAGATTTCAGAAGCTTAAAATAAACCTTGAATGTACTTTACTTACATATTTATGTTTCAGGGACGAAACCTTTTTAAGGGGGGAGAATTGTTATGACCGCATCTAAGCTTAATTGGTAAACTAGGGTTTACCTAGATGGTTATATGCTTAATTGGATTGATCATTGCTTAAATCTAATTAATGATGATAATTCAATTATGATGTTTTAAAAATAATAAGAACATTAAGTGTTTTATTGTTTGAAAAATTAGGGTTTGAGAAATATAAACCCTAGTTGGCTGAAATTAGGGTTTTGATGGTACATGAGTATAGAATTTGATCAGGATAGAAGTGTGGTAAATGATTTTTCATATTTTCTACAAATTTTATATTTAATTGATCTCAATCATGCATATTGTAAAAAAATTTCAGAATATTTGAGTGTTATTTGAATGTGTTTCTCAGTCAAACTATACTTCGACCAAAATGCTAACATAGTGCTTTTTAGCAGTGTAGTGTTTTATTTTTATTTATTTATTAGTAACTCCAACTGATCTGAAATTTTAAATGGAGATCTAAAACTCAATCTTAAATGACATATAAAATTTTCATAATTTTTGGATGTGTTTAGACCTTATCAGTAGATGAATTACAGTAACTGACATTTCTATAGAATTTTGGATAGTAGTTCACTATTATATTTTTAATTATTTAATGGAAGCTTGTAATGATCTCAACTTTTAACTAAAGCTTTATAACTCAATTATACACAACATGATAAATTATAATAATTTTTGGAAAAGGTTTGATCTCTGAAATACACGAATTCACATAAACCTTTTTATGACAGAAAAATCTGCTGAAATAAGAAAAATTTTAGTGAGGGGTCAATGTGCAATTAACCCAAGCAGCTCAATTTCTCTATATGGTAAACCTAGCACACAAGGAGATCTAATAATTCGTGATTCAATCCAGAGAAATGAAATCCTAGAGAGAGAGAGAGAGAGAGAGAGAGTTAGGGTTTGAGAGGAGAAATTGGTGCAGATGCTGACCTAGGGTTTTGCGGTCACAGGAATGATGAAATCATGTAAGTTTAGCTTCTTTGGATATAGTTTCATGGTGAATCTTCTCTCACATGTCAAAATTCAGTCCCTTATCTGATTTGATCCAAAATGGTATCAAAACTTCCCCTTTTCTCACTCTTTCTTCATAATCCCTCATTTTTAGGGTTTTCGAGTTGAAAGGAAGAAGAATTGGGTGAATTGCTAGGGATTTGATATGGATTCGAGATTTTTAGATATGTGATACATTTTTAAGGTGTTTTCACATCTTAAGGTGAGTTGGAACTTCCTTTAAACAGTATATTACATGAAAATTGGTTAAATCAACGATAATCTTTAATTGCTTAGTATGCGACTACAAACCCTGAATTGTCTATTTGTTCTAAGTTGTTGCAAAATGATATGAAATGGATTCTTCCTTTGTTTGAATGAATTTCAGATGATAAAATCATATTAGAAATGTATACAATGCATTCTAATGAGAATTCCCAAAGTATTCGCAGAGGTTATAAGAGTAAACTGAAATATAGGGAATTTGTCTATGACTGAAATTTATTATATAAGTAAATAGAGAAAGTTGCTTATCTAGATCCCCTTGGTTTTGAATGATTGTTTATCTAAATTCATAGTACATATATGTCAGATACTATCTTGGATTTCATTTAAAGTGAGTAGTGTTTGTTTGGTATCTCAGTGAAAAGGGTGAAACCCTAGATGCGAGGAAAGTTTGATATTTGCGAATAGATATCGTGAAATCCATTTGAAGGGATTTTCTTGACATGATAGACTTTATTTATTCAATGTTATTATTGATGCATGATATCCCAGTGAATGGTATGGAAACCCAAATTCAGCTCAGTTCTAAGGTTTCATACATATATTGATTTTATATGATTTGTTAATAGTAGTCTTTATTCAGTGAATGTTTATGTCGCATGAAATATTTATGGGAGCCATGGGAATAAGTTGTTGTCTAGTGAGAGGTGACAAGATGTGTGATGGACTTGTCAGCCATGAGAATACTTGTACAACTAGTGAAATGAATACCTTGGTCTAAGGACCTAGAGGTAATGGTTACCTGTTACAGAGGTAACAATGCTATGTGATGATCTAAGGGTTTGAATACCCAGATCTAGTAATTATGATAATGATGTGAAGGGATGAGAATTCCCAGTAATGTTACAAGGGATTGAGATCCCATGTAGCATGTATTGTAAAGATTTGAAAAGTATGTGATAGATGTGTTACACCTTTCTTTGTAGCATTTGTTGTGATTAAATGAAACCCTAAGGGTAGGGTGTTCAATGAATCAAGTATTGTGATATCAATGTTCTCAGTTATTATTAATAATTCTTGTCATGATAAGTAATTAACTCTTAATTGAGTTATGAGATGCATAACTCAAGATTTGGGTTGATATGCACGTTCTTTGAGAAATTACAGATAAGTTGCAGGTGCTATTAATGATTACTCATATGTCAAGTAATTAACTCTTATCAGTGTAATAAGATGATAATTTGCACGATTCTAGTATGTATGTGCCAAGTGGACATGTAATCTATTTATTTAAGAATTTCAGTCTGCCTGCATGTATAGTATGTTGATTACTCAGTATATTACAGTGTTTTGAATATACTGCTTTGCCAAGTTTAGAATGATATACATGTTGTATTATAACTTCAAATAAGTAGACGTGATACCATAGAGATACCAGAGTCAAGTATAAGTAAGAGAAGGGTACAATGTAGAAAGAGCTTTCTAGGAATAATAAAATAATAGACTTAGGAGCCCTAAACACTGGAGAAACCCTATGTGAGGTTTGTGCCTTAGGGGTGAAATGACCTAACCCTAGCATCGTCTAATATATGGGGGTCGGAACGTGCTATCAGGTGGCACGGGGGATGAAGCCCTAGTGGAAGTCTCCGTAAATTATAGTTTGCAGTGCCTAATGTCAACTAGAAGTCCTGGTGGCACTAGAGTACAGAAAAGCTAAGAGGTGGCTTGACTCTCTGCCTGTGTGCTCAGGTTAGAGGAGAAGTCCAGTTTAGGCCTGAGAGCTATTTCCCTATTATAGATCAGGAGAGTAGTCAGACTTAGCATTTCTCAGGTGTGTCTGCTAAGTCTTGTACGGTGTGATCGTAGTGCACTATGAGTCTTCATATGTAGAGTACACTGCATATGATCATGGCATAATAAAATGAATGAGAGGTCAAACAAGTGTGTACAGTTATTCAATTATTCTTTGTATGTTTCTAAATTATTAGTTCTCTTTATGATCAATCAATCATTTTATATATTGATTCACTCTTATAGATATTTAGAGTATCCTGCCATATTTATGATTGTCAATTATTAGACTCTTTAAATCTTACTGCTGTTATAATTGATATCAATTGCTCAAAAGTATATCTATAATTATATCAGTGCTTTAGACTATTTCTATGAAGTACCCATTCACTGAGCGAGTAGGCTCACCCCTCTACTCACATTTTTTAGGGAAATCACATGGACTTGAAGAAGATATCATCGCATCAGAGTAGATCTGCCACAAGAGTTAAGTCTGAGTATAGTTAAGTTCAGTCGGTCCCTATCACTCTAGGTCCTAGTATAGATGTGAGAGTGTTGTAAGTGATGTTTTGTATCTTTGTTTTCTTAATAAGAGAGAATGTATCTGATTATCATGTCGTATGTACCTGAGAATGAATGTATGGATGTGTATCGTTTATGTTGAGATCATATCAAAGTAATCAAAGTTTGATTCTCTTGCAAAGTTGTTTATGTGGTTTAATGTGAGAAAACAAAGAGTTTGAAAAAGAAGTAAAAAGTTAACGATTATCTTTGTATTAAGTAAAATCCTCAATTTATGGCCTAATCTCATGATTAATGGTAATTGTGAGATCGGGGTGTAACATTATAAGTTATAGCTCAATATATTAAAAAATTGTGACAATAAGAATATAGAACTAAGCAAGATAATTTGTAGAGAACCTAACTGCATTGTGTACATTTTGAGAAAGAAATATTATCTTTCTTGATATACAACAACCTAACATCGTTAAGAATCTTTGGTAAGAAACCTCTTAGAAAATATGTAAAATATTATTTTTTTACTAGTTTGAATATTATCTTACATTGTATCACAATTGTGCAATTTGGAGGTAGTTACTATTATTTACACTTTTATTATAAGAAAATGTGACACTCCACAATTGAAGGAAATCACTCCATATTAAGATATCATTCCAGTGTTTATTCCATTTTAAAATTGTTGATGATCTTTGTTTAAACAAGGGTTGACCAGTCAATATATGAACATCTAAAAATCCTCATTCTCACAAATTAGGTAGTCTATGCAGAGTCTTATTCTCCCTAAGACATCTATACCAAATGTGTCTTAGAAACAATTTTTGATAAATGTATGTATGGCCTTGATAAATTTTATCAAGATTTCCTAGAATTTTACGAGGACGAGATGTGTTGTCTCTCAATCATTCACAACCAAGTTAGTCTTTGACTATATTGAAAAGTTTAGAGGAAGGACATATTGATTGAGAATCACGTCATTTATAGATGCTAAGTCATTGCCACCATATCATCCATAGGTGAAAGACATTATGCAAGTTTTGTGTTCATGAAGTACTTATCACCCAAAACATCTGTGTTACATCATGTTAATATCTACATAAGTAAAATTCTGGATATATTTTAATTTATTCTTGTACGAGCATTTTTTTAGGATGAAGATTTGGTAATATGCAATATACATCATTAGTTTTGTTTTTTTACAACCAGAGAATTTCACATAATCCAGACAATAAAAGATATACAATATGAGTTAAGTTATTCTTTATACAAGTGATATGAGAGTAGAAGTATTTTTATAGCATAGTTGAATGTTATTTCTTTTTCAAATAATATAACAGCTTATTTTCCATTTTAAACATATTTATTTTACCACAAGTCTGTGAAAATATTATTGTAATTTCATTTTACACATTTTTAAATTGATACCACAAATCTATATAGTTATACATATTCATGTTAGTGGTAAATGCAATGTTATACATACCTCTAGTAGGTTATAATTGCTCAAAGTTTGACAGCTCCCATAAAATGGTATTGAAGTATAGGTGCTTGTTTTCTAAAAAAAATATGTTGGAAGTAAGAAAAACTTAACTAGATGGCTGTAGTTGAGAATTGAACTTAGGAGTAGAGATCATGATACCTGCATCCAAACCACTATGGAAACTTCTTGTTGCATTCATATTTCCACTAACCTATACTTGTTTTAGGTATGGTGTTTGTTTTCCAAAAGAATGTGTTGGATGTAATGGAAAAATACCAAAGTGTTGCACTTGAGAATCAAACTTGGGAGCACAAATTTAGTTACTTGTGGCTAAACCACTGTAGAAACAACTAGCTTGTGATGTTTGTTGTACTGTTGGATATTATATATCTAAGTAAGAATACCAAAATTACATATAAATACTATATTATTACCAATTTTCTTCAGGGGGCATGGCCCCTACTGCCCCCCTCTAGTTCTGCCACTGCTCACAATCCTCACTCAAGATTGGTTTTTTGTCATATTTTCTAGGATCTCGTGACACTTGGATTCCTTGTTAATCAAAAATAATCTCACACTAACACTATCAATTGTGGTCCTCTCTCCTATGTGCAAACCATAATACAAGGTATTAGATTGACCATACAAGTCAATAACATAGTGTACCTTTCTTACCATGTTGTGGTACCTTCACAAGCCTTTGAATAGGATTCATATGAGTATTTCTAGAATCCATAAATCTTTCCTACTAGATAATTAGTTTTCTGAGGGGAAAATATCTCTCAAATAAGGCATCTATCATATCTTCCCATGACCCTATTGATTCAGCATATAGACTAAGGAACTGTGTTTTGGCTCTTTTTTCCACTAGTTGGAAACAATTTTAAATAGATGATAGTGGCTGGATGAGGTATGTCTTAATCATATCACAATTTTTAACAAAGTTATTAATGTGTAGCAAAGGTTCCGAATGCTTGTGACTTTATAAGTGCAATAAGTTTGGATCAATTTTATAGCTTCCACATTAACCACTTGTCTCTTTATGGTAACTAATTGCATTGTAACAATTGATGCCTTGATATTCTCCCATATGGTCTTCTCGTCATCTGAAATGTCCACATCTTGTCATTATTCTCCTTGTGGTTAGATATATCTTCTAGTTCTACCATAGGCTCTTCATGATGAATCTCCTATTTTTGCTTGATTTTTGGATTTCCCTCAAGTGGTAGTGTTGTAGATTTGGCGTAATCTATGGCCCGTGTGTGGACCATGAATAAGTACATCAAAAGGTACTTAATGTGAGAATTACAGGAAACTCTCCAAAAGTAAATATTTTGTAATAATTTTTTAATTAAAAAGAAAAAAAAGAGGTCGGTTCAACACTCATAGTGCTAATGCTACCAATTTCCTACCAATGGCGTCAATAACTTGACACGACTTAATTATACGTGCTAAATGCAAATGTATGCATTCGAGTAGTAAAGGGACTTAAAGGCCCAAATGTTGAACTTAGAAAACTGAGACTGATAGAATATACTACTAGTTGAAACAACTCAACTCGGCCTATGAAAAGAGCTCATTGAGTTGATTAAATTCTAAGAACGAGAACTAAAAGTGCAAAAAGTAAATTTAATGAAATTTTAGATAGACGAATTATTTAGAATATCAAGTTCGCCATAGTGTCAACCTATGCATGCATTCTATTAAACGGATACATCTTATCTCGCTTTCTTAGATTAAGCATTTGTAGAGTGTACTATCAACTTTTGCAACATATCATACTATTTAGCCTAGTTACTAATCCGCTTTAACAACATCATTATAATAGAGTAAACGATGAGATATATCTTTCTACAATTGCTTTGCAGTAATTAGCCTTCTTTCATAGCATGTTATTGATTGTGATAACAAAAAGTTTTCTAATTGCAAACCCCACTTATGTTGTTGTTAACAACCTAACACATATTCATGGTGATCAAACATAAATACGATAAAAATCTTTTATATATCAAAATCCAAAGCAAAATATAAATTATTTTGAATTAGACATAAACATACATAGAGTCAATGTCAGGATACTCCCAGATCTTAAAGAATGGGGGTTTAACCCCTCATGCTCAATGTAGAATTTGAGGAAGGGAAGGAAGAAGAGAAGGGATGAAAAACTCCTATGACACGGTACAAGGAAGGATGATGGAGGCTTATTGTGCATCTCTTTGTCTCCTTCTCTTTGGGCATTGATTCCTCTAAGATAACAAATGGGATGGCCTCTAGATGATATGTCCATCCCTTTGGAGAAATGAGATTCAACCCGAATGAGGTGTCTTTGGTGGTTGACCATTTTAGGTTAATATAGAAAAAACTAGGACACCACTTGTAAAACAATCACCTGATGTGACTTGTTTTGGTCATGGCTGTCAGACTAATATCAATGCCACATACTCCTTCAATTTATTGTGGTTTAAATCTTTTGGTCTCGATTCCAATGACTTGGGTCGATGATACTAAGAATCTCTTGGCATTTCCCTTCTTCTCTTCTTGATTCTTCTTTTCCTATTATCAGTTTGTTTCCTTCTCATGTTTGTGCCACCAACCCAATATGGTTGTATCGACTTTCTTCAGTTTATGCTCCATCAAATATACAATAAAGTACTAATGATTAGGAAACTAATAAAATAAATTAGTTTCGGGATAAATACTTATGAAATGGATAAAATTGATGCACAACAGATATTTAAGGCAATTTAGATAATGTGTACATAAAAACATGAATATGAGAGAAATCCTCATGAAAATATGCCTCAATTAAACCAATTAGGGTATAAAAACCATAATCATTATGTGTGTGTATTCAATTATTTCCAAAAGTGACTGGAGGTTTTTTTTAGGATTTTTGAAACCTCAGAGATTTCTAAAATTTCATAAAACATGGGGTTCTTCCGGGAGCATTGTGTTCACTTGAGAGTTGTACATTGCCCATATTTTGATAACGACTTAACCATTAAATTCGTATGTATCTAATATGTTTGTTCATGATTGAATTTGGACCTTAGGTACGTGAAAAGGATCAAATTACACAAGCCCTAGCTTGTTCAAGTTCAAGTCAAAAGTAATGCAAGTGCGCGTTTTGGGAAATCACTCCAAATGACCTTAGATTAATTTTGTAACCACTTGTATTGATGATATGACTTGTAACTAAGATGATCAAAAATTAGGAACACTTGATTCCAACATCTTGTCACTCAAAAGTCAAATTAGAAAAATTATCATAGGTTGATTATCAGTCGAGTTGGAAACTCGAATGATCCAATGATGTATTTTCTGAAGATGACCAATCGATCGAGTTGCACACTCACATAACTTGACTGATTGATCAACTAAGCAAATTGATTTTGACTCATCGATCGAGTTTCCCAAAACAAACTCGACCGATAGTTTGAAAATTGGCTTTCTCACTTAGTGGGATCAGTCAAGTTACCTTTATTAAAACTCGACTAAATGTACTCTACAGAAAATGCAAAAAAAGTGACTATAACTATTGGAGAGTTGTTGTGATCAAAAATAGATCTATTGCAAGTTGTAAAATGTCTATATTGCATCCTTAAGTGATCCCACATTCAAGGGAACACTCCCATCTATAAATAGGACCCCTTGGAGTTCATTCCAAGTTTGCTCATTCATACTATTCTAAGTCCTTGCTATAGTTGAGTGTGTTGCAACTCCTTGAGCCCCTTTATTTCCCTCTCTCATTTACAAAGCATTTTGTGATTATGAGTGAGTTAGGCTAGTTGTAAGAGAGTTACCTCCATGTGCTTGTAAATCTCTCATTCCATTCCATCTTCCCTACCCCTTTCTCAAAGAAGCAAAGGTGAAGCAAGATACTCTGAGTGAATGTGGAAGTGAAGTTGTTGTTGTTCTTATTCAAGGTTGAAGAAGAGGTGAAAATCTTCTCTAGGTGAAGGAGAAGAGCAAGGCCAAGATTCAAGAAGAGTGGGCAAATTCCTTCAAGGCCAAAGATTGGATGTGAGTGTGGGTAAGTCCTTGTTGAAGGTTGAAGACATCTTGATGAAGTGGGTAGGTGAAAGACTCTTGTCTAGAATAGGTAAGTCCTTGGATATATGGTGGTCTCCTTGTATCTCTTACGAATGAATATAAGTATACACGGATTGCAAAGTCTTATAGGTTGACCTCTCTAGGTAGTGGATTGACTCTCTCCTAGTTTGGAGAGTAGAACCACTCCAAACCACCTTGTCCAAGTGCATGTTTCAATTTAACTCAATTATACACAACATGCTAAATTCTAATAATATTTGGAGAAAGTTTGATCTCTGAAATACACAAATTCACAGAAACCTTTTTATGACAGAAAAATCTGCTGAAATAAGAAAAAGTTTAGTGAGGGGTCAATGTGAAATTAACCCAAGCAGCTCAATTGCTCTATATCGTAAACCTAACACACAAGGAGATCTCATAATTCGTGATTCAATCCAGAGAAATGAAATCTTAGAGAGAGAGAGAGAGAGAGTTAGGGTTTGAGAGGAGAAATTGATGGAGATGCTGACCTAGGGTTTTGCGGTCTGAGGAATGATGAAATCATGTAAGTTTAGCTTCTTTGGATATAGTTTCATGGTGAATCTTCTCTCACATGTCAAAATTCCGTCCCTTCTCTGATTTGATCCAAAATGGTATCAAAACTTCCCCTTTTCTCACTCTTTCTTCATAATCCCTCATTTTTAGGGTTTTCGAGTTGAAAGGAAGAAGAATTGGGTGAGTTGCTAGGGATTTGATATGGATTCGAGATTTTCAGATATGGGATACATTTTTAAGGTGTTTTCACACCTTAAGGCGAGTGGGAACTTCCTTTAAACAGTATATTACATGAAAATTGGTTAAATCAACCATAATTTTTAATTGCTTAGTATGCGACTACAAACCTTGAATTGTCTATTTGTTCTAAGTTGTTGCAAAATGATATGAAATGGATTCTTCCTTTGTTTGAATGAATTTAAGATGATAAAATCATATTAGAAATGTATAAAATGCATTCTAATGAGAATTCCCAAAGTATTCACAGAGGTTATAAGAGTAAACTGAAATATAGGAAATTTGTCTATGACTGAAATTTGTTGTATAAGTAAATAGAGAAAGTTGCTTATCTAGATCCCCTTGGTTTTGAATGATTGTTTATCTAAATTCATAGTACATATATGCCGGATACTATCTTGGATTTCGTTTAAAGTGAGTAGTGTTTGTTTGGTATCTCAGTGAAAATGGTGAAACCCTAGATGCGAGGAAAGTTAGATATTTGCGAATAGATATCGTGAAATCCATTTGAAGGGATTTTCTTGACATGATAGACTTTATTTATTCAATGTTATTATTGATGCATGATATCCCAGTGAATGGCATGGAAACCCAAATTCAACTCAGTTCTAAGGTTTCATACATATATTGATTTTATATGATTTGTTGATAGTAGTCTTTATTCAGTGAATGTTTATGTTGCATTATATCTTTATGGGAGCCATGGGAATAAGTTGTTGCCTAGTGAGAGGTGACAAGATGTGTGATGGCCTTGTGAGCCATGAGAATACTTGTACAACTAGTGAAATGAATACCTTGGTCTAAGGACCTAGAGGTAATGGTTACCTGTTACAGAGGTAACAATGCTATGTGATGATCTAAGGGTTTGAATACCCAGATCTAGTAATTATGATTATGATGTGAAGGGATGAGAATTCCCAGTAATGTTACAAGGGATTGAGATCCCATGTATCATGTGTTGTAAAGATTTGAAAAGTATGTGATAGATGTGTTACACCTTTCTTTGTTGCATTTGTTGTGATTAAATGAAACCCTAAGGGTAGGATGTTCAATGAATCAAGTATTGTGATATCAATGTTCTCAGTTATTATTAATAATTCTTGTCATGATAAGTAATTAACTCTTAATTGAGTTATGAGATGCACAACTCAAGATTTGGGTTGATATGCACGTTCTTTGAGAAATTACAGACACGTTGTAGGTGATATTAATGATTACTCATATGTCAAGTAATTAACTCTTATCAGTGTAATAAGATGATAATTTGCACGATTCTAGTATGTATGTTCCAAGTGGACATGTAATATGTTTATTTAAGAATTTTAGTCTGCCTGCATGTATAGTATGTTGATTACTCGGTATATTACAATGTTCTGAATATACTGCTCTGCCAAGTTTAGAATGATATACATGTTGTATTATAACTTCAAATAAGTAGACGCGACACCATAGAGATACCAGAGTCAAGTATAAGTAAGAGAAGGGTAAAATGTAGAAAGAGCTTTCTAGGAATAATAAAATAATAGACTTAGGAGCCCTGAACACCGGAGAACCCCTATGTGAGATCTGTGCCTTAGGGGTGAAATGACCTAACCCTGGCAGTGTCTAGTATATGGGGGTCGGAACGTGCTATCAGGTGGCACGGGGGATGAAGCCCTAGTGGAAGTCTCTGTCAATTATAGTTTGCAGTGTCCAACATCAACTAGAAGTCATGGTGGCACTAGAGTATAGAAAAGCCAAGAGGTGGCTTGACTCTCTGCCTGTGTGCTCAGGTTAGAAGAGGAGTCCAGTTTAGGCCTGAGAGCTATTTCCCTATTTTAGATCAGGAGAGTAGTCAGACTTAGCATTTCCCGGGTGTGTCTGCTAAGTCCTGTACGGTGTGATCGTAGTGCACTACGAGTCTTCATATGTAGAGTACACTGCATATGATCATGACATAATAAAATGAATGAGAGGTCAAACAAGTGGGTACAATTATTCAATTATTCTTTGTATGTTTCTGAATTATTAGTTCTCTTTATGATCAATCAATCATTTCATATATTGATTCACTCTTATAGATATTTAGAGTATCCTGTCATATTTATGATTTTCAATTATTAGACTCTTTAAAGCTTACTGTTGTTATAATTGATATCAATTGCTCAAAAGTATATCTATAATTATATCAGTGCTTTAGACTATTTCTTTGAAGTACTCATTCACTGAGCGAGTAGGCTCACCCCTCTACTCACATTTTTTAGGGAAATCACATGGACTTGAAGAAGATATCATCGCATCAAAGTAGATCTGCCATAAGAGTTAAATCTGAGTATAGTTAAGTTCAGTCGGTCCCTATCACTCTAGGTCCTAGTATAGATGTGAGAGTGTTGTAAGTGATGTTTTGTATCTTTGTTTTCTTAATAAGAGAGAATGTATCTGATTATCATGTCGTATGTACCTGAGAATGAATGTATGGATGTGTATCGTTTATGTTGAGATCATATCAAAGTAATCAAAGTTTGATTCTCTTGCAAAGTTGTTTATGTGGTTCAATGTGAGAAAACAAAGAGTTTGAAAAAGAAGTAAAAGGTTAACGGTTATCTTTGTATTAAGTAAAATCCTCAATTTATGTCCTAATCTCATGATTAATGGTAATTGTGAGATCAAGGTGTAACATTATAAGTTATAGCTTAATATATTAAAAAATTGTGATGATAAGAATATAGAACTAAGCAAGATAATTTGTAGAGAACCTAACTGCATTGTGTACATTTTGAGAGAAAAATATTATCTTTCTTGATATACAACAACCTAACATCGTTAAGAATCTTTGATAAGAAACCTCTTAGAAAATATGTAAAATATAATTTTGTTACTAGTTTGAATATTATCTTACATTGTATCACAATTGTACAATTTGGAGGTAGTTACTATTATTTACACTTTTATTATAAGAAAATGTGACACTCCACAATTGAAGGAAATCACTCCATATTAAGATATCATTCCAGTGTTTATTCCATTTTAAAATTGTTGATGATCTTTGTTTAAACAAGGGTTGACCAGTCAATATATGGACATCTAAAAATCCTCATTCTCACAAATTAGGTAGTCTATGCAGAGTCTTATTCGCCCTAAGACATTTATACCAAATGTGTCTTAGAAACAATTTTTGATAAATGTATGTATGGCCTTGATAAATTTTATCAAGTTTTCCTAGAATTTTAAGAGGACGAGATGTGTTGTCTCTCAATCAATCACAACCAAGTTAGTCTTTGACTATATTGAAAAGTTTAGAGGAAGGACATATTGATTGAGAATCACGTCATTTATAGATGCTAAGTCATTGCCACCATATCATCCATAGGTGAAAGACATTATGCATGTTTTGTGTTCATGAAGTACTTATCACCCAAAACATCTGCGTTACATCATGTTAACATCTACGTAAGTAACATTCTGGATATATTTTAATTTATTCTTGTACGAGCATTTTTTTAGGATGAAGATTTGGTAGTATGCAATATACGTCATTAGTTTTGTTTGTTTACAACCAGAGAATTTCACATAATCCAAACAATAAAAGATATACAATATGAGTTAAGTTATTCTTTATACAAGTGATATGAGAGTAGAAGTATTTTTAGAGCATAGTTGAATGTTATTTGTTTTTCAAATAATACAACAGCTCAAGTTCCATTTTAAACATATTTATTTTACCACAAGTCTGTGAAAATATTGTTGTAATTTCATTTTACATGTTTTTAATTTAATACCACAAATCTATATAGTCATACATATTCATGTTAGTGGTAAATGCAATGTTATACATACCGCTAGTAGGTTATAATTGCTCAAAGTTTGACAGCTCCCAGAAAATGGTATTGAAGTATAGGTGCTTGTTTTCTAAAAAAATCCGTTGGAAGTAAGAAAAACTTAACTAGATGGTTGCAGTTGAGAATTGAACTTAGGAGTAGAGATCATAATACCTGCATCCAAACCACTATGGAAACTTCTTGTTGCATTCGTATTTCCGCTAGCCTATACTTGTTTTAGGTATGGTGTTTGTTTTCCAAAAGAATGTGTTGGATGTAATGGAAAAATACCAAAGTGTTGCACTTGAGAATCAAACTTGGGAGCACAAATTTAGTTACTTGTGGCTAAACCACTGTAGCAAAAACTAGCTTGTGATGTTTGTTGTACTGTCAGATATTATATATATAAGTATGAATACCAAAATTACATATAAATACTATATTGTTACCAAATTTCTTCAAGGGGCATGGCCCCTACTGCCCCCCTCTAGTTCTGCCACTGCTCACAATCCTCACTCAAGATTGGTTTTTGGTCATATTTTCTAGGATCTCGTGACACTTGGATTCCTTGTTAATCAAAAATAATCTCACACTAACACTATCAATTGTGGTCCTCTCTCCTATGTGCAAACCATAATAAAAGGTATTAGATTGACCATACAAGTCAATAACATTATGTACCTTTCTTACCATGTTGTGGTACCTTCACAAGCCTTTGAATAGGATTCATATGAGTATTTCTTGAATCCATAAATCTTTCCTACTAGATAATTAGTTTTCTGAGGGGAAAATGTCTCTCAAATAAGGCATCAATCATATCTTCCCATGACCCTATTGATTCAGCATATAGACTTTGGAATTGTGTTTTGGCTCTTTTTGCCACTAGTTGGAAACAATTTTAAATAGATGATAGTGGCTAGATGAGGTATGTCGTGATCATATCACAATTTTTAACAAAACTATTAATGTGTAGTAAAGGTTCAGAATGCTTGTGACTTTATAAGTGCAATAAGTTTGGATCAATTTTATAGCTTTCACATTAACCACTTGTCTCTTTATGGGAACTAATTGCATTGTAACAATTGATGCCTTGATATTCTCCCATATGGTCTTCTCATCAACTGAAATGTCCACATCTTGTCATTATTCTCCTTGTGGTTAGATATATCTTCTAGTTCTACCATAGTCTCTTCATGATCAATCTCCTATTTTTGCTTGATTTTTGGATTTTTCACAAGTGGTAGTGTTATAGATTTGGCGTAATCTATGGCCCGTGTGTGGACCATGAATAAGTACATCAAAAGGTACTTAATGTGAGAATTACAGAAAACTCTCCAAAAGTAAATATTTTGTAATAATTTTTTAATTAAAAAAAAGAGGCTGGTTCAACACTCGTAGTGCTAATGCTACCAATTTCCTACCAATGGCATCAACAACTTGACACGACTTAATTATACGTGCTAAATGCAAATGTATGCATTAGAGTAGTAAAGGGACTTAAAGGCCCAAATGTTGAACTTAGAAAACTGAGACTGATAGAATATACTACTAGTTGAAACAACTCAACTCGGCCTATGAAAGGAGCTCATTGAGTTGATTAAATTCTAAGATCGAGAACTAAAAGTGCGAAAAGTAAATTTAATGAAAGTTTAGATAGACAAATTATTTAGAATATCAAGTTCGCCATAGTGTCAACCTATGCATGCATTCTATTAAACCGATACATCTTATCTCACTTTCTTAGATTAAGCATTTGTAGAGTGTACTATCAACTTTTGCAACATAGCATACTATTTAGCCTAGTTACTAATCCACTTTAACAACATCAATATAATAGAGTAAACAATGAGATATATCTTTCTACAATTGCTTTACAGTAATTAGCCTTCTTTCATAGCATGTTATTGATTGTGATGACAACAAGTTTTCTAAGTGCAAACCCCACTTATGTTGTTGTTAACAACCTAACACATATTCATGGTGATCAAACATAAATAAGATAAAAATCTTTTATATATCAAAATCCAAAGCAAAATATAAATTATTTTGAATTAGACATAAACATACATAGAGTCAATGTCAGGATACTACCAGATTTTAAAGAATGGGGGTTTAGCCCCTCATGCTCAATGTAGAATTTGAGGAAGGGAAGGAAGAAGAGAAGGGATGAAAACTTCCTATGACATGGTACAAGGAAGGATGATGGAGGCTTATTGTGCATCTCTTTGTCTCCTTCTCTTTGGGCATTGATTCCTCTAAGATAACAGATGGTATGGCCTCTAGATGATATGTCTATCCCTTTGGAGCAATGAGATTCAACCTGAATGAGGTGTCTTTGGTGGTTGACCATTTTAGGTTAATATAGGAAAAACTAGGACACCACTTGTAAAACAACCGCCTGATGTGACTTGTTTTGGTAATGGCTGTCAGACTAATATCAATGCCACATACTCCTTCAATTTATTGTAATTTAAATCTTTTGGTCTCGATTCCAATGACTTGGGTCGGTGATACCAAGAATCTCTTGGCATTTCCCTTCTTCTCTTCTTGATTCTTGTTTTCCTATTATCAATTTGTTTCCTTCTCATGTTTGTGCCACCAACCCAATATGGTTGTATCGACTTTCTTTAGTTTATGCTCCATCAAATATAGAATAAAGTACTAATGATTAGGAAACTAATAAAATAAATTAGTTTCGGGATAAATACTTATGAAATGGATAAAATTGATGCATAACAGATATTTAAGGCAATTTAGATAATGTGTACATAAAAACATGAATATGAGAGAAATCCACATGAAAATATGCCTCAATTAAACCAATTAGGGTATAAAAACCATAATCATTATGCGTGTGCGTATTCAATTATTTCCAAAAGTGACTGGAGGTTTTTTTTAGGATTTTTGAAACCTCAGAGATTTCTAAAATTCACAAAATAAGGGGTTCTTCTGAGAGCATTGTGTTCACTTGAGAGTTATACATTGCTCGTATTTTGATAACGACTTAACCATTACATTCTTATGTATCTAATATGTTTGTTCAAGATTGATTTTGGACCTTAGGTACGTGAAAAGGATCAAATTACACAAGCACTAGCTTGTTCAAGTTCAAGTCAAAAGCAATGCAAGTGCGTGTTTTGGGAAATCACTCAAAATGACCTTAGATTAATTTTGTAACCACTTGTATTGATGATATGACTTGTAACTAATATGATCAAAAATTAGGAACACTTGATTCCAACATTTTGTCACTCAAAAGTCAAATTAGAAAAATTATCACAGTCTGTTTATCAGTCAAGTTGGAAACTCGAATGATCCAATGATAGATTTTTTGAAGATAACCAATCGATCGAGTTGCACACTCACATAACTCGACTGATCGATCAACTAAGCAAACTGATTTTGACTCATCAATCGAGTTTCCCAAAACAAACTCGATCGATAGTTTGAAAATTGACTTTTTCACTTAGTGGATCAGTCGAGTTACCTTTATTGAAACTCGACTAAATGTACTCTACAGAAAATGCAAAAAAAAAGTGACTATAACTATTGGAGAGTTGTTGTGAGCAAAAATAGATCTATTGCAAGTTGTAAAATGTCTATATTTCATCCTTAAGTGATCCCACATTCAAGGGAACACTCCCATCTATAAATAGGACCCCTTGGAGTTCATTCCAAATTTGCTCATTCATATTATTCTAAGTCCTTGCTATAGTTGAGTGTGTTGCAACTCCTTGAGCCCCTTTATTTCCCTCTCTCATTTACAAAACATTTTGTGATTATGAGTGAGTTAGGCTAGTTGTAAGAGATCTACCTCCATGTGCTTGTAAAGCTCTCATTCCATTCCATCTTCCCTACCCCTTTCTCAAAGAAGCAAAGGTGAAGCAAGCTACTCTGAGTGAATGTGAAAGTGAAGTTTATGCTGTTCTTATTCAAGGTTGAAGAAGAGGTGAAAATCTTCTCTAGGTGAAAGAGAAGAGCAAGGCCAAGATTCAAGAAGAGTGGGCAAATTCCTTCAAGGCCAAAGATTGGATGTGAGTGTGGGTAAGTCCTTATTGAAGGTTGATGACATCTTGATGAAGTGGGTAAGTCCTTGTGTAGGTGAAAGACTCTTGTCTAGAATAGGTAAGTCCTTGGATATATGGTGGTCTCCTTGTATCTCTTATGAATGAATATAAGTATACACGGATTGCAAAGTCCTATAGGTTGACCTCTCTAGGTAGTGGATTGACTCTCTCCTAGTTTGGAGAGTAGAACCACTCCAAACCACCTTGTCCAAGTGCATGTTTCAATTTCTCTCATCCCTGCTATACTTTCTTAGTTAGGACTTCAAATTTCTCTTAAGCTATTGGTTTTGTTTGATATAATTTGAAGGTCTAACTTATCTTGTGAGAATTTTTGAAGCTCTATTCACCCCCCTCAAGAGCCCTAGATCCAACAAGTGGTATCAGAGATAAGGATCTTCTCCAACAATCTCCCATAAGATGAGAAGATGGGTTACAACCTACTTGGTTCACTCAACCTAGAGGAAGGCTTCTCCATGCATCCTCTGGTCTTTGACGACACCAACTTCCTCTATTAGAAGAGGCATATGCAGTTCTACATTCAAGGGATGAACTTTGATATGTGGAAGGTGCTGGTCACACCATACAAGGAGCCCATTAGAGTTGTGTCAACATGGAATGAAGTTGACTTAAAGAAGCCCAACTCCATGCCAAAGCCATAAGCATCTTCTATGCATCCCTTACCCCAACGGAGTTCAACCACATCTCCTCATGGGATACCGCCTATGTGATGTGGGATAAGTTGTGAATCACCTATGAGGGCATAAAGAAAGTCAAAGAGGCTAAGATCTACATGTTGAACATCCTCCTAGAGAACTTCAAGATGGGCAAGAAAGAAGTGATTGCAGAGTTGTACTCTAGGCTCAATGTCATCATCAATGGCTTAGCTACTTTGGGTAACACTTTGGATAGAGGTACAATCAACTCCAAGATCTTGAGGACTCTACCAAAGAGATGGAAGTCAAAGGTGACCTCCATTGAAGAACTGAGGGCCTTGGTGACATCCCAACAGAAGAGCTCATTGGAAACCTCCAAGATCATGAGCCAAGGCTTGACAAGCAAGTAGAAGAAGCCAAGCAAGAAGATAAGGAAGCCAAGAAGATCAAAGATAGTGCCTTCAAAGCTCAAGTGGAGGCGGTCATCCTTCAGCAACAACTTACTTTTCGGACTTCTCCTTCCTCCTCTAGTGAAGATGATGGCCTTAGTGAGCATGAAGCCAACTACATCAAGGGCAAGCACTTCAAGGGAAAGCAATCCTCCTCCTCTACTCCTAGATGCTACAAATGTGGACAAAAGGGACACTACAAGAGTGAATGTCCTAAATCATGAAAGTCACACCACAAGGGAAACTCAAAGAAGGAGGAAGAGTATAAGAAGGAGATAAAGTATAAGAGGAAGGAAAAGAAGGAGAAAAGACACAAGAATGTAGCTCATGCAGCTTGGGAAGTTTCATCCTCAAGTAGTTCAAGTTTTGAAGAAGATGGAGAGTGCCACCTTGCACTCATGGCCTCTACTAGTAAAGAAATTGGTAAGGTAAGTGAGGTAAGATTGCATGAGTTATCTAAGGAAGCTCTTATTTATATGCTTGTTTCTACTCATTCTTATTTTGCTAAATGAAAATCTAAAAGAAAAATGTTAGGAAAAATTATTGATGACTTGTATGCTAAACTTGAAATTCTTGTGCTAAATGAGAAAACTCATCTTGAGAGCATTGATAACTTGCAAGGCCAACGTATTTATCTTGAGCTCCAATACAATGGAGTTGAAGTAGAGAATGGTGTTTACGTTAAGAAAATTGAAACTCTTAAGGAAGATAACCAAAAGTGCCTAAATGAGCTTGAAACTCTTAAAACTAAAAATGATGAATTTAAACTCATTGTTGACGCTCGTAGGGATGAGAGGTATGTTTATCTTAATGAAATTCAAGTGATTAAATACGAAAATCCTAGGTTGCTTGGTCAAATTAATGATTTATCTTCTAGACCTATCTTGACTATTAATGATATTGCTTCTATTTCTCTTGAGAAAGACTCCTATTTGACTAAAGCCATCTATTTAGAGGTCGACCTTGTTCATGCTAGAGATGATCTTACTAGTTTGTTTTCTACTGTTATATCTCTTAATGATGACAATCATAGACTTAGAGCCTCTACAGAAATTCCTCAAAGGGAAAACTCCTTAGATGAAATCCTTGACCATTATACCAAACAAAGTGGTACTAGTGGTTTGGGATTTGTAGGAGGAGCACCTAAGGGCAAGAGCAAATCCAAAGATAAGAAGAAGATTAAGGAAACCTCCTTTTTCATTGGAGAGTCTTCTGGCACTAAGAACCCTATGATTTGTTCTCATTGCAAATGTGATGATCATTACTCTACTTATTGTCCTTACAAGCCTAAGGGTACCAACCCAAAGATGAAGTGGGTCCCCAAGATAACTTTGGATCCCAAAGTTTGAGTTGGGAATCAAAACTCTCCTTTCTTGTAGGAAAAAGGAAGATGGATTGTTGATAGTGGTTGCACTAGGCACATGACATGTGATATAAGTCATTTCAACAACTTCACTAAGAAAAAAGGAGGTTCGGTCACTTTTGGGGGCAACAAGAAAGGTAAGGTTAAATGTTAAAGGTGAGGGTTATGTAGGTGAATCCTTGTGTATCAATAATGTTCTATTTGTGGATGGCCTACATCACAATTTAATAAGTGTAAGTCAATTATGTGATAATGGTTACCATGTGCTATTTACTTCTTTTGAATGCTTGATTCTAGATTCCCTCACCTATCAGGTCATATATAAGGGAACTAGAAGTGGTAATCTATATGTAATTGTGCTTGACTCTATTAAGCCTATTGTTGTTAGATGCCGAGTAGTCAACTCAAATGATATTTTTCTTTGGCATCGTCGGCTTGGTCATGTAAATATGCATCAGTTGAAGAAGTTGAGCAAAAAGGACTTGGTCAAGGAACTTCCCAAATTGAATTTTTGAAAAGGATGAGGAATGCCAAACTTATACCCAAGGAAAGAAAACCAAGTCCTCCTTCAAATCCAAAGGAGTCCTTAGAACCAAGAGAGCTCTTGAACTTCTTCACATTGATCTATTTGGACCTATGAGAACTCAATCGCTTTGTGGTTCCAAGTATTGACTTGTTATTGTCGATGATTTCTCTAGATACACTTGGACCTTCTTTCTCATTTCTAAGAGTGATACACTTCATGTTTCTCTAGTTTTTGTAACGAGTTGAGAATGAAGCTTCTTGTTTGATCATTTCCATCCGTAGTGATCATGGGGGAGAATTTGAAAATGACTTTTTTGAATGCTTTTGTAAAGAATCTGGATATGCACATAACTTCTCTCCACCTCGAACACATCAACAAAATGTGGTTGTAGAGAGGAAGAATAGGTCACTACAGGAGATGGCTAGGACCATGCTTTTAGAGTATGACCGTTATAACCCCAAATTTTGGATTCGTTTGATGAGAAATGTAATTTCTCATATTATAGATATTTGAATAAATGATGATACAATGTGCTTCAAATAAATGAATTTCGTTTACAATAGCCTTGATGATTGTGTTGTGGGCTTTGTTGGCTATTGGGCCCAAATAACGAGGAAATTCAATTAGTAAATGAATAATCGAAAAGAAATATGTAGAAACCTCTAGAAGGCAAATCCAAAAAGAATTTCGTGCCTCTTGGGTTCCTTGGGTACCAAGGAGTCCAAGGTTGCAAAAAGAAAGCAATAAGAAAAGAAAAGATTAATTAAGTACTTCTTTATTAAGAAAGAAAATGAAAATAATGATGAAATGCGGAAAATAAGTGGAAAGAGGCATAAATGGGATTTCTTGGGGAAATTTCGTACCCATGAGATTTATAATGACAAAAGGAATGCCAATAAGGAAAAAAAAATTAAAGAGGAATCCTCAAAAAGAACTAATTTAATAGGAGATAAACAAGATAATGAGGAATTATGTGAAATAATGCATATAGATGCATCTAGAAAGATAATGAATATCCAATAAAAAGGATTTCAAAATAATAGAGTTTCTTGGGGTCCAAGGAGCCCCAGTAAAGAGGAAAGAAAGAGGAAAAGTCCAAATAAAAGGATGAGAGAAAGGAAATATATATATATATATAATGTCTTTTTAATAAACTTACAAAAGTCTCTTATACCTTTATATTTGGGTCTCAAAGAAATATGTCTTGTAAGGGAAGTAAGAAAAGTTGAAAGAAAACGTATTCCAGTACTTTCTAAATATGTTGCCTTAAGCAATGATGTATAACATGAATCCACTAACACATAAACCCTAATTTTATATAAAGGGTAACGTTTTGAGAGGGAGGCAGATCCCCGACATCTCCATGCATACGGGATGGGCATGATTATTTTCAGCCCTTCGTTCCTCTCCTCCATTTGGTTTCCCTCCTGACTAGCGATGATCACGCAACTGAGGATATGCCTGGTAGATTTGATCTACGATCATTGGCCTGGTAAGGAACATCGCAGCCACCACGGAAGAGCTACAAGCCATAGTTTTGGCAACAACGGAAGCAGTTATGGGGGGCACCCCTATAGTGTTGGCGCATCGTCCCTTCACAAAAAGGTCCCTACCGGGACAAGCCATGGCCGGATCGCTGAAGGCCGACGTAGTTACGATGGCGGAAGACCCATCGCAAGAGGGAGGAGGCAGCAGTGAGGGCTTCCTGTTCGAAGGTCCAGAGGATCGGAGAGGGCATGGCGGTGGATGCGCCTAGTAGTGGTGGCAATGGTCGCCGATGTAGGAAAGAACACACGGGGGTCGATGCTCTGCTACAACCACAGAGAAAACCCCGTCGATGCATGAAAGAGAGTTCAGGGGAAGATGACTTGGGTGGCGGCGACGAGACCGGAGATGACGATCAGCTTCATCAGCCACGTTGCACCAGACCTCGGATCCGCAAAGGCGTGCCTGCGGTTGCGCTAGGTCGGCGCCCAGCGGCGCTGTGCGCTCGCGCGAGTCCTATCGCGAGGAGAGGGACAAGGTTCTATCAAAGGACTCAAATAGCCCTGGAGCACCTGTAAGGAGGTAAGGGCAAATATGTCTTTTAGTTATGTGTTTAAGTGCTTGCCTGCGTGGCCTTGCGTCGACCCTGCATGACAAATAAGAGCCTAGAAATGTTGACGTGTCAGTAGATGATTGGCCCAATTCTGGTAATAGTGAATAAATGATAACTAATTAATGGTAACTCTGATGATAGCAAATTTATATATCAAAATGATCGGAAAAATGAGGGGAATACGAATAAAATATGTTTGAAGTCTTTTTATGCTCCCTGTTCTGAATTTGGGTAATATACATGTTAAGTGAAGATTTATAAATGGAAAACCCTAGATTGGATATTAAAAATGTTAATTACATTAAAAGCCCTTGTTTTGTGCTCTTATCTGAATTTGTTTAAACAAGATGAGAAATGAAGGTGATCATGATAATGATGTTGAAAAGATAGGGTGTCCAATATGTATAATCATGCTTATGAGAATTAGGTTTTAAACCTAAGATATGGTTAGTGAATGTAAATTGGATCTAAGCGATCATAACAAACCGTTTTGTGGGATATGCTAATTAGGGTTACACATGATGTTTAATTGGGACTAATAACTCTAATTAACAATTATGCGATGGAATTAGGGTTTGCACATCTATTCCTTAACCAAACCCTAATACCCTAGCTTAGAATCGAGTAAGGTTTACTTGGAATAATAAGTGATGGTGACAAATTAGGATTTACATAATGCAGATTATATGATGATTGCTTGATTTACTTGCTTGCTTGGACAATATGCTTGAAGTATGATTGAATGATCTGCATGGAAAAGGTATGTGGTTATGACTATGAATAACCGCTTTAGTTTCCCGATGGTTTCCCGGATGTTTAATCGCATTGAAAGCAACTAAACTGTTGGATGTTTATTTAGTTCTTGCAACTATAAAGTGACTACGATTATCACATAAGATATGTGCCTACTAGCTCAGATCCTGGTTCCCCTCTGTGTCGTAATGGCTGACCTAATACATGGCTACCTAGAGGGTAGGTCCATCAGGTCATGAAAGACTTTGGCTGCCTAGAGGGTAGGTCCATCAAGTCACCTTTATAGAGGTACCATATAAGTCCTTACAGGGACAACACAGAGTTGTGGATAGGTATGGATTGAGTAGTTTGGCTTAAAATGTAATCTTGATTGTTAAATGATTAATTGAGTGATTATATTGTTAACATAGTTAGACATTATCTGTTTCCCCCACATACCAGCTTCGGCTGACCGACGTTTTGTTTGTCAGTGTTTTAGGAATAAGCCAAAAGGACAAAAAGTAAATCGTCACATTGTGAAATACATGAAGAAAAATACAAGGAGGATTAGTTAGCGTAGAATCCTTAAGTGGATAGAAGTTGGAAATCCAAAATTTCAAAAGGTATGCAAAGTTTATTTTCTTACAGCTTTTCAGTTTAGTATGTTAAAATTTGATAATTATTCTTGGTTAATTGCTGAACCTTTGATCCGGAAGTCATGGGTGCGGCTTCGACCTCTCGGTCTCCCTTAATTGGGGGTTATCGGGAGGTGGGGTCGTAACAATGACACTCTAAAGAAGTTTTGGGCTAAAGCCATTAGTACCTTATCTTTTATGCAAAATTGGGTTTTTACACATCCTTCTTTGAAGAAACCCCCCTATGAGCTATGACGTGGAAGGAAGCCTTCTATCAAGTATTTCCATATTTTTGGATGTCCTTGTTTTGTTTGAATACAAAATATTCTCTCGACAAGTTTGATATGAAATCTTAAATTGCTTTCTTTCTTGGCTATAACACTACTAGCAAGGCTTATAGATTGTTTAATGTTGATCTTGCTAAAGTAGAAGAATATATAAATGTTAAATTTATTGAGACTAAACCCTCTATTCCCAAAGATATTGTTCCAAATGATGATGTTACATGTGAGGTAATTCCTATTCTAAATGAACTCAACATCACCCAAAAGGGAAAAGAGGTGGCCACTCAAGAAGAAGAGAAAGATGAAGAGAAGAAGGATCCAACTCCCTGCTTTGCAAAGAACCATCCAAAAGATCTAATTTTAGGTGATCCATTTGAAAGAGTGAATATGTGGGTTGCCTTCAATAAAGAAATAGCCAACAATGCCTTCATATCACAATTCGAGCCAAAGATCATCAAAGAAGCTCTTGGGGATGATTAATGGATCCTATCTATGCAAGAAGAGTTGGAGAAATTTGAAAAGAATAAAGTTTGGACCCTAGTGCCAAGGCCAAGTGATAGAAAGAACATTGGCACCAAGTGGGTCTACCGCAACAAGCTAGTGAAAGCGGCAAAGTGGTAAGGAACAAAGCAGGATTAGTGGCTCAAGGCTACAATCACAGGAAGGCATAGATTTTGATGAAACATATGCACATGTAGCTAGACTTGAGTCCATTCGTACGTTGATTTTTCCATTAAAAGTGCATTTTTGAATAGTACAATTGAGGAGAAAGTGTATGTTGCATAACTCCAAGCTTTGAACATGATAGTTTACCTAACCAAGTTTATTTTTTACAAAAAGCTCTCTATCGACTCAAACAAGCCCCTAGAGCTTGGTATGAGAAATTTAAAACTTTTTGTTAGATCATGGATATATCATGGGCAAAGTAGATTCTACCTTGTTTCTAAAGCACACTTCTAACAATTTTCTTATCATTCAAATATATGTTGATGATGTCATTTTTGGCAGAATAATATTGATCTTTGCAAGGAGTTTAGTGATCTTATGAAGAGTGAGTTCGAGATGAGCATGTGGGTGAAATTACATTCTTTCTCGACTTTCACTACGAAAAAAACACCATTTAGCTACAGTTTATCTACTTACAAATAATTTATATGTAGCTCAAGCTATTTTCAGCTACACACATTAAAAATATAACCAAAGTAAATGTAGTCAATCAATAAGACTATACCTCACTACATTTTTCTCTTTATTTTAAATGTAGTCATACAAGTATAGTTGATTGTAGTTTAAATAACTAGTAAATTATCAAACCCAAAATTCATTCTCCCGCGCTTCTCTCCACTTAAGTTCTATACTATTCCCCCCTCTCACGCACAATATTCCCTCCCTCCCCCTACTCTCTGTGATCTCCCCGAACTCCAAACGGCCGTTCGCACGCAACAACCACCAATCCGCTCCATGCCGCTTCGCTACACACGATTCCCTCTGACCTCCATCTTCCCCACCCTGACTGCAGACGGAGCTTTCTCCCCTAACCGGAAGTAGGGTTGGCCAAGCATTGTCCCTTATCGCCAGATTTCATCTGTTCAACAACGCCAATCAATCCCAGAGCTTTGAACGATGGAGTTTTCCTCATTACGGAGGGACTACAGTTCTCCTCCTCCTCGTGGCTTCCTAACAACTGGGTTCCAGAAGGTAAATCCTCACTTTTACATTGCATGCATTTGTTTTCCCCAAATCAATCTAAATACACGATCACTCAGGGGCAAATCGGCCCCCACCTTTTTCAATCTCGACAGTTAAAAGCTAGATCAATTTCTAAGATGATAGCAGAAGCTACTTAATTCATGGTGGCAGCGCTGGCGGCTGGCTATCAGTGGTATAACCTGCTGCGGAAAAAGTAAGAATGGCAAAGGAAATCTGCACTTCTCAGTTCCCCTAATATCTGGGAGATTAGAGATGGCCGTTATTTAGCTGGTAATTTAAGGAGTGTTCGTTTAAGAATTCAAGATCATAAATATGGCGTTTGCAGACAATATTATTCATGATGGCAGTGCTTCCGAAAAAGGGTTATCTTCAAATGGCTTTAAGTATGCAAACAAAGCCCACATTTTGTATACTCAAGCACGTGTTAAACTTGATAACTGTGGATTTAGATTCCAGCTACTTATACTATCCAAGGTATTGTGATTTTATTACTTCATCACATTAATATCATTTTTGCAGAAAGATCAAATTTGCTTTCTGTATCAGAACATGCAGCCTTTTCAAATGCTCCAAAATATTATGAGGTTCACCTGATCACTAGGAAATAGTGACCATCATGGTCATGGATTTAAAGAAGCATGCCAAAAATTTTGATGGTATAGTGTGAATCCAGAACCTAGTACTTTATTCCACAGCCATTTGGACCCCCTGTAATTAGTCATTACTACTTTCAGTAATAAAGATCATATTGTGCAAACACTAGAATATTCTTTAGTTGCTCGTGGACCAAACATTCATGAAGTTTCAAGTCTGACTTTTCAACACAACAAGGACTGATTCATGCAAATCACTTCTGAATGATCTATAGTTGGAGCACATCCTATCTTCAGCCATAGTGTACTAGTAACTGTCTTAACCCAAACATTTGATTTTCCCCATTGATGATCCACCCAAGTTCTTCATATCAATTATCAACCATGGATTATCTGGCTCCAACTAGTTTGTGTATTTAATGGCTTGCATATGAACCCTTCCATTCAAGAAATCCCAAATACCCTTCCACCTCCAAGCTTTATCTCGAGTCTAACCTGGAGGTATTTGGTATACCAAAATGAATGGGATATATTAATAACTTGGTCATGTTCCTTCCAATATTTTAGTCAATGGAAATTATAGTTACTTGGATATGAGCACAAGATATACAATCACCATTACACATTGCATTTTATTTTAATATCCATAAAATTGACAACCCTTCATGTGGTTTACGTTGGAGTGTTGTAAGGGGTGTTGTTTACCTAGTTCAACCTCTTATACCTATCTTATTCCAAATATATAATCCTATCTTCAGATGATGTTCAAATGATGCATAAAAATCTGCCAAGTACATGTAACAATAATTTTGAAGTTTAAGATTCTCTACTTCAATGTTCTGTCTGATATGTCCTATCTTAAAGAAAAGAGTATGTATACTGACTTGCCCATTTTCATTTGTACTTTGCAGCTATGAACCAGAGAACCCCGAATCAATTTGATGATCCACATAAGACTCTTATTTTTTATTTCATTTACACCTCAAATTTTATATGGGTCATATTCGTGAAAGTCTATAGCTATTCACAGACATGTATTGGTGGATTTGATTCTTCAGTCACCGTTGAACATCTGAGGAAGGACTGCAGTTCATATGTATGGTAATATTACTTCTTAACTTTGTTCAAGTTTTCAAAAAGCCTTTATTCTGATCCTCAAGTATGGTTTTTTCCCTATAAAATTATATGCCTACGAATCTAATAAAACTTGGTCAATGTATTCTATTTTCTTTTTATTCTTTGGTTTCTAGTTGGCACAAGGGGTGCTCTATTTCCCTGGTTGAGATATGTGATGAAGGATCTCATCCAGTTATTTATAAAAAGTTAGTGGATAGCTAATGAATCCAGTTATATATACGTGATGAAGGATCTCATCCAGAAAATTAGTGGGCACGACGCTGCAATTTCTTTCTCAGCCTCATCCTTCGCTAGCTTCAACCTTGCTAGTTCTGAATTTCTGGAAGCATTGACAATCTGTTTTGCCTCTTGTTCAGCGGCTAGTAATTGTTAAATGCCACCCTAACATATATTAGCTTCCATCACGAACTGAGCTCACATCACTATATCTTGAGAGAAGTCGTACAACTTCTGCGTTCATCTAATATGCAAGTCCGGTTATTAAGAATCATTCACTGAATCTGGTCTGATCACTGAAGAATGTTCATGCTCTCTAATAGCTGAAATATGGAAGCTACAATATATTTTTTCTTTTGCAAAAATCATGTCTTTTACAATTCAGGTTGTCAATAGTTATGTGTCTTGGTTCTTGTGGAACATGATCATACATCTTTTGGATATAGATGTTGAGCTTCACCTTGGCCTCGTGCTACAGGACATGTTCACCCTTTGATAGGATAAGTAAAAATATTTTTTGTTTATTATTAATATCCATGAGAGTCGTGAGTTATTAGTAACCACTTTACATCATATTTCTAATGGCAGGGGACTAAGCACTCAAGTAGGAAGCACCACAGTTTTCTCCTAGGAAATACAAGAAAAAATATTAGCCTAGGAAAAGGAGAGAGCTATTCAACATCCTCTTAGAAATAACAAATCCAAACAAAATCACGTGCCTAGGTCTTGATAGATCACCTTTTATTGCCATTGAAGAAACCACAATTGGTAATGTTGTGTCTGTTGCAGGATGAACCACCATAGTTGTGAGATCTTGCTCACATCCTGTCTGCTACACCATCTACCACGAATAAGCTTGATAGGTCTTGATAGATCACCTTTTGAGGCATTAGAGCCAGCTTTAGGTGGAACAAGCTTGATAGGTTCTGTTCAGTATTTCAAAAGCTTATATAATACAGGTTCACAAAGTTTTTGATGCATGCAAAATGCTTTACGAGGCGTTTACAACAATAAAATTAACCAAAGAGAGCTTGATAGGTGAGTACCTATCCATTCATTTTTTTTATTTGATAGTTTATCGGTGCTGAAGTAAATTATGAGTTGGTGTCATTCCATCCACCCATGGCGCACCACTTCCAAGTGGGGTTACAACAACTTTTGGCTTGCGAGACTTGCTGCTACATTGTTGTCGAGGCCCTATCTTTTTTCCCATCAAGGCTGGTTTGCATGAGAAGGCACATTTTGGGGGGGGGGGGGAGTAGAGCCCTTCTTTTGAACATTAAAGTGTTGACATGCAATATAGCTGGGTAGGTCAGGACTTCAGCCGTTTTTACTTTCCTTTTTAAATCTGCAACTGTCCAAAAAAGTAGTCCATCATATGTGTGGCTTCTACCTCCTGTGTTAAGGGCCCAATCAGACATTTGTGGTCTGAATGTCACTTGGATGCTATCTGATCCAACTGCAACAAATTATTTCTGCCGGTAGGTTTTCAGCAGTATTTCTAATGAGAAAGTGCATATGGCTTCTGGCATCATGCCTTACAAATCAATGTGGATTAGTGGAGTTTCGATGATGAAGAATAGTGGAAACAGTATACAATGTAGTATGTAGGAAGTCAAGAATCTGCATCCTAAAATAGTGCAACAGGACTAGTAAAAATGACATTTTAGGTTCACAAAGTGCATCATACACATCTCTGAACGCCATTTTAATTGACGACCTCCACCCTTTTGTCAACACTCTTGGAATGAAGTTCCTACTTTGGGGAAGGAGATAGCTTGGCTTATGCACTGCCTTATTTACGGATTTTCTTACTTCTCCTATTATCTTTATATTTCTTTTCATCATCTACTACATTTATATTTTCCATGTTTGCGTGTGTGTCATTCTGTGTGTATTTCTTGCTCTGTTTTAACGATTTCTTTAGGCCTGCTCTATTCTAACAATTTTGATAGGCCTCTCCTTATTATGCTCAGCTTTTCATGAAAAATCATGTGATAACTACTACATATCTACTCAGTTGAAATGTCAAATGAGATGGACACAAGTCGAGGGTGTTAGGCTGCCATCTTTGTGCTTAAACAAACTTCCCCGAGCCTATTTTGTTTTCATTAAGAAGCCAATGATAACTAGCCACGTCTACTTTCTTCTTGAAAATGTGCTTGATGTGTATACCTATCGTATCATGTGCATAAACACCCACAAACCATATCACTAACGATCAACCTCTTCACATCAAGATCATACACCTGAAAACCTATCCATAGTAGCAACACAATAGATACAAACAAGCACCCAATAGCTTAAACCAAAATTGAATATACAATAAGGGAACACAGAAAGTCTAGATTACTCGGCAGAATTTTAGCTATGACTGTATTTCCATTTCTGACATAAAATTTTCTTATGATTTGTTTTTTGTGCGCCAGATGCATCACTTGATAGTAAATGCCCTTTTTGGAGAGAATTCAAGTGAATGAAATGAAGGGAGGAGATCGAGATGACTTTGATAGGAAAATGCATTCTGGAAAAGATAACAATAATGGTGTGAACCTTTATTAATTAGATTCTTTTTGTTAATGCTTTGAGGCAAGTCTAAGAGATTATTCTTGAGTGAATCACCAGCAATGAGCCCATTAAGACTTGTTGCCATCATCTGTGTGAAATCCCCGTGTTCCTCCTTATTAACAGTGTCTATCTATTGTCTATGGTATTCATCTCATACAACCTGAAATGTCTCTGATATTGACTCACTGATAGATAGTGCATATATGGATTTTAAATAATTTGATGTTTCATTATTTATAATTCGGTTGGATGGTGTTTCATAGAGGTTATACCTACCGGTTTTAAGCAGTTTATAAGTTGGATGCTTTTTTAAATCAGACCTGAAGCATCTCCACAGTAATGGAGATTGGTATGTCATAGGTGGATCTATAAGGAAGGGGCACAATTCTGCAAACATTGTTTCTTGAAATATTTGGATCCAGATAGTGAATTTTCTCTATAATATTGAGATAAGGCTGATGTATATTTGAGTTTGCCTTTATTAGGTTTATTTTTTCTCTAGGTCACTATACATGCATGATTTTTTCTAGGAAGTTTGGCCATTTCTTCAATGCTGAGGAGTCTTTTCAGTACTCTAAATGGACATGAGGGTTCAAGGAAGGGCAAAAGTGCATCCTAATTTAGTTTCTAACTACTGACTGAAATGTGGTAGAAAACTCATCCAAATGTAAGGCAAATATAGTACAGGAGAACATTATGGTTCTTTGTTATCAAAATATAAACAATGGTCATGATTTAGTGTTGTTTTCCACCATTCTTGTATCATGTTCTTGATATATATGTTGTACTGTTTGTATTTATCTTTAGCAGGATTTGTGACATCTTGGTGTTATTAACAAGATTTCCGGTGTTATGGTTAGTTGCTTATTTTCTCTTTAGCAACTTAAAAAGACAGTTGAGCTTCCCTCACAATAGAATTTAAATATCAAAACAATTACCATGTGTATCTTAACACTGATGACAAATTGCCAAACGGTACTGATGTATGATGCATAGACAAGATATATAAAGCTATGCACGACACTTTTCCATTTGGGTAGCTCTGAGCTGGTTTGTAGTTTCATTTTGTATCTCAGATGGTTTCTAATCAACAGACTACACTCCAGTTGATGCTTTCCCATACACCTGCTATACAAACTTTTGTTTCAATTTGGGCCAATGAGGTACGAAAACTAAAGAAAAGTATTTTGTGTGCAGTCATATAAAAATTTCAGTTTCTTTTGAATTGTCATACTAGTTTAGGGAGGTTGGCTACTGGGTTTTGTAGCCTTTTTGAGCTGGATCTTCCAGAAACACCTCTTCACTACTTTTTTTATCTAGAGGAAAATTGCATGTTTATGACATCATGTTGAAGTGCATAGTTCACCATTAAATCTAGAAACTGAATTATACATCTAAGTTGCTGATATATAATGTCCTTGTAACTAATAATGACAAGTTCTTATTACTGTTATCTTTCTATTTGGGATGCTTGTCATGATGCAGGTTGTTATCAACTAATCATTGGTTCTGTTTTGATGGTTATAATGTGCCATGGAGCCTTGTGATTTTGCAGGTGGCTTGTTTGCATTTTTTTCTAATGCCTTAAGCTGCTGATGAAGGTTGTCCCCTGGCTAAGAGAAAACTATCGTTGTGTGCTTCACTGCTAATGTTGGCTAAGGTGACATGGAATTTGATGGGTTGGAAAGAAAAGAGAAAGCTAATGGCCCACGCCATGTTGTTGTAAGATTATACTTTGTGTTCTCTACAAGCGCGTACGATATATTAAAGAAAGTATCTACTTAGCACTTTCATGGCTCTGCCTCTTACAGTTCCAGTTACAAAAATATTCATTGAAAGCCTTGACTGAATTCTTTGGACTCTTAGCAATGAGGGTACTTTAAAGACACATAGGCTGAGTTAGCCCTGACATAGTGTACTTTAGCTCAAGACCTCTTTGTTAAATTTGGTGGTTCCTAGAAACTGAGAAGGCTTTTCTTAGTAGATTAATTGCATATCTAGCAGATGATTGTACCCTGACATCACATTAATGTGATCTTAATCTACTAGGTTCACTTAAATCATGAGAATCTTACATGGTTATTACAGATTCATAAAGTGAAGATAACTACTTATAGCTGCAATCATCTGTGTAGTATGCTCTCTTTAGTTTGGGTGCATTTGAATCTGTATGTTTATAACTTAGTTTTTAGCATAGGACATAAAAGAACACCACAATAGCAGTTATAAACAACATATTTTATCAGTTCTTGATTGAAATATCAAGATTTTTCACTTACTTTGAAATATAAGATAACACATATCCGTAAGAATATAACAGCAGATGTGTTAAAAACTGAGTTCTTGATGCGCACATAATTTAAATGTCATATGCATTAAACAACATTTTATGTAAATCATATCAGAAATGAAGATGTCAAACATTTGTACAGAATTTCGAGTCAAGATGGATAGATACCCCAATCACCAGCAGATCAGGTTGCCTTTTTTGAGTTAGATCCTAGTGTGGATTTGCTACCACTGAGGTTTTTGTTAAGAGTATCTTTAAGATCTACACATTGTTGCAAAGGTGATGCTTCTCTTGTTATGAAATCGTGCGACCGCCATGTTGTCTAATATCCAGTACTATTGTGGCAGGTTGTATTTATATCATGCCAAGTCAGGTCCTACAGGGTATCTAGATGGAAGTGACACCAACAACGTGTTCTGGAGTTCTTTGTTAAGTTCATGCATTGAGAGATTTCAGGTATTCTTTTACTCTATTTAGAATATGATGTTTACTTTATTGATGGTGTTGACACTGAATCATAATTAATTAAGAATGATCTTAATCATAGGAAGGGAAGTACAAAAGGCAGTTCAAGGTACAGTCTCACTTCTCTGGTGTTATTCAGACCTTCGCAAAAAGCATCTAGAACTCAGAAAGTATAACATTACAGGTGGATAGAAATTAGCGGATGGTTCATCCATACATCCATGTATCCTCAGTCCCAAAAGCCCAACTGCTCTTGTTTGGGGCATGTAAGCCTGTGGTATTGTCAAGATCATGCCCCATCTCGCATTGTTGCTAAACACAAAAGAGTAGCTACATGTGTTGTAGAGTTCGAAGAGTCTGCATAAATGTACTTGAGTGCAAATCTACTCTTAAAATCTAAAAGAAAGTGATGATATTGAGTGGTTTCCTAATCATATTAGCAATTGCAGATCATTACTCATCAACTAAATCACTTTCTAATTCGTGATTCAGATTGTGGACTTGAGACTCAACACCTGATACATCAGGGCTTGAGTCAACAATCGGTGAAGACAATGTTCTATGATAAATAATGCTCTCTTATAGGTATCTCTTCTCTTAGTGTTGTTGTACTATGCTAAAATTTGGTTTTCTACTAATCCTCTGCAAATACTTTTCATGTGCTTGGGTTTGCTGCTATTTTATTGGTGTTTCTATATAAGAAAGGTGTATCTTGAATTTATTATGGAGTTGGAACCTTCGAGTTAGCATACACTCATGCAAGTTCTCATATGACTTGGCCGCACTATGGTCATTCTGATAGTATTAGATCATGTCTCTATAGTGATGCTTTCTTGACATGTTCCTATTGCTAAGTTCAATTTCTTTCTTGCATATGTTTACCATGAAGAGTTTGGACTTTTCAGGTAGAGTTTGCTTCTCCCGTCTCTCTATTCCATGGTATAGAAAGAGTTGCACCCTTTGGGGATTCAGTAAACCAATCTGTTCAGTCCAAGGTTTGTTCACATTCTTTCTTATATAGGAAATTATGTAGATTGGTTGGTGTATTATTAATTGGTTCATGTTGTATGTCTGCTGTATGTGAACATGCATTTCATTGAAGAAGGTTATAAAATATGAATCCTATGATACCAATGCTTGAGCTCAATTAATACTACTGTTTAAAAATTAATGCAACTTGATGCCATTTTTTCCAATCTGCTTTGATGTCTTGCTGTCACAGAACCTATAGCAGTGCTGATATTTTCACTCCCAGTGGTATCCCCAAGTACTTCTCATTGTTCCTTAGCCAGCAGGTTAGTTTTATTCTTTCCCCGTTCTTTGGGTGGCCTGCAACTTATTCATGTTTTCACCTCAACACCATATCCTTATTTGACAATTTGTTACTCCTTTTCTTTTAGATCTACATTTAGTTGTCTGTATTTGTTCCCTTTTTGGTTTGAGTTTGTTGTTTAGTCTTGGGCCCCTCTTCCTCTAGTCCCTCTCCTTCAAAGTTCAAACTGTGTTCCTCTTGGCTAGAACCTTCCAGCCTCCTCCTCTGCCCATTTTAGGTATGTCGAGCTCTGTAGTGCTTCCATTTCCATGCTAATACCTTCCCATTTTATAAGATAGAGGCTAACTCCATATCTCCTACGAGTTGATGTATGCTTAGGAAGATGATGAAACCATATTGTTAATATCATTTTTCGTTATTTACACTTTATTTTCATGTATTTACAGTTGATACTCTTAAAAGTTTTGGTTGTTGTAGCATGGATAAAATGGTGCTCATTGTTAGGTCTTGACTTCTTTAAACATGGAAGAGGAAGAATTGTTATGATCATTAGATGTCAGAGCACAATCATCATTGCTGCAAAGATTACAGCTAGGAGCTCTGCTATGAAAAGCATGGGCATCCCTCTAAAGTAGTACATTGGTCTATGATATTACTGATGGCAAGCTATATTTCATTTCTCATATGCGTCTCGGGGCTGCTATGTTTCTGAGATTTTATTGACACTTTTGTCTGTTGAGTTTCTCCTTTACCCCATGTTGTTGATGCTTTGGAGCTCCCGTGTTGATCTGTCTAGGTTCAGTAATACTATAATAGACAAGATAATCATATTATGTAATCAACATATTATAGTCTATATGTTGTGATACATATATTCTATGATTTCTTACAATACAAATGCAATCTTACCAGTTATACAATAGGCACTGTTCTTCATGTGTGTGTTGTAGGAGGAGGTTTGAGGGCTTGAACTGAATAGAGTTTTTCATCCAGAGCACCACAACATACTACCTTCTGGCTGGTCTTTCACTTAAAATTGTTGCTCTTTTTTACATAGACAGAACAATGTGATCTTTAAGTTTTAGAGCAAGGTGGTTCAATTAAAGAAGGCAGTTGAAACAAAGTCTTAATGGTACATCTTGAGACACTAGTAAGGTAAATCAAATACTCAATTTCTACCAAGAAATACTCTAGGCTGGATTCTGGTATCAACCACAAACAATGTGGATTTTATTTTATTGATCTTAAGGGTTTTGTTTCTCAGTCAAATTACATAAGGTATGTATCTGCAAATTTAATATCCACCTTAATTTTACACATATATATTAAGAGATCATATACAAGGAATGGGGAAAGCTGAGTGACATGAAAGACTATGATGAAAGGTCACTTGGTCCAGTAATATATAATCTGATGGCTCATTATCATAAAGGTAGATAGATTGTAGTATTTTGTCTGATTCTAGAGTGAAATGTGTCTATCCTCTATCCTAGTTCGTTGTTTGTTGTAGTCTTGGAATTCATACTCTAATCCCAACCAGCAATGCATTAAAGATACTCATTTAAGTTTTATGTATGCATATAATGGAAGTCCCTATTATGTTTCCTTCTCATGTATATTGCTATAGACAACATATATTGTTCTTGGTTCAGAAATAATTATGATGTCTCATCACCCTTAGTGAGAACAAAATCGATGCAGTAGAAATAATGAGCTTTGTTTCAGTTAATGTATAACATTTCCAATAATTAGTTATAGAATACATAGTTAATGTATCTCCAGTTTAGTGTTTCAATAATTACTTATAGAATGCATAGTATGAAGATCCAACTTCCAAGTGAGATATATTTACCACACTCATAGTGACCATAGATAGATATTAACTAGCACAAATAGCAACATAAGCTGTCTTCTTGGCCTTCTTAACTCCCTCCTCCCTCTCCAATCTCCAAAACAGAAGCTAGATGCTAGAAACAATACATTACTACTGCAGATAGCTAGCCAACTACCTATGGGTGTACCCCACATCATGCATGCCATAATTGGGCTCTTGGTTAGCATCTGCATCATTATAATTGGCTCTTAGCTATAGCTAAGCATCCTTCCTACCATGTTCACCTATGAATGCACATGATGTGTTGTAGGGAGTGACTAACTTGGGTTCCACCTCTACAATGACTGGAATCTTCACCCACTCACCTCTTACTATTTTCTACACCATTACAGCACAACAAACTTTGTGCCCCTTATGTGGTTGGTTACAATAGGGCAATGACTTCCTTCCCTAAGTTCCTTATCATTTCCAGAGGCAAGACTGTCCTGCACTGTTGTGTGGTTATTGAGCGAAGATGCAAAATGATTTGCATTATTACTAGTATATGACTTATTCAAGATCTTGGTCGGGGATTGTTAATGTAATGTGTTTTATTAAATACTCAAACAATCAACAAAGTAGTCACTAGTTCCAAGTTCCATAGACACATAACTACTAAAAGTAATCATTGTTTTAATAGAATGAGATCCTGTTTCAATGTTTTCTAGCTTTTCTTTGTAATGATATGTTCTCTCTTCAGTATGCATTTTGAAGACTATGCATGCTCAGGATGATACACAAACCAACAAAGATGATTAATCAGGTGCATCCAATGACTATATCAACCATAGCCCCGGAGATACTCCATGGAAGTCAGCTCATAGTGACAACTCCTTAAGGAAACATATATGAGAAAACTAATAGGAAATGTGGCCTCTTGATGTTAGCAGGAAACCAAGCTAAAAAGGTGTCATATTTCTGATGTGAGTGATCTCCATCTCATGTTCTCCATTCTAGAACTCAAAAAGAATTTCATTCCCATCAATGGAAATGATTTTAGCAGGAAACCAAGCTAAAAAGGTGTCACATTTCTTCAGAACCTCCACCACATCTCCTTTTTTCAATTTTACCATTGTAACTACCTTTATCAGAAACACTTCCCACCTGCAATTGAAAGACAATGTAATATGGCTGAAGAGGCTCATCATATAACAAAGATAACCACACGTTGGAAAATAAAACAAGTGTATGGTCTCGAAATCAAGCTGGTTGTACTCTATAACGAATTAAAGTGGGAAACACACATTAGGAATCCCATCCATGTTGCAGGAGGTCCAAACTTATTCAGTTATACATGGATCTAAAAAGGAAGCAATCTGAAGCGTCTTTGTCACTGATGATGTTTCCCAGAGAACACAATAGCTGTAAGAAACGTATGGGACTAGACATAGAGAAACGGACAAACAACAGGATTGTAGAATAGCTATCTGAGTTCCCAGAGGAAAAAACAACGGAGCATGGGAAGAGAAGTCGTAGGTGAAGAAACCAACAGAGTTGGCAATCATGGATTTTAACATGACGACCATCATAAGTTGACTAAAAATAAAGGAAGAAATCTAAGCAGACAGCAGACGAATGATCCATTAGTTATATGCTACCCAACTAGGAGAAAGTGGAGAGCATGATAAAGACATGTTCTATTGGACATGGATTGTAGAGAATATAGATTATTCAAACAGAATTGAGTACATTTCCATACATGGCATTTGCATAATAAGAGTAGTGTACCTTTCCCACCTGCATTTTCCTTTTCTACTGCTATCTACTTGCACGAGGAACGTATTTTATGTTTGCTCTTTGAAAGTGTCTGTTTTCCATCGGGGTGTATTGTGAGTATTAAATTTTGACCTTGTCATCACAGTTAATAGAAAGACTCTCATCTGTAGCAATATTTTCTTACAAAGAAACTTCACATGAATGACTTACACTTATTGCTCTTCTTTTCCATTCAGGGAAGTGGTAAGATCATGTTTCTTCATAGAATGCTTTGTCATACCCACCACCTTCGGTGCAATTATCTTGGAAAACCCATCAGTTTGCTGCAGAACTCCAGTAGCTGCGTCAGAGTCTAGACCATCTTTCAATCCTTCTGGGACAGGAAACAGGTCGTGATTAGGACATCCTTGAGATTCTATTATTTTCTATTGTTTTTTTCCCAAGGTTGTTGGTTTAATTGAGCTTTCTCCTTTTGGTAGTTACATGGAACAAAAGTCACCCCATAATGAACCATGTGAATGGTGAATATTCATACACTGGTGATCTGTACATTGCATTTTGATGTACACATTTTCATTACAATGGATTTCTGAACTTGTTGCTAATCATGCTAAGATTTCATTGCTCTAAATCTTTAAACTTCTTCCTTCCACTAATATAAATTATTTGACCCAAATTGCTTTCTGCTTTCTGGATATCAATAAATATTAGCAATTTGTGATACATGTACTGTACAAGTTGGTGCTGAAAATACTTGTTTAAATGGAAATATATACATATTATAGTTTGTGTAATTGGTCGTTCTGTCTACTTTTTCCCAAATACCTTGTATTTGTTCATCTTTGCAGCTAAAAATATTTGTCCAGAACAGCAGCACTGATGGTGGCATATTCTCACAATCTTGAGAAGGCTCAAATAGTGGCACTCATATATCAAAGGTCTCAAACACATTCTTACTCTTGCCGAATGCAAGGATCAGTAAAGCCAGGAGGGGCTTAGCGATTAAGTTGTTGTTTGCACCGCTTAACTTCTACTGTGTCACTGTGTTTTCCACCATGACTGCGCAAAATGTCCAAGAAATCTTTTTTTCAAGCTGGCAGTGGATTTCCCAAAGTTCTTGAGATAATTCTACATTGACTTCCCTAATAGGGACAATGTTATCTATAGTTCCCTACCAGGAAAGGTATGTTGGTGAAATTCATTTCATTTTAAGAAGCTTTTCCTTCCATTATGATTATTTGATTTTGGTGTATAATTCCATCTCTTTAGCAATAAACTACAAGATTTTGTAAGTAACAAGATATCATGCAAGCTCCATGGAATATGTTGTTAATTTAACAGTTAACCTTGTTCATGTTTTACATGTCCATTACACTATCATAGCGTTAGATGGTGTGGTTTTTCTGACTCATACTAGCTGAAACTTATAGGATAGATGATTTCATGGATTTAATGGATTATAGGGGCCGTGGAGGAGCTGCAGATTTCATAGATTATATGTTACAAGAGGAGATGTGGATTTCATAGATTATATGATGTTGGGTAGTTGACTGAATCAAAATCTTTTCTGTAATTATAGGGGCTCTACACATATGACTACTTGATAGCCTTAAAAGAGCAGGAACGACAAGGCCTATGAGTTCAACATAGTTCTCAACAAATCCCTTTGAGCTCTATAAGCGGTTTGAGCAGTGTCATAAATTACTGACCACTTACCTAAGTAATGGGAAAGATATATCTCCTCTCTCTTCTTTTAGCATATCATTCTTTGAAATTATTTCTGTTTGGCCACCATTTTCTGATTTCTGAAAATGGCATGCTGCTCTGCTTTGTAAACAGCTACGTCGATATATAAGACAAGGTAAAATTGAGGAATGTATGAAGCCTGTTTTGACATACAAAGCTTGGGTTGGGAGGCTCATTCAAAAGGGATGTAATATGTTCACTGTTTTTGAATGGCATATAATCTCAATTTGGTGTGCCTGCAGTTGTGAAGGTTAGTACAAAATACCTCTTAGATAAATTATGCATCATTTTATTTGAAAAGTTATAAGTAGACATTACTCTTTTTCCTTCTCATGAGAAAGTTATCAAAGTGAAAGGTCACTCCTGTTGGAGCTCGCTCAGAGGGTGCCATCCTCCAGTTTTCATATTTTTTGTTGTCATGAAGTCTACCTTGTAACAGTGCATCTTTCTAATGCAGACGGGCGTGGTTACAGCAGTAATGCTAAGCCAAGAATGTGCCCAACTTGCAGGGGAAGTGGAAAAGTAAGATTTTATCTTATCGATCTCCAGATGGCTTTGAACCTAGTCAGCTACAGCCTATAGGCTTATAGCTATTTTCATCATTTCCTTTATCACATAATTTCATCACTTTTGCTAGAATTTTTATTCAGGTTACAGTTTTTCCATTTTCAACAACCTGCAACACTTACAAAGGGCACGACCATATTATACAGGTATGCTTTTAACATTCTGCTTCTTGGGAAAGGGAACATTGTGTAGTTATTCTAATGATGCACTTGCATGAAGGATTTTTGTTTGGCATGCGGAGGAGCTGGGGTAGTTGAAGGGACTAAGGATGTTGATGTTACTGTCCCAGCAGGTAGGATTGCACTTAACTGTTAATTAAAAGTTGTTCATGTTACCATTCATACCTGACCTATCTATTCAGGGCACAGCAACACACTATGGAGACTTTTGAAAGATTACTGTAAGAAAAGAGTATTGTAAATTTGTAATTGTATAGAAAATGAGATGTGTAGTACTGAAACGTAGTTGTTTTATTATGACATAACTTGTTAAAGAGGTGCTCATGAACAGTATTAGAAGGAGATTTCTCCTATAGCGAGATGATATATCACTTGCTTTATCGAGGAAAGTTTGTTGGAAAGGAACTAGCGACCATTAATATATACCCATTTCAATGGTTATAGGTTCTCTGATGCCCCTTCCTTACGGGGTGATAGAGGTTTGGGGGAAAAGCATAGGGCATCAGGGCTCATCCCACAGGTACCCTGTTTCAGATTAAATGTTTTCTCTTCAAATAACTATTTTCATGAAGGCTATTATTTTCTGTTGGAAATTGCATTTGAATCCATCATTTCAATTAGCTTTGTATACATGTCCTTACATAGCTGCTCTCATTTATCAGGAAAGAAGCAGGGAACAAGACATCCCACAAAGAAACCCTCCCATCCTTTCCTCAACCATGAACTGGGAAGACGGCTCACCGCAAAGACCTCCACCCAGAAACAAAGAAACAGGACAGCACAACAGAACCAAAGCGGATGATCAAGACATATCAAACAGCTGTAAGTCATTATTAATCATCTCCCATGCTCTAGACCAAGAGATCTCCACATTAAGATGAACTCTAGCATTTCTCTCATTCCACAATCTATGCAAGATGCACAAAGCAGCAAGATGGCTTTTCCTACTGCTGCAATTCACGAGATCTTCCACTGATTTAGGACAACTTAGAATAAAATTCTCAGAAGCAGCCAAGTTCCAAACCTTAGCAGAGAATTCACACTGAAACATACAGTGGTCCACACCTTCCTCACTAAGCTTGCAGAGAAAACACATAGGAGTACTAATGCCCAATCCTCTAACATAATCCGTGGTAATAAGTCTTCTATGACAAACTTTCCAACCATGAATTTGGTATCTAGCTGGAACTTTAAACTTCCAAACCCAATCAAAGAAAGGAAGCACCATACCTTTCACACGAATAACATTCCAGATATCTTTCAGTTTAATGTTATTCAGATTGTAAATTGAACTTCATCAGTTTATCACTAGTTGTAGTGTTGGGTTGTATTTGTTTACAGAAAAAAAATGCATCCCTTCTATTCTAGTGATGATTTGATTACTCTTTTGTATGCTTACAGGAAGTAGGAACTTGCACAACATCAGAATCAGTGATGCTGGGATAACAATATAAGTTCTAAGTCCACGAGAAGATGCCATCTTACAAACTGAACCAGGAAAAAGACTTCCTGGGCCATTTCACAGGTAGAGGTCTTGTCCAGTCCTACTACCAGATAGCTTAAACTCTGGAACAAACTCCAGCTGTACAGGAAATATTAGAGATTCTATGGCTAGCTCTACTCATTCCAAGCTTTTAAAGAGTTGTTTAAAGAGGTTTCTCTTCTTTGCTTCTCTAGGTTCCTAGAAGTATGATGCAAATTTAGAATTCAGATACTGTTTGAGATGTCAGATAACTTCTTTACCACTTTATAAGTATGATGCAGCTTAAAAATGAATGAAATAATTATTCTATTCAATGACTGTAATTTGATGAATATATGATGCAGGATAAAAAAAGGCCTCAATGTCAACATATTGCTAAACAAGAATCCCTCTTTGGGTCTAGATCAAGTCCAACAAAACAGAGTACAAAGAAGATTCCTAGAACATCTATGGATGGTCCAAGTTGTAAAAGAAAGATGTCACTATGAGGGGCGATGCTACAATCTTCAAATCAAGACTTCTTCCATTCAACAAAATCGACCCACTCATCAAGGAAATCGGATGAAGGGCCAACGTGTCACAAGGTCACAACTTTGTGCAACACAAGAACCCATGCTATCACCAACTCATTGAACAAAAGGAGAAGACAACAACGATTCTAAAACTGGTCGAGAAAGATACATACTCTTTTTCCAAGATGCGTGTAGACCTCACCGAATTTATTAGTATATGTATATCCTTTTCTTTGTACACATTATGTAATAGGGGCAAGGTATACGTCCTCCCCATGTACATTTGACGTTTCAGTATAAATGAAAGTAAGTTTGTTGGCATAAAGAGCATAACTTGGTCTAATTACTATAAATTTGTTACTAAAAGAGCTTCGGGGCTAATTACACAATACATGAATAATCAAACTATGCATATATGTATATGTGGCACTACGTATGTAGCTAGTGCATAATCCAACTACATATATATGTGTGTAGTAGATGCTGCCTTTCCCTACACATTAACTACATATAATTTGTATTAACTTCATGTTTTTGCTACATACTGACTATATATACAATTGTAGGCATACATTTAGCTATAATTATACCTATATTTAAATATGTAAGGACAATATCTAGCTACGCTTCTGGATACATATGAATTTGTAGTGAATGGATTATCTAACTACATATTTGAAAAATATAGTTAAAGGCTTTAGCTATACGAGCATATACTACAATTTGTATGTGTAAAGAAATATGTAGTCAAAGCCTTTCGCTACAAAATATGGGGTTTTCGCTACAATTTTTTTTTTATAGTTAAAGAACCTTTTTTTTGTAGTGTTTCAAATCAAGCAAACTAAAAATGGGAACTTCATCAACCAAGGCAAGTATATAAGTGAGCTACTTAAGCGCTTTGGATGGAGAATACCAAGCCAATGGACACACCCATGTCAAACACCGCCAAACTTGATAAAGATGAAGAGAGAAGGTAGATGTGAAGCTCTATAGAGGTATGATTGAAAGTTTACTTTATTTAATTGTCTCTAGACATGATATAATGTTTAGTGTTGGCTTGTGTGCTCGCTTTCAATCAAATCCCAAGAAATCACATCTTATAGCGTTAAGAGGATTTTAGGGTACTTAGCCAAAACCCAAAATTTTAGACTATGGTATCCCAAGTCAACAGACTTTACTCTTATAGCTTATAGTGATGCAGATTATGCAGGATGCTTGATTGATAGAAAGTGCACAAGTGGAACTTGCTTTCTCCTAGGACCATGCTTGGTGTCTTTGATTTCTAAGAAATAGAGCAAAGTGGCATTATCAACTACCGAGGCTGAGTACATTATAGCCAGGAGTTATTGTGCCTAGGTCCTATAGATGAAGCAAATGCTCCAAAACTTTAACATTCATTTTGATGCTTCTCCTATCTATTATGATAATACTAGTGCAGTTAACTTGTCATGTAATCCTATCTTGCATAGTAGAGCTAAGCATATAGAGGTTCGCCATCATTTTCTTCGTGATCACATTGCTAAAAAGGATATTTATACCACACATGTAGACACGGAAAATCAGTTGGCAGACACTTTCACTAAACCTTTAGCTAGAGAGCAATTTAATTTTATTAGATCGAAACTACTCATAACTCCTTTGAATGTATCTAATATGCCTTATAGCTAGTTGTCATCTATCTTATATGCTTTGCTTATGTGTTGATCACCCTTGCTTGCTAATATTCTAAAAATTAGTTTTCATGTTCTTTTTGCCTTGTTTTTCTCTTTTTTTGGGGTATTTTTCGTAAACGCATGTTTTAGCACAAAACAGTACCCAATGATGAGTGATATGTGCCTAAGTATGTTTAAAATGCAAAATGAACTTGAAAAATAAATTTAGTTAGCACTCTAATTGCTAGAAATTAAGTTTTCTAAAGTTGGTTCAGGCTGACCATCGTTTAAGTTGCCAATTCGACCAATCTGTGGTCGAGGGCTTTTGTAAGAGCCATTCAGTCGAGTTTTTTAGTCACAATACTCGACCGATGGCTGGGTTGGAGCAAACTTATGATAGGTTCGACCGACTTTTCTCCCTCTCAACTAGATTAAAATCAAGCGATCCAACATCTAGCTCCCTCAAGCTCTCAACCCTAGCCTCGACCTTCCTCTCCCTAGCCCTAGTTCGACCTAGATCAACCTTCCTTGACCTCTTTTCCATCAACCCTAGGTGTGTGAACGGTTTGTGGTGGTGTTTTCTTTGCTTTTGCTCTCTCCATCCTCTCATTTCGTCTCCATGGTGTCCAACATGAGAAAGAGGGCCACCCCAGCTGGAGCACCATCCTCCTCTTCCAACTCATGTCTCATACCCTTTGACGATACCTTCTTTGTCTCCAATGAGGCTCTCAATATGTACAAGGATCTCCTTCCTAGGAACCCCTTTCCTTTTTCTGCCTTTTTTGAGCCAACCCCTTCGTAGACAAAGGGTTATCAATTAATCAAGAAGCCGAGTTGCTATACGATCACCACCTATCCGCCTTGTGCGTCGAATGTGCGTGCTACCACAATTCCATCACAAGCACGAAAGTCGTTCATGAATTCTATGCTAACTTACAATGGAATTATGACACACTCCTATCCCTGTCATATGCTCAAGTAATCCTCCCTTCCATGACCATCAAGAAGAAATTCCAAGTCACTGAGAATACCCTGAATATCTTTTTATTGGGTATTGAGGTCACCGACTCTTAGAGTAAGGACTATCCTGAGTATTTTGACCTAGTTGAATCTAAGGTTTTCTACAAGCAATATGATCTAACTCTTCCTGATATTTACAATTTCTTGAAGAAACCTCAATTTCCCTATAGGAAGAAGTCTACCCTTCCCTCCTCAATCTTAGACCTCAAGAACTGCATACTCACCCTAGTTGTTAACTGCAATATTCATCCAAAGAAAAATCATACTCAAATTGTAGAAAACATTGTAGTGATTATGTTTTGTATCTTGAATGACATCAGAGTCAAGTAGGCAAGATATGTCCTACACCGCATGACCTATTTTGACTCTGGCAAGAACACCCATTGCACCCACTCACCCTGCCCAACCCTGATTTGTGGTATGTTTCAAGTTGCCACTGGCAAATCTCTTTTCCATGACCTCCACTACAAACCAACCCAGAAAGGAGTTTGCATCAGTGAGACCACCCTTCAGAATTTTGTGCCTATCCCTTCCTCTACCACACTCGAAGCCTCTACCTCCACCTCCACCCTTGCACCTCCACCACCTCATCCTACCCAACTTGCCCGCACCTCGTTCCATGTATCAAATGAAACCCTCATGGGCTACATGATGCATCAACAGGTGTATAACCTTCAAGTTCAGGAGCACATGCATCAGGATCTCTGTGCCATCATGTCCAACATGAACCTATCATGTGCACACCCGTATCCTGCCTACCAGCCCTACCCAGAAGGTGACTATGCATCCTATGCATATGATCACTTTTACCCAGCCCCTCCACCTACTACTTTTATTATAAGGGTGTAAACGGTGTGGGTACAATGTGGGTCTGGCCATACCTATACCCATCTAATTTAGAGGGTCTGATTCTAGTTCTAAACCGACATAATACAAAGCTTGGACTCGCACCATACCCGTACCCGCAATAATAGCAGGTATGCGGTGCGGATATGCGGGTAAGAAGTTCTATAAAACATTATATTCTTTATGTAAGAGAAATGACTATGTTCTATATATTTTAATGCAATAAGATATTGTTATTATATAGTATATTAACATGCAATAGTTATATTAGATAATGCTATGCTTTATACATTAACATTAATTGAGTTAATTGTTTACATATTTGTAGTCATCATCATAACGTTTAATCTATGTAGAAAGTAATGTAAATTAGTAGACATTTTGATTTTAAGTTTACATATGATGTTCATTATTGTAACTAGAATAGTTAATTCTTAATTATATGACTAGTCTCAACCTTATTGTGGTTAGAGTAGGATATAATCTCAAGAATTATATTAGTTAGACTACTAAAGTATGATATATATAACATGTTATTTAAGTAGTTACTTATGTATAGCGGGTACATGGGTCTAGCGGGTCTGGGTCCAAGAATACCCATTATTGGACCCACTTATATGCGGGTCCAAGGGTATACGGGTCCAAGGGTATGCAGATATAAAAAATTAGACCCATGATGGATTTTTTAAGGATCCGGATTTGCGGGTCCGCAGGTCTACCCGTACCCATTTACAACCCTATTATGTTGCTACACCCTCTGTTGCTGGTGGATCTACCCCTGGAGTACTGCCTCTGCTTGTTGCCCCCTTGGCCACCATGCTTGCTAGTCTTGGTACTTCTGCTACCTCCTTCCCACATGCCAATGAGCTTCATGCTCTTGGCATGTCTTAGGTTGAGAAGAATGTCTGTTGGCACGACTGTGGTTTTGGTTCTCTTGGTGATGAGGAGATGCCAGACCAGGCTGATGAGGATGTTGCTGCTGATGAGGAGGCTTCTGAGGATGATGATGGTAATGATGGTTTGGATGACTTTGCTAGTGACTCTGGTGATGAAGAAGTTGTTGTCTCTACTGCACCTTCAGACAGAGATGATGACTATGAGCTAGAGGCCTCAGATGTTGATGCTGATGATGTTGTTGATGATGTGGACATAGATGACCTAGTGTTTAGATGTCTTAGTTTGTATTCTATATATGTTGATCATATATATCTCTCTAGGCTATTTTGTACTACAAACATCTGGGCACATGTTCTAAGTTGTACTATTTTATCATCATATTTTCATCATTTTTGACCCGTGGTTGTTTTTGAGGACATGCTCTCTGAGTTGTAATCTTAATCCTTTGTACACTTACTCTTTGATTTACTATATCTCATGAGTTGGTGCCATGTTTACCATATTTTTGTTATGATTTAGATTGCTTGTTTCTCTCATCTCTGTTTGTGAGATTGCATGTTTCATGTTGTGGATGCATGTTTGGTTGTGCTTGGAGAAGACTTGTTACCGTTCTCTTCTACCCCCCTGTCTTTTTTATAATGTCAAGAGGGGCAGAGAAGTTCGATGTTTTGAAGCTCAAACATATTGCTTTTATTGCCTATGTGATCCTTTTTCTTGTTCATTATATGCCTTATCATGTGACTTGCTAAAGGACCATATAGTATATATGTTACATTGCTTTGTGTAGAAATACTAACTATGCAAGTAAGAATAAGCATAGATTGAGGGGGAGAAATTCACATTGTTCAAATAATGGATCCCCTGCAAATTCACAAGGCAAAGATATGACTTTACATATCTTTTTCAGTATGATTGAGGAATGGTTTTTCATTGTCAAAAAGGGGGAGAATGTTGACTTGAGACTTATACATTGCCCATATTTTGATAATGACTTAACCATTCCTATGTTCTGATATGTTTTCTTAAGATTGATTTCAGGCCTTAGGTACATGAAAATGATCAAATTACACAAGCCCTGGCTTGTTTAAGTTCAAGTCAAAAGCAATGCAAGTGTGCATTTTGGAAAATCACTCCAAATGACCTTAGATTAATTTTATAATCACTTGTAACTAAGATGAGAAAAAATCAGGGACTCTTGATTCCAACATTACTCAAAATTCAAATTAGAAAATTTGTCACAGGCTATTATCGGTCGAGTTGGAAAATCAAACGATCTAGTGATGGATTTTCTGAAGATGACCAATTGGTCAAGTTGCACACTCACAGAATCAACCAGTCGATCAACTAAGCAAAACTGATTTTGACTCATTGGTCGAGTTTCCTAGAACAACCTCGACCGATAGTTTGAAAATTGTCTTTGTCACTTAGTGGATTGGTCGAGTTACCTTTATTGAAACTCAACCGAATGTACTGTACAGAAAATGTAGAAAAAGTGATTATAACGGTTGGAGAGTTGTTGTGAGCAAAAATAGATCTATTACAAGTTGTAAAATGGTTATATTTCGTCCTTAAGTGGTCCCAAACTCAAGGGAACACCCCCAGCTATAAATAGGACCCCTTGGAGTTAATTCCAAGTTTGTTCATTCATGCTATTCTAAGTCCCTGCTATAGTTGAGCGTGTTGCAACTCCTTGAGCCCCTTTCTCTCTCTCATTTACAAAGCATTTCATGATTATGAGTGAGTTAGGCCAGTTATAAGAGAGATGCCTCCATGTTCTTGTAAAGCTCTCATTCCATTCCATCTTCCCTACCCCTTTCTCAAATAAGCAAAGGTGAAGCAAGCTGCTCCAGTGAAGGTGAAGTTGTTGTTGTTCTTCTTCAAGGTTTAAGAAGAGGTGAAGATCTTCTCCAGGTGAAGGAGAAGGGCAAGGCCAAGATTCAAGAAGAGTGGGAAATTTCCTTCAAGGCCAAAGACTCGATGCAAGTGCGAGTAAGTCCTTGTTGAAGGCTGAAGACATCTTGATCGAGTGGGTAACTCCTTCTGTAGGTGTAAGACTCTTATCTTGAATAGGTAAGTCCTTGGATGTATGGTGGTATCCTTGTATCTCTTATGAATGAATATAAGTATACACAAATTACAAAGTCCTAGAGATTGACCTCTCTACGTAGTGTATTGACTCTCTCCTAGTTTGGAGAGTGGAACCACTCTAAACCACCTTGTCCAAGTGCATATTTCAATTTCTCTCATCCTTGCTATGCTTGCTTAGTTAGCACTTCAAATTTCTCTTAAGCTATTGGTTTTGCTTGATATAATTTGAAGGTCTAACTAATCTTGTGAGAATTTTTGAAGCTCTATTCACCCCCCTCTATAGCCCTAGATCCAACACATTGATATTATTTTCTTCTTTTATTTTAGAACACCAAGTTGGCCTAAAATAATGACAATTGTGTTAGGTTCTTAGGGGTTAGGTGTATATCTAATTATTAGGTCTTATAGGCATCTACTTATCTGATTCCTTGATTATAATTCCTCATTCAACAACACATCAAATGGATATATGTCATATGTTGGTAGTGCTTTGCAGACACAGGCATGCACTGATTGCCCAAACTAAAACATGGCTTGACTACAACTAGGATTTCTTATTCAATTTTCTATTGGAAGTGCCTACAAATTGAGTGCATCGTGTGAAATTAGCGTGGTGAGTTGCGGTGACCAAAGACACTCCACTTTGCTACTTTTCCAACCTCAAAAGTATCTGAAACAAACTTATTACATGGAAAAAAATAATTTGGAAATATTAACCAAGAAATCAAACTCTTACATGAGGAACTTGTTCACACCAAGAGCTCCCCCCTTAATGACCCTACCAAAACATTGGTTATCTGTGTTAGACATACTACCCTAGTTAATATGCTAGAGACTCTATGGAAACAAAGAGCAAGGAGCAAAGATCAATTGGCTACATGAAGGTGACAAGATGTAAAACTTTCCACAAAATGTGTGATAATAAGAAGAGAAACTCCTATATCCACAAAATTAATGTCAACAATGTTTTCACTAGTAAATAAACATCAAATCATTTTGAATGATTCAACATATGCTTTATTATCTGTTTTAGCCACGAACACTAATACTCTAATGTTTTCAGACTAAATTAGAACATTATCTATCCAAACAAGATTACTTGCCCACACCAGCTCACACACCCCTTCCCTTCTGAAGAATAAAAAATTTGACCCCAAACCTTAAATGTGATGCTGGAAAATCCCATGCCCCCGATGGCTATTGTTTTGGCTTCTATCATCATAAATGGGATACAATTAAAAATGTTGATGATCTCTTCTCCTATATACATAACCACAATGATAACACTTCTACAGTTTGGCATTCTCAATAAAATAAATATAAGAATGAGACCCCCATCCTTAGTCAACTATGTCATACCTATCAATCTCAAAAATAAATCATATAAGACCATTTTTAAAAGTCCTCAATACGAGATTTAAAATACCATTACAACATATGGGGACTAAAAAAGCACATTCACACAAGGGAGAAACATCAAAGACGTTTATATCACAATTAGTGAGACAATATATACATGTCATTGTAAACATATCCCTCTCGTCACACTCAAACATGACTTCATAAAAGATATTAATACTATCAACTCGATATTTCTCATTACATGCCCACAAGGATACACATTTTCTATTATAGATGAATAAACTGGCTACATAGTTGCATTATCTCCTATTGTTGTCCACTATTATCAACAACTATAACTTTAAAATTTTAGATAGCTTCAAACAAAAAAGTCCCCTCCCCCCCTACGTCTTTAAATCCTTGATAAATTCATACTGACCAAGATGTTTCAACTTGGCATTGGAAACAAACTTATAGAAACTTTGCCACATTATCTTGAAAATGTCTTACAAATATGCAGATGATGCCATCCTCTTTCTTACTCCAAACGACCCTAACATCATCAATGCCATTCATTAGGCATCTTTAGACATCTTTCAGGATTAACATAAATTTTCAAGAGCCACCATTTGTGGTACACACATCCTACAAAGAGATATGAAAAATTCAAACATCTGCTAGACTGTAATGAAGAATATTTCTATATTAGATATTTGGGTCTCCCTCTTCAAAATTACCCACGATTGTTTGGTAACCCTATCATTACAAATGTTCACAATAAATTAGCAATTTGGAAATCACACTCTCTGTAACATCCCTGACCTGTGTTATGAGCTAACCCTAGGTGTTTTGCTTAACTATGTAATTAGATGCTTGTGATTATCTCCTGGTATGTAATTAAAGCTTCTGAGGAACATATATTTCTATTTCTGTCCTTTTTAAACAATGTTGTAGTATTGTTTTGTAATACATGGACCTATGGAAAAATTACCCAATTTGAGGGGTTAACTTGCAAATTGCACATCTTTAGATGTTCCTTTGGTGTTGAGACATCATAAGAGTGAATATGATGAAGTATGATGGATTCTCCAAGCTTGGGCATCAAGATGCAGCTTGTGAAGCAATCCTTGTGCTTAAAACCCTAATTTTGGTGTAAAGTGCAATTTACCCAAAACATGGGGTGCAACATGTAAAATACACCTTCTAGAGTATCTTTTATGACTCTCGACATCATTTAGAGTAAAATGATGAAGAGGGAGCTTCATTTGAATAATCAGATAAGAAGGATAATTCTTGAAAATACAATAATTAAGTTGTAAGCATAATGACCCTTATATATGTGCAACTTAGTAAGAAGTTGGCTTTCTATACCTCTAGACCTTGGGTTTAAGATGATTTTTGTTTGAGTATGGAAGGGAGAAACGTGCCTAAAGGAAGGTAAGGACCTAGATGAGAAATCAAGAAACTAGTTGTCCTTATGTTGAAAATTTACCCAAAGTATATAGGTTCCTTTCTTTGCAAACCAAGGGATCGTTTCCCTTTCTCTCTTCACTTATCTTATCCTGAGACCAACTAAGGGCAGAGCTCTGGATCAAGGAAGGACGGCCAACCAGTTCTAGGTAAGAATTGACCATCATCTAGCTTGGATTTGTGGAGGAAATCATGGTGCAAGGTTGGTTTGCTAGTATTTCTTATCTAGTTCTTCTTTTTAGCCATCCCTTCCAACCAATTCTTGAAGAAAACACCTTGGCCGACCTATGGAGCTCAATACGCCATTAAAGCTTGGAAGCTTGGAGCTCTAGGACTGACTTTAAGGCGGGTTTTATAACTCTAAACCCTTATGCCTTGCTATACATCTTTTTTCTATGCAATAGTTGCTTATTCTTCCTTCTTCCACTCTTCTACGAGTTCTTGCAAACAAAACCATGAAGAAACTGACCCTGATCTGAGGTAGAAGATGATGGGCATGAATACCTATGTAACTTTATCAAACGGTCTCCCACCTTTGGTCTAAACGGTTTGCAAAACCGTTTGGGACCAAACGGTTTCAAAACCGTTTGATCTCATGCGGTTTGCAAGACCGTTTAGATTCAAACAGTTTCAAAACCGTTTGGGAGGTTTGACCAAATGTTGACCATTTGAGGGTCTGCTGGACACATTATGAATTAATCACCTATAAAGAATCATCATCTAATTCTAAGCAAATCTCAAGTTGAAGGCACTTTAATCACCTAAACCCTAATCGGGTTCATTTGTTGATTTTAAGGACCAATCATGTTGAAGTTTGGGTTGAGTGGCCCAAACGGTTTCAAAACCGTTTAGGGATCACCTAAACGGTCTCAAGACCATTTGGTGATCACCCAAGACCGTTTGGAGGTCTAGGGTTAAGAGATTTTGATCAATTGAAGGTCCAATCATAGTAGGTTGTTGAAATAATCAAAGTGCTGATTTGGTGACCTAATTAGGGTTCAAACCTTAACAAAGTGACTTAGTTTTTTTATGAGACTTTGGGAAAACGGTCTCAAGACCGTTTGGAGGATGTCCAAATGATCTCAAGACCGTTTGTGGTCAGGTCATGGCCCAATTGGGTGATGGTTGATGGTTACAACTTCCATTAGACTCATGTTGATGGATGTTGATGGTGGATCGATTTCAAACCCTATCCAATTGGTCCTAACCCTAATTGGTGACCAATTGAGGGTCAATTGAGTGTCAAATTGGTTACGGATAAACTGTAATACCCGGGCCCACTGCCCAAGGCACTAGCAGAGTTTCTGGCCCGACAGACCACCACTAGCCTTAACTGCGCACTTTGTCCTCACTGACGCGCATGCCAGGATCAACTTCCCGACAGGTCACCCATCCCAGTACTACTCCAAGATGAGCACGCTTAACTATGGAGTTCTTAGTGATGGGCTCCTGAAAAAGGAGGTGCACCTTGGTGATATGGGTAGTCCAATCATTCCTTTTAAGATCAACTTATCCGAGGCCTCAAATCCTGGGATGTTACATAAACCTAATTGACTCAATTGATAAGCGGTTAACCTTGGCATGATCAATTGAAGGGTTCAACATTGAAAACCCTAATCAATTGCAAGTGTTGATACACTTTTTAGATCCATGTGGTTTTGAGGTCTTTGGATCAAACGGTCTCAAGACCGTTTGGGGGAAAACGGTCTCAAGACCGTTTAGGCCCAAACAGTTTCAAAATCATTTGAATCCATGCGGTTTTCAAACCGTTTAAGGTTATGCGGTTTCAAGGGTAATTTGTTCAAACGGTTTCAAAGTCAATCTTGGCTAAACGGTCAACATGATCAAACGGTTTCAAGACCGTTTAAGGGCAAACAGTCTTGAGTGTGATCTTGTCCATGCGGTCTTAAAGGTCAAAGGTACCAAACGGTCAACCCCTCCATGCGGTTTCAAAACCATTTGGAGGTCGAAGTGTGAAACCGTTTGGGGACTTTTAGGGTTAAGAATGCTTAATGATTTGAAGGCTTAGATGGTTCAATGGTTGATTAACCTAAACCCTAATGATACCTAAAGACAATAAAGGAACAAGTAATGAGTTGATTGATGTAGGTTGTGATCAATGTTGAACATTACCAATGTACCCTTGAAGGGTTCAAGTAAACAACACCCCTTGATCAAGCAAACCCTAATGACCATAATGGTGATGACTTGACTTATGTTAATCAAAGTTGACTTGACCTAACCTAATATAGAGTGATGTAAACATCATCTATTAGTGAGAGGAGAGAGAAGGCTCCTAATATGATTGAAAGTCAAGTAAAATACCTTCAATATGAATGAATGCACATGATTAGGGTATGATCCTTCATAGTGAGATCATAGAAACCCTAATTATGGTGATTAATGAATCTTAACCTAATTTGAAGGCATTAATGATAACAATCTTCATACATGATGATGCTATGAGCTCAATCCACTATGAAGTGAATAGTAAACCCTAATTTTAGGGTAATAACATGTAAAGTGAATAGTAAACCCTAATTGAGGGTGATGTGATGAAATGTATGATAAACCCTAATTCCAGGTTATGCTTTTAAACATGAAACTTCATGATTGAAGTATGAGATGAGGAATCATTATTCCTAATCATAACGAAATGGGTTGAATAACCCTAATTGATTTAAATAAGGGAACCTAGCCTTAATGAAGGCACGATGGTACAACCCTTGAATTGAAAGGTTATTTTTGCTTTATAAATTGCTGATCTGGAGATGAATTGTTTATTATTATCAACTGAATTAACCATGCAGGTTCTTATAAAGAAGTGATCATAGCCAGGTAAGGGTTATGATATCATATTCATAGAAAGCATGTTATAAGCTTTATGAATAGTGATATATGCTATGTTGCCTAAGTTTAAGTGGCAACATATGAGATTGATGGGCTGTAAGAGCCATGAACAACATCAAGGTCATGCTGATTAGATGACTCATGATGATTTAAGGGTTTGAAAACCCCTATTCTTAATTCATAGTAATGAAATGACTAAGAATTGATATCCATTTGATAACTGATGTGAGTTAAACTTGATACATTTAGTATTCTTCAGTTATAGCAGTGTTTTAATAATTAAATGCTTGGAAACATGCTTGATGCTAATTGAATGCTAAAATGTACCTAAATAATCAAGTATAATCATACCATGTAGAGCCCTGATCATAGATCCATCATTGTCAGAAGCCAAATGATGGTGAAATAGGTTTTCCTAAGGGAACTCCTGGATCACATACTTTTGAGTATGTGGGGGATTATGGACGCGAATATCCTTACGTCCTAGTGTAGGAATTGATGTAGATGTACCTTAATCTATCAACCCTTCACTATATGTTTATGCCGGGGTGATGTTCCACTAATCTCCTGAGGGAATTTTTTTAATGCCGCATCGATGAGAGATAAACAAGAGATCTTTCGATGGCGAAGAGAGTACAGAATGCCACTGTGACTCTAATAGAGAAGTTCCAGAATACCCTGGAAAGCTATTGTAGCAGAGACACGAGATGTCCTGCAAGTTAATCCTCACACTGACTGAGGAAGATGAGGTCATAAGAATCCGACTCTTTTGATGACCTATGTATGATACCGATGTGACTTAGTAGTGATCGGTTGGAGTATGAGCAGTATACCTCATCTCCGCAGGGCATAATAATGTTTTTAAAACATAATCAACCGCGTAGCATATCTGCTTAGGTTGAACTACGAGAAACAATGATTGATGTTACATTGCTTATAAATGTTCTGTTTAAGTATCTTGTATATATGTTCTTCATATTCCTTAATGAAGTGATTGCTTAAGTAGAAGTTGCCTTACTTAATATCAAACCTGCTGTTGAATGAATTAAGTTACTTTGCTTATGTTATTCTATAATTGCTATAACAAAGCTTCTGGCGGAGAGTTATAACTCTAACTGGGACAATTATTTAAAATTGTCTCACCCCCGTAGATTTCAACTTTTTAGGTGGACGTCGAGGACGGAGGAACCAATCCGAGGGTGAGCAGTACCAGCAACAGCAACATCAGGGGCAACAATGAATCTCAGGTGGAGATACTAACTGCCGAATCCTGTAGTTAGTTTGTCTTATGTCGTCTTTGTACTCTTAGGTCCTAGGAGTCAGTAGATCTGAGATTTTGGCTTTAAACCTCGAGATTTTGTATCTAGGTGTATATAATTACTCGAGAGGTGATTAACAGAGATGTAATGTTAAAACATGATGTAAACTGTTTATCTTGTTTCTTATAAAGGATTTTTATGGTTTAAAGATCGTTTCTTAAAAAGTTTTAATTTCTAGTGATTTTTCATAATTCCGCTGCCAGATGAATAATCGCTTCCGCTGAGTTTACCTCGTGATTTCCGAATCGGATCGAAGCCCACACTCTCACCATGGACGGACATTTAATGCTTCTCGATTCTTCTCTCACCCCACTGATTACCTGCTTCCTCCATTTTTTCTATCTCCTTTATGAAATAACAAATCAACTAGGCATAATACATATATGGGGAGATATTGAGGAAAAACCAATATACGTTTAGTTAAACAAGATATGATATGTAAGCCAAGATTTTATGTTGGATGAGAAATCCTCAATCTTAAGACATACTCACATTACCTTATACAGAAAATCACAACATACTTGTGTACAAACACCCTCACCACCTAGAAAAAATGTGTACTTAGCAATTACTATTCCCACAAAAATCCTAGCACAAAACCAAACAATTAAACATCTCCCACTTTGAAATATCTCAACAAGCATCATACAAAATGGAATTAAAGTTCCCCCTCTTCTCTTCAGTCACACAAAATTCTGGATATATTCTTCATTGGAAGGTAATATAGAAACCATCAAGCTTAACACCTCCATTCCAGCTAATCTGGAAAACCTTAACTGCAACAAAATAAGTCAAAGTTCTCTCATCACAACAAGACAATTACCTCAAAAGAAGCCTCACCCTTCTTGACACCAAGTACTTCCGAAACCAACTATCCTCTAACAACTTCTTAGTCGATGTGAAATGGATGTGGGATGAATTATACACCTCCAAGCAAATATACTTATTTTATACCTAATACATAATCACAACTATAATTGATAAAAAACATGAAAGATCAAATGTCCACCAAGATCTACATTCTTATATGGTTGTTGGTCATAACAAGCTCATGATAGGGGATAAATGGCCTTCACGAGGTTTCCATGGACCAAATATTTGCCTCCTATGCCGATCAAATTATAAAAGCACTAGCCATATCTTTTTAATTGTATACATACACAATTTGTTTGAAATTATATTTCCCCTAAACTAGATAATACCATTGATACTACAATCAAAATCATCCATAGGTTGAACATTAAAAAAAACAAGAAATACACAATTATGACAACCTACAATTCTAGCATGCAATATCTTTTAAGATATTTAGCTAGCACAAGCAAAATATTATTTGAATATTAAAATATTTTTATCATAAACTTATATAAAAACATCAGTGATTATATTATGACATTATTATATTGATTTAGAGTTAGGTAAGAACTATGATCCTTGATTTAGAGCAAGGACACATACAACGACCAACATCAAGATGATGATATCAGTCGGGGATCATACACCCTGGAACAAATTTTGAAGGATACATAAACGGCCGAAAAGTCAACCTATTGCATCAACTTTATACTAAAGTACACACTGTGTTTTTACTTCTATTAAGATATGTAAGAGGTTTGTTAAGGGGTGCTGCTCCCCTCCCGCTCACGTGTTTTATCTGAACTTCACATCTTATGTATTAAATGGTACTACTATTTATTAAATGCATATGACAATTTCTAATTCTTACTTTATAATCCGTTTTCGCGGATGTAATCTTTGACAGATTTTATCGCAAGACAAATGAACTTTCTATCAAAAAAACAAGATCTCAAAATTTCAATCCGAGTTTGATTCTATTGCATGTCTCCCAGAAAGTTAGTCCCTCTCTCCACGTCATTAATGTAGCTTTTGACAACGCGAATGGTGTGCCACTGCTTTGGTGCGGTGAGATGGACCACTGCAAGATTTTGGTCCGGTGAAAAAATGTTACCGAAGTCGATGCTAAAAATAATACAAATTCAAAGCGGTGGGTGATCTTGTGTTTGGTGATAGCGGTTACGAGCGATTGCAACCTGCCCGACCTTGCCCATCGCCGCCTGAGCAATCACACCGCTTTACCAAACAGAGCATTAAGGCTGCGTTTATTACATGGTGAAGGTGAAAGAAAAATATTGTTTGTTTGCTATGGTGATAGGAAATCATGGTGAATCCATAGTGAATCCGTGGTGAATTTTGATCTATTTTTATCCCCATGAAAAGACATAGTGAATCGTGGTGAATTACGGTGAAATAAGTTTCCTTCAAGAGTCCACTACTTATTTAGACAAACTAGTGAATGCACACGTGCACATGCACGTGACATATAAAATTTGTTGAAAATGTGTGGGAAGAGAACTCCTCTGTGAAAAGGTGTCTACGGTAAAAGATATTTGTGTTGGTTGTTTGAAAGGAGAGAATCAAGGAACCGTTTTCGTGGGATGGAGAGAGAAATATAGAATTAAAGATAATAAAAGTTAATAGAAGAGTGTGAGAATAAATATTTGTAGGAGTAAAATTCTTTAAAAAAAGGAGAGAAAAGAGTGAATCAAGAAGAGCGCAACATCAAACTCGTTCTTTTTATAATAACATATATATACAAAAAAAATATTCTAATAAATATGATTCTTTAAGTAGATACCCATCACTATAACCATATAACAAACAACATTTTTTTTAGTTTTTCACTATCACCCGTGCCTATCACCGTGCTCATGTCAATTTTATCACCAGCCTAATGGAAAGAGAAATTTACAGCGGTTAGTAACCTGCTGGGATTTGGAATAGCAGTAGACTTGCTGCGCGGAGTCGCTTTGTATGCTTGTTGTCTCTCTAGGCGAGAAGCGAACCCACACGCACAAAAGCCCGCCTGCAGTTTATCCCGCTTCCAATTTAGTTCCCCCCTCGCAGGAATTTCATTTGGACTTCGGCGGCAATGGACGAGCCCAGCAAGCGCAAGAGGAAGAGAGGGGGGAAACGGCGGCGGAGGCCGCAGGAGCCGGCTAAGGCGGGAAGTACATCCTCCATTGAGACGTCTCCGTCGTTCTCTTTACAGCACCAGCAGTGTCAAAAACAGCCGCCGCCGCAGCAGTGTCAAAAGCAGCTGCCGCAGCAGCAGTGTCAAAAGCAGCCGCCGATGCAGCAGCAGCAACAGCGGAAGAAGCAGACGTATCCTCCTCCTCTTCCTCCTTCAAAGCGCCGAAGAATATCCGACGAGCACCAAGGAGACCGGCCCTCCACCTCCCGCCTTCTGGACAAGGTTCGTTTCGACTGTAACTCGTTCTTCTATTTTACCACATCGTAATGGCATGCTCTCAATCCATGTTTCTGTTCTCCCAAAGCGGGTGGGGTTTGTCTTCTGGGGGTATGAATCCAGACTTTAGGATATTGGTCTTACATCAGTGATTACAATGAGTCGTTAGCATGGAGCTTTAACACTGCACACTCGAGTTGAATTAGCCTCCTGGCAGCGTTTTGTTTTGTTTTAGTAGTTATGTAAGGTTCGAACAGACAATCTCCATATCTTTGTTATGCCACCTCTGACAAAGGGCTTCTGAAGTTTGCGAGGCCCGATTCCTCTTTCAGGTAAAAACCCCTAGCATCTTCATAACTAGAAGACAGTCAAATTTCACATCTAGTTTCTGGTCAACCATTAGCGGCAGTGCTAGAGAACATAATTTAATTCCAATTCAATCAGGGATAAGCTCAAAAAACCTAACTTGACAACGATATGTTTTCAGGGCCTAAAAGAGTGATTGATTTTTTTGGTATTGCATGCCCGACCTTAATCCCATTATTTAAGGGACATCAAAAGTACCACATGGTTATGCTTATGACCCTGGTACTGATCCCGAGAAGTACGATGAAGTCTACACAGTCCGAGACACAAAAGGCACACTCCTAGCTATCCTGATCATTCTTCACACTTGGATCTTTATGAACAAGGCTATCTTTAGAAGCAATCGCGTTGAGTGGGGACAGATTTGGTCTGCATTGAAATTTCATATTGATACTGTTTCACCTCTGTTGCTCTGCATAGATAGATCGATAGGTCCCCGTACACACTTGTACCTACTTTTTGAGCTTATGAATGAAGTTGTTTGACTACCAAGAAAAAAGACAGCAAAAAATCGCAGAAGATTCAGAACTGAGTTCCGGATTTCAAAGGCAAGCTTGCTGTGAGTCTGTCTTATGTGAATATGTAGCCTGTTAGAAATTTACCAGCCATGACATTCTGGCATTGCTGCAATGTGTGAGGGTAGGTTCTTAGAGTAAAATGAAAACAGACTGGATGGAATCTGCCCATTTGCATTTCCACTTGGCATGTAAGCGACAAGCGGAGATCAATAAAGGAACGAGTTAATGGAAACTTAGGTGTCCACTTTTCAATCTCCTGGTCATGTGTAATCATTGCGATTTCCTACTCTTTCATGAATTTGGCCATTAAGATGGAGATTCATGTGGCACTATGAACAGTATGCCCTTTACATTGTAGACAAAACCACTTATTAGGGATGAGAAGACTTCGGTCGTAATGGATTCACCAGATTGTCATTTCAATTTTAGTTAATTTCTAAACCAATTTGGTTACTATAGGAAGCCTTATTGATTGTTCAGTAAATGGTTTGGTCAATAAATTTAGCTTGTTAGCCAAAAGGCCCAATACCGAATAAGAATAGTTTGAAGCATCGAAAGAAACAGAGTCAGCCATCAGTGTACCTAGTTGGTCACAATCTTGTATGATTTAAAGAACCATGCTTATTAGGGGTTTGAGCTCATCGTCAGTAAATAGTTGCGTTTCCAACCAGATACAAATCAAAACCATGATATGTATTATAGTAAACTGTTGTGAGATGGCTGGATGTATGTTGGAAACCGACTGTTTCTGCTTAATCAATCACCTGTCAATATCAAAAACACTTATCATTCACATACAATTGACTTGTGGAGCAGCAAAGGATGAACTAAACTGTGCAGAAAACAAAAGAGTTTGGATGCTGCAGCCATGTACTCCGCTCTGAATACAGGTAGACAACACAATGTTTCAATGTAGGCATGGCAATGGGTTGGGTTTTCATCGACCCGAAATGTATTCATATGACCAAAACCTGACTGAACTAGAACCATATTCTAGAAAAGATGTTACTCGACGTGCTCCAGATCAACCTGGGCCAACCCGCATCACCCAACCCTACCCATAACAGTAAGGTTATAAGAAGATAGAAAGCCTGGAGGAAATGTAAGCAGTGTGCTGTACATCTTAATGATGGTAATATACACAAAACTTGTCTGAATACTTGCAATCTTGTAGAATTGTCAACGGTGATATGATTCATCAGACACACTCCTAGTTTATCATTGATTCATCTATTGTAATGCATAAACAAAATGGTTTATGACCTCTGGGTACTTTTGAGTCTTGTACAAGTAAAACATGAAGCGCATCCCGTCTGCCCCACCTTGGCATTTATATGCCTGCTGCTGCTGCTGTGAGTTTTGGCAAAATAGTGCTCGATTAATTGCAAGAAAAAGAATTTGCTATCTCATAACATGTAAGATCACCATCGCTGATGAATAACTACACTGGTCGATCCATGAATGGCAACAAGCAATACTGCTCCAGTGGATGGAGGATAACAATTCATCAGTGGTAGCTAGACCTTGACGGAGCCAAACAGTCGGCAGAGTAGCAGCCCTCATGCCTCCCCCCGCCTTGATCCACTCCTTGTATTTGTGTCGTCGTACAATGCCGTTGCCAACATTTCATCTCCATGTCGTCTCCTACAAGGACAATCCTGGAGGTCAAAAACCAACTTTTGTCTGGCTAATGGCTTGGACCCCAAATGATTTGCACCAGGTGTAGGGCCTTCACGCAATCATGGTACTGCATCTAGATTTACCGAAAACTTACATTGTCTTATGGAAAGTACACATTTTTTGCAGATGTGCATTGTGAGTTCCATGAATTTAAAGTGAGAGATTATATGCTATGCTAGTAGGTGTGCACCCTGAATTCTACCCCTGAATTTTTTTAAGAAACTTCACGCCAGAGCGTCAGCCCCCTTCAAAATAATCAATAGGAAAGGACCCAATGCATATGTACTGGATCTGCCAGCAGATTAGAGCATCAATATTGTATTTAATATGGAAGATCTATGCCCTTATTGCGACGCGTTTGAGCCCCCTCCACTACATGCTAGATCTTTAGGTCATTCTAGCACTTTACTGCCTTCAACATCTCAACTTCCTCTCCCTCAACTTCCTTAGTAACTGCCTGAGGGCATTGACACAATTCTTAAGGACCATACGATGTTCACTAGTCATGGCACTTTGTGTGGCGCATCCTAAAATGATGGTATGATCACCTAGCATTCGACGCCACATGGATCACCGTAGATTATTTCTGCAACATTGATGTTGATCTTTTAGCACAGTTACTCTGTGCCAACTCGACAGATTCGAGCCTTTTGCAATTGAGGGGAGTTGATGTAGTACAAAGACCACAAATATGTACTTATGAATGCATACGCCAACAACCACATACTCAGTGGACTTTTTTTTGGCTTTTGCTGCTTATTTAGGTTGAGTTTTGTTTCCGTTTATTTGGAGTTTGGACTTCTATAAAGCCATGTGATTTAGTCTCACATTGGCTACCACCTGACTAATCTTGTTTTATGTGCCTAAATAAAGGCTGTACCACGAAAATAGAACACACACTTGAAGAATATGATCTATAATCCTTTGCTACTAGTTGCACTTGAATTATCTCTCAGTAGGACTTATATTACCCATACTTCTAATTGCACCCTTCTCCTACATGATGCTACCTATGAAAGGAATTGGTAACAAGACAAACTAATGACTTTGGTCTGCGAAGGCAGCCTTGCTAGTGAGGTCATTTATTTTTCAATCAAAGATTCAGGGTCAACTTTTTGCTGAAGTCAGTGGACCACACATTGACCAGTCACAATGCTTGTCATATTCTATGTGGATTTTTCTGTATGTAGTAGTCCACTATATGCTGAATAGAAGCCTGCCAAGTGTAACCTCTTACTATGACCTCATTTACAACACCCTACTATTGTCACCGTGCCTTTGTGGAGTAAATGCTAATACCGTGGAAATTAATGCCGTTACGTAAGGAAACACGGAGCGTAAGATTCCAATGCAGATCTGCTCCTATACTTATATTAACGAGAAAAGGGAAAATTACATAAAGAGTCCAATAATATGGTAACAACAGAAAGTAAAAGACAAATAAAGAAATAGTACTAACTCCTATTTCTAACACCCCCCCCCCCCTTCAAAATGGAGTATACACATCATACATACCCAGCTTGCACATCATATATTTAAATGCAGTAATCAGAAGAGGTTTGGTGAAGATATCTGCAATTTGCTCTCCAATCCTCACATGATGAGTCTTCACCCTTTCAGCCAATACTAAAGCACACATGAAATGACAATCCACTTCAATATGCTATGTCCTCTCATGAAAAATGGGATTGCTAGCAATATGAATAGCTGCTTGATTGTAACTCATCAAAGTAGCAGGAGTATCCTCACTAATCCCCAACTCAAAAAGAACAAAAAGAACCCACTGTATTTCACAACATGCATGGGCCACGCCCGATATCTAGCCTTAGTACTAGAACAAGCGACAACACTTTGCTTTTTAACTCTTTTAAGTAACAAGATGGGATCCCAGAAAACTACGATATGCAGAAGTAGACCGCCTGTCCTTTGCATCACCAGCTCAATCTGCATCAGTGTAACTAATAACTTGAAGAGTAGAACTAGCTGATTGCTCACAGAATATGTAACTCCCCTGCCAGGAGCTCCTTTTAAATACCTCAGAATATGACATACTGCTCTTTGGTGTGCTCATGTATTGACTAACCACTCCAATTGCATAAGAAATATCATGACACGTCACAGTCAAATAAATTAATTTTCCAACAACCCTCCTGTATAACGAAGGATCATGAAAATCATCATCATTGTTGGGAATCACTTTAGAGTGATGGTCCATGGGCGTAGAGACATGCTTGGACTCAAGCATACCAGTCTCACCCAAAAAGTCCAAAATATATTTCCTCTGAGAAAGATTAACCCCCTTCCTGAAACGCAACACTTCTATTCCCAGAAAGTATCGTAGCTTCTCGAGATCTTTTGTGCAAAACTGTGTTTGAAGCCAAACCTTGAGATTAAAAATACCCTCATTGTCATCACCAGTAAGAACAATGTCATCAACGTACACAAAAAGAATAATGATGTCCTTAATACTTCACAAGTAAAATAAGGAGTGATTAGCTAAAACCAAAATAGGTGAGAGCATTACTGAATTTATCAAACCATGCACGAGGAGATTGTTTAAAACCATAAATAGCCTTTTTTAGTCTACATACCTTCCTTTGACACTCCCCTTGAGCAACATACCTAGGTGGTTGCTCCATGTAAACCTCCAATAAATCACCATGAAGAAGACATTCTTCACATCAAGCTGATACAAGGGCGAATCATAGTGAGTAGCAACAGAAATAATAATCCTCACAACGTTCAATTGAGCAATGGGTGAGAAAGTCTCAAAGAAATGAACACCAAATGTCTGTGTATAGCCTTTGACAACAAGTGTGCTTTTAGTCTGTCAGTACCAAGGAACGAGGTGACCGATACCGACGCCGTTTCGACAGCTTAGAAATAGGTATTTACCGGTATACCGACGGAAATACCGACAGATGCAATCCTGGCCGTATCGACGCCAAAATGAACGAATTAATTCATGAAATTTTACAGGTGTAATCTCCACACCTAAATGCATCGTTTTATGCAATAAAATTCTATATTGGATGTGGGGTAGGGGGGGTCCATCATGTGGGAGGTAAGGAACCTGTCCTGTTTCGTTGGGATTTCGATGAAGGATTTCGATGACAAAACATAGGAATTCAGATATGAAATTTTACAGGTGTAATCTCCTCACCTAAATGTATCGTTTTATACAATAAAATTCTATATTGGATGTGGGGTAGGGGGGGTCCATCATGTGGGAGGTAAGGAACCTGTCCTGTTTCGTTGGGATTTCGATGAAGGATTTCGATGACAAAACGTAGGAATTCAGATATGAAATTTTACTAGCACAATCCACAAACTTAAATATACACAATTATGCAACAATATACAATTTACAACATATCAATAACATATTTACTTACCAACTCACATCAGTTGTATGTTGAGTGGCGCGCAGGTTGTCCATACTGTAATGAGTTGATACTATTGAGATATTCCGCCCATGACATGTGCATCCTATAAAGTTGGTTATATGTAGTCACATGCTCCTCATAGACAGTATCGTTGACAAATTGCATCATCCCAATCTTTGGAAAATGTTGTTCTAAATCTCTGAGATATTGTGCCTTTCTTGGAGATGTAGGTCGAGGAGCTCGAGTGAGTGGACGTTCACTTCCTTGAGGAATATGTTGAATAGCTACAGGCACAACCATAGGAAGTATTGGGACTGGAGAAACAGGAAGAACTGATTGACCACCACTCCATGTTTGCCCACCATCCTCAGAAAATGCAAGGGAGTTGTACTGATAACTTCCATGTGGGCCTGAGACATTTGCTGTATAGGTATATCCAACATGATGTTCTACTTCTGGTTGTGGCGGTGGTGGTGGTGGCTGATTTTGATATCCAGAATACCCATATTGAGAGTGAGATGGGTATGGTTGCCCAAATAGCATATCGGCAAATCCCAATGTTGAATCATGTTGAGATTGAGAATCAGAACCTGAAATACTCATGTTGCTAAGTGAATCAGCAATATCAGAATAACGATCATTGTTGTAGCTGTAGGAGCCTGTAGCCTGAGGTGGTGCAACACCACTGTAGTCTTTGCCGGTTCGAGTTTTCCTCCTTTGAAAAGTTTTTTCACGCATGGGATATTCTTTTTCTGCTGGAGGAGGAGGAGGTGCAGCTGTCGTAACATAAGGACGATCATCATACTGAGGATCAACAGCAGGAGGATATTCAAGAGAGCGCTCACTGTCGCCGCCATCATTGCCACCATCATTATCAGATTTTGATTTTGACCCAGATGTACTTTTTGAAGAAGGAGACTCTGTGCTACCCAATGCTTCTTGTACTGCTCTATTGATCTCCATATCAACATTTTCATGCTCAGGCTCAGGCTCAAGTCTTTCAGGTGGAGTTTGGTCAACATTAGTATCAGAATCTCCTTCAAACTGCTCTTCTATGTATGGATCTGGACGAGCATCTAGATTATCAAGAATGGGACGACCTATGTCATTCATCCATTCCTCTAAAGGATCTTCTGAATCATCAACTTCTTCTATGCCTCTACGCCTGGATGGGTTGAATGTGTATGCGGTGTCAATGGGATCGTGGACGACAGTAAAATCCACTTCTTTGTAGTTGGCATCTCGTATTGCTCTAGCCCTCAACCGCATGTTGTAGTGAACATATACCAGATCTCTTAGCCTGTCTGCCCCCAACCTGTTCCTTCTCTTTGAGTGAATTAAATTGAAAGTGCTCCAATTTCTTTCACAACCTCCTGCAGATGTTGTTTGAGAAAGAATACGAACAGCCACTTTTCTTAGATGGGGGGCACCCGTTCCATTCCATACCCACCACTCACAAGGATCACCCTGATCACGGTCGGCAACTGCATTTGGATGACCAAAACAACCGAGGCCTTCACGAAACTGTCGCAACTGCAAAAATATTTAAGAACAAACTTCAGTAGAGGACCTAGAGGTAAAGAATTTGTTATGTATGTAATATATTTAGTTATATACCTCATCCATCACTATGGTGCGCTCTTCAGTAGAGGTAAAGAATTTGTTAGTTATATCTCTCATAGCAGACATTAGAGTCGCATCTAAGCCCAGTTTTCGCGAGTATTGGAACCTCAGGTTCAGATAGTAAGCTGTCACCAATTTCAAATAAGGAAATAAGATTTAGATTTATTTAACTTATAGCAAGTTATAGAGTTAGAAACTTAGAACATAAATCTGAATTTAGAAGAAATAAATTATATACCTGCTTTATGCAGTGGATGCAAAAGCATATCTGTCCAACGCTTGTCTATAATTGACAAGTATTGTGAATGGGACCTAGGAGCTGCTTGTTTAATACCTTCCACCATTACTTGCATTGCATCATACAAGTAAGGCATTGTTGCGGCTTTGTCACCATCTACTAGCCTCAACACTTTGACAACAGGTTCCATTATCCGCAGCACCTTTGTAACCTTATCCCAGAAAGCCCGACTGGCAATTAGTTCTTCAATCCTTCTGCCAACCGGGGTGTTGTGCTCCTTCATGGAGGTCCACTCCACACCATTGAAAAGCCTCCTAAGTCCATCTTTTTTGGACTTTAATGAGTTCAAGGCCAAGTAATTCGTTGCAAATCTAGTCACCCCTGGTCTAACTAGATCACCTCCACAGTACTCAGATCGCCTCATAGCATTTAACAAGAAGGAATGGTTGTAGATGAAACCTGTGATCAACCTACCATCAATTGTCACACTTTTGATGTAATCAATTGAGCCCATGTCCTTGAGGATCAGATCTATGCAATGGGCAGCACATGGTGTCCAGTAGACCGGATATTTCTTCATTGTACTTTCACCGGCCTTCTTGAAGTTAGAGCCATTGTCAGTCACTATTTGCACTACATTCCCAACCCCTACCTGCTTGATGTATTTCTTCATTAAATTCTTGATGTAACTGTAATTCCTGACTGCACCAGAAGCATCAACAGAGTCTAGAAAAACAGTAGATCCACGGCAATGTACAAGAAAGTTAATAATTTGCTTTCTATTTCCAGATGTCCACCCATCACACATGAGTGTGACGCCATACTCAGACCACAATTGTTTCTGGCTTTCAATCCATACCTGTAGATCTTTCTTCTCTTTGGGAAGATACTTGTTCATCAACTCATATGCAGTGGGGGCTTTGATACCCCTACCCGACTCCCCTATGACATCCACCATGTGTTGTAGATATGGTTCGGTTGCAACATGTGCGGGTATACCATGAGCAAAGAAGAACTTACCCACTGCCTTGCCTACCTTCTCTTTCGCACCAGTAAACATTGCTTTTAGGGTTTTTGCCTAGCATCAGGCTTCCTAACCCCTGGCTCATCAAAATGTTTCAATCTTGCACTAGCAGAACGGAAGAGTGTATCAACGGTGCCTTTCTTTCTTTTATATTGAGCATGCTGATTTTCATCATCATCATCTAAGTCAACAATCGGGACATGTGCAGCCCCACTGCCTCCACCTGCACCAGATGGTCCATATCTCCTCGTAAGCCGAGCTGCCTCCTCCCTATCCCACTCACTTTTGCGGGCGTCTCTGAGAGCACGCCTATACATATGACGTGTATAAGCAGTATCACATCCTGGAGGATATGCAATATCATCATCTGATTCAGCTTTCTGTGGCCCTAACATCAAAGAGTGTATCTGTGTAAGTCTTTTCAACCTGCTTCAACTTTTGTTGTTTTTGCCTCTTTGCACCCATCAGTTTCTTGAAGTCATCCCTAACACTTGGAGGGCACTTCGTGCAAATTGCCACATTCTTGTCACCACCAGTAATGTGACGCTTGAATCTAGTAATTCCTCCACCACCAAGTGTTTTCTTACAGTAGTTGCAGACAATCTTTGCCCTATTCCCAGACCCAAGTACAGGCTTGCAGTGACTCCATGCAAAATCCACATCCTTTGATGCATGACCAGCCGCACCCTCAGCGTCACTTGAAGACGAAGAAGACATCTTCTCAAAACTCAAAAGTCAACACTGAAAAAGACAAAGACAAACAAGCAAAGCAAATGATATTAGTAACTTAGCATTTAATAAAAAAGTACAAGTAAGAAATGTACATTGTCGCATTAACTATTAAGTCTATTCTCTATTCACAATACTAATATCAAATAAAAATAAGCCATTAAGTGAACAAAATCGGTTTCTTTTATGTAATGTAGAATCAAAATCGATATTTTATAATGTATGATACTTGCTTGTAATTATAGAATCAAACACAAGATTTTTAAAGATTTTTCTTTTGAAGATAATTATTTTTTAAATATAAATAAAGTCTGAAATTATTTTTAAAATTATAAAACATGATATTTACTAATTATAAAGACAAGTGATATGCTTTCCACATGCTAGTTTTATCTTATACAACATTAACACACACAATTCTAAAGAAAAAAAATAAAAAAAAACGTTTTTTTTTTATTTTCAGCATTTTTATAAATAAAAAAATACGAATTATTTAGATATTTTGGGTATATTTTTGTTTATATATGTTCATGTTAGTCTTTGATAGAACTTCTTCTACTAAACCTAAATTAAATACATATTATTAATGGTACTAATTGTATTATTACTATTAATTAATGAAATAACATGTTAATGTTAATTATTAGTGAGGTAATTAGTGATAAATCAGTAGATCTATATAATATAATCATAGATCTAGTGATAAATAGCATCAATCATAAGTATTTTGGAGTAGATCTAGGATTTTAGGGGTATTTGGTGATTTTTTTAGGTGAGAATAGAATTATAAGAAGAGAAAAGAGAGGGGAGAGGTTGGAAATGATGGGAAATGCAAGAAATTAAGTAAACATACCTTAATTGGGGCTGATTTGAGCTCCAATCTTGAAAATCGCCCAAATTCTCCAAGTTTTTCCTCTTCAAACAGCAGCAGCAGAAAACGGCTCGCAAATATCGGTTTGTCGGGGCGGTATGCCGCCCGTGCCGCCCTGTACCGAGGTGTTAGTGGTGCATTTTGCACCGGTACCCTCGAAATTTGGCGGTATTGGCGGTATACCCACCGGTATGCCGAAAAATGCGATCCTAACGGCAGAATTGCACGTATCTGTACCGGTACCGGTCGGTATCGGTATTTCGACCGGTATACCGCCGATACCGACGAAATCTCATCCCTTGGTCAGTACTACCATTAGCTTTTGGTTTCACCGTATAATACCCAACGACAACCAACAATACACTTAGCAGGAGGCAAGTCAACCAACTCCCAAGTATCATTTTGATGTAAGGCTTCAAATTCAAGATCCATAGCCTTAGTCCATCCTTTATCTTGCAAAGCTGCAGTACAAGACTTGGAAATACTGATAGAATCAAGAGCTAGAGCAAATGAGCGAGTAAAAGGAGGCAAATTTGCTAGGCAACAAACATTAGACACAAGGTTTCAAATGGTACAAGAGCGCACACCCTTACGAGCAACAACAGAAAGAGTCCAAGTATGCAACAAGATTATCATTAAGAGTAGAAGAAGAGTTAGGTGCCTCTGGAGTATCAAACGAAGATGGTACCACCATTGGGACTGATGTCGCTACTTCCTCTGGATCTCGTACAACTCGTCTGGAGTAAACCTGGGGAAAGGTTTGGATAATGGAAGTGGAATGTAGTTCTGAGTCTATCTCTTGGAAAAAGACGTTCTCTTTGCTCGCAATGGGTAAGGCTGGCTCTCTGGATAAGGAAGCTCTCTCTCCTCACTCATGGTGGCAGCTGGTGTCTCCCCCAGACGTGTGGTGTCATCACAAAAGTAAGGGGTAGACTCATGAAAGGTGACACCCGTTGAAACAAAAACATGACGCAAGGAGGGTGAATAAAATTTGTACCCTTTTTGGGTATTGGAGTAATCTAAAAAGAGAGTTTTAATAGACTTGGGAGACAACTTATCTGCTTTAGGTACAATATTTTGAAAGAAAGCAGCACATCCAAAAACTGTTAAAGGAATATGAAAAGGTACACATCATGAAGGCGTTAAATAGACAAAGGTGTGACACCTTGAAGAATTAGATGAAGGTCGGCGATCAATAAAAAAAATGCAATAAGAACTGCATCGGACCAAAACCTTTTAGGAACATGAGACTGAACATCAACGTCCTAGTAATATCAAGAAGATGGCGATTCTCATGCTCAACCACCTCATTTTGCTATGGCGTATGAGCACAAGTAGTTTGATGAATCATGGCAGTTGAATTATAGAATTCAGAAACAACCTTATGAACATACTCTAAAGCATCGTTGGTACGAAATACTTGAATGGAGCAATCAAACTGAACTTTTATTAATTGATAGAAAATTTTCAAGATGGATACAACCTCCTCTCTAGACTTCATGAGATACACCCATGTCATCATAGAGAAATCATCAATGAAAGACACAAAATACCGATATCCATATAACTAGATTCTTTGACAGGACCCCAAACATCACTATGAATAATTTGAAAAGGGCCCGCATCGTGTTTAATGACACGACTCGGATAAGACACCTTATGGTGCTTTCCAAACTGACGCGACTGACACTCAGTTGACGAACGAGAAGATAAACTAGACTCAGCTTCTTGAGAGTCTCTAGAGACGAATGATGATAACGACTATGCCACTGCAAAGGGGAGATACCAAGGAAGGCTGTAGGTACCTGACGAGCTAGATGATCACCGTGGAAAAACTAGAGATCACCTTTCCTAGGCCTCCACCAATCGTCTTCAAACTCTTAAGATCCTGTAGAACAAAACATGAAGGACCAAACATTACCCAACAACGTAAAGAATCAACTAATTCTGAAACAAACATAAGGTTGAACGGAATATCAGGACCATAATGAACAAATTCTAGAGTAAAGGAAGAGGATGGATGAACAGTTACACACGCCTGAACGTGTCTAACAGAGCCATCAACGAGTGTAACAGAAGTATGTGGTATATGGGTATCATAAGTTTGCAGCAAAGACTTCATACCCGCCATATGTTGTGAAGCTTCAGAATCTACCACCCAAGGGGTAGACGAGTGCGACGTCAGGAAGTGGCACAATTACCTTCGGTAGACACTATCATGGCACCCCCACTTGAAGAAAGAGAAGAAGAATTAACTGATACACTCTGAGCCACCTAAACAAGACGATCATATTCTTCCTTTGATATGGTCACATCAGATTGTGTCCTTGTAGAGTAACATCAGATGACTCAACATAATGTGCAGCACTAGAAGAGCCTATAGCAGTAGAAGGACGCCCATGCTTCTGATAGCACCTGTCTACTGTGTGCCCGAGTCGACCACAAAAAGTACACTTGTATCAACTTCGTCTTGTACAACTTGTGCCTCTACCTCCTCTAGCAAAAACTGCTAGTGGCGTATGAGCTTCAAGAATAACTGATGATCCCGTAATAGTAGGAATAGGCTCAAAAGAAGCTTGCTATATCCGTGCATATGCCCCTCCTCAAGACTGGGAAGTTTGTCAGTGACAAGGATCACACTCCTTGCTGCATTTGAAAGTAGGATTTAATCCAGAAAGAGAATGTGCAATCACTAAGTCATCTCACTTTTTCATCCGGTCATCTGTTTTTTTAGGTTAACAAAAACTCAACTCCCGCGCTATAGATTGAATGGAACCCAAGTAGTCATCAAGATATTTTTTGTCCTGCTTCGCTACAAACAACCTATTGTAAACTTTGTAAAGGCGAAGGGCATACTTTTCGTATGAAAAATGCTTCTTTGCACCGTCCCAAACTTGTTTAGCGGAAGAATAAAACATGAATCTTGTAGCAATAGACGCATCCATACTGTTCCATAACCAGGACTTTACAAGGCCGTTGTTCTTCCTCCATTTAACATAGGAAGGATCGGTTTGAACAGGATGTTCTTCTTCAATGTACTTCACTTTGTCCCGTGACTCTAAAACAATATAGATTGCGTTCATCCACAACACATAATTCTATGTATTCAACTTGATAGTAGTGATGTGTGATTTATCATTGTAGACTACGGTTGTGGGAATAACGTTGCTTGATTCACTCTTCTTCTCCATAGTGCAAAAGCTGAATAAACAGGATCAACAAATAAACTGGATGGGTATAAGCGCTGTCACACTGAAACAAGGACGGGAATCAGCACCGTCCCAAGAGAAAAATCGATGCATCAATAATACCCTAGTAACATATGCACTCAACCACACACAGGGGAAGTGTGTGGTGAGGGAGACTGGAGACGAGCAGCCTGCACAAAAAAAAAAATTGACACTGCTTTTACACCTGCATCACGAGGAACAAAACGCTGCTGTGTAGTAGACTCTACGTCACAGGGAACAGGCTTTACGGCTGTCTACTCCTATGTCTGGCTGACTGGGATCAGCTGATGTTGCTACCATAGCTGGAGGGATAAACGTCTGGTGCTTGCCGCTGTCGTGACAAGCCATTGCTCTGCCTAGCTGTTGCTCCGCTTGGTCGCAAAGCCTGGCCTGGAGCGAGGGGATTGCTAAGACTAGTAGTAGGCGCCACCCTAGGGATAGCCGTGGCCGCCACTGTTGGGGTTTCCTACAGGAGGACGCCGTAAACACTCTGGTACCATGTTACATAAGGAAACATAGTGTAAGATCCAATGCAGATCTGATCCTATACTTATATTAATGAGAAAAGGGAAAATTACATAAAGAGTCCACATAATAATATGGACTTTACAGAAAGTAAAAGACAAATAAAGAAATACTACTAACTCCTGTATTCTAACAAATGCTATTCCTGTGGTGCCTCTAATGGTGAGTGAAGATAGTAAGAAAGAGATTTTGAAGCAACCCTGTTGCTTTTAGCAAGCATAGTCACAAATTTAGAATTCGGGATTCATTTGCTGAGGTTGAAAAATTTGGCGTTGGGAATTATGCAAAACATTTAGATATATTCGACAAGTATTCCGTAAAGTTTGGTCAAGTATTTAGTTAAAAAGGGATAAATTTTGGACTACAATATACATGTATATATACATACGAATGTTACATATATACACGTCATAAACACATTGATCTATGATTATATATATGCACACATGATTTTCTTATTGATTCTCTGCTCCAAACTACAAATCATGTATCATGTTCTTATTTACAAATGAATTTGGGAAGAAATTGTGAAATTCAGGAACAAATTGTTAGATCCGAGATTAATTATGGTAATTGGGAATGGTATATCTTTCTTGCAGACATCAGACATATCATTCGTCATTTAAAAATTTGTGAATTATACGTGATAATTCAGAAATTCGGAGAATTGTGTGACTGTGCTAGCAAGAGAACAAAGGAAGCAGGGGAATGTTTTGGAATGAAATCATTTGGAATTTCCATCAATACTTTTGGATTTGAACATAAACTGGTTATATTCAACTAAGATCTTGATGTAAATGCTGACACATAATTCCTCTTATGCTGTACTAGTACATCTGGCAACTAGGCAAGAGTTTTGCAATTTCAAACACTCTTAAATGTTGTTTGTAATGGTACGACCTTGAGATGCTGTCTCTTGCTAAACCTTTGTTGTTCATATTTTATGCTGCTTTGATCTTGCCTAAAAAAGATGTGTTGATACCAAGGTATGTGTCACGAGGCATTTTTGTCTCAATGAGGCAAGGCGTAAGCCTCAAAATATGCATGAGACGGTCTTAATAAATAAAATTATACATGCATATACACGTGTATATATATTGTAATATATGCTTATATAGATTTTGTGTATATGCGTAACATAAATATGTATATACAAATAACACTAAGACTATGGCCGTCAATGGGGAAGGTATTATCCGTTTACCCTTTATCCATACCCTGTAGGGTAAGGGTACCCGTTCCCCGCCACACTAAAAGGGGAGGGTAAGGTATGGACATTATCCATACCCTTTTACCCTTTCACCCGCATTTACGTAGTTATATAGAAGATTCTAGTTAAGGTTCCACCCTATTTTGCGGGTTGCGGCTTGCCTCTCACCCCAACTCAAACTCAAATGCTTGTAGTATATTAGTATTACATTTTGAAGTAGTTGACGGGGATGCGGAATGGTAGGAGAAGGATGCTTGCACGCTCCATTAGCCTCTTCTCTACTTGCTTATCATGTGGATTTTTCTTTTATTCTTATCTATGTTTTGAATTTCCTTGGGGGTCCCTTCTATGGTTGCATTCCTCATCTTTATCCCATGAGAAGTAAGTGGTTGTTGCTGTGAAGACCAGTAGTGTCAAGAAACTTCTATACGGAAGCCGTACCCCTACAGAATAGTTGAACCCCTTCCACATAATTTTTTTTACTTGGCCCTTGTCAGAGGGTGAAATCAGTAAGAGAACTTCCTCGATCTACTAAAATATAACCCAATTGACTTGAAAGATGCTTCATTTTTATTCTTGGACCAATATCTGCACATATTACGCATATAAACATTGGTCTGCTTATATTCACACTAGTGAAAATGCAAGCCAAGAAAGATGTGACTTAATCTTTATCACCCTATGCACCACCTTAAAATAAGTTAGCCTTTTTATAATTTTTTAATATCAAAATTACCCATTTACCCTCCCTGTTTACCCTGTAGGGAAAAGGGTAAGGGTAAGGGGAGGGTAAGGGATTTATGAGAAGGATAATTACTCTTACTCTTACCCGCTACCCTCTGGAGGGTAAGGGTAAGGGTAGAGCCTTACTCTCCCCATACCCTCCCCGTTGACAACCCTAAATAAGATGAAATAGAAATTATTTATGGAACATAATAAGTGTTAGAAGTAATAGTCATATCATATATGGGTCAGAGTCTATAAGCTCATATAGAGTCTAGTTAGGTTTGGAAGTCTCTAGAGTCATGTCCACCATCTCTTATATAAAGGAGAGGTATCTCTCCCGCATCCATCATATTGCCAACATGTCATAGCATTGATTCTAACCCTAGAGAGAAAGAGAGCAATCTCTTCAGCATCCCATGGGCGACCGCCGCCCGGTCCAGACTGGCTACGCGTAGGGGCATTTCCATTACCCCCTCTCTCTGAAGGGTTGCCATCATCTTCATAACGCTCATCTCCATCGCCCTTTCTATTTGAAGGGCCATCTCCATTGTCGGTTCTAGACCGTATTCGTTGTCTCACCATCTTCATCGTCGTCTAACATCCCCATGTATTCATCTTTTGGTCTTCCTGGGGTGGTCTTCCCCGAGCACAAAGTCCAAATGCAACCGTCCAACCGTCACCCTTGCATCATTGTCACCAATCACGAACCGACCACATCGACAAGTGGAAATCTCTCCAACATCAACAACCCTATGGTAATCTTTTCCATGGTGGAAGTCATCACATATGACATTCGTCGCTACTCCGTCACACATTTGACCCAGTCCATACCGCGGGGGCTCTGTCCCCACTCTAAGCTTTTCAGATCGCACAAAGATCCATTTATTTTCTTCTCCGATGATCTTGTAATTGGGTCACATGCTACATTGAATCTAGTTATCAGTTCTTCTACTACAACTTCCTCCTCGCCAACCCAACCTTTATTGAGCACCATCATGAAGTCCTATACTCACATGTGTGATGCAGGTTGCTTTCAGGCACAAAATCAACCTCTTTCATGTGCGAGGACTCATCCCCTTTCAAGCACAAAGTCAAGTTTTCTTAAGTGTGAGGTCGAGTTCTCTCAAGCACTATGAGCAGTTCAACACAACTTCTCCAACCATATTAAGAAAATCCTTTTCCAGTCGCTTCTTCCCTCTCCACCCCATGTCCCTTTGTCTTTGTCTATCCCAACCACGCTCAGGGTCTTTTTTGTGGTTGGTGTGCGAGTGAGAGATAGAGAAGATGAGAAGAGGAGGACGAGGAGAAGAGTTGAGGTGCATAGTTCAGAGCTCAAACGAGGAAAGAGGAAGAAGATCATTGTCTACATATCGAGTTTTGCATCCTTAACGTGCTGTCCAAATCTCACAGTCTAGTTCACGACCAATGGCCATCCTCACCATTCAGGTTCCGAGTTGCCAGACATTGATCCATCATTCAAAATTCATCTTCTCGCATCATCGTCGGCTAAAGGAGATTGTTCCTCAGATCAATTGGATGTCCTGTCATTAGGTGAATATGTTTCTTTGTCGACCATGTCTTAGTCATTCTACTCTGGCAACACTTCAATCTTCTAGCATTGGAGCATCTTGGATTATTTGCACATTTGGTTGTGTGTCGTTTTGACACACCTGTCTTTTGCAGAAGATCATTTAGTCGACTATTCCAACAATGTTTCCTCCTTGTTTGTTCGTGGCACGTCAAGCATGTTTACCATCATTCTTCACCTGTCAAGCACTTTGAACTTCGTCCGTGCCCTCTCAAGCATGTTAAGCGTTTGCTACAGCCTCGTCTTCCTTTGGCACATATCCTTGCAAGTCTTGTTTTGAAACTACTTCAACGACAATAGCAATTAGCAACTTAGTTGATAGACTCAGTTGATCTTCGCATGTTCCTTTATCATACTCAAAGGCACAAGCTCCAACTTAGTCAAAGGTCCAAATGTCTCAAAGATTCAATGTTTATCAATCTCTCTCAAAGATTCACTGTTTATCAATCTCTCTCAAATATCTGGTAGTTATCAATCTCTGGGGAAGCTTCAAAGTCAAAGATGCCAAAGTCTGAGGGAGAGCACATGTCATGCTAAGTCATGGGGAGAGCATGTCATATTATCACGTCTTTATTTTTTCCCCATCTAGTTTCTATTGGTCATTTAAGTCGGGCATGTGATTTTCCCATGCTCCAGCTTGCGGGGGAGTGTTAGAAGTAATAGTCATATCATATATGGGCCAGAATCTATAGGCCCATATAGTCTAGTCAAGTCTGGAAGTTTCTAGAGTCATGTCCACCTTCTCATATATAAAAGAGAGGGGTCTCTTTTGTATCCATCATATTATCAAAACACTATCAATAATATCATTCCCCTTTTACAATAAAAAGAAAAAGAGATTAAAGACCACTAATGAAGAATATATGTAGAAATTAAGATATCAATTAATTATACTATTAGATCAAAATATGTAATTAATAAAGAAAAAGTAAGGGAAATAGAATTTAATTAGTAAGAACAAGGATCCAAAATTAGTTGACAATGAGATGAAGTTCACCGACATAGTAAATAAGAAGGTACCAAACAAAGATACATGTAGCAATGAAGATTGAAAGACGTTAACAAAATAGAAATTGTTTATGAAACTTAATAAGAATAAAAAGAGATTAAAGACCACCACAATACTGAAGAATATACATAGAAAATAAGATAATTAATTAATTATAGTATTATATCAAACTATGTAATCAATAAAGAAAAAGTAAGGGAGATAGAATTTGGAACTAGTACGAACAAGCATCGAAAATTTGTAACAACGAGATGAGGTTCAACAAAATAGTAAATAAGAAAGTAGCAGACAAAGATTGATCTATCAATGAAGGTTGAAAGACGTCATTCGAAGAATGATAATTAAAAGTTCCAGTAATACAAAGAGTTATAATTAAATGCAATAACTCTAAATACTATTTTCTGAATATAATGTCTTATTAGTAGAAATTTCGATGGTTAACATAATACATTATCATCCAGAATTGAGCCTTGTGCCTCAACTTAGCCTCCGAGCCTCAGTGCTTTGAGGCGAGCCTCATGCATTGTGAGGCATAAGCCTCAGTCTAGGACATTGAGGCATAAGCCTCGAGGAGCAAATGGGATGTCTCCCCCTCGAGGCGTAAGCTTGAGAGTCTCAAGGCGGGTTTTCTAATATCATGGTTGGTACCTACTTTTCTCAATAGCATCAACCAATGTACAATAATAATTAATAAAACCTCCTAAAGACTGCCCTAGTAGATAACCTATATCAGTAATATTTTTTTACTGGTAAGTAGTCATGGCTAGTTAATGGCTAACAAGTATGAACATAGTCCTACGCATGGGCATGGAACAGATAGAGATAATACTATCTATTAACATAGATAATACTTTGTGTTACATGTTGTCTTTCCCCTTTAGTTTTCTCCTATCCTACATAAAAAAGGACTTGTAATTGTTTTTGTGTCATCTTAGTATATTTTGTTTCTCTATGTGGTACCCGAGCAGTTTGATTCTCCCTAGCCGATCCTAAACTTGATTCCAATCCCCACCCCATGCTTCGGCTACCTCTCCCTTTTCCTCCTTCCCTCTTCATACCATAACCCTATTGTTGTTGTTTCTCTTTCCTTCACCCTATCACTGGCCCTTTTTCCCCATCGTCAACAATATAAGCTATTATCAAACTTGGTTTTGCTTTATTGCTCTTCAATTCATTAGATTCCAACACATTTCTCTAAAGTTCTGTTTTTATCCTTTATTGTTTCTTTAGTTTCATCAATTGACACAATATCATCAACGAATGACATGCACTAAGGAATATCATCCTATACATTCTTTGTTAATTCCTCCATGACAAGAACAAATTGAGATGGGCTTAGTGCTGATGCTTTATGTACTCAAACTATGACATGAAATCTTGGTGTCTATCCTCCCAAGAGTCTTAACACTTGTAGTTGAGCTATCAGACGTGTTCAATTAAGTCAATATATTAGATTGATACACCCTTTTTCTCCTAAACCCTCCATAACACTTCCATGGGTACTTGATCACACACCTTCTTTAAATCCATGAAAATCGTGTGATGATTTCTTTTGTTTTCTCTGTACTTCTCCATAAGCCTTTTTTTTTACAGAATAACATTTGTCATGGATATTCTAGGCATATTTGTCAAGGCCCACGCCTAGGTGTCTGCATAGACATCAAGGCGCCCCAAGAGGGTGCGCCTTAACCCACACCTTGACTTAGATTAGAGCCCCTTTTGTACATTATTGGAATTCATAATACCCAATTTGATCATTAATGGAATCCAATTGGATTGTGTTTATGCATAGTGTTGGGATGATTTTAGGGATTCACTACTAAATATAACTCTATTTATCCAACTGCAACTATAGAAATATATTAATGTATTTATGCAAATAACAATAACACTTTATTTGTCCAAGTTAAACTGTAATTTATATATCTATCATCTATGTATATAACAATTTATGTGTTCACGATGTAGAAAATTCATTTAAACGATATATCAAATGTATAGAAAATGTGCTAAATTTATAATATGAAATGCCACCTGCTTCTATGCATGAAACCCAAAAACACAATGACAAGAACCCCTATGTGCGGGGCTTAGTGTGCGTTGATGCGTTCGATTAGAGGTTTCTAGGACTGGCCCAACCCAAACCCACTTGGCTTCTTTGACAACACGCAAATTGAAACATCAATTTGATTGCTTGTTCCTACATAAACCTTGACGAGAATACTTTATTGGAGTAATCGGCGACCAGTAGTGTTATGTGAGGCAGGTGTGCTCACTTTTTTTTTCTTTTCATGTTTTGATTTTCTCCATCTTCTCATGTAGTCGACGACCAATGTTTGTCATCTCATGAGAATGAGGATCATACTTACATGAGATATGGTTGACATGTTAATAGAGAACCTAATGATTAAAATCGAAACTAATTATCAAGGTCCAAACTAATCGAAAATAATTAATCAAAATGGAATATAATTCGTCAAAAGATTCCAACCATCAAGTCTCTTTTCTAAAGAGCCTTACAAAGCCTATGTATAGGCATTTATCCCCAACTAACTAGACAAGTAGCCAACATGGGACTAAACCACAGGCCTTACATAACCAACTCAACCCTAAAATATAAGGGAACTAATATAACATCATAAATACTATATAAATGACTATTTTAAAGGATACAATTGTCCTCATCAACTCTCCTCCGCTTTCAAAAGATTAGGCTCTGATGAGTCAAAATAATAATATCGGGCCCGAAGAAGTAGAGGATGTTTTAAAGCTTGAGTCATGTAGCATCGCACCAACAAACCATGTAATGGCGCAAGAGATCTGGAAAAGAAAACCATGGTTGGTAGTAAATTAGCACAATGATGCTTGAAGGTTGTGAATGAGGAGAAAACACATAAATTTTCTTTGGAGGTTGTGGATGAGGCTTGAGAAGAAATAGGTCATGACAACGCTAAGTTTGAGTAGAGGAAGTCTTGATATTCGGAGGTTGTCGAAGAGGTACGAGCTCACAAATTCTATCAGGAGATTGTGGAGGAGGCCTTAGAAGAATGAGGTCATGACATTGTTCAATTTGAGTAGAGGAAGTCTTAATAATTGGAGGTTGTCGAGGAGGAACAAGCTCACAAATTCTGTTAGGAGGTTGTGGATGGGCCTTGAGAAGAACGGGGCCTAGAAAATCCTCAGTTTCATACATGATACTCATTTTGAAATCCCAATCTTGAGTTACACAATCCAAAGGTCTATTTGGAGGTTGTACGGTCGTTGGGTGATTGTCGGTTTATGCAATAAAATTGCTGCTTGGTGGAGGTGGTGGGGCCAATAAAGGCACTGCTGGTGGCGGTAGGCTGCAGACGTAGCCAAGGAGAAGCAAAACTGGCGCTTGGCGGGGTGGGGTGATTGTATCCATGGGGATCGGTGTGATCTTGGGTTAATAGGAGATTAAGAGACGAGAAAATGGGAGACGAGGAATCTGTGAATCGGGGACAGAGAGTCAGGATGGCCAGAAACGGCCGGGAGATAGGGTGTTGTCAGAGTGTTGGGCGTTGATGCTCAAGGATCGCAGTGAGGCCTATTGGAATTGTCTTCTTCGTTGGCTAATGGCTGTGGAAGAATAGCCTTCTGTGCGGCTGTGGATGGCAGATGACAGTGGCGGGCAAGCCCCTTAGGGTTGGGCCGCCGACAAACAAGAACACAAAATCTAAACTCGAATAAGAATTAGGATTTGATGCTCTGAATCCTCTTGATAGAGAACCTAATGATTAAAATCTAAACAAATGATCAAGGTCTAGACTAATATAAAATAATTAATCAAAATGGAATATAATTCATCAAAAGATTTCACTTATCAAGTCTATTTTCTAAAGAGCCTTACAAAGCCCATATATGGACGTTTATACCCAACTAACTAGGCAAGTAGCTTGATGTGGGACTAAACCACATGCTTTACAAAACCAATTGGAATAATATCAAATAATCCTAAAACACAAGGGAACTAATAGAACATTATAAAAACTACTCAAATAACTATTTCAAAGGCTATGATTGTCCTACATCACATGGGCTCTTACACCATGCTAATAACCTTAAAACGAGAGTTAGGGAGGCTGTAGACAACCTGACCAACACTTTTCCCTATTTATAATAAGCGTTCATTTTACAAAGAAGCCCTTGGGACTTATAGAGAGGAACTATGCATGCATAGTTGCACTGCATACTTATCTATTCTAACAGACTGAAAAACTCCTTTTTTATCAGCTGCTTGATGCCCTTTACCTCGACACCTTCAGTACCTTTTTTTGTGGCTCATCTTGGTTACCTTGACTCTGTTGTTTATGCATAGTGTTGGGATAATTTTGGGGATTAGCCACTGAATATATCTCTATATATCCAACTGCAACTATAAAATATATTATTATATTTATGTCAATAACTATAGAACTTTATTTATCCAAGTTGAACTGTAATTTATATGTATATATCTATGTATATAACAATGAAATTATGTGTTCACAACGTAGAAAATTCATTTAAATGATAAATCTACTGTATAGAAATGTAGAAACTTATAATATAAAATGCCGCCTAAGCTCGCCAAGGCACTTTGCCCCCTTAACAAGTGTGCTTTCATGCATGAAACCCAAAAACACAATGCCAAGAACCCCTATGTGCGCAATACGTCTGGTTAAAGGTTTTTCGGAATGGGCATAATGCGCGAAATTGAAACATCAATTTGATTGCTTGTTCCTGCCTAAACCTTGACGACAATAATTTCTGAGAGTATTCGGTGGCCGATAGTGTAATGTGAGGCAGGTGTGCACACATTTTTTTTCTTTCATGTTTTGACTTTCTCCATCTTCTCATGTAGTCCATGACCAATCTTTGTCTTCACATGAGAACGAGGATCATATGTACACGAAATTTGGCTGACGTGCTCTTACACCACGCTGAACAAGAGTTAGGGAGGCTGTAGACAACCTGACCAACACTTTGCCCGATTTATAATAAGCATTCCTTTTACAAAGAAATCCTTAGGACTTATACAGAGGAACTATGCATGCATAGTGGCACTGCATACTTATCTATTCTAATAGATTGAAAAAATCCTGCTAAATAGCTGCTTGATGCCTTTATTAGGGCCTCAACACCTTCGATGTCTTTTTTTTTGTGGCTCGTCTTGGTTGCCTTGACTCTTTTTTCTCTACTAGGGTCTGTTACTTATTTGTGCATCCATGCAGTGCTAAAGACAGTAACTACTATGTTAGGCTCCCTCTTGCTTATGATTGGAATTTGATAAACCCATATATACCACAATATATATTTGTTAGGGGGAAACTATCATGTAATAGAATTAACAAACTGTGGTGCCCAGTTGAGAGGCCTTTGTGCCATGTCCCCTTAGCAATATTGCTTTCCAATTTGTTGTATCTCTTAAATTGCAATCAGGCTCAAAGATTTGGTATACCATTCATTATTCGTATTTATACTATGGATGTAATTGTGGTCGTCTATGTTTTGGAAACTTTGAAGCGGGAAGCGAGAGGCCAACCCTCTGTGAACGCTTAACCGTGAAGCTTCAGTTAAGGGGGCACTTTTTATAAAAGCGGATGACGTGGGCCCCACGCTGTGTGAAAACATATATTTACATTACCGTTTGTTTCCCCACAGCGTCGTGCCCATGCCTACCACTTTTATAAAAAGTGCCCCCTTAACCGCTGCTTGACGCTTAAGCGTCACGGAGTTGGCCTCTCGCTTCCCGCTTCAAAGTTTCCAAAACTTAGATGACCACAGTTACATCCATAGTATATTTACGAATAATAAATGATATACTGAATTTTTGAGCCTGATTGCAATTTAAGAGATACAGCAAACTGGAAAGCAATATTGCTAAGGGGACATGGTACAAAGACCTCTCAACTGGGCACCTCAGTTTGTTAATTCTATTACGTGATAGTTTCCCCTTAATAAATATATATTGTGGTATATATGGGCTTATCAAATTCCAATAGTAAGCAAGAGGGAGCCTAACATAGTAGTTACTAACCCTTCACACTGCGGTGGATGCACAAATAAGTAATAGACCCTAATAGAGAAAAAAGAGTCAAGGCAACCAAGATGAGCCACAAAGAAAAAGACATTGAAGGTGTTGAGGCCCTAATAAATGGCATCAAGCAGCTATTTGACAGAATTTCCAATCTATTAGAATAGAGAAGCATGCAGTGCAACTATGCATGCATAGTTCCTCTCTATAAGTCCCAAGGGTTTCTTTGTAAAAGGAATACTTATTATAAATCGGGCAAAGTGTTGGTCAGGTTGTCTACCGTGGGGAAACAATATAAATATATGCATCTTAGTAATGTTATATTTGTTATTATATTGCTTAATAATTGAAGAACAACTCAATAACTAGGTAACAGGAATGATATTTATTAGATTAGGATAGGTAAAACTGAATATGAACATATTAGCAATTATTGCAGTTTTATGTGCTTATAATATAAAACACATTGTGTTCTTGACTTAGTGTTTGCCTGTAATATCTTAAAATAGTCAATCAATTATTAGATGAGGTTATGGTAAACTATAGATATTGATCAACAAATATTAGTACATATACTACAGTTTGCAATGTATAATGTAGTCGAATACAATATAACCGTTTCCATATACTTTCATTTATGAGATTTACATAGTATACAGATTCACAATGCTATTATAGTAGTTTTGTGATACTTACACTTACTACTTTCAAGATACGTATGTAATACTATTATACATAAAATCAATATAGGTCATACTCATACATGATATCATCGATTAGGCTTAAAGCAATACATTTATAACAAGTGATGAATTTTAATAATACAAACAACACTGTTACACAAGTTTAGTTTAGGTGGGAGAAGAATACCATATTATGGTCAGCCTCTTGTATACTTATAGCATGTGCTAAGCGCAGGGCATCTAGCAATCATTTTTTTAGAATATGTTATTGGACCAACCCAGACCTTGTTTTTGTTAAGTGGTCGTAAGCGGCCGATGAAGCAGGCTACACAAGCGGGATATAGTGGGTTGAAGTACAAAAAGCACTTGCTTAACAGAAAAATACTTTGCCAGTTTCTTCAACCAAGATTTCTCAGGTACATGGGCAAAAGATCTCAAGTGGCAGAAGCGGCCACGTTTTAGATTAGTGGACATTATAATGATCTATTCATAACCTACTACATACTTTCACTCTTGCAAATTGCAATGCTACCGGTGCAATTTCCCAAAGCTCTGTAATTCATAGTACTTTGGAAGATATATGGAAACTAGATTATATGCTTTCTTCTCAAGTAAAAAACAATGGTTATGTTGTCTTCATGAAATTCTCAATAAGCACTATATCCATTGTTGCAGATGCGGGCGAGGCTCTCAGGGGGTCACTTTAGGATGCTAAATGAGAGGCTGTATACGTGCAGGTTTTTTACAATATCATTTTTGACATGAACATACATCTCTTGTTTCTGTAACATGAAAATGAAAAAGCTTTGAAAGGTCTTATTGCATACTTCAGATCGTATAAAGTTTTATATTGTTTTAAGTGAACTCGGACGGGGAAGTAATCATGGACTATTTTTATGTTTAAATGAGAGGCTGTGTACATGCATGTTTTTTACAATATCATTTTTGACATGGACATACATCTCATGTTTCTGTAACATGAAAATAAAAAAACTTTGAAAGGTCTTATCGCATATTTCGGACCATCTAAAGTTTTCTACATTTTTCTAGTGAACTTGGACGGGGAAGTAAATCATGGACTAATTCTATGTCGATTTCATATCGGCTATATAAATCAACTCATACCAGATGTGGTACCGCGTTACTCTATTCTGCTGTTGGTTTTGCCCCAGTACAGTTTTCAGACCAACTCCTAAGCATTTATTTTGTGCACATAGGAATATTTGATTCCAAACTGGCAAATCTAAACTGAATACTTTTTTGTTTCACAGTGATAATGTCCACCTTCTAACACTTGAATTTGGCATTACGTAAAAGTGTAATACAGTTCTACATCTTTTACATTCGAGCAATATCACTATAGTGGTATTTTCGTTAGTTAAAACTTTATGCTATGGTACTGGACATATACTGTGTTACCTTCAACCAGTGTGGAAATGGAAATTTGTGGAAACATCAAGGAAACTTCGAAAAAGATGTGGAATATAACTTTTGTACAAAAAAGGTAAAACATAGTGATAGTTTCATAGAATATTGATATAAAACATCAAATTTTGCCAAAACACAATCTAAGTCTTCTACAGTACTTAATGTCTGAATTCAGTTATTTAATATCAATGGTGTTCTAGACATACACAATACATACACAATTTATGTAGTAAAAGATAAATTCAATGTATTGGAAAGGTCGAAGTGGGAGGCAAGCGAACATGACCTTGTGGCCACTTAATGACAACTAAGTGTTATACATATTTCATCTTCTTTGAACTTTTACATATATCTAAACCCACATATATAGTGTGTGTTGACAAGTGTTCAGGACATTGTAATCATTGTTGTTGTATATTGATATGAACACCCCTGTATATATATATAGGAGAGGAGGCAATTATAAGGAAGCGGACTAAACCCTAATGGGCCATGGGCAAACATGCCCATGTACATAATAGACTAATTAACCTATTAACTTAATAGACTAATACTTTCTAACACTCCTCAAGCTGGAGCATGGGTGAACACATGTCCAAGCTTGGAGTGACATAACTCGATTAAACGATAAGAAATAAGCGATAAATGAAAGATAGAAATGTCACTCCCCATACAAAAATTGTTACTCCCCCTTAAACAATACTTTCTAACTAAAAACATGTTGTGACACCTCTTTGAGATGTGTTCTGCAAGCTAGAAATGCTCGGGCTTTAAGAGAAGATCTTTCTTTTGAAGTGCATCTGGAATGAAGAATATCTGAAGCAGACAATCATAAATACCACGACTACACCATCTTCACTGGAGAGGAATGTGTGAGTGGAATAAGCGCACATCAACACATTCCACGTACATAACGCGGCACGAACATGTAGACAACAATGTAGATGTAGCTGTAGTGGTGTCTTCAAATCGTCTGAGAAGTGTAGCCAATTGGAATTAGCGCAGAAGACTATGTAGAAGTGTTGAAGTGTCGTCTCAACACGTAGAAGTAGTAGATGCAACTCAAAGAAGATGTAACAAAGTAGCTCGGTGAAGATAACTCTGGATGAATCTTTGCGGATACAAAATGCGCAGGCTAGAAGAGCATGAGCTTCGAATAAATCTGAGGGAGCGACCATCTGTCTTACCATTAACGTCAGAGGGAACAAGAGGCCGGATAACCACAACAACTCTTGTTCTGTCTCATGAAAACACAACATGGATGATCAACTGGAACGTCATCAGTACTAAAGGGAACAAGAGGCCGGAGTAAGCCGTAACGGCTCTTATCCGTACATACATAATGTGGTACAAACACGAGAAGCTCAATGTCAATGCTGCAATGGAGATCCTACAAAGCTACCTGAAAGTGGAGAGCATATGTGCTGAATAATACAAAGCCCCATGATGGTAGCCTGGAATATCATCTCTCTCATCTCAACTCTCCTCATATGCTCTCTCTCATGTTCTTCTCATACTCTCCTTTCTCTCTCTCTTTCCCCTATTCCCCCTGCACACCAAATACGACGAGAGTGAGTAGATGGTGTAGAAAAGGGAAATATGACCCCCGACATGTGGGAGACACACACGTGATCGGTGGGAGGGTGAGAAAGGGAAAAGGTATAACGAAAGATGTATTCAGAGAAGAACATAATAGAAATACTACCAGAATGAAAACTTGGTAGAAAGAGGAGCACTACCGGAATGCTGGAATGGAACTCGGTAGGAAAGGAGTGGCACTCCTGGAATGGATTTGGCAGTCTACCGATAACCGGAGTCAATATGAAAAACAACATGTTTATAGATCCAAATAGAAAAATTAAATGGATATTTTCTTGACCCCAAAAATTTTTGGAAGTCAAAAAATATAATAGAATCCGATTATTATTAGGTATTAGAGGAGAGATAGACCTTTGGAGGACGTCATAACTGGAATTGGAAGCATGGAACAAAATTTCACTCGAAATTTCATTTTTTTGCAATCGGACATCGAAACATCAGTACGCAGAAACTGATCCGCAATTTTGCGAGTATTTCGCAGCTATAGTCAAAATTTCGCAAAACAAGGGTAATTTAGTGCAAAAAAGTCCAGTTTGGGCCTTGATATTGCGAAATCAGTGCGAAATGCAACACCTATTTCGTGAAACAATGTTCCATCGACTGGATTTGTTGGGACTTTGATCTTTTGTCGATTTTTTTGTGATATCTTGTTCTCGAAGGCTGCTCTACTTGATTTTAAGGTATGTTACCCCACTCCCAACCCCATCTACTACTCCTATTTCTACTCCCTTTTAGACATATCTTAATAAATACTCTGAAAATCCCAAATTTCTAAGTGACACTTCTCTTAAAATTCTCAAGATCTTGAAGTGAACTTGTAAATCTAAGAAACAATAGTGTGAAATACATATATCTATACTTATTTTGAAAATCTAATCAATATATTTCATATTTATACAAAAATGGCTACAAAAGCTTTTTTAATGGAAGTTCTTATATTTTTGTATTTTTCACTTATGTAACCCTATATATATTATAATAGTAGCTTTATACAAAATGTTAAGTGTAAGTTGTAGCTTGTAACCCTAAATATATTTTTTATTATTCACTTATGTAACCCTAAATATATTATAATAGTAGACTTATACAATAAATATACTAACCTACAATATTGTAACTTGTAACTCTAAGTTATAAAGTCTAGTACTCTAGTTGTTTCAACTTGAAGTTTGTAAGTTTGTAATAGTCTAACTGTCTAGCAGACTTGACATTTCTGTTCATTTGTGCACTCACTCATCAAGGCATGGATCCCACCTAACCTCTAAACATATAAATTTATTATATAATCTAGTGTGTCTATGTTTAAACATTGTGTTTGCAAAATACCATAACTTAATTCCTTCATTTTGTCATTGAAATTGCCATCGAGTCGAAATCGTTCAGCTTCCTTCACTTACAAATGTGGGAGATCCCCCTACACACATATCCAATATGAAATATTATTGCATATTTGAGTAGATCTTGACGATTAGACCGTGCTTGTAAATTTTCATGATTTACTTCACTTATTTGGTCATCAAAATTGTTAGGGACGTAATATCAAAATTTTGGCTGACATTTCCAAAAATTTCTGTTTCTGGGCCATCAGACACGACATTGAAAGCGGACATTTAATTCTATGACTTGACGTACACAAATTGCTTTTAACACACCATGTTTGTATCTTGACACGCAATGTAACTTGTCGTAGGTGAGTTGCAGACTCCTGTTGACACAACATGTGAGGTTACTGACACGCCGTGTAGCTCCTTCGCTAAAAAATGATTGACTCCTTGCAACACGTTGTGTGAGGATCTACATGCCGTGTAGGATGTCAGAGGCGTAAACCTGATCTCTACCAACACCCCGTGTTGGATGTCAACACGTCGTGTAACTTACGATATGAGCAAACTCGAAGATGACAGATTTCCACCGACACGCCATGTGACTTGCGATCTAGACGAATCTTGCGCCGTCCAGTGAGTTCTGGCCCGTTACACGTTGTGTTGATTGGCCAACACGTCGTGTTGAATGCCGCTAAAGCGTGATTTTGACGGGAATTAGCACTGTCAAGGAGACGAAGAACCTCAGGAATTAGCACGATGGGTCAACAGGAATTAGTCCCGTCTTTTATACTCCTGTGATCATGAAAAGTGGTGACTCCTTGCTTGACCATGACCTGAAGTGGACAAGAAATAGCGTCGTCTAGGGTCCTGAGAAGTGGTGTAGCGGTGGAGTGATGGCTAGCGCGGCGGATGGACTCGGAGGCAGACATGGTGGAGACGGTTGCTGGAGCCAAAGCGGACTTTGCGTTGGTGTGACTACTACAATGGCGATGGCTATGTACGGAGCTGCTTGGGGAAAGTGACAACTTGACGATGTCAACCATGAGGAAGACTCGACGGCTACTTTGACTATAGATTGAAAAGCATAGATGGTCGAGAAGGATGGCGTCGACGCATAGATGAAGATCTATGTGAAAGGGGAAGAGCAGCGACCATGGAGGCCAGGAAGTGCCTGGAAAACGACAAGCCTAAGCCATGAAAATACGGCGGAGGTGTGGCTTTGGGAGTATACATTATGTAGTCTCAACTTAATACCTATAAGTCGAAAAAGAGCTGGAGGTGTGGCTTTGTTAGATAGTCAACAATCTGATCCCCGTCTATACATGAGGTGTCACAATTGTCTTTTCTTTGACCACATTTTGTACAAAGTGGCAGTCTACTTCACTATGTTTTATGCGTTCTTGGATTGGATTGTTTGTAATGTGAATGGCTGCATGGTTATCACTGTAAAAAGTTGCTGGAGTCTGAACATTTTCCGGTATTAGTCAATCCCCACACCATCTCATGAGGTTGCATAATGGAAAGTTGCAACCTGTTTGTTACACAGTTTTGGTGTACGACAATCCCACATTGTCTCCAAAGGTTACACATCAGAAACTTGCAACCTGATTGTTTCACACATACCAAGGAAGCACAGACACGTTTCTAGACACGGACACTGACACGGATACGGACACGGGACACGACAAATTTCAAAAATGTAGGACACGGACACGGCATTGGATGAGGGGAAAATGTTTTTTTAATATATTAATATGTGTGGATGTATGATGTATGAACTGGAATTTATTTTTAAGTTTGTCCAGATTAAGGTATCTATGTATACATAATCTTATATGCATGTAGAGGTGTGTCTTTGTGTGTGTAGTAGATATAATGTGAAGAACAAAACTAAACACGTAGTTTCTGTAAATATAGTATATTACAAAATATATATATATATATATATGAGGTTCATATTACTCATTTAACCAGCTTATTAGACCATAATTTAATTCATAGTATCTGATTCAGTGCTTAGACTTTACATATTGGTTTTTCTTTCAACAGATTTGCTTGTAATTGTGATCAGATCTTAGCTCTATGTGACATTTTCTCAGTGATAGGACATGAACAGCAGCTGTATATTCAATATTTGCATTGTCAAATATGGAATTACAGCAGCATCTGCTGTAGTGAAGTGTCCAGGAAGTGTCCGGGCAGTGTCCAGCTGTGTCCGGTGTGCTGAAAAAAACTAAATTGAACTGGACACGTCCCAGCCGTGTCCAAAACGTTTTGGGCCGTGTCCGGGAAGTGTCCGTGTCCAAAATGTGTCCGACACGGACACGGGGGCTGTCTAGAAGTGTCCGTGCTTCCTTGACACATACCCATGCACACAAAATTGCTACATGTTATACCCACAACACATGCACCCTGAAGACGGACTTATAGTTTACGACAATTCCCGCATGGTCTCACGTTACAAGAGAAAGTTGCTCCCTGTTTGCCGATAATGGTTGTGGGTTGTGGCTTACGTGCTCCTATCTTCCAAACAATGGATGAGACATTTTACTTTTGAATGCTTGCTGCCAAAGACGATATATGTGGTTGCCTGTACACTAATCTTAAGTCTAGTTTGGTTTTTGGGATGCACCTTGTCGCCTACATCCTCTTGGTTCTGAGCGGTTGGTTTGACTTGGGATGTTGATAGACTTCACCTATAAGTGTGTGTTGCACATGTACTCCTAAGTTCTAATTTTTTTTTGTCGAGAATAGCCGTCTTTCTATGTTTGAGAAAAAGGGAAAATCCTCTCCTATATATAGGAGGTAATATACGGAAGCGAACAAAAACCCTAATTAGCATATTATACTTAGGGGCCTATATTACATGAGACTTTAAGCAAAAAGAGAAATAGTAAGAATAAAGAGAATACAACCATCTAGATATAGATATATCTCAATCCTCCCCCTTAAACTGGAGCATGGATATCAATCATGCCCAGCTTGCAGCACAACTCCTCAACTCTCTTTCTAGAGTCAGGCTTTGTAAATATATCTGGAGTTTGCTCATGTGTAGGTAATAAAGGGGTAGTGATCTTCTTGGTCAGCACAACATCCCTGAGAAAATGGCAGTCCACCTCAATATGCTTGGTCCTTTCATGAAAGACAGTGTTGCTAGCAATGAAGGTAGCAACACGATTGTCACTGTACAACAAAATAGCATGAGTAATAGGAAACCTAAAGTTAGCAATAATAGATTGATCCATAATAGTCACAAGTAGCATCATGCAATGTATGTGCCATTGCACGATAGTTAGATTCTACACCGGGTCTAGCAACAACATTCTATTTCTTACTTCGCCAAGTAACCAAACTACCTCCTATAAAGGTACAATAGCCAAAGGTAGATCTCCTATTGGATTTATACCCCGTCTAATTAGCATCAAAATATCCAATAACATTGAGGTGCCCATTTCTTTTATAAAACAATCCATGTCCAGAGGACCGTTCTTCAAATATCTCAGTACTCGACATGCTGCCTCCCAGTGACACTGTGTAGGGCCATCCATAAGTTGGCTAAGAACACCAACAAAGCATATATCTGGCCTGGTAATCGTAAGATATGAAAGTTCGCCAACCAAGCACTTATAGCTAAGTCTGTCTTCTAAAGACTGAGTAGATTTTGCCCATAGATCATGTGCTTGATCCATAGGGGAGACTGCAGGCTGACAACCAAGCATTCCGATTTGTGTCAGTAAATCTAGAGTATACTTTCTTTGAGATGAAGATAATCCATCCTTGTTGCGTGTAACCTCAATGCCAAGAAAATATCATAGACGCTGAAGGTCTTTGGTTACAAAATGATTTATAAGATATTTCTTTGTATTAATAATCCATGCCTCATCACTACTAGACAAGATAATGTCATCAGAAGAATTATACCTGAAGTAGTGATCTTGATAAACACAAAATGGTTAACATTGAGACCGTGTAAAATCAAATTTCTGCAGTATAAGGGATAATTTATAAAACCATGCTGGGGGGGACTATGCTTGAGACCATAAATAGCTTTCTTAAGATGACAAACTTTTGCGAATGCTTCCCCTGAGCAACATAACCTGGAGGTTGTGACTTATGACACAGAGACAATCTCCTGCAAATCTCCATATAGAAAAACATTCTTGACATCCAACTAATGTAAGCGCCGTCCTTGATTAACAATAGAAATAAGATTACTTACAAAATTAAGACGAGCAATAGGAGAAAAGGTTTCAAGTGTATCCCTTAGCAACAAGTTTGTCCTTTAGATGCTTAACTGTCCCATCAGGCATATAGTTTACGGTAAAAACCCAGTGGCAACCAACAAGATTGTTGCCCATAGGGAGATCAACAAGGTCTCTTGTCCTACGAGATTGAAGGTCATCCATCACCTCATCCATAGCTTGTTTCCATTCAGTGTAGCATTGCCTCTTGAACATTCTTTGGGATAGAAATTGCAGATAAAGCAATAGTGAATTGACCCATGAAAAAATTCAGAATAAACTGCAGAAACATGTTGAGAAATACAATTTTTGGTGCCAGACCTTTTGCTCTCTGTAATGCAATGGGAATGTTAGAATCATAATTTGTAATGGAATTGGTAATATTACCATTGACTTGTGGATGATCATCAGTCTCAGAAGAGGCCATAGTAAGGGATACCTCAAGTAGAGTTCGTCATCTCCTCCGCTCATATACCTATAGAATAGGGGAGGACTCAACTGATGTAGGGGTAGTGTACACATTAAAATTAGTAATGGACACAGTAGAAAGTGGCACTTGTTGACTAAGTTCAGAAAAGAAAGACGTATCTCCAAAAAAAGTGACGTCCGCACTGACATACCAATGACATGCAACAAGATCAAATCATCTATACCCTTTGTGTGTGAGAGTAACCAAGGAAACAACGGAAAGCAGGTGGTGATAGTTTATCACTACCAGGTTGGTGATTTTGAACAAAGCATAGACATCCAAAAACTTTTGGTGGTAAAGCTAAGATTGGTTCATGGGGTTAGAGAAGTTGATAGGGAATTTTATTTTGTTTGTTGATAAAACAAACTTGGACAGATAGTGTTTTCCAAGCCGACAAGACTAATATGTAAAATTCTCATAGGACAAATTGGAAATAATGACTTAAACTTAGAGGTAGAAGGATGACCAAGCCTCATGTGCCATTGATGGAGAGAGGTAGAATGGGCCACAAGCGCAATAGTAGGAGAGGTTGCCGAGGTCTGTAGTTAGTACAAACCATCTCCATCTCCGTATCTCCCACTGATCTTCTTCTTCATCCTAAAATCCCGCATGGAGACAATGTAAGGAAAGAAGGTTACACTACAATTTAAAGTCTTGGTAAATTTACTATTAGACATCAAGTTGAAGGAAATTTGGGCACAAACAAAACATATTTAAGCAGATTGCTATCTACATCTCCTCTCCCAATGAGCGGAGAAGTGGATCCATATGCAACGCAGAAGATGATGACATGTAGATTTCTCCAGGTGAGTAAAAAGATTTTATTACCGGTCATATTGGTTGTAGCACCAGAATCAATAATCTAATCATCATTTGACGAAGAGGAAGAAGCTTGAAGACACCGAGGGTCACTTGAGTGTTCGACAATATTTGCTTGAGGTGTAACAATAGCAACAGAAGCAACCTTGATCAACTTGTCAAGGTCAAAGAACTAAGTGTAGCAACAGAAGCAACCTTGATCAACTTGTCAAGGTCAAAGACCTAAGTGTTACCATCTGATGATTGGTACCACTAGGGTAAATGTAGATTCTCCATATCATCAATAGTTGACAACTGATTGGCTCATTCTGGTTTCCTATGTTTTTCCAACATTTGTCTTCATCGTGATGAGTATGCTTGCAAAAATCACAAATTGAGATTGGAAAGAAGAGGACCCTTCTCCCACAATTATTTAGACCTTTCCCTGGCCACGACCAAGATTACCACGTCCTCATCCAATAATGACAAGGACAACATGCTCCTCTGCAGTAGTAGAAGATACAATGCGAGATAGACGAAGATAGACATCATCTAACATTAGCAAGGATTGAGATGCAAGAATTTATTGGTGGACAACTTTATAACTGGGAGGTAGAGATGCCAAAAACTGACATAGTTGCACTTCTTCTTGTTGCATCAACATTTCGAAAAGATCGGAGGATAAGGGATGATGGAGCTTGAGTACACCCCATATTCCCTTAAAATTGTCAAAATGTGAAGAGAAAGATGGGCTATCTTCAAGTTTTAAAGAATGCAGGTGTTTGTACAGATCAAATACTTGACATGCATTCCCTTTGTTAGAATACACTTGAGCAATATGATCCCATGCCTCCTTGGCTGTGTCAGTGAAGAGTAAATTAGTGGAGATATGTATTCACAACTATTCAGAATCCAGGAGAGAACCAGAGAGTCACGTTCAACCCATTTCTTACTCTGTCTTCTTTTCGCTAGACTTGTCTTATTTAGATGGAGGTGGATCAAGGAAATATTCTAGCTTTCCTGAAGAATTCACATAAATTGAAAGAGTCCTGCCCATAGATATATTAGAGCCATTCAACTTCAAAGATAGTTACACACTTGGAGTGTATCTCAGGGACCTCAACAGTAGAAGAAGGTGAAGCCATAATATGCCAACACAAGGTATAATAGAGCAACAAAGATTAACGATGTTAAAGTGATGACAAACCGTGTCTTAGATCAACATGCCGTGTTAAATGAAGCAGCAACAAGTACAACAAGTTTGCGACACACCGTGTCGGGTTTTTGACATGCCGTGTTAAATTGTGCAACAACAGATCAACAAGTCAGCGACACAGTGTGTCAGGATTTGGCATGAGGTGTTTGAATGGCTCAACAATAGTTCAACAAGTCAACGACGTGCCGTGTCAGGATTTGAATGACCACTAATAGAATGCAGTATTGCTTTCTAAAAAACAAGTCTTCAATGCATAAGACCGTCGGAAAGACCACATGCAACGTCCCTAGATCTCTTGTTGGAGAAGAGGATAGGGCTAGGGGAGACGAGATCCCTCAAGGTGTGGGTAGCAGTGGTGGAGAAGAAAGGAGGTGATGAAGAAAGGAGGAGGGACTGCGGAAACGGCTTGGAGTTAAGGGACTCCCAAGATGGCTATACGTCCTACTCTGATACCATGTTGAGAAAAGTCGTCTTTCTATATATGAGAAAAGGGAAAACCCTTCCTATATATGGGAGGAAGTAATACAAGTAAGCGAACAAAAATCCTAATGGGCCTATTATACTTAGGCTCATATTACATGAGATCTAAGTAAAAAGGGGAAATGTTAAACATGAATAAAGAGAATACATCATCTATATATATATATATATATATATAGAGAGAGAGAGAGAGAGAGAGAGAGAGTCAGGCTAGAATACACTCGAGTGTACGGATCACACGAATACACTCAAGTGTGTTTGCATATCAAGACTATTTTTTGCAAAATGTAAATCGTTGATCTTCACAGTCATACTATAACTAGGCTACATACAAATTTTGAACCCATTTGGATGAGTGTAAGTCACTCAACTAAGGGCAACAAAATCGACGCGCGAAACTAATTTGAAATGTATAATTTTTGCGGTCTTCATAACATGAGCTATACATATCCAAATGTGCTCAAATTTTGCGTATGAGTTGTTCACGAGATGTTTAATAAGATCAACGGATTAGATTTTCAAAGAAAATATTGCATCATGAAAAACTACTTGAGTGTATTCCGCTCCGGATACACTCGAGTGTATTCTAGCCTGACTCTCTCTCTCTCTCTCTCTATATATATATATATATATATATATATATATATATGGCTATTCACTCGCTGCCCGCGCAGGTAGATAAGTGAAGTTACCCGACTGCCGAATTAACACATGCTGTGAAGTGTTGATATGTAAGCGGTGGCACTGTTGGTAATTATGTAAAGAGCTGGAAGCGGTGGCACTGTTGGTAATTATGTAAAGAGCTGGAAGCGGTGGCACTGTTGGTAATTATGTAAAGAGCTAGTCACTTTACGTGCATGGAGTAGCGGTGGCATATTAGTAATTATATTAAATAATTGAACGTGCATGGAGCATCAATCTAAGCCTTATCCAACAATACAAATAGCAACTGCAACCTCGTTAGTGCTGGATACGTATTATCTAGCATGCACATTGGACAAAAATGAGTGCCTTATAAGACAATTGTTATTTGTATTTAAAAATCGTGTCTACGTATTTTGTGTTCAGGAGACCGCTCTGTAAGGAGAGATAACACATTGTAAATAACAAAGAGAAACTGTAACATGTACGGGAAAAACGTAATACAAAAGAGCGCATTGTAACTAGAACTGACATTTTATAATCTAAAAAAAATAAGAGACAACAACAAGTAAATGAGTGATATTCCGGCGTCGTACAAGACTTGTAATAACAAGTAAAAAAAGATATCATTATGTAATGGGAAGGAACTGTTTGTAATCAGAACAGAGAATTCGTAATGGGAAGGAAAAAATTGTAAACAAAATAGATCATTTGTAATGGAAAGGAAACATATGTAATCAAGAATGACATTTTGTAATACAATGAAATGATACTTCCAGATTGTATTACGTAACGTCATACGTAGTTACAAATTTCTCATTTCCATTACATATTTTATGTTCTCATTACAATATATCATTTATCCTTACAAAGGCAATATTTATTAGAAATAGAAGCAAGTAAACAAGTGACATTCTGACAACGTATAGTGAATTACAATGACAAGTAAAAAAAGATGACATTTTGTAATAAGAAAGAAATATCCGTAACCAAAATAGATAATTTGTAATGGAAAGGAAACATATGTAATCAAGGATGACATTTTGTAATACAAATCTGAATGCATCAAATTCCACTGTCTAAGAGAAATAATACTTCCAGATTCTATTACATAACGTCATACTCAGTTACAAATTTCTCTTCAACTTTCACTTTTTTTGTTTACCTAACATGAATGTCGCAATGTCTACAACTATCTTTCCCACTAGTGCATGCACTCATAACAAATTGTGATCTAGCTACTAATAGTGGCAACACACACATGTACTACCAACAAATTTCAAATTAAAAAATTTAGAATACATGTTCCATGCATACGTAATTGCCTTTTTCTTAATTACATTAGATGCCACCGCTTCTCCATGCATACGTAAAAAAAATTCTGTATAATTACAATAGCTGCCGCTGTTATCATGCAAGTGCAATTGACATTATATTAATTACAGATCTTGCCACCGCTCTCTATGCACGCTTCTCCATGCATACACAATTTTTTTTTGTATAATTACAATAGCTGCCATCGTTATCATGCAAGTGCAATTGACATATATTAATTACAGATCCTGCCACCGCTCTCTATGCACGGGTAATAACTTGGCTACCCGCGCGGGCAACCAATATGTACTCTCTCTCTCTCTCTCTCTCTCTCTATATATATATATATATATATATAGGCTAGAATACACTCGAGTGTATTCGGAGTAGAATACACTCAAGTAGTTTTTCATGATGCAATATTTTTTTCAAAAATCTAATCCGTTGATCTTCTTAAACATCTTGTGAATAGCTCATATGCAAAATTTGAGCACATTTGGACATTTATAGGTCATGTTATAAAGACCGCAAAAAGTATGCATTTCAAATTAGTTTCGCGCGTCGATTTTGCTGCCCTTGGATGAGTGACTTACACTCATCCAAATGAGCTCAAAATTTGTATGTAGGCTTGTTATAGTATGACGGTGAAGATCAATGGTATACATTTTGCAAAAAATATTCTTGATATGCAAACACACTTGAGTGTATTCGTGCGATCTGTACACTCGAGTGTATTCTAGCCTGACTCTCTCTCTCTCTCTATATATATATATATATATAGAGTCAGGCTAGAATACACTCGAGTGTATTCGGAGCAGAATACACTCAAGTATTTGTTCATGATGCAATATCTTTTTCAAAAATCTAATCCGTTGATCTTCTTAAACATCTTGAGAATAGCTCATACACAAAATTTGAGCACATTTGGACATTTATAGGTCATGTTATAAAGACCGCAAAAATTATGCATTTCAAATTAGTTTCGCGCGTCGATTTTGTTGCCCTTGGATGAGTGACTTACACTGATCCAAATGGGCTCAAAATTTGTATGTAGCCTAGTTATAGTATGACGGTGAAGATCAATGGATTACATTTTGAAAAAAATAATCTTGATATGCAAACACACTTGAGTGTATTCATGCGATCTGTACATTCGAGTGTATTCTAGCCTGACTCTCTCTCTTTCTCTCTCTCTCTCTCTCTCTATATATATATATATCAATTGTTTTTACCCAGGCTTCCTAATACACTTACAAAGACATGCATACACTGTGTGAACACCACTGTGTGCACACCCAACCACCCATGCACACAGACATGGATGTCCATGTCCACTTATCCGTTGCTATTATTTTGTCAGACACCGAGTAAATTACTCTTTGAGAGGCTACTGCTTTGGCATCATAGCATCTGATTATGAAGCAAACCAGTAAGCGGACCACACAGTGACTCAGTGAGGACACACTACAAATTCAACCCCTTTGGTATATATGCCTTTGGTCAGATCAGGCAACAGGTTAGCATGTTGCCAAGTACCCACCCAGGCCAATCGAATCGGTTGCATGGCTAGCTGCTTAGCGTTTTTTGTCTTTCTGGCTTTCTTGCGCGTTTTGGCTTGAACTGAACTTTCCTTTTCATTAACTTCTCATTTAGACCCTTGCATTCATTTGATCTTTTTATGTCGTCTGATCACTGATCAAGTGTCATCTTTTTTCTTCAGTGGACGCGATGCATTCAAATTATTTCAGAAAGAACCAAAACTCTTCAGTATGGTGAGAATCTGGCAGCGGGTTTATTCTATTTTTGACTATTGATTTATTCATTTATTCAGAAGTAGCTTGTGTCGTGTGAGCTTCAGTTGTGGAACGTCATTTTTGAATCCTATATCTACCTCTTATAAACTGGAATTAAATATGAAAAATCTTTTTTTAATCTCTAATTATTTCTTTTGTGGATAACCCACCTTTTTTCAATTAGCTTTTGATACGTTGTTGCTTGTATTGCTTTTTAATGCTGCATTTTCAGTATCACTCAGGCTACCAAGAGCAAATGTCACATTGGCCTGAGCAGCCTGTCAATGTAATCATCAAATGGCTCAAAGATCACAGTTCTTCTCTAAAAGTTGCTGATTTTGGATGCGGTGAGAATGCTCATCTCATCTTTAAGCCATTCGTCCATCTGTGTAATCTGACATTCTCTTCTGCTGCTCTACCTTATCTTTCAGGTAATGCATGCCTTGCAAAAAGTGTAAAGAACAAAGTTTTTTCAATCGATCTCGTTTCAAGCGATCCGTCTGTTATTGCTTGTGACATGGCTCATGTAAGCATTGATATTGGCATATTTATCATCTTTTTATACAGGTAGCAGTGAGTTTCCAATTGCTTTACTTTATATTCTATTTGATGTATTTCTTATTATTTCTTCTGTATGATTGACAATCTATTTTTTTAGTATGAGGTAGTGTTATACATATGAGCAGTCCAGCTTTCCAACTGCTGCTATTCTAGAGTGACACTTCTAAAAGGCCACTAGTATCTTCAAGAGAATACATTCTGATTAGAGCGAGCAATTAACAGTTTTAACTATGAAATATCAGGAAACCAGTACTCCCTTTGCATATGAAGTATGTGTACTAGTAACTGTTAGATGAATGAGTTTTTACCAACTATAGGTCAAGCCCAGTGCCAGGATAATCCTAAACAGCTTTTTTACCTCCTTCACTGGTGTGGAGATAGGTTTAGCTGCACTCAATATCATCCCTTCTAAAAATCCAATAACATATTATAATATTATATACATCGTTCCTCTATCAAAGGTCAATACCTGTCTTTAAATGCAGTACTTCAGTCCAAGGGAAATACTGCAAGTCAGCAAGCTACTAAGTCTTTTGTATGACAAGGGAAGTATGTCTGGAAACTTTTTCTAACAAAAAAGAATCTTCATAATTGTCACTTGCTATGATATCATCCTCATACACATCTAATATGATGTAACACATAGACGAGCAAGAGTAGAACAAAGAATGATCATCAGTAGGCGAAACAAACAATCCTCAGGAGAACAATGCCAACTTCTAAAACTAGGCGTTTCGAAATTGTTTACGAAGTAGTTGTTGTCGAGACTTTTTGACTTTGGGAAAGACGACCTAATTAGTTGCTGCTCTAGTAGTGAGGCAGAATATCAGGCAATTGTGGCCTATGCATTTCTCGAGTCACAATTGGTAAAATTAGTGATTCTAAGATATCTGTCCATCAACCAGTAACCTTTTCGTGTGATTTTCAAGCTTCTATTGATATTGCGAATGATCCAGTGTTTCATAAGCCTCCAGAGCACAGCAAAATTGATTGCCGATTTGTTTGGGACTTGGTGACACCTAAAAGATTTGTACACTAACATGTTGGAATTTGGAGCAACTTGCTGACATCTACGAAACCGGTTGCTTTGTCTATTATTCATGTTGTGATGGTATTAGATAGTCTGGTTAATTTAGTTAGTTATGTTATTTGAGTCTATATGTATATGGGCCCAAGTGTGTCTTGGCCCATTAGGGTTTAGTCTAAAGTCTGTATGCTTCCCCCATCACCTATATAAATTAAGCGATTCCTTTTATCAAATATATTGCATAGCTGTCTTTTACTTTACAACATGGTATCGGAGCAGTGATCCGACCCTAAACATAAAAGAGGCGGCAACCGTCCTTCCTGGCTTGGCCGCTCGCCAGACAACATCTTGGTTGTTTCTGCCAAGTTCCTCCCTACATGCTGCTCTCCTCCACCCTGCCTGTGGCCTAGCTGCACAGATCACCTACCCCTCTCTCCTTCCACTTCCTTTTTCCGTTTCCTTCCCCCCTCATCACCCCCTCTTGGTTCCAATTCTGACACAACTTCTAATAACCCTCTACATTGCCGCCGCTGTAAGCCCACTACCGCAATAAGCCAACTCCCATAATCTCCAACACCCCCTTCCTGCCTAAGTACCCAATTCCCTAGCCGCAAACATTGTTGTTGTCGACAAGGTGAGCCTTTACACTGTCTGAATTTTATCCTGTCCATTCTTTTCTGCACGTTCTTCTGTCAACACAACGTCGACACCTGGTAGGAACCTGTTCTTCGTGGCCACCAATCAGTCCAGACCCGCCTTCTTTCTCCCTACTGTACCATGTGTTGTACAGGCGGACGCCCAAGCGGCACCTAGGCGGCCCAAGCCCCGCCCCAATCTGGGCGCCCAGAAGTTACACACGTAACTAAGCTTTTAATTTCACTGATTTCTTCCAACTGATTAGTATTTACTTATCTATTGATTTGTATTTACTTATCTACTGATTTGTATGCACTTATCTACTGATTTGTATTTACTTCTCTACTGATTTGTATTTATGTATCTACTGATTTGTATTTACTTCTCTTATTTATATTTACTTATCTACTGATTTGAATTTACTTATCTACTGATTTGTATTTATGTATCTACTGATTTGTATTTACTTCTGATTTGAATTTATCTATCTACTGATTTGTATTTATGTATCAAATATCTACTAATTTGTATATATGTATCTACTGATTTGTATTTACTTATCTACTGATTGTATTTACTTATCTACTGATTTGTATTTTACTTATCTACTGATTTGTATTTTACTTATCTACTGATTTTTGATTCATCACATTATTTAAATTTAGGGCTTTGTATTTATTCATCTACTTTTTAAAATTATTTAATCATCTACTGATTTATATTTGTTAATCAACTGAGTTGTACTTTTTTTGTGTAATGCTTTGTATTTGTTTATCTACTGATTATTATTTATTTATCTAATGCTTTGAGTTTACTTATCTAACACTATGAATTTTTTATCTACTGATTTGTGTTTACTTATCTAATGCTTTGCAGTTATTTATGTACTGATTTGTATTTACTTATCTAATGTTTTGAATTTTATATATCTAGTTATCTACTGATTTGTATTTATTACCTACTGTTTTTTATTCATTTATCTACTGATTAGTATTAATGTACTGTTTTGGCTTGTCTACTATTTGACTTTATTATTCTACTGTTTTGTTTTATAAATATACTGCCTCATGAATAGAAATACAAATATAGTTAACATTTCTGATTTCTGGTTTATGAGTAATCAATTTGTGATTAACTCAAATCGGCTTTACAAAAGCGCAATAAAGGAAAATGGCAAATATCTCCTAAAAAGGTACTACAAATTCAGGTTTTTGAATGCACTGTTTTTACTATATTTGCAATTTCAATATATATATATATATATATATGCTAATCCCGCCCAACAACCCGTAGGTCTTGCTGAATTCACACAACCCATCACTTGACCGTGAATCTCTACTACCCGACATCTCAGCTACCCTACTTCCCCACCACATGCACGCCCTCCCTTGCCTTTGCCAAGGAAAAGCTACCGCAAAAAAGACACCCCGCTGCCTACAAAGAAAACCCAAGCCATCATGACTGCCATTATTCCCTCAGATGAAGGCAGCAACATCTGCCTTTTGGTTGATGAGACTCTCTCAATGGCTGTAGATGGGCAGCTTTACGCGACCTTGAAGCCAAGCAGCATCTGCCACTAACTTGTTGCGGACTACGACAATTGAAAAGTCAGTAGTTTTCTTTTCTCCAGCATCCTCAAAGGAAGGAAGAAGGCAGGAGGAACCTCTTGCATGTGCCACGTCAAGCCGTCTCTTTCTTCATTAGATGGGCATCCACACCGCCTAATCGTTGTATGCTCTCCTTCATCCTGCCGCCAACTACTTCCTGACCCATGCTTTTAATCCTGCCCAACAATCTTGGTTTTCCCACCCTTAACCCTTCCCTACCCGTAGGTCTTGCTGAATTCACGCAACCCATCACTTGACCGTGAATCTCTACTACCCGACATCTCAGCTACCCTACTTCCCCACCACATGCACGCCCTCCCCTGCCTTTGCCAAGGAAAAGCTACCGCAAAAAAAGACATCCCGCTGCCTACAAAGAAAACCCAAGCCATCATGACTGCCATTATTCCCTCAGATGAAGGCGGCAACATCTGCCTTTTCGTTGATGAGACTCTCTCAATGGCTGTAGATGAGACAGCTTTACGCAACCTTGAAGCCAAGCAACATCTGCCAATAACTTGTTGCGGACTACGACAATTGAAAAGTCAGTAGTTTTCTTTTCTCCAGCATCCTCAAAGGAAGGAAGAAGGCAGGAGGAACCTCTTGCATGTGCCACATCAAGCGGTCTCTTTCTTCATTGGATGGGCATGGGCGCTAAGCTTGTTGTCAAAGCTTGTAACTTTGGATTATTTTTCTTCCATCCAATTTTGCTTCTCGGGTGGCCTAAATGCAAGATGTATGTTAGATTTTCCTCCAAAAATTAATGGTAGACCGCACCCCAACCCCCCGACAGTAGTAGTCATTGTATTAAAAATCGGCATGAGCGGCCAAGACCCTCATCTGCTTAATTCAGCCCCTAAGCGTCCCTTTAAGCAGTTTGAAGAAAATATGCCGCTTTTTGCGTGCTTCACCCGCTTTCCCCTGCTTTTTGTCCGATTTTGCCCACTTTTTTCCGCTTTTTCCCACTTTTTGTAAAAAATACTGCTGTAAGCATGAATCTTTAATTAATTATATGGTTCAAGTAGTATTGACTATATTATATGTTACAAAGTCAATATACTTAAGTGGTTTAGTCTATTTAGTTAAGTTGTTTAGTCTATTTGTAATATGGGCCCAATTAAGTATTGGCCCATTAGGGTTTTTCTTGTGTCTGTATGCTTCCCCTATATATAGGAGGGGTGGGGGGCTGTCTCTTATCAATAAGATACACGAGGGAATTTTCCCACTCATCTCGTATTCCCATGGTATCAGAGCAGCCGGTCCTGCGCTGCCCCTAGCCTAAGAGAGAGAGAGCGCAAAGGAGAAAAGTCTCCCCTTGCTAGCGGTCGCCGCCGCTAGGTGCTGCTTGGCTTCTCGCAGGGATGCTCTACCCCGCATCTTTTAGGAGCTATCTCCATCTTCAACAACAACATCAAAAATCATCTTGAAGTTGTTGCTTGCTATGGTGCCGCTGCCAAGACCTTTTTTTGCTTCTGTCATTGATGTTGCAACCGCCGCATTTTGCCTTCCATGTTGCCTCCACCGTTATTGCTCTCTCTTAGAGGAGTGTCGCTGCTTCCCTATATGTTGCCGCCGCTACCCTACATCATCCATGCATCCACACCTATTGAGATCTAATCGTAAATCAAGGAAAATTCTCATGTTTCTACTAATATTGGGGATACGACATCCTCTATTTTTCTTTGGTGGAGTTCCGAAAGGATTTCTCCATTGTTTTTGTTGCTGCTCGGTCTTGTTGACGATTGTCGGCACAACACGACGTGTTTCCTTGAAACACGACGCGTCGGCGAGCATTTGCTTCGACGAATCTGCTGTCACGATACTCGACACGCGTGTCACAATTCTGACACGCAGTGTTACTGCTTTGCTGACGTTTTCTACCGTGCAACCTACACAACATGTTAATATACGACACGACATGTTGCTGCCCTCGAGCTATATCAACTGACACTGCGTGTCGCCCCCGTCACATCGTGTTGCCTGCTTACTACCTCTTTGACAACTGTTACTAGACACGTCGTGTCCATTCTGGAACACGCCATGTCTCCCACTGTCTGCCTCTTCTGCTTCTACTAGACACGACGTGCCCCTTCAACGACACGACGTGTCTGTTGCTTCCTGTTGATACATCTTGGTGTGCTACATTATCTACTCATGGCAGAAGGTTCTATATATGGCGTGTTTCTATCCTTTTCTTACCAATTATCATTCCTTTTTAGCAATTTTTTTTTACACTCCCAGGTTTTTCAATCCTGCATACGTATTGTCGCCTCTTTAATGTGTGTCCCCTGCCACATACACCTTGTGCTTATTGCTATTTGTATCCATATTCGGATTTGATTTTTGATATGTTCCATACCGGGGGGCAAAGGGCCAGACAAAAGTGCCTTTTCGGGTTGCACTAAGATCCATTTATTTTTCTACCCAGATTTATGTAATCAGGTCATGTTGCATATTGACTCGCATTATCGGTTACTTCCTCAACATATTTGCATATACAACCTCACCTCTACCATTGTTTTTGACTCTCCAAGCCAACCATTCTCTTGACTCTTTTCGTGGTTGGCGTGAGGGGAGAATAAATGAAGGAATAGAGGAAAGAGGAAAGAGATTAGATGGAGGAGAGATGAAGAAAGAAGAAGAATTTAGTTATGATGCTATATGGATCTTCATGCCACTATTACTGTTGATATATGGATCAAGGAAGAAAATGTCCGATTTCGATGCCGTTTTGGTGGCCACAGAAATAGAAATTTTGATAAATTTCTACAGAAATTTCGATAAATGCGTTCCTGGTGTTTCGACGGCAAAATAAATGAATTAATTTATGAAATTTTGCCTGAATGATCTACTAGTGTAGATGTACTCAAATATGTAATAATATTTCATATTGGATACGTGGAGGTGGGGTCTCGTCATTTTTTAGTGAATGACCCTGAACTGTTTCGAAGGGCATTTCGATGAGGATTTTTGATGTCAATTTTCAGTGCTGAAATCAATGAATCAAGTCATTATAGTTTGCACTACTGTTGTTCATGCTTTGTTTGCACGTTAATCCTTTGTATGTGTCTTGCACACATCTACTACTATTGTTGTTGTGACCCGACACTCTCTGGGGACTGTGACCCAACACTTTCTGGACTGTGACGTCTGCTACTGGGATGTAAATTATATGATGAGATCAATGTTTTAAAAAACGTCTAAGCGGTAACCGTGCGGACAACACCTTGTAACTGGTTAAGCGGTAAGCGGCCGATTTTTTAAAAACGGGTTTTAATTTCCTATATAATTTTATACAAAATTACATATATATGTATATAAATACTAATACTCTTTGGAACTTTTATATATATATAAAGATTCTAAACACACTACCCAACAGTAAAAACACCCAATTAGTTTAGCTATAAGACAATAATTATAGCCATAATATAATAAGCAATAGATTTGACATAGATAAAATACCCCACATACATGATTCAGAAATATTTTTGCATCACATGTTTACATAGTTAAGCAGTAAACAATAGACTCATTATTGGATACCTTTTTAACTTATTGTTATATGTGCATATCATCAATTAGTCATACATTACAGCAGTACAAATAACTAAAGTATGCATTCTAAAAATAGATAATAGTTACATATATTTTACTTGTATAAATTACACTTTACAACAGTACCCTATTATCCCAACTTGCATACAAGTATGCATTCTATTAGACTAGGCTTATCATAGGATATTTAAGTTTAATATATTATAGTCAGTAATACTTGGGGCCATATAGTTTATATAAAGTTACAGGTGTACAGAAACATTTACAAAAAACGGCCAAAAAACGGGCAAAAAACGGAAAAAACGGGCAAAAAAGGGGGAAAAACGGCCGATTAATTACAAAAAAATTAACCGGCGATTTTAGCAAAAATCGAACGGGCTGGGTGTCTGGCCGATTAATCGGCCGTTTAATCGGCCGCTCAGGCCGTTTTTCATTTCACTGGATGAGATGATGGTACCTTTGGTGACTTACATGTGTATGATGGGGCTTCATGCTTTTCTATTTTAGACACAATGGTCTTTTATCCGGCTATGTCATCTATTTTCTGTTACGGTGTTCCAGTGTTCTCTGGCTTGTTCGTGCTTTGCGCACGTTGACTCTCTACGTGTCCACGGTTTGTGTGCATGCTCGCTTTCTACTACTGTGATCCAACACTCTCTGGTTTTGTCTGTGCTATGTTTGCACGTTGACTAGTACTGTTGTTGTGACCCAGCACTCTTTGGACTGTGACGTTAGCGACTGTGATGAAGACCATGATGCCTACCTGTTGATGTTTAATTCGCTGCAGATACTACTTCACGCTGAACAAGAAGCTCCTACTACCTGCCTTCGTATCTGCTTTTGGATTATCTGTTTTTGGATTATCTGCTTGAAGGGGTGTATTTTAGTGCTTGAGTGATTTATTGTAACATTGGGGGAGAAATTCTTGTATAGGCTCGGTTATCTTTTTGTTCTGTTTAGTCTGTCTGTCTATTTGCAAGCTGACTTGGGGTTCTCCCAAGCTCCAGCTTGAGGGGAGTGTTAGAGAGTCTATTTAATTAAGTGGTTTAGTCTATTTACTTAAGTTGTCTAGTCTTTTGTAATATAGGCCCAGTTGTGTATTGGCCCATTAGAGTTTGTCCTATGTCTGGATACTTCCCCTATTAGGAAAGGGGGGCTGCCTCCTATCAATAAGAAAAACCTACACGAGAGGATGTTCCCACTCATATCGTATTTCACAATATACGAAACTTGTTTACACTAAATGTTCTATCATATACCTATTCCCAATTTAGAATGTTTACTTTGTATGTAAGCTGTGATAATAGGATACTGCTGTAATGTATGCAAATAAATATATCATATTACTCTATTGTACTTCTTTATTGATTTCCTTGCTGCTTTCATTGATTATTGATTGGTACTACTGGTTAATATTACTTTTTTGGTGCAATTTTAAATACTTATTTAGTAGTAAAGTATTAAATCATTAATTCATAGTTGGTTACTTAGATTTGCTTGCTAAATTTAATGATTAGAAATATTGATTAGTATTAAGTATTGATAAATGCTTAGTGAAATACGGATTTACTGATATGCTTATTTACCAATTAGTATTACTGATTAGTAGTAAAGAGCTTTAATAATTAATTCATAGTTTCTCATTTACAATTACTGATCTGCTTGCTGATTTTAATGATTAGAAATATTGATTAGTAGTAAAGTATTGATTAATGCTTAGTCGATTACTGATTTGCTGATTAGATATGTATAAAAGTTCCTTAGAAATATTTTTTATATACAAATACGTGTAATTTTGTATAAAAGTATATAAGAATTTAGGCACCCGTTTTTTCAAAAAGCGCCCGCCTAGTGCTGAAGCAGTTACAAGGTACTGTCCGCACATCTCTCGCTTCCCGTTTTTTAACACATTGGTACTACAATAGTGACAAGTTCGGGATTCGAAAACTTTTCGGCTGGCTGGAAAAAATCAGAATTCGGAAAAAATCGAGAAAAGTCGTGAAAAGATCGATAAAAATCGGTCAAAATTCGATCAACTATTCGGAAATAATCGAGACTAAGTCGGCTATATAAGTATATACATATATGTATGTATATATATGTATGTATGTATATGTATATATAGATAAATGTATGTATGTACATACATATATGATGCATGTAACTGTTACGGCCACACGACATACAATCTTGGTGAGTGAAAATGTAGGAAAAGAAGTAAAAAATAGTTGAGTAATAACATGAACAGTCCAGAGGAGTGGGGGTTTGAGGTTTAGTATGTATTAGGAATTTTGTGTACATGGTTTGGTAAAAAAGAGAGCAAGCGATTTAGAGAAAAATCGTGAAAAGTCATGAAAAATCGTAAAAAATTGTATAAACCGCGAAAAAGCGAGAATAATTGTGAAAAGTTATGTAAAATCGGCGATTGGCGTATTAATCGTGATGAATATTCGGGAGCCTATAACATCGTAAAAAATCGCCGATTTTTCATAAAATTCAGAGACTTTTGTTACTATGGGTACTACTAATTTTTTTCTTCTAGGGGCGGTTCTTTATCATTGTCCACCCCAATCACTCTTGGTTCCTTTCGTGGTTGGTGTGACTGTGTGAGGGGGAGAAATAGAGAGATGAGATAGAGGAAGATTATATTCTGCTGCTCTCTAAATTTTTGGATCTTTATGCATTTGTTGAAGAACTTATGGACTTCTACTATTGATATTTGCATCTGAAAGTCTATTACTGCTATATGCTTCTTGGAGATCTTATTATCTAGAGCTTTATGTCTATTGCTTGCTTATTTAATTTGATGGTCTTCTATTTGGCTACGCCGATTCTACTTTCTACCTTTTGTTCGTGCTTTATTTGCATGTCGACATTGTTTGTGCCTTGCGCACGTTGACTTTCTGAATTGTAAACCAGCACTCTCTAGATTTTTCTACTGTGAAGCAGCACCCTGGGCTTTTGTATAGTGAACGAACACTGTTGGACTTTTCTACTGTGAACCGACACTCTTTGGACTGCGACGATAGCGATTGTGATGAAGACTCTGACGCCTTCTTGCTGCTATTTATTACTGCTCTAGATGCCAAAAAAAATTGATCAAGAAGCTTCTGCAATCTGTTTGTGACAGCACCTGCGACATGCTTCAGATTCGACCTGCTTGCATACCTGCTTTGGGTCATCTACTCGAGGGGGAGTGTTTGGACGAGTGCTTTATTGTAATCTTGAGGGAGAGAAATATTCTTGTATGCGTCTCTTATCTTTTTATTCTGCTTCTTTGTCTTTTAGGGTGTCAGTCAGTTTGCAAGCTGACTTGGGATTCTCCCAAGCTTCAGCTTAAGGGGCAATATTAGAGACTGTGGTTAATTTAGTTAGTTACATTATTTGAGTCTATTTGTACATGGATCCAAGTGTGTCTTAGGCACTTGGCCTATTAGAATTTAGTGTATAGTCTGTACGTTCCCCCCTTCTATATAAAGGAGGGTGACTCCTCTTATCAAATATATCTCATAGCGGTCTTTTACCTTACAAAAGATGCCAAGCTGGGTATGCATGATATGTACACTCCAACTTGAGGGAGTGTTGGAATTGTATGATAACAGTCCTATTCTGGGCATACTTACAAGTCATCAAGCAAGTACCACTAAGCAATTACCAATGTCACAATGTTGTTTTACCTAAAAATCTATTGTTAATAATGATTAATGCCACACAGCTCAATAGGAAAGTAATAAACCAGCTCAATTCGGCAATGTTCTGAAAAGTATTATGCAGTACACATTTAGAGAGAATAGCACAGTATATGGATAAATTGGTATGCAGAAGTCATGGTTGTCCAGACACCCGCCTAGGCGGCCACTTAGTTCGAGGCGCGCACCTGGTTAGGCATATGGGCAGCCTGGGCGCTCCCGTGGGCCTAAATAGGCCCAGGCCAGTGTACTTTACAAAATCTTAGTTTATTAATGATATGATTTCTACAACCATTTTTAAATTGTTCATCATAAGTGATGACGTCTAGTGAATAGGAATTAAAGGGACTGCTGGCTTATGGTCCAGCGTACTTTACAATCTTTACATGCCAAACATAACTGGACTAATTAGTTTAGTAATTTTGGTCAAATTTGAATGCGCAGTATTGAATACCACTTTTTATTGGTTAATATTTAAAAGCTTACTATATATTTAATATCAATATGATAACCCTATATCCTGTCATTTGACATATCCCTGTTTCATGCTTGTTTAGATACAAGTAAACATGAATTAAAGTGGCTAGACAGAATTGACATTTGATACCTTTCATGTATGGGAATTGGATTATTGTGATGTTTGAATAAGTTTGCTTCCGCCTCTATATTGGCTCCAGCCCGACCGGTTACTATACCAACTTGTCGGCTTCTATTGGTGGTCATTATGGACACTTTGGATTGCATGTTTACGGTTACTCCTAGTAGCCATTGGTTAGGAAACGCAAACACTCCCCAGTCGGTTGTGGCTGTCTCGGACACGTGCCGAATGCAAACGTGCTGTGGATAAGGCTAGACACTCGGTGGACCGAACTCAGACATGTCCACTGTTTTTAGTCATGGACATGCCATGAACATGCTGTGGAAAAGGAATGAACTTGACGTTGCCTATATAAAAAAGAATGAACACATCATGGCCGTCTTGGACACGTGTCAAATGCAAAAATGCCATGGATAAGGTTGGACACGCGGTGGACCCAACTCAGACATGTCCACCCTTTTTAGGCCTGGACACGCCATGGACGTGCTGTGGAAACAGAATGAACACGACGTTCCCTATATAAAAAAGAATTATAGCAAAGTCTCCTCTCTCCCTCTTCTTCCTCCCAACACACTACCAGTTTGTCTCGTGTCCTTCCTATCATTTGTAATAATCTATGATACATATTAAATCATTTTGTACCTATAATCATCATTCTTCTAAAGGTTGTTCTAGGAATGCGACATGGAAACCAACTTTGGGTTTGATATTTTTCCTTCTTTTGCGTTTGTTTTTGTAAAAACCATGTTATGACTCACGTTACTACTTTAGATGGATGGATGATATTTGTATTAATTCCAAGATATATATATATATATATATATATATATATATATATATATATATATATATATATATATATATATATATAAAACTTCCTTTCAGAGACACACTCGTGGAGGATAGCTGCTTTCCTTTATCGGTTCCTGGCTGCACAACAGGTGGTTGTGACTATGCCTTTGCAATATGTGCTGTTTGCTTTCTGTGCTTGTCGGTTTTTATGGCTGGACTGAGGCATGTTGGGCTGGGCCGTTGGCCTTGTGATGCAGCTGGTGTGTGTTTGTTTGTCTTAGGAGATAATACCTGCGACAATTATAAGCAGGAGATGTATGTTGCTTTGATTGATTTCGCCCACACGAGGGGGGTGGGATGAATAAAAGAACCCCATATATATATATATATATATATATATATATATATATATATATATATATATATATATATATATATATATATGGGCTTATCTTTAATACCCGACGGGTAACTAACGGGTAGCTACCCGGCAACACTTCCTGATATTTTTTTTCATACTTCCTGATATTTTTGAAAAAAAAAAAAATTCGCAATTGTAGAGGAACATTTTATCTAGCTCTCCAAAAAATTTGATCAAAAAATAATATCATTTGCCCCCCCAAAATCATAAAACCCGTCCATATATATTACTGACTGTATATATGTATATATATATACACACACACACACATATATATATATATATATATATATATATATATATATATATTTCACACTTCCTGATTTTTTTTTAATTTTTTTTTCGCAATTGTAGAGGATAATTTTGTCTAGCTCTCCAAAAAAATTGATCAAAAAATAATATCATTTGCCCCCCCAAAATCAAAAAACCCGTCCATATATATTACTGACTGTACACTCTTTGCACTCAGAGTTACTCCAGCATACCATATAGTTACTCTTGCTATTCAGACGGGTTACTCCAGCATACCATATAGTTACTCTTTTGACCCGAGTTACTCCAGCGGGTAGCGAAAATTCTGGCTACCTGCCGGGCAACGAATGAACAGCCCATCTTTAATACCCGCCCTCTATTTTGGTTACTTTTTTTGAGTTTCTCACTTTACACATGTAGAGGGTTACTTTACCTTGCAAACCGTTACTTTTCATGCATAGATAGTTACATTTGCAACAATAGATTCAAATATACAATTACATATATATTTGCTGTGTATTCTGCCTAGATTTACTTTTTTAGTCGTATAGTTACTTTTTTATCATCATAGTTACTTTTTTGTCTAGCGGGTTACTTCTCTAACCGTATAGTTACTTTTTTAGCTGACGGGTAGCAAAAATTCAGACTACCCGCCGGGTATTGAATGAGCAGCCATATATATATATATATATATATATATATATATATATATATATATATATATATATATATATGTCCAGTGCCGTGTCTCTGTCTTGCTTTTTTTTTTTAGAAAAGTGTTGTGTGCATTGTCGTGTCCATTCCATGTCCTGTGTGTCTGTCCATGCTTCATTGGCCTGTGCCGTGTCCATGCTTTCTTGGCCATGGGGTGTCTATTGCTTGCTGTGGGTGGTTTTCTAGTAGTAGTTTCTGGTTGCATTATCTCTCGGAGCAGATTGGGTATGATATTATCGGCCACATTAAAAGAGGGTAGGAAAGGAAAATGCAGGGACCCTAGAGCCCTATTCTCCTGTGTGAAACTGATCTGCATTCAAACCTCTAGGCCTAGTTGTATTATATATATAGTAGCAGAACCCTAATCTCCTGTGTGAAACTGATCTGCATTGAAACCTGTGTTCCTAGTTGTATTATATGTATAGGAGCAAGAAAGTTATCTATGTGATCATCCAACAGAAAAAGATATATGATGTGCTAAAAATTAAAAGAATTTATAAGTACCATCATCACAAATGTACACATATGGGTTATGAGAGATCAGATGAAATCACATCATGACAACAAAAACAGTATCCTAAAATCACACTGGTTTTGCATGTGTACTGGCTCCGGTTTTAGGCTTTTAGCAGCTTCAGGGGATGGAGAGCAGAAGAGATATAGAGGGAGGGGAGAAGGGAAGAAAACCCACACTAGCAGTAGGGTTTCAGTCTCCGTGGCTGCGGTCCCGTGATTTGTAGCCACTGTCCCACCATCTTCTCTCTCCCCTCTCTTTAGTACTGATTCCCATGACTTATTTTTTTGAAATTTACCTGGGTCCCGTTTGAATGAAGTAATTGACAGCGGGAGTGTAGTTAAATAATGTATTCTAAATATTGTTATGTATAACGTTGTTGTTTGGGTATTTAGTAGTGTAGTTAGCGATTACCAGTATTCTCGTTAGCGGTATCTTAACAGGTATGAATGCAGCCTTTTAAATCACGCCAATATTGACGTAATTCAGAAAGTCTGCGACTGAGAACTGCCCCCTGCTTGTGCCTGCCTACACTGTCCTCACTCCACTCTTTGCTAACATTGCCGCCACCTCCCATTCCTCCAGAAGTTTGCGCGCCGCGGAGCCATCCCTCCCGAGCACCAGCTGCCTCAGTTCCACATCATCCGTGAGTGGCAAGCCACAGACCTCAAGGAGATGCGGCGGTTGATGTTGTTCCCGACGAAGGGCGATCACGGGTCAGTGTGGACGCAAGTGCTGTAGGCCTTGCGGTGGCTCGGGCTTCTCCGCCTCGAACTGATCCGCCACCTGGTCCTTCTACCACCCCGCCTCTGTGGCGCCCCTGGCCTTCCTCCACGATGGCTCTTCCCCTTCCTCCATTACCTCCTGCCTCCACGACACTCTTCCCCTTCCTCCTCATCTCCTCTTCCATTGTCTGCCACTCATGGACTCCTCCTGTACAGCACACCCTCTTCCGTTCTCCACCACCTCTTCCCTAATCTTTGTCTCCTGTCTGTCTTCAGAAGAGCATGCCCCCTGAAGCTTCGTGATAGTTGATTAGGGCTCTGGGTGGGACGTTGAATATTTTCTGTGGCCTGCAATGTTATCCTCCGGTGATCTCTTTGTTCCAGAACACGTGCAACTGAACTTTTGCTTATCCAAACAAAATATTTTTAATACAGCAGGATTTTAATTTGAGACAATTTAACCCCCAAAACTTCTCAATACAGATGTATTTTTTATTGTTGCGTCCAAACAGGACCCCAGTATATTCTGTCTTGTAGTCTGCAAATTGTGAACTTCACCACTTCAATAATTTTCTGCCAATACTTTTTCATTTTGTGTGATTTGATTTGAAGCTGTGGCTTGGGTCAACTGACTATTTCTGTCGGATTGGTTTCTGCATGTTGGTCATCCGTTTACAGACACCTCTTTCATCTGCCTCTGTTGACGTCGCTGTATTTTGTCTTTCACTGATGGGGACTGATTTTCCGAAATATCTCGTTGAAGCGAACAGAGTTCTCAAATCATGGTATGTAATCTAATGATATTTAGCATCTTGCTGTTTCTTGTGTTAATATGACATTGCCTTTCTTTTTCTTCTTTATATGTTCTTTGATTTAGCGGAATTGCGACACCGTTCTATATTCTTCATGAGAAAAATGGAGCCTTTACTCGATTGCCTAAACTGAACTTCACATCGGAGACTACTCATTTTTTTCCTTTTTGAGGTAAAAAGGCCTAGAATTCACTCTAATGATTTGGGAACTCCGATTTCGCAGTGGCTGGCTTTTAATAGCTGAAGTGAGGAGTAGACTTGACCCAGAGAATGGAGGGGCAAATCCAGAAAAGTTTTCGAAGGCTGTTCAAAAGCTTGGTTTTTCAGAGGTTTCCAAGGTTTATTCTAAAACAGAAGTTTTTTTAATAACCGCTATTTCATAGTGTATTTTAGCTATTCCAGTTTGATATATGTATTGTGCTTAATGTTTGTTAAATTCCAGGACTTTTCTAATAAGATGTTTGTACTCTTTTACTTCAGAAAGAAGGTATGGCATGCTTGGATATTATGCTATAATTATCAGTATCTAATGATAATTGTCTTCCTTACTGTGGGATCATCTAGCAGGAAACTTCCACGCCTCCTGGGGACATCCAGTGGCCAGAGCTGAAGCCTTGTCTGTATAAACGTAGATAGTTCATGACACTGAGTTTAGCTGCATATTTGAATTTATCAATTTTACACAATGTGCCATGTGGTATAATTCTCGTCATTCTTTTGGTAATTTAAATACTGTGATAACCTTGTAATTATGTCGAACTAAAAGCGTCTGGATTTTTGATACATTAAACTTTTTGGGACAAAGTCCAAATGTTTCAGTTATATTGCCGCCACCAAAAAGAAGCATGTTTGCTTCTAGCGATGACTTAGCTTTTCAGAGAACAAACTTCGGTTGCCTAATCTGAGGGCTTGTTTAACCTATGGTACATAGATTTACAACAACGAAGTGTCTATTTTAAGTTTGAGCATTTGTCTAGTTGCGCACATGTTTGTTGATTTGATCCATCTTCCAACTTCAAGGTTGGGGAGGGGTTAAGGGTGGGAAGCTCGTTGGCAAATAAGTGAATTATGAAATTCTAACCATCTTTTGAGTGGGCCAAACTCTTTATGCCACTTGGGTTGGGTGGATCCTTAAGGCTAATATGAAAAACATACGCGCGTGCACACATACACAACACACACACACACACACGTAACTAATGTTAGTTACCCGTGCATTTGTTTTGTAATAAAAAGACACATATTTGTAATGAGACATCTAAAATTGTATTGAGATGACCAAACTTATAATACGAAGATTTGTTTTATATTACAACATATATTGTTTACAATTTTGTTAAAAATATCATTTTTACAATTTTGAGATGTAAAATAAAAAATTCACGATGTATTTACAAAATGAGTCTTTCTATTATAACTTTGCTCATCTCATTACAATTATGTGCTTTATTGTTATAAAATAGATCCACGAGTAACAAAAGTTAGTTACTTGCACAAGTAGTGAATATTATATATATATATATATATATATATATATATATATATATATATATATATATATATATATATATATATATATATTCAGGTTAGAATACACTCGAGTAGTTTTTCATCATGATATTTTTTTTAAATCTAATCCGTTGATCTTCTTAAACATCTTGTGAATAGTTCATATACAAAATTTGAGCACATTTGGACATTTATAGGTCATGTTATAAAGATCGTAAAAATTATGCATTTCAAAATAGTTTTGCACGTCAATTTTGTTGCCCTTGGATGAGTGACTTACACTCATCCAAATGGGCTCAAAATTTGCATGTAGCTTAGTTATAGTACGACAATGAAGATCAATGGTTTATATTTTGCAAAAAATGATCTTGATATGCAAATACACTTGAATGTATTCATGCGATCTGTACACTTGAGTGTATTCTAGCTTGACTCTCTCTCTCCCTCCCTATATATATATATATATATATATATATATATATATATATATATATATATATATATATATAAACAGAGAGAGATAGAGAGAGAGGCTAGAATACACTCAAGTAGTTTCCATGATGCAATATATTTTTTTCAAAAATCTAATATGTTGATCTTCTTAAACACCATGTTAATAACTCATATGCAAAATTTGAGCACATTTATACATTTATAGGTCATGTTATGAACACTACAAAAATTATGCATTTCAAATTAATTTCGTGCGTCGATTTTGTTGCCCTCAGATGAGTGACTTACACATCCAAATGAGTTTTAAATTTGTATATAGCCTAGTTATAGTATGATGGTGAAGACCAATGGCTTACATTTTGCAAAAAATAGTCTTGATATGCAAACACATTTGAGTGTATTCGTGCGATCTCTACACTCGAGTGTATTCAAGCCTAACTCTCTCTCTCTCTCTCTCTCTCTCTATATATATATATATATATATATATATATATATATATATATAGTCAGGCTAGAATACACTCGAGTGTACAGATCACGACGTACACCCCAATGGTGTTTGCCTATCTAGACCATATTTTTCCAAAATCTAATCTATTGATCTTCATGGTTACAATAATAATAGGTCACATACAAAATTTTAACTCATTTGGATGAGTGTAAGTCACTCATCCAATGACAACAAAATCGACGCACAAAACTAATTTGAAATACATGATTTTTGCCTCCTTTAGATGAACGACCTATCAATGTCCAAATGAGTTAAAATTTATTATATAGTATGTTCTTATGATAATTAAGAAGATCAACGATTTGGATTTTTCAAAAAAATTTTGCATCTTCAAAAATGACTGAGGTGTACGGTGCCTCCGGTACACTCGAGTGTACACTAGCCTGACTATATATATATATATATATATATATATATATATATATATATATATATATATATATATATATATAGTGAGAGAGAGAGAGAGAGAGCGAGAAAGAGTCAGGCTAGAATACACTCGAGTGTAATAGGAGAAGAATACACTCAAGAAGTTTTCCATGATACAATATTTTTTTCAAAAATCTAAACTGTTGATCTTCTTAAACATCTTATGAATAGCTCATACACAAAATTTGAGCACATTTGGACATTTATAGGTCATTTTATAAAGACCGCAAAAATTATGAATTTCAAATTAGTTTCGCGCATCGATTTTGTTGCATTTAGATGAGTGACTTATACTCATCCAAATGGTCTCAAATTTTGTATGTAGCCTAGTTATAGTATGACGGTGAAGATCAATGGTTTACATTTTGCAAAAAATAGTCTTGATATGCAAACACACTTGAGTGTATTCGTGCGATCTGTACACTTGAGTGTATTCTAGCCTGACTATATATATATATATATAAATAAATAAATAAATAAATATATATATATATATTAGGAAGTGTATACTGGCTGGTACATGCAACTTATGTGTACTGGATATGAAAATGGCCTATGTGGAATACTTTAATAAAATCCGACCATATGGATTAAATCAACATCATATAGATTGTGTATGTTTAAAAACAGCAACAATACCTCATGCATATTATGAGATATAACAATATATCATTCAACGATTTTTGCAATTTCTGCAAGTTACCCTTGATTACAATGCACATATTTTCTTTCATTTACCGATTTCCCGAAATCATATTAGGACGATTTTTTATACCCATCTTATCTAAGAGGTATGCATTACATGCATAAGGTTGGATTCTTTTAGCGACACACACACACACACACACACACACATATATATATATATATATATATATATATATATATATATATATATATATATATATATATATATATAGAGAGAGAGAGAGAGAGAGAGAGAGAGAGAGAGAGAGAGTACACACCAACATACACATCACATCCTACACTCAAGTGGTGTCCAAGGATCTAGATCATTTTTTTGAAAATCTAAAACGTTAGATATTCATTGTTACACTAAATATAGGCTACATAAAAAATTGAGCTCATTTGTATTTTCCCCCTATTATGGCCTATAGAGTTGACGCACAAAAGTAATCTTCAGTGTATCATTTTTGTCCTCCTTAGTTGCATGACTTTTAAATGTTTATATGGCTTCAAATTTTGCATGTAGTATGTTCATGACATATCTAAGAAGATCAACAGTTTACATTTTCAAAATGTGCGTTGGGTGATGAAAATCGACTTGAGTGATACACTAGAGTGTATTCCATCTTGATTCTCTCTCTCTCTCTCTCTCTCTCTCTCTATATATATATATATATATATATATATATATATATATATATATATATATATATATATATATATATATATATATATATATATATATATATATATATATATATATATATATATGGCTAAAAGATTTGTGTACATGAGTGCATGTAGCTTACACGTACCCCTCATCATTTATGATGATTGTAAAATTCTAATAGACAATCCAACCTTATGGATGTGACATATTTCTCTTAGATAAGGTATGCATAAGAAATCACCACAATCTGATATTTGTAGAGCATCTAATGAACGAATATGAGTATTTCCTAATCAAGGGTAAGTTGTAAAATTGGAAAAATCATTGGATGATATATTTGTATACCTCATGATCTATTTGGGATATGGTTATGATTTTTTAAACATAACTAATCTATATAGCTATGAGCCAATCTATATAGTTGGATGTTACGTGCGTGCGTGCGTGCGTGCGTGTGTGTGTGTATTCTACAACTAAGCATTTGGCCTAGGTTCTGACTCTTTCTCCCCTTACTTTACTGTTTGACTTGACTCGACCTGGCTAGTAATATGACAAATCAAGAAAGAAAAAGGGTTCTCTATGACTATATAGATTGGCTCATAGCTATATAGATTAGTTATGTTTAAAAAATCATAACCATATCCCAAATAGATCATGAGGTATACAGATATATCATCCAATGATTTTTCCAATTTTACAACTTACCCTTGATTAGGAAATACTCATATTCATTCATTAGATGCTCTACAAATATCAGATTGTGGTGATTTCTTATGCATACCTTATCTAAGAGAAATATGTCACATCCATAAGGTTGGATTGTCTATTAGAGTTTTACAATCATCATAAATGATGAGGGGTACGTGTAAGCTACATGCACTCATGTACACAAATCTTTTAGCCATATATATATATATATATATATATATATATATATATATATATATATATATATATATATATATATATATATATATATATATATATATATATATATATATATATATATATATATATATATATATATATAGAGAGAGAGAGAGAGAGAGAGAGAGAGCAATTATTTGAATTAAAAGCTAAAAATGGACAGAATAATAGTACATATTCTAGAATAAATATGTAACTATACATCCGTTACAATTGTAACTACTATGCATGTAATGTAATTATTTGATAGGTAATTATAATGTTGTGGGTTTTAGCCTACACAATTAACTCCTAATCATGGAGATTAAGACTCGAGGGTGTTATGGAAGAAGTATGAAGCAATAGATAGCAACCACAAAAATTCATTACAACTTCAAATGTTTGTATTACACATTGATTATTCACTTGGTTATCATTCTATAACATATTAGACTTCTGATTATCTACTAGGCATCTGATTATTTTAGCTTGATGTTGTTCCCGCTAGGATCTACTCAAAACATACACGTGATGAAACTTGAATCCTTCTTTAACCTATAGTGGGATGGGAATAAGAACTGTAACAATAGGAGTTAGTCAAATGTCTTAGTATAGAGAGGCATATAAAAAAATTAAGCATATCATATGAATATTGGAACATTTCATAACATGAGACAATTGGTTATACTTTTTGATAACATGTGATAATGAAGCAAAACATGTAATAAGAGAGAAAATAACATATGAATCATTTTATTATATCATTCCCCACCCAGTTCAGAGGTATTGTTAACCAACCTTAGATCCATCTCGTGGCCTACAAATGCAATGAAGGTCACATAGACCATGAACAAGCAAATCATATATATTCACATTGCACAATGGCTTGTCACATAGACATCAACATTTCACATGGGCAAATTCTACCCTCATCTTCCTCTGTCCCACTATCACTCCATAGCCTGGCAGCCTAGTGCAGGTGTTGTCACCTCATAGTCGTTACTCACAACTTTTGGTGATTTTTCTCACAGACTAGCAGCCCTTGAGCTGCCGTAAGGTGGGGTAGGTGTAAGGGATAGGCTATTCCTCCTCCCTTAACCATCTCAAGAATATGATCCAGATCCAAGCATAATATAACACATAACATAACAAATCAATCTCAATCTTTCGGTTCTTGCCGACTTTGGGACCGTAAAAACAACTATCTAGTGGTGGAATCTCAAGAATAATTATCATAATTTTATTAGACCGGGAGGAAATCAATGGATCATCACAATTCATGAGTACAATCTCAACATGTTAGGGTTTTCATCATTTTCTCAATTGTAATTAACTTAGCCATGGTGAAAGATTGTATAATTAGACCAAGACTTGTTGAAGTCCAGATGAACCATGATAGGATGGAAGTAAATCATGTCTTGATAAGTCACGATTTCAATTGAAATAAGAGATACTAATATGTAATATTGATTCACATGAGATTATATCAATCAAAATTCCGATTGGACAAACGTACTTGTTTTAATAGATAAAGTCTTCTTGAGGTTGACATAGATATGAATGTAAGTTCTAGGAGAATATTTTACTTGAACATTGTAATTATTTTCATATTTAGTTAACTTATATTAACTATTATACTAATTGTAACGCCCGGGCCCACTGCCCAAGGCTCTAGTAGAGTTTCAGGAATGACGACCGGCCCCACAGACCACCACTAGCCTTAACTGCGCACTTTATCCACACTGAAGCGCAAGCCAGGATCAACTTCCCGACTGGTCACCCATCCTAGTACTACTCCAAGCTGAGCACGCTTAACTATGGAGTTCTTTAGAGATGGGCTCCCTGAAAAGGAGGTGCACCTTGGTGATATGGGTAGTCCAATCATTCATTTTAAGATCATTATCTGAGGCCTCAAATCCTGGGATGTTACACTAATACTTTATAGGAAGATACAAATTCTAGGAGAAGGTAGAGAGAGGTCTAATTAGGGGAATCAATGAATGCACCCATCTCCCGATCATGAAATACCAGTTCAAGGGTGGCTACGTCAACCATGGACAACTCTTTCCAACATGGCTGGACCGCACGACTCAAGACCAGCATGCCACATGCCCATATGGGCCCCACCTACTGGAGGGGTTATGACTCTGATACCATTTGTAACACCCGGGCCAACTGCCCAAGTTCTAGTAGAGTTTCAAGAATGACGACTGGACCCACATACCACCACTAGCCTTAACTGCGTACTTTTTTCTCACTCACGCGCAAGCCGAGGTCAACTTCCCGACTGGTCACCCATCCTAGTACTACTCTAAGCTGAGCACGCTTAACTATGGAGTTCTTTAGAGATGGGCTCCCTGAAAAGGAGGTGCACCTTGGTGATATGGGTAGTCCAATCATTCCTTTTAAGATCATTATCCGAGGCCTCAAATCCTGGGATGTTACACTAATACTTTATAGGAAGATACAAATTCTAGGAGAAGGTAGAGAGAGGTCTAATTAGGGGAATCAATGAATGCAACTATAATCTATAAGAGATATAATACATGACTCATGATTATTTCATTGAATTTGCTTTATTTTTATAATATTGAAGGATCGTTCATGAGAATGGTTTCAACAAAGAATCATGAATAAGGATAAAATGTGATTACTCAACAAAATGAATAAGACTCCATGAATCATTTAAACATAATCCATACAACATTTGTGTATGAAGATGACTCATAAAAAGATACTCCATACCTTTCATTTGTTCTTTACCCATATAAGCCTTCCTACTCCTTTGGTTACACATTGATGTCGATCTCTTTCTCTTGAAACATTCATCCAAACCATATAGTTCTCACGTCTCATTCTTCCTCAAATACTTCCATAATGGGTTCAAACGCATGATTGATGAGATATTGATTATGATGCATGTATACATTTTTGCATGCCGTTGTGGCTACATGTGTGGAAAATTGTAAGAGAGGTAAAGGGACAAAGGAGAGAAGGTGGGTGATTCATTTGCATAATATTACTCAAGAAGATTCTAGGGAAGCCTCTGGTCATCACCCACGTGACCTAAGTTTAGAGAGCATGGCCATGGAAGAAGGTGAAGAAAAATGAAGATGAAGGAGATAGAGGAGGTAGAGGATATATGGATGGGTTTAGAGGTGATGAGGTAGAGGATATATGGATGGGTATTTATATAGACGAATGGGGATATTTTTAGAAGGTTCAAGGTGGTATGGTGGATTGAGATGAGATTGAAGAGGCATAGTTTACAATCTGTAATTGGTATTGTTTCATAAATACATGAGTTTGTGATAATGATATGATGCTCCCCATACGTTCATTGGTTTATATGAGGGGTGGTCTGTGTAGGTCTTGAGTTGGACAATCAACCCACTGATTTTCATGTACAATGGTGGGTTGGCGTTGCTAGGATGCACGACCAAAAGTACCCTCATGTTCTCATTATTCATTTGCACCATGGATGCCAATAGAGATGAAGTCATGTCAAGGTATTTCTTGCTTAGCTACGGGGCATACCAAGTGTGGAAGCTTCTTACAAATTTACTCGTCAAGTTTGATGGCAAAAGGTGGTCGTTCTCGGCCATAGTTGCTCACCATCTATTTAGCAATGACAGTGGGAAACAAACAGCTTTCAAAGCATTGTGATACGATGAATGGAGGTTGGAGGAGGTAGAGTTCCATTATTTCACTCTGATTGGTTGTGGTGATGGGGGAACTGGCTCACCGCGGGAAATTGAGGTTTGGGATCCATTCCTACCACCGCCAGCGATGCCTAGTTTTCGTGCCTAACGGTGTCCAAGCTATTCGTTCGCATGTACGAGGGAATGGATGTAACACACTGACCAACTCTCAAGGCTCTAGTAGAGTTTTAGGAATGACGATTGGCCCCACAGACCACCACTAGCCTTCACTGCGTGTTTTTTTCCTCACTCAAATGCAAGTCGATGTCAACTTCCCGACTGGTCACCAATCCTAGTACTACTCCAAGCTGAGCACACTTAACTATGGAGTTCTTTAGTGATGGGCTCCCGGAAAAGGAGGTGCACCTTGGTGATATGCGTAGTCCAATCATTCCTTTTAAGATCAATTTATCTCAAGTCTCAAATCCTAGGATGTTACAATCTCCCCCACTTAGACTCTTGACGTCCTCGTCAAGAGTTAACTATATGGCCTCATAATATCACCCCATTTCAGTGCAAACCTAGAATGGCTCATGGACACCCATCTCCCGATCATGAAATACCAGTTCAAGGGTGGCTACGTCAACCATGGACAACTCTTTCCAACATGGCTGGACCGCACGACTCAAGACCAGCATGCCACATGCCCATATGGGCCCCACCTACTGGAGGGGTTATGACTCTGATACCATTTGTAACACCCGGGCCAACTGCCCAAGTTCTAGTAGAGTTTCAAGAATGACGACTGGACCCACATACCACCACTAGCCTTAACTGCGTACTTTTTTCTCACTCACGCGCAAGCCGAGGTCAACTTCCCGACTGGTCACCCATCCTAGTACTACTCCAAGCTTAGCACACTTAACTATGGAGTTCTTTAGTGTTGGGCTCCAGGAAAAAGAGGTGCACCTTGGTGATATGGGTAGTCCAATTATTCCTTTCAAGATCATTTTATTCAAGGCCTCAAATCTTAGGACGTTAAAACATGAGAGGAAAGGAGAAGAGGAGACAGAAGGAAGGGGGAAGCGAGAGAGAGTAGGTGGTGGGACCCAGCTGGTTTGGTGGGTGTAATTGCCAATCAGAGAGAGACGAGGAGGGAAAAGGAAATGGGACAGGGTGGCATCCTAATAAATGATGGGATGGGTGGAGAGAGGGATGAATAGAGGAGTTGGAGAGTAGTTAAAAGGTTTGGAAGAGGTGGCCAATCAAAAGAAGACAGAAATAAATTTAGGTATGATAGAGAGTGCGTAAGATTAGGGGCGAGGAAGATAACGAGTGTAAGGGGAGTGGGCCCCAAGGGAAAAAAAATGGAAGCACACACATCAAGGAGAGTGAGTGTGGTTTTTAGTCAATAAGGCTGGGATTTGATCAAACAAATTATAAGTAGATTGTTTTTAGTTTTAATTATTACTATTAAGTCCTTGTAGTCTATTTTTAAAAAAGGAATATTGAAAATTGCAAAAATTGTTGTGTATGCGTATAATACATTATTATTAATAACTGATGCCATTAATATAGTCATCTCCTTTGAATTTACATTTTTCTCTCTCCGTCAATTAACCATTTTCCACAACTTACTCTAACCTTTCTTTCGATACTTTCTTATTTTTCTCATCTATAATAACACTAACATTAATCATCTTAGAAATTCTATTTTGACCCCAAAAAGATTCCTTTATGATTTTATGTTATATCAAAGTACCCCCTTTTCTTTTAATAATTATATTGGGAAATTATTTTTTGTTAATATCTTTGTTGCAATCATATTATGTAATCATGCATTGCATTTGTTTTACTTTCTTTGAATATACTTCATACATCACATAGTTAACTTTCATATAGAATATTTTGGGTCAAAGTCAGTTATTTTAACTTTTACCTTTCTTTTAAATCTATTCTATTTATATTATTCTATTTACATTTATGTCCACTCTAATTCTTTTAATTTTTAATTTTTTTACTAATGTTTAATCTTTCATATTAAATATATTACTTGCAAAGTGTTTTTCACATAAATATTAAAAATTACTTAAAAAATTCTAATTATGATAATTTGAAACTTTGTTCACCATAATTAAGTCTTTTTCAAAAAAGTAGACTATTACATCATTAACCCCTAACAAACATTTTCCTCCTTGAAGATTAAACCATTCGTTATGATAGTCAAGGTACCAAAATATTGATGGACCTCTTTATATATGTAATTACATAAACGATGAAATACAAAAACCATTTTTTGTCTAAAATCCTTGTCTACAAGAAACCTTTTCTTTAGTAATGAATCACATTGAGCTAATTTTTTTTCTGAAAATTTTCCCTATTATAACAAGAAGCAAGAGTGTTATGTTTATTAAATTTGTTAGAGGAGAAAATTATTGCCTCAATAGAATTTCTCTTAAACTTTAATTTAGAATTTATTTTTATGCATATATATTATTGGTAAACATGTTTGGTTCATAAATAAATGTGGAATGAATTTCAACTTGGTAAATTTAATTAACCATTAGGATCTTATGAAATACGTTATTTTTGAGACATACAAATAATTTATTTTTCCCTTGTATAGTTTTTCACCACTCATATTATTTATTCCTTTGCACATGCTACCTATTTTATTTGTTTCTCTTAATTTGAACATTACTTGTTACATATATTAATAATAGTGGAAACATGGTTCATTTTTTTGGTTCTACTAATTCTCATTTCTTGTGTTTTCTTTTGGAAAGTACCAAGTCTTACACCTTTCCTTTTATAATTACTTCCTTAAGCTATTTGTTATGTAGTATTATCTTCATTGAGCCTGTCAAAGGAGAACTTATTATGTGTATGAGTACCATTATTAAATGAGATAAAATGAATATGTAAGGAAGCCAATTTTGTTAAAGGAAACCATTCATTTTAGGCACAAATTGATTTATAATATTTTAATTTTTTATATTCTTCTTGCACTTGTCCACCACTCATAATATATATACTTGTATGTATATATATATAGAGTCAGGCTAGAATACACTCGAGTGTACGAATCACATGAATACACTCAAGTGTGTTTGCATATCAAGACTATTTTTTTTCAAAATGTAAACCGTTGGTCTTCACCGTTATACTATAACTAGGCTACATACAAATTTTGAGCCCATTTGGATGAGTGTAAGTCACTCATCCAAGGGCAACAAAATCGACGCACGAAACTAATTTGAAATGCATAATTTTTGCGATCTTCATAACATGAGCTATACATATCCAAATGTGCTCAAATGTTGCGTATGAGTTGTTCTCGAGATGTTTAAGAAGATCAACGGATTAGATTTTCAAAAAAAATATTGCATCATGAAAAACTACTTGAGTGTATTCTGCTCCGGATACACTCGAGTGTATTCTAGCCTGACTCTCTCTCTCTCTCTCTCTCTATATATATATATATATATATATATATATCTTTACCTATTTTATTCCTTTTTCTCAAATTGAAGAATATATGTTACATACATTTATAATAGTGAGAACATGATCCATCTCTTATTTTTCTTTTTTGTCTATTAACTCTTGTTTGTTTCATTTATCTGGAAGAGGGATAAGGCCCTCACTTACCTTTAGTATCTATACTTCCTATAACACAAAAATGTGTGAAGACATTTTTTTGTAAATTTATGAAAGAAGCAAACCATTCATCACAATTTACTCATTCCAATCTTACTTCACATGGTAATTTCTTGTATTTCCCTTCTAACTTACTTTTCACATGGTAATTTTAATTCACAATGTACTCATTTCAATTCAACTCTTGAATACTTGGCCATAGTTTAGAGTAGATGAGAACAATATCTTGATATTAACTTATTTAGGTGCCCAAACACCTGACCGGGGTATTTGAGAACCAAAATCAATTACATCAAGTGTCTCCTCTTAAAAATTATTTTTTGTTTGAAACTTCCCATTCTCATTTTCTCTTCCTTTTGAAAAAGATTCTAATGTAACGTGTCCTTGCCTTACTCAAAATTATATTATTTCACAAGACTAGATCAACATATTCATGTGATATATATATATATATATATATATATATATATATCCATGCCTCCCCTATACATGTTTTCCCAGGATGAAACCAAGTTGTTTACTTGTTTTGTCATGATAATATGTGTTATAATTGTTTTTTCATTGTGTGGTTTTCTAACCATGCTCTAATACCACTTGTAACGTCCTGGGTTTTAGCCTCCAAAATTAACTCCTAATCATGGAGATAAGACCTAAGGGTTTTGTGGAAGAAGCATCAATCAATAGATAGCAACCACAAAAATTTATTACATCTTCAAATATTTGTATTACATGACATTAAATACATCAAAGTTTCAAAACATTACATTCACTTGGTTATCATTCTACAATGTGTTAGACTTTTGATTATCTACTAAGCATCTGATCTTATTATCATGGTGCTGCTCCCGCTAGGATCTAGTCAGAAAATCCATATGATGAAACTTGAATCCTTACTTAACCTACAGTGGGAGGGGAACAAGAACCGTAGCAAGAGGAGTTAGAAAAATGTCTAAGTATAGAGAGGCATATAAAAAATTAAGCAGATCATATGAATATTGGAACATTTGATAACATCAAACAATTGGTTATACATGAAGAAAAAACATAAAAACTAAGCATATGGTATGAAAGTTGGAATTTTTGATAACATGTGATAATGAAGTAAAATACGCAACAAGAGAGCACATAACATATGAAACATTTTATAGTATCATTCCCTACTCGGTCTAGAGGGGTTGTTAAACAACCCTAGATCCAACTAGTAGTCTTCTACCACAGCTAAGGTCATATAGACCATGAACAAGAAAATCATATATATTAACATTGCACACTACCCTGTCACATAGACATCGACATTACACATGTGCTAATTCTACCCCCACAACTTCCTCTATCCCACCACACATAGTTGGTGTGGTTTATAGGCTCCTGATTCGATGCCTATTCTGTAAAGACTCAATCTTTACGATCAAATATTTACAAAATGTATCAAAAGTATAAACAATCTTTATTACAATCATGCTTTTACACCAGAGTTGTAAAAATTTTAAATATAATATTACAAGATTGAAGACAATAATTGGTTCCTCTCTATTCTTCAATAGGGGACAACTCCTGCACGTCTCTTCTAATCCATCTTTGTATCACCTATTCATGAGTTCCTGGAGGAACAAAACCACACATGGATCCCATGAAGAAAATATAGGTCAGCTAGGCTAGTATTGAATTTTATTATTGAGCTATTTAAAATAAAGATTTATGTCATTAGATACGGGTAAGTTTTACTTGGTAGACTATGGTATTAACAATAGGGTAGCTACCATGCTAGTTTGAAAAGGGTACACTGATTTAAATGATAACTAGAATTATAAAGAGATTTTCAAAATCAATATCAAGATTTCAAAATGAAATAATTTTACTCAAAAATAATATCAAGATATCAAATTATTCAAAATGAAAAAAATATCCATTGGTACAATCAATCTAATATTTTATCTTTGTCAGTGACTAGGTGCCTAGCATTCTTCCCTCTATGAGAGAACAACACTTTCACTTGTGGGGGTAACCAGTACTAGGGGACCTCTAATTGTCCATTATCCATCGTGCAAGGTTGGGGGATGTGACTCGCCGAATCTAGTGAGACAAAGATCTTAGATAAAATTTGAGTTATTCTGATCAAAATCGAACAACATTTCAATTTCTCAACAATGTTTAACATTCAAATTTATTCATGGTGAACTTCAATAAGAGGGAAAGGCTAACAAAACTGGTTCACCACTTTTGCGAGGATATGTAGATGAAACTCAAGAGGAAAATAAATAGTTCAATAAAAAATCAAGAAGTCAATCCATGTTTCAATTGAGAGATTCCAATCAAGGTGTCCACCAAGATCAAAGATGTCAATGTGTCACAGACCTACCAAAAGAGAATGTACTAGGGTTATTTGATATTTCTTGGCTTGGAATCACTCATTAGTTTTCATTAGGTGAATGCTAATTACTATTATTCCCTTAGTTGTATCTTAGATCATCATATGACCCCATGATAATCATGAAGTTTCAAATACATCAGTATTATAAAAGTAGTAAGATATATTACGTACCATATAGTAGTATATTATCCCCAACCAATGGGGGTAAATACAAATTTAATTTGTAGCTAAGAGAACACAAGTATACTCATGTTGGTACCTAGATCTCGAATATGCATATGAACATAATCATAACTATACCTAGGGTTTAGTATGAACCATGGCTAGTAAAATTCTCAATAATGACTAGATTTACACTAACATGATCATGTGTTACATTAAATGTGATGAATTGACCAAGTTTATTTGTATACCTTAATTGATGTTTCAAGAATATTGTTAGATATATAAGTTATCATTAGAAATTACCACATCTTACTAAATTTTTGACTTATATTAATGAGCATTATCATATATGTATATCTATGTTTCTAATATGCATGTATTATGTTATGCGAGTAAACTAGTGCATATGGTAATAAGATGACAATAGGGTAAAAGATTATCACGACCAATAATAGATCACTTGTTAGATGAAACTTGAAACTATTTTAAAGGATTTGAGAATTTATCTATATGCTAACTAGTATTCATATGATACAAGTGGACAAAAATACTCTAGTTAGTTTACATGACCAGATTAACATCTTATTACCCAACTATATGAAAGTAGAGGGTACAAGAGAAAGATTTACTATCTTACTAAAGGTGGTCGATGGTCATTCTTGTGACAAGGTGGGTCAAGGAATCATCCAACTTCTCACAAGTCTACTATAGGAGTAGGTCTCTTGACTGATCTGTGACCCTCATTGGTACTAGATTTGCATACTTAGTCTGCTAATCAGTTTCTTGGTGATTTGCAGTTCCTTTGTTGAGTTGCAGCAGGAGATAATAGTAGGTTAAGGTCTAAGATTAGTGGTTTAGGCTTAAGAGGTCGCTAGAGTTCTAAAAAATGGGTTCAAGCTAGCAACTACAGTTCTAGAGGCTGAGGAGTGGGATAGTGTTGTGACCTTCAAGGAGGAGTACCTCATTGCAGGTCCTAGTACACGCAAGAGCATCGAGTAGTTGGGTTGAGGCAAGAAAAGATCACTATCTTTATACTGACAAACTTGGTCTTGTAGGTTGTGCTGAAGGCTTTTAAGGAGGTTGGAACGTTAAGCAAGGAAGAGGTTGTCTCTATAGGCATTCCAGGCGACAGTCAGGTTTGGTGGGGCACCCTAGCATTTGTTGTTTTGCTGGCGATGATATTTTCATATGTTAGGAATTGTTGCAGGAAGACTGGTAATGGCAGATTCAGGGTGGCATCTGTTAGATATATGGATGTTAGCCATGTATATAACATGTGTTAAGCCCAATGTAGTGCAACTAGTACATGGGATAAAAGTAGTTCTGTCTCTAGTCAAAATGGAAAAGAAGTTTTATCCCACATTGTTCACTCCTAGAACTTTTGTGGTCCTTATATTGTAGGATCACATGTGACTCTTGTGTCCAAGAGTCCTAGGAGAGGGCATGCGCACCCCCTTGGTCAGTATGGTGACCACAACACACATGTACACATGCACATCATGCCACGCCTTACCTCGCCTGGCCGGGATGGATACGGGCTTGGGCTTGTGGCTTGTGGATTGTTGAGAATGTCTTCTATCTTCCATCTTATTTTTGTACTAGGATACAAATACATAATTAATTATTAACTTAATTAATTATTTATTTCCAAAACAGATTTATTAATCCTAACTGGAAAGTGTCTCTTCGCAGATTTTTCCGCAATGTGTACAAGAGCGATCGAGTGATCGCGTCTTAACGGGAATAGGATTTCAGAGTGTGTATGGATATAAATATGCCTCCGGTCATTAGAGTTAAATACATCTTTCGAACAGACAACCGTCATCATTTGAGTTCATGTTTGGCAAATCCTAAATCCAGAGTCTTCTGCTATTGTCACTTCCACGGAGCTACATGGAGATTCTCTCCAGAGCATGGCAAGTTCATCCATCCTCTTCCTTCCGAGACACGATCTGTCTGGCGGTGGTTACTACCATCATTGTGCTGTACTGGTGGTGCAAGTCATTCTTCTGCATCGCTCATCGTCAACACAAGAAAGACGATCACTTCTCCATATTCATGATCAGGTCGACTAGGAGAACAATGCCTATCCAAAAGGGTTGCTAGGCGTTGATTTCTATATGTATATCAAGTTCATTTTTTAACAAACAACCTGGTTTGATTCTTGACTTTATTTATTTTTGTTCTCCTATATTAGTTTATTCTACGCTTTCTTATCTGGATCAGCCTGAACTGCTAACTCAATTGCACCCATCATTGTTGCTTGTAACGACGTAAATTCAAAATTAACAACAGTTTTAAAGAAATCATTATCTGTCATTAGTTAACTCTAGTTGCTCAAGGTTCTGGCATGAAAATTAATACCTCTAGTATGCCTGAAAAGTTTACTTGAACTAATTTTGCTCATTGGCAAAGTAGGATGCAAATCTGACTTAACATGGTAGGGTATGATCAATATTTAGAAGAAGATGAACCCAAAACTGATGAAACTATCCATGATAATACTAATATAATTGTAACCTAGAAGAAGGGAGATAAGATATGTCGAGGGTTAATTCTATTTGCATTAAATAATAAAATGTTTGATATATACTCAAAGCCGCCTATTACTACATCTAAGGTTCTGTGGAAGGCATTAGAAAAAAATATAATACTTAGAATCAGGAAATTGAAAAATATTATGTCTTAAAATTTCTTAAGTTTCATATGTCATGATTTTTAACTCTCGGTGTAAGAGCTCGCTGACGCGGGCATGGCACTTCCTAAAAAGTTTGTTGTAATGTCAATCAGTGAGAAATTATCAAAATCTTGCGAGTCATTAGGCACGAATCTTAAACATCGCAAATGAGACATGTCAATGAACAATCTCATGATGGACATCTAAAGACAGGACTATCAAAGTACCCACTGATGTTAATTCTACTATCAATTTAACTACTGCTAAGAACAAGGATAAGAAATCTAAGAATTCACTTAAACCTAATGCCACAATCTAGAAGAAACTGAAGAACAAACCTTTTGGACTTGTGGATAGGTTGACCACTGGAACAAGGATTGTCCTTCAAATAAGGCAAAGAAAGTTGTCACATCTGTAAATAAGGTTGTGGTTAACATGATGACTGCATCCTTAAACCTCAATGATGGGTACGTATCTATAAAATCTGAATTCTTTCTATTTTTGAATCACTATATTGGATAATAGACGTTGGGGCTAATGTTCATGTGTGTACTAACAAGTCCATGTTTGTGTCTTACCAGACTTCTAAAGGTCGATCTGTGACTTTGGGTGATTCCAGCACTGTTGAAGTCAAAGGTGAAGGATGGGTGGACTTGAAGTTTCCTTCAAAAAAGGTTCTGATGCTTTATAGAGTTAGACATATTCCATCAATACGACACACCATTCTTCGCGGTGAAATTTTAGTTAGAGATGGTTTTAGAATAGATTGCAAGTGTAATAAGGCTATTATTACTCACCTTTGTGATTCTTTATTTTTTGACAAGGGGTATCTTTGTGATATGAAAAACATATTTAAGATTGTTGTTGAACCTATTTCAATTTTCATTTTAAATTTGAATGATAATAATTCGTTATGCATGAATCTTGTATCATCCGATGTATGACATGCACGTTTGAGACATATTAATGTTTCCTCAATGAGACATATGATGAATTTGAATTTAATCCCTAAATCTGACACTAGTAATAATAAGTGTGAAATATGTGTGCAATTACCTAGGAAACCTTTTCAATTTATGAATAGGAATTTAGAAATATTGGATTTAGTGCATACCGATATCTGTGAATTGAATGGGATTCTTAAGGGATCAAAGTGTTATTTTATAACTTTTATTGACGATGCTTAGAAGTAAAGATGAGACATTGGATAAATTTAAAATTTATAAGAAAGAAGTTGAAACTCGAACTAGCGAAGTACTTCAATGATTAAGGTCTGGTAGGGGAGGTGAATATACCTCAAATTTGTTTTTGGAATTTTGTCAGTTACTTGGTATAGCTCATAAGGTTACTGGTATGAATTCACCAAAGTCTAATGGGATAGCTGAACATAAAAATCAAATCTTTATAGATATAGTTAATTCTTTACTTGAAACCTCAGGTCTACCCCAACTTCATGGGGGGGCTTTGAATATGACTTGCCATGTTCTGAATAGAGTTCTCCATAAACATGTAGCGAGTAGTCCATTTAAGTTATGGAGAGGAAGAAAACCGAGTCTCAAATATCTTCGAGTGTGGGGGTCCTTTGCTAAGGTACTTATCCCTGAACACAAAAGGAAGAAATTGGGTCTGAAAAGGGTTGATGCCATATTCTTAGGTTATGTGGATACAAGTTATGCATATAGATTCTTGATTGTAAAATTTGATATCTCAATCATTGAGCTCAATACAATTGTGGAATTATGTGATGATAAATTCTTTGAGGATGTGTTTCCCATGGAACTTGTTGTGTCCAATGAAGTATCTCAAGAGGATTCATTCATCACATGTTTCATTCCTGAGCACGTGGAAAGGATATAACAAATGTAGGGGGCGACTCAGAATAAGCTATTTATGAATCTGATGATTATGAAGAAATGGTTGAACCAAGGAGAAGTATACGGCCTAGGACATCCAAGGACTTTGGAAGTGAGTTTCTCACTTTCAATGTTAAGGATGATCCTGTAAATTACAAACAAGATATGGAATCTCCAGAAGCTAAGTTTTAGAGAGAAGTCGTTAATGATGAAATTCAATCAATTCTATCGAATAGAACTTGGGAATTTATAGGTTTGCCTCCTGGTTGTTATGTAGTTGGTTGTAAATAGATCTTTAAGAAGAAACTTAATGTAGATGTGACAATCAATGAATATAAGGCTAGGTTAGTTGCTAAGGATTACACATCTAGGGAAGGAATAGATTATTTTGATACCTATTCCCCTATTTCCTGTATGACCAAAATTTGAGTGCTTATAGCATTGGTTTCACGTATGACCGCGTTCTTACATGGTGATCTTCAAGAAGATATATATATGGAACAACTTGAGGGATTTGTGGGTCGTGGGAATGATCCAAAGTGTGTAAGCTTGTTAAGTCATAATATGGATTGAAACAAGCCCCTAAGAAATGGCATGAGAAGTTTGATTCTGTGATATCATCATTTGGCTTTGTTTCTAATGAATTTGATAAGTGTCTCTACTGCAAAATCGTCAATGATGGATTCATTTTGTTATGCCTATATGTCGATGATATCCTGCCTTTTGGTTCCGATATGAAAGTAGTAAATGAGACAAAGTCGTTCTTGTGTAGAAAGTTTGAGATGAAGGATATGGGAGTCGGTGATGTGATTTTAGTGCTTAAAATCATAAGGTCTACTGATGGTATAACTCTCTCTCTCAATCTTACTATGTTGAGAAGATACTAGAGAGGTTTGAGTAAACATAACGTAAACCTATAAAGACTCCATACGATTCATCCAAAGCCTTATTCAAGAATGAGACTGGGTTCCAGTGCCTCAATTATGATGCTCTTAGATTAACGAAAGTTTGATGTATCTTATGAACTACACACGTCCAGACATTGTGTTTTCCATGAGCAAGTTAAGCAGATACATCAGTTGTCCCTACAAGACCTATTGGGAATCTCTTGATAGAGTTTTGAGGTATATCAAGAGAACTTGTTCTCTTGGGCTACATTATTGTAGTCGAAGGATATAGTGATGCAAGTTGGGTTGCCATCAACTCTGAGAGTAATGGTGTCTCAGGATATGCATTCCTGTTGGGAGGAGGATATGTTTCTTGAAGGTCTAAGAAATAGACCATATTGTCTCGATCTACTTTTGAGGCAAAGTTGTGTGCTTTAGATGAAACTGGATTGGAAGTTGAATGGATACATGGACATATGTCCAGTTTACCTATGGTAAAGAAGTTGGTTCCTACAATTTCATGTGATAGCACCACAACTATTACTAAGATAAAGAGTCACAAGTATAATAAAAAAACAATGTAGACACATCTAAGTCAAACTCAAGTCTGTAAGGGAGTTAGTGTCTATGGGTTGTGGCTATGGACTACGTCGGTACCAAAGAAAATACATATGATCCTTTTACAAAAGGTCTTACGCTAGCTTTACCAGAAAAAATCCAAGTTGGGGATGGGACTGAAACCCCTCATTATTTGCAGGCAGTAACAACCTGACCCAACATAGTGGAGATCCCACAAATTGAGTTCAATGTGGTAATAACAAGTTGTCAGGTGAAATGGATGACACTATGTAGTTAGTTTGATGCTTCATGCATCTGTGTATCTATCCCTTGGGAAACTTGTTAGTGTCATGACTGCAAGTTAGTAAGAGATCATTGTTTGAATGTGTCAAGTCTTAGGACATGATGTTAGTTGTACATCCTTAGAGACTCCAACTAAATGATTGATGTTGTGTAGGCTGCAACAGGAAAATTCGATTGTTCTCTTATATCAATCATGACATATTTATTTTGTATGCATGGCCTTAATGTATTATATTCTTTTCTACTATGTCTTTATTGTGTTATTACCAACCTATACTCTTGCACCCAAGGTTTAGGTTCAACACTTTTGTTCACCTAGTTCCTACATGGGTCACATTTAGATAACTCAGGTAGATTTAAATCGAAAGACATCTGCTGAAAGCACAATATGGAGGACTGAATGGTAGAGCACACTAAACAATGGACTTTGTGGGGGAATGTTAGATATATGGTTGTTAGCCATGTATGTAGCATGGGTTAAGCCCAATGTAGTGCAGCTAGTACATGGGAGAAAATTAGTTGTCTTTTGTGCAAATGGGAAAGAAGTTTTATCCCACATTGCTCACTTCTAGAACTTTTGTGGTCCTTATATGTAGGATGACATGTGACTATTGTGTCCAAGGGTCATAGGAGAGGGTATGCTCACCTCCTTAGTGGGTATGGTGACCACAACACACACCCACATACGCACGCGCGCCACGCCTCTCATCGCCTGGCCGAGCCGGGCACATGCTCGGGCTTGGGTGTGTGGCTTGTGGATTGTGTATTGTGGATTGTGAAGAATGGCTTCCGTCTTCTGTCTTTTTTTTTCACACTAGGATACAACTACGTAATTAATTATTAATATAATTAACTATTTCTTTCTAAAACGTATTCACTAATCCTAACTGGAAAGTGTCTCTTCGCAGTTTTTTCCGCAATGTATAGAAGAGCGATCGATTGATCGTGTCTTAGCGAGAATATGATTACGAGACATTTAAGGCGATAAATATGCCTCGGTCATTAGAGTTAAACACATCTTTCGAATAGATAGCCCTCAGCCTTTTAGTTGGTGTTTGGCAAAACCGAAAGTCAGAGTCTTCTGTCGCCATCACTACCGTGGTGCTACGTGGAGATTCTCTCCTGAGTGTGGTAAGTTCGTCCATCCTCTTCCTTCCGAGACTCAATTTGTCAGACGGTGGTTCATACAGTCACCGGGTTGCACTAGTGGTGCAAGTCATTCGTCTGCATCACTCATTGCCAATAGGAGCGAGACGATCTCTTCTCCATGTTCGTGACCACATTGACTAGGAGAACGATGCCTATCTAGAAGGGTTGCAAGACATTGATTTCTTTTAAGTATTTCACATTCGTTTATCAACAAAGGACCTGGTTTGATTCATGACTTCATTTACTCGGCCTGAAGCGTTAACTTAATTGCACTAGCTGTTGTATGTAATGGCATAAATTCAAAATTAACAACAACATCTGGTGATGGCGGCGTTCCAGTGTGGAGGAGCAAACTACCATGGCTGTATCTCACTACAGGTCGGACTAGAGGGCTTGTGGTGGAGGACTCCTCTTCTGTTCCATTCTTTCATGTTTGGGTTGTCGTGAGATCTTTTGAGGTTCTAGAGATCTACAGATCTCCACCTCGACGACAGATGTTCTAGCAGGGGGGTCGGGAGTAGAGGGAGATCGCTTGGTTGAGTTACAGATTGGCCTGCTGGAAAGGAGATCGGAGCTGAGATTGTACGCCTGGGGCGAGTTGCAGGTATGGGCAATGATGATGAGGCTTCTGGTGATTAGATCTGGCTAGAGGAAGATATCTACAGATTATCAGCGGGATCAGGAGGTGAAGGAAGGGTCGTGGATGGCTGGGATCCAAGGCGGTGACCGCAGGTGATGAAGTCGACCTTTGCGGATGTCCTCTCGTATTTAGTGTTAAGATTGTGGACGGGCCTTATGGTTTATATGAGGTGGAAATCGTGACTCTAAGGCATGGACAGGCGTCACAACCTATTTAATATTGTAATAGGGGTCTTGTACGGTTCAGTACAGGGTCAGGCAGTCATTAACACCTGACTGTCCATTAATGTCGAGCTCCAATGGCTTTAATAGTGGGTCGTCCCTTGGTTGAAGAGGGGAAGTAGTGTTTGCAGGTTTGCTAGTGGAAGATTCCACATAAAACCAAAGGTGGTAACACTCATCTAGAGTTCGGGGAGGGGTCTAGACATGAGTTGGTGGCAATTTGGTTTGGAAGAAACGGCTGCCCGCTGCCCTTTTGTAACAATGGCTACTAAGTCAGAGGTGTAGGGTTGGCGGCGGGTTAGGGAAGGCCCTCCCTGGTTTGACCATGTTAATTAAAGAGGTTTCAATTCATATTTGCTATTCAGTCCCCTTAACTTCAAGTATTTACAGTTCTTAGGTTACACACCCTCTTGACCCAAAATTTTAACCACAACTATAATTTACATTAGTCTAAATTTTAAAAATATTGTCTCATATTTATGATGATGAGATTACTAAAAAAAGTTACTCTCTTAATTATACAATTATAATTATCTAATTGCCTTTTTATGTGATCCAAAGTCAAGAATCTTTAAGTGAGTTCAATTTATCAATTGTGGGTCCCAAGTAGGCTAATTTGATCAAATTGGGGACAAATTACATTTTGGTGCTCGAATATCAAGAAAATTCAATGAAGTGTAAATATGAATGAAAAAGTAGCAAAGGGGATTTTTAGTTTGACATGATTATGTATAATAGCTCAACAATTAAATTTAGTATCAAAATCCAGTGTTTTACAACTCTCCACTCATTAAAGTAGATTTCATCCTCAAAATCGGCATGATCATGGTCTAATCAGATATTATTCTCCACCCCTTAAAAGGATTCAACTAGAAATCTAAATAGACACATCAACTACGATGTAGTATCCTTCACTCTCTTAAACCTTACCCTACACCTAACTCTATATTTTAAGGATTTCATGTGAATCTCTTCTAGGATTTTTCTCATACCTTCTTGATTGTGACTTAGCTTGAGAAATCATAAAAAAAAACTTCATGAAATCATTTTCCTTGTACATATAGTATTATAAAGAAAATTACTTTTCCGATGAAAGAAAACATTTCGATGCAAAACCCCAAATGGCAAACATCAATGTGATGACCAAGTCACAATTACCTCTTACCAACATTCAACATGCTACCTACTTGACTCAATTGTTCTCTTATGGAATAGGGAATAAGGATGTCGTTTACAAATTCAAACTTGGGTTTCTAGTTTCACTGTTCACCTTCTAATTACTAGGTTGCTCAAAATTTTTGACCCTCCAAATCATCCATACTAATTTGGTGATGTTTTATCTTCCTATTGGTGAGTAATATGTTTTTGTGAAAATAAACTCCACATAAGTTACTATTTCCGTTTAACAAGATAAGGATAGCAAGACTAGGATTGGTTTTAAACTATTTGACTACACTCTAGGTATGCATGTTTTTAACCCTAACTTTCACGAGACGTGTATGAGTAATCGAATGGTTATGGCTCTGATACCATGTTGTAAGGACTCGATCTTTATGATCAAATATTTACAAAATGTATCAAAAATATAAACAATCTTTATTACAATCATGATTTTACATCAGTGTTGCAAAAGCTCTAAACATAAGATAACACGATTGAAAATAATAATTGATCCCCCTCTAGTTTTCAACTAGGGACAACTCCTACACATCTCTTCTAGTCCATCTTTGTGTCACCAATCCATGAGTTCCCGGAGGAACAAAACCACACACGGACCCCATTAAGGGAAAATATAGGTTAGCTAGGCTAGTACTAAATTCAATTACTGAGCTATTTAAAGTAAAGATTTATGTCATTAAATATAGGTAAGTTTTGCTTGGTGGACTATGGTATTAACAAGAGTGTAGCTACCATGATAGTTTCAAAAGGGTAAAATTCTTTAAATGGTAACTAGAATAACAAAGAGATTCTAAAAACCAATATCAAGATTTCAAAATAAAATGAATTTAATCAAAACTAATATCAAGATATTAAATTATTCAAAATGAAAAGATTTATCCATTGGCACAATCAATGTATTTGTCAGTGGCTAGGTTCCTAGCATTCTCCCCTCTACGAGAGAACAACACTTTTGCCTATGGGGATAACCAGTAATTGGGGGGGGGGGCTCTAATTGTCCATTATCCACTTCGCAAGATTGGGGGATGTATCCCGCCAAATCTAGTGAGCCAAATATCTTATCCAATATTTTAAGTGTTCGTGCCAATATCAAAATCTAAGAATATTTCAATTTCTCAACAATGTTCAACATTCAAATTTACTCATGGTCGTTGCTTAGAGAAGAGAATATGGTGAAGAAGAAAAGAGCTCAGTGATTTTTCTAAGTGTCAGAATGCCTTTGTTATCTTTTGGGGTCTTCTTGCACCTTGTGAATGAGGGGGTGATTGTGAATTATTTTTTATCACCCTTTGCATCACCTTTTATATTTGAACGTGGCTTTGCCCACGTTGTGTCGGTACTACCGACATGAATTTTTGGTGGTACTGACTCATTGCTATCCATCTTAGTGCCAACCATAGATGCTGACGGCCATCCGTGGATTTTCACCTGAGGATCGGTGCCACCGACTGTAGGATGTGAAAAATTGTGATCGTTGGTGTCGATGCCACAATTCTGGTCTTCTAGGTCGGTGCCACAAATGTGTGTCGTTGGTACTGAGCAAAACTTTTCTCACCTCTAATATCTTTCTCGGTGCCATGGAGTCTATTCTTGGCGGTACTGAGGCTTGATTTCTAGTAGCTTTAGGAGCTTTGTCTAAAAATGACAGTGCCAATGACTTTAGTGGCAGTATTATCGAGTTGTATCGTCCTTTGCTTTCTTTGAGATGAATGGGTTGGTAGCACCGAGAAGCCTCTCAGTTGTATTGACTATCTTCTCATGTAGCTCTGTGATTTTTGCTTGAAATATGTCAGTGCTAGCGGTGGCGGCATTAGTGCTACCTAGATTTATAGCTCTAGATTAGTATCTTGCTGCTAAGGTGCTACTTCCACTAAGCCGTTTGTCAGTTGTATCAAAATTTATTGATTCCCTTTGATTCTCAAATGATGTGTCACTGCTATTGACAGTGGATTTGGTAGTACCAACACTATGAGATTTTGCACACCACATAGAACACATCAAGACACCTTTTCTCCATTGATTTAATTAAACATCTATAAAAGATATGATCTACAAAAAAAGAGATGACATAAATAGAAAGTAAATAAAAAAATGAAAGTGGGTTGCCTCCCATAAGTGCCCTTGTTTAATATCATTGGCTCGACAATCATATAAATCCTGAAGGATGTTTCAACTCTTCCTCCTCATGGATCACTTCTCCACCCGAATAATGTTTGAGTCATTGTCCATTGGTCAAGAATGTGTTGGCACCATCACTAATCTCTATTGTGCCATGACGGAAAGATATAACCACCACATAAGGACCACTCCATTGGGATCTCAACTTCCTTGGATGTAACTTCATCTTAGAATTGAATAATAACACCCGTTGTCCCGATAGGATAGTACTATTCAGAATATGGTGGTCATGAATCTTCTGTGTCCTATCCTTGAAAATTCTTGAATTCTCATAGGCATCTAGCCTAATCTCATACAATTAATTAAGCTTTAACCTTTGTTTCCTCCTTTTAGTAAAGTCCAAATTCAATTTACTCAAGGCCCACTTGGCTTTGTGTTCCAGTTCTACGGGAAAGTGTACCATAGACTAGTATATGGGGTTGCGCCAATTGGTATTTTACAAGACATCCTATAATCCCAAAGAGCATCATTAAAGTGCATGCTCCAATTTTTCCTACCACTCAAGATAGTCTTTTCCAATATCATCTTTGTCTCTCTATTGGACACCTCTACTTGGCCTTGAGTCTAGAGTGTGGTATGTGATTCCTATCCTATGCTTCACTCCATATTTTCTCAAAAAAGCTACAAGTTTCCTATTTGTTAAGTGAGAACCTCCACCACTTATGATCATCACATGCACCACAAACCTGCAGAAGATATGATCCATCACAAAATGACATGCAACAATGCATTGTTACTCCGGGTTGGAATTACTTCCACCCATTTTGATACATAATCAACTACAAGCAACATATAGAGGTCAGAATTAGAAGACACAAAGGATCCCATGAAATATATGCCCCCAAAGACAAAAAAATCTCAACTTCCAAAAAAGTACTTAGGGGCATTTCATGTCTTCCAGAGATATTTCTTGACTGTTGACATGTGTCACACCTCCTCACAGAGTCATATGCATCCTTAAACAAGGAAAACCAATACAATCCACTCTCCAAAACCTTGGATGATGTCCTTGATCTAGTATTCTATCCCCGATGGGTAGAGTGCAGCAATGAGCAAGTTTGCTCTCAAACTCACACTCAGGAATACAATTCCTCATAATTCCATCTCTACACTGCTTCAGAAAATAGGGTCATCCCAAACATAAACCTCAAATAAGGGAAAATCTCTTCTTCTTCTGATATCCCCAACCTCCTGTAGTGCTCCACAGGCTAAGTAATTCAATATATGTGCATTCTAGGGGTCTTTGTCTCTAATAGAAAAAAGTTGCTCATTGGGGAAATCCTCGACAATTGTTATATCCACCCTGAATCATTCACCCTGTCTAACTGAGACAAATGATCTGATACTACATTCTCTACTCTATCTTTATCCTTAACTTTTATATCAAACTCATGTAGTAACAAATTTCATTAAATCAACCTTGACTTTACATCCTTTTTCTATAATAGATACCTAATATCCGCATGATCAGTCCACACAATCACCTTTGTCCCTATTAAATATTGTATAAATTTATTGAAAGAAAATAGAATGGCTAAAGTTCCTTTTCACTGGTGATATACATTATTAAAACATAACTTAGAGTTCTTAACACATAGTAAATGATAGAAATAGAACAATCTTTATGTTGGCTTAAAATAACTCCAACTACATAATCTAATGTGTTGCACATCAGTTCAAAAGGTTTGCTCCAATATGAAGCCACCACCACAAAGACAGAGATGTGTCTCTCCTTAAAAATCTTGAAAGATTTCAAATAACAATCATAAAAACTAATTCTACGTCCTTTTCCAACAACTCAAAAAGTAGTTTGGCCATTTTCAAAAAATCTTTCATGAAACATCAATAAAAATTGGCATGTCCTAAAAAACTTCAAGCCCCCCTCACCATGTGTATCTTATATGTGTATTCAAGATTGATCTCAGGTGTTAGGTATATGAAAAGAATCAATTTACACAAGCCCTAGCTTGTCAAAGTTCAAGTCAAAAGCAATGCAAGTGTGCTTATTAGAAAATCCATGTAAATGACCTTAGAAGAATTTTGTAATCACTTGTATTGATGATATGAATTGTAACTAAGATGAGAAAATTATGTGGGACACTTAGTACCAAGTTTTAATCACTTTTTAATGACTTTAGAAAATTGATCATAGACTGTTGATCGGTCAAGTTACAATCTGAACCGATCCCTTGGATCAATTTCTGGAGAGTGCATCGGTCAAGTTGTGCATTCACAGAACTCAACCGATCGGGATACTGACCAAATGTGATTTTAACTGATTGGTCGAGTTTCTCAGGACAAACTCAACCGATAGTTTGAAAATTGGGTTTGTCTTTTAGCCAATCCGTCGAGTTACCTTTATTGAATCTCGACCGAATGTATTATAGAGAAAATGCATAAAAAGTGATTCTAACCGTTGGTTACTTGTTTGGATGAAAATAGATATGTTGCCTTGTGCAAAAATGGCTATAATTGGACCCTAAGTGTTCCCCAACTCAAGGGAGCACCCCCATCTATAAATATGATCACTTGGAGTTCATTCTAAGGTTGCTCATTCACTACATACAAGGTCATTGCTATAGTTGAGTGTAATATCACCCCTTGAGCCCCTTTCTCTCTCTAGTTTACACTTCATTTCATGATTTGTGAGTGAGTTAGGATTATTGTAAGAGAGCTCCACCTTTTTGCATGTAAAGCTCTCAATCTTCCACTACTTCCCTATCCCCTTCTTACATGAAGAAAAGCTGAAGGAAGCAAGCTCCATCGAGTGAAGGAGCTGTTGTTGGTCCTCTTCAAGGTTGATGAAGAGGTGACGATCTTCTCCAGGTGAAGGAGAAGGCAAAGGCGGAAGATCCAAGAGGAGAAGAAAAGTCCTTCAAGGCTGAAGATGTGAGCTTGAATGGGTAAGACCTAGGTGAAGGATGAAGATTCAAGCTAAGTGGGTAAGTTCCTTGTGAAGGTGGAGATCTCCTTGTGTTTGGATGGGTAAGTCCTTTGGTGGTCTATTGTTATAATCTCTGTGGTGATTAATAGAGAAAATCACTTGCAAAGTCCTAGAGGTTGGCCTCTCTAGGTAATGGACTGACTCACTTCTAGTTTGAAGTGTGGAACCACTCTACATCCCTTTATCAAGTGTTTTCTATCAATCTCTCTCATCCTTACTGTGCTTGTTAGGTAGGACTTCAAATTGACATTAAGCTATTGCTCCTAATTGATATAATTTGAAGGTCTAATCTATTTGATGAAAATTTTTGTAGCTCTATTCACCCCCCTCTAGAGCCCTTGGATCCAACAAAAATTTCCACCCAATCACTAATTTAGTAAAAACTAGTTCACTTGTTGAATTAGTAGTGACTATTATTCCCCCCTTTTTAGGAACTACTTGAGTGTGACTAACCCAAATAAAATATGAAATAGAACAAATTATACCTTCTAATAGAAGCTTCACTACCTCTTTCTTTATGACCTCAGACATGATGGAATTTAGACATAATTGAGGTTGTGCCACAATTTTTTCTCCCTCTTCAATTCAAATCTTTTGTTGACAAAAAACTAGGGGAGATATTCTTGATGTGAGCAATGGAAAACCCTAATGCAATTGGATGTTTGTTTAGAATGAGACTAGTTTCTCTTCCTATTTAAGACTAAGTGATGTTGATATAATCACTTAAAGTTTGTTATCCACTGCTAAGAATGTATACTTCAGGTGTGGTGATAGTGGCTTCAACTCTAGTTCAGGAGGACATTGCAAAGATGGGACTAATGGAGGTGGTGGTGGTCCAAGCTCCTCATAATACCTTGAATAGAAACATGACAATGCTTTTAGAAACAAGGCACACTCTCTAACATATGGTAGCGTGTGTGGTCATTTACAAAATTCATGAAACAAGCTTCTAAAGGTAGTTGAGGGTATGCCTACTTGAGGTTAGAAGAGACTACATTTCTGACTATCTTCAGGTACACTTCCTCCTCTAGTTCATCATAATACTTCACAACATTTTCAAAGATATCTACTTTGTATGTTCAATAATATCTACCACGAGAGTGCCTTTTTTCACCTTTGTCATGACATGATCAATGTTAAGAAATGTATTCCCAAGAGTAGGGATACCTCATCATTAGTTTTCTTCATCATATGACATTGTCCCTACTCTTTGATCAGTTGTTGATAATCGCGTAGCTTTATCTCAAGCCAATCATCATGGTTCCCCAGTGTCAGTCTTCCTCTCCCCATCTCAAAAATCACATTAGTTGTTTCTTGGGATGGTCTACCTAGGAGTAGTTCATTACCATAGTCATCATGCATATCCATGACTACAAAATCTTCTAGAAATATGAACTTTTTCCACCTTCACTAGAACATCTTCACATATGTCTATTGACCTTGCCATTGAATTGTTTGCAATCTGAACTGTCATGTTTCTCTTCCATGATTCTTTGAGTCCCAGTTTCTTGGATGTGGTCAATAGCATGAGATTAATGTTTTCCCCAAAATCACATAATGCTTCTCCAAATTTGGCCTTACCAATGTAACATGGTATGTTGAAACATCCTTGGTCTTGTCTCTTGTGTGGAAATTTCTTTTATATTAAGGCACTAACTTCTTGAGCTCTTATATTACCACAATTGTGAGAAGTCAAGTGTGTGTGTTGAGAGCCTTGGTCATCCCCCTTTATACAGGAGTGCTAGGACAAGGTTTCACAAACCCTGGGGAGATGAAAGGGTCATATCTCATGGTTGGGCAGTGGCCACAGATAACCATTCAATTGATTGGACAATCCAGTCAATCAATTGGCTTGTGGTCAGTGTCACAATCACACGGGTGTTAATGTGATGATTAATGTGTTTTGTTTCAGCCAACATAGATCATTCAAACTTGACAATTTGACCCAGTCAATTGATTGGACAATCCAATCTTTCACTGACTATTCTGATCACCCGCTAGCAGCTTTGTTCAGTTGGTCAATTGAACATTTCAATCAATCGACTGATTGGTTCAATCTTCCAGAGTCAAAACATTCTTGTCGGTCGATTAAACACTCCATTCGGACAATTAGACTCTCCAATAGGTTGATTGGACACTCCAATCGGTCAAATGACAACTAGTATTATTCATTTTGAATATCTAACCACTTTAGTAATCGAATTGAATCTTGTCCATGAATAAAATCCTATTCCAAGTGCATCCTAAGAGACCCTATAGGTCCCAAAATACATTGTCAAGAAATGAATGGTATCTAGCAGCACATCACTGCTACCCAAGTAATTGGAAAGTTGGAGAACAACTTCAGCATGCATCTATGATCAGTGTTACCATAATCATATAGTTCCTTTGTCTCAAATATCCATATTAAATGTGAGGCATGGACTTGTCATCCTCTTAATACTCAATCTATGTTTCTTGAACTTGAGCAGACCATTGAGATGCTTGTAAGCTCAATATCATATATTGACTCACATGAGCATGGCCAAGCATTTCTCAGTCTCGTTTATCAAGTGACCAGGGTATCAACTCTGGTAGGATGGACAAATCCCATCTACATCACTTATATTCAATCCCCACATGTCACAAAATACCTAAGAACCACCTTTATAACAACTCATGTAACGACCCCATCATCTGGCAACCCCCAATTAAGGAAGGCCAGGAAACTAGAGTCGTTATCCCAAAACAAGATTAGATAGTTTTGTGCATAATCAGAAATAATTAATAAATTTTAATAAACTAACTAAACTTGTTGCAGGATAATAAAAATTTTGTTTCCAAAGCTTACAAAAAAATGGGTTCTAGGATTTACCGAGTAATAGACTATTTAACTATATCCCCCATGCCTTACTTCATTTATTTTGCTTTAATGCCTTCTTCTTTGAATATCCAATTTCCAGCAAGAATATCCTAAAACATCGATAATCAAAATGTCGATCAGTATGACAAGTCATACCGATATGTGGGGGAAAACAAAATTTCACAGATAATGCTAACAACATAATTCAACAATTATTGTCTTAAGAAACCAAATTAACAATTTTTACCATGACTACCCAATCTAGGTTTCAACACCTCTATCATATCTCCTCGGGGCCTTATACTGCAGTATTCATTGTCCTCCCCTATATAGGCGTATGAATTCATCATGTCTCCCCCTATCCATGCGGGTGACTTCTCATGTACCCCTTATCTAGGCTGGCACCGAATCATGCCTTCCCCTATCTAGGCAGATGCCTTTTAATAGATCCAGAGGTGGGCTAGACTTGTACTAGTCATGTTCATATATAATGTGATAATCATAGTCACTTTAAAGTTGGCATGGAATGAAATAATCATTCAAGCATATAATTTCAACCATGCCTTCGAGAAACTATGTGAAACTACATCATATAATCTTAGGCATAACCACAAACCTATCTCAGGAGAATTTGCAATCCAAATAGGAGTAGTAGACTTAATCACACAATCAAGCAAGTCAACTTGAAATTCAATGCATACACCCATATGTCACTACATGACTCTAAATCCTATCAAAGGACCGACTTGATTCTCAAGTTAGGTTTTTGTGTCTACTTTCCTATGTCTTTATCCATATTACTCTTTCTCTCCAATTATTACCCTTTTTCACTTCCTAAATTCACAATCCCTACTTTAGGATCCATATACACCACTGGCTACAAAAAAGTATCATGTATGCAAAAGTCCCAATTTTATCCTTTTTAAGTCAAATCTGGGTTAGAGAGGTGAAAAGATGAATACTTGACACTTTTATGTTTATTTGATTGACAAACCCTAATTCCATCATTTAATACGCCTTTATGCATAAAGAAACCCTAATTCTACAAAACTTTCATTTTAATGTTCCCATGAGTCTAAGGTTTTCCTTCCACTCATAAAAGATCAAACTTTGATTATCAACATTGACTAAGTCTATTAAACTCATTAATATTAACAAATTAGGGTTTTGGTCCCATTAAAGTATTAAAAACATCAACTTTGAGTATCTTTTGAATTGGAAGCAAATACTGATCAAGATTATATTTTTATCATGTATCTTTCATTTTTCTGATCAAAATGCATATATTATTCCTGGTTTCTGGCCAAAGAACGGATTTTTAATCAATTTTACAAGATATAACTATTTCTTTGATTTTCTAGCCAAATAGACTATTTACATTTTCTTTTCAGGAACATATCAGCCGTCAAATCCTGGGTCTCCTTTGACCGGGTGAGAATCGGGCAGCTCACGTATCTCACGCCCACTCAGATTCTTGAATACACGGGGTGAGTCTGGGCCTTTGATCTCCTCGCGAGTCAACGGTTGACTCAGATCCTACGACGCCCATTCTTTCTCCTACCCTTGTTTTTGCAACCAAACTCATGGCGGTGTCACGATGTCGAGCTCTTCGGAGGGAGGGCAATCACGTTCTAGAGGGTGAGAAGCAGGATGATAGCCAGCCGTTCGAGTTCGTGGGGCTAGGGTGAGGTCAGGGGTGCCCATTTATATAGGCATTGGGGCTTGATTTAGGGTTTCCAACCCTCACCGCCACTGGGTTTTTGGGAAAGATTAGGAATTTTCTCTAGAGGCTTCCACACCCCTTGAGACCTAGGTTAGGATGGGTTAGAATCTTCTTCCGAATCCAACCCAACAATTGCCTTGTTTGCTCACGCACCAGTTTGTGAGAAAATCGAGATTGAAGATCTCATTTACACTGTGCAAGCATTCTCCTGTTAGAATTAGGCGATGCACAGGTGTCGTTGGATCTTAGATCCAATGTCTTCTATTACACGTGCCAAGATAAATCCTTTTAGAAATCTAATTTAAATGTGACAATAGGTTCAATGCTCAGTACATGGCTTGGATCCTTCACATAACACTTCAGATTAGACACATGGAACACGTCATGCATCATGATATACTGTGGGGGTAGGGCTACACGGTATGCTACTTCACCAATCCGTTCTAGAACTTCAAATGGACCCACGTATCAGGGACTCAATTTTCCTCTATTCTTGGCTATAGCTCGGAGGGGCCAGATCTTCAGAAACACATGTTCACCCACAGTGAATTGTAAATCAGTCTGCATTGTATCCACATACGACTTCTGTCAATCCTGGGCTTTCTTCAGCCTCTGCCCAATGAAAGTGACTTTGTCAACATAAATCTGAAGTTCCTCTTACCTCAATAGGGTCCTCTCACCAACCTCATCACGGTGAAGTGGAGACCAACACGGCCTCCCATGTAGCACTTCATACGGAGGCATCCCAATACTGGCTTGGTAGCTATTATGATAGGCAAACTCAGCTAAAGGCAAGTACTACTCCCATGATCCACCCCAATCGAGCACACAGGCTCTTAACATGTCTTCTAAAGTTTGGATCATTCTCTCTGACATTGCATCAGTCTGGGGATGGTAGGCAGTACTAAATTTCAACCTTGTCCCAAGTTCTTGTTGCACCTACTTCCATAACTTCGAGGTGAACTTGGGGTCACGATCAGATATAATCGATCTCGGAATACCATGTAAGCGGACTAACTCTTGAATAAACAACTCGGCTAAGTCTAACACTTTGGCAGTAATCTTCAGGGCAAGGAAGTGTGCCGACTTGGTTAATCAATCCACCACAACCATATAGAATCATGACCTTTCTTGGTCTTCGGGAGACCCACCACAAAGTCCATAGTGATCTGGTCCCATTTCCACTCAGGAATCTCAATGGTTTGCAGTAATCCTCCAGATCATTGGTGTTCAGCCTTCATCATTTGACACATGAGACAACTGGCCACATATGTCGCTATGTCCCTCTTCATTCCAGTCCACCATACATACCACTGCAAGTCCTTAAACATCTTGGTAGTGCCAGGGTGTACAATATACTTAGAACCATGAGCTTCTTGTAGTATATGAGTCTTTAAGGGTTCCTTAGGAACCCAAATATGGATCTTATATTTGATCCCACCATCCACACCCAAGGACAGGTGCGCCTGAGGTTTCCCCAGCAAACCTCTCATCTTCTGAAGCTCTGGAGTTGCCAGTTGCGTAGCTACTAACTCGGTCAGCAAGTCAGGTTTTATTTGAATGTTAGCCAAACAAATCCGGTCTTCTAACGGTTGTGGGGGCCATCTGGCATACTCCTCCAGCTCCCTCCACTGAGTGGACAAGGCAACTGCACATCTAATTTGCTTCCGACTAAGAGCATTTGCCACCACATTGGCCTTTCCTGGGTGATATGCGATGGTGAAGTCATAGTCTTTCATATATTTCATCCAATGTCTCTATCTTAGGTTGAGGTTCTTCTGAGTCAGGAGATACTTTAGACTATTGTGGTCAGTGAGAATTTCAAAGGTAGCACCATACAAGCAGTGTCACCAGATCTTCAGGGCATGTATGATTACAATCAGCTCTAGGTCATGTGTCGAATAGTTTAGTTCATTCATCTTGAGCTGCTAGGATGCATAAGCGACCACATGCTTATTCTGCTCTAACACACATCCCAATCCCGTCTTGGATGCATCGATGAAGATCATGAAACCTTCGTTACCAGAGGGCAGAGTCAACACAAGTGTTTTGGTCAATTTCTCCTTTAACTCTTGGAAACGGGTTTGGCACAACTCAGACCATATGAACTTCTCGTCCTTTCGAGTGAGCTTGGTGATGGGCAGGGCGGTCCTTGAGAAATCTTGGATGAACTGCCGGTAATACCCTACCAATCCCAGGAAGATGTGAATTTTTGAAGGATTCTTTGGCGTCAGCCAATCGCGTACGATAGACACCTTGGAAGGATCTACTGAGATTGTCCATCCAGAGATGATGTGTCTGAGAAACATGACGTGATCAATCCAAAACTTGCATTTTGAGAACTTCTCATAAAAATTATGCTTCCTCAGGATTTCAAGGACTCTAACATTGTGGTCTTGGTGTTGGTCTAGGTCGTCTGAGTATACTTAGATGTCATGTATGAATACTATGACAAAAGAGTCAAGGCATGGTTGGAACATAGTGTTCATGAGGTTCATAAAACATTTGGGGCATTGGACAGTCCAAACGGCATGACTAAGAACTCATAATGGCCATAATGGGTGTGGAAAGAAGTTTTTGGTATATCTTCATTCTTAATTTGTAATTGATGGTACCCGTACCTTAGGTCAATTTTGTAAAAGACTCAGGCTGACTTGAGTTGGTCAAATAGGTCGTCAATTCTGGGTAGAAGGTATTTGTTTTTTATGGTAGCTTGATGTATCATACGGTAGTCAATGCACATGCGGAGTGATCCATCCTTCTTGTTTACAAAGAGGATTGGAGCTCCCCAGGGTGAGGTACTAAGCCTAATGAAGCCCTTGTTTAGCAATTCATGTAGTTGCTTCTTTAGCTTTAACAGCTCAGTAGGGGCCATCCTATAAGGTGCCCTGCATATAGGGTTTGTTTTGGGAGCTAACTCTATGGTAAAATCCACCTCTCTCTCTAGAGGTAGACTAGGTAAATCATCTGGAAACACGTCTGCATAGTCCCAAACTACCTCTATCTTTCCTAACAGTTTAACCGTAGGTTCAGGTTCTGTGACGACTGTGAGGAAAGCCTGACAACCTTTGGCTATTATTTGCTCCACTTTTAAGGCTGACACGTATAGACTGGTGGTCGCATCCTTCCTCCCTCTAATGGTTAAGGGAGGGTGTCCATGTCTCCTTATCAAAATCTTTTTCTCTATACAGTCAATATGGGCTCTATAGGTATAAAGCCAATCCATGTCGATTATCACATCAAAGTCATTCATGTCCAACAAAATAAAATCAGTAGGGAAATCATGACTTAGATATTTAACATGTAAAATAGGAGTTTTCATAGAGATGTAAAGATTCGACCGCTCGTGGTAGTGACATTCAACACATATCCTAAATCCTTGAAATCCAGACAAAGCATAGTCGCAATATTTCTCGAAATAAAAGTATTCATTGATCGACAATCATAAAGAGCTTTCACACTTTGTCCCATAATCTCAAGTGTGCCTACATAGGTTTCATGATATCAAACTTCCATTACATTGCATAATCAGAGATGAAAAACTATTCTAAGGGTTATTACCCTCTATCAGACGATTGACATTATCCGGGGCTTCCTCATTGTTGATGGCAAACACTTGAGCCTATCGACGATCTCCTACAGGTGGGACTGGTGGGGCTGCTACTGCTAGCTTGTCCACTGGTGATGTTGCTGCCATAGGGGCTTGTCCTATGGGACCCGGAAGGGGGCAATTATCCTGGAAGTGTCCCTCTTGCTGGCATCGGAAACACACCCTCCTTTCAAAGAGACACTTCCCAGGGTCGTATCTCCCACATTTGCGACATCTGGATGATGCCCCTTGTTGTCGTTTCTCATTGCAGGGCTTCCCTTTTCCTCCCTTGCCATGGTGATGGCCATGTTTCTTCCTATTATCATTCTTGGGGACAGAACTTCCCTCAGTGAAGCCAAGATATCCCTTAGGTTGGTTATGCTGGGGCATGACTGTCTTCTCCATGTCTAGGGTGAAGTCGAGAGCTTTAGAGAGAGTTTTGGGCTTACTTTCCATGACATAGGGCTTAATGGTAGGGTGAAGTCTGTCCACAAAATGTTCCACCTTCCTTTCTTCTGTCAAAATGTAGCCAAAATGCTCCAAGAGGCAAAACTAGAGAGCATAGATGGCCACAGACAAATTTCCTTGAACCTAGAAGGTTAATTGCTTTTCCTTTTCCCTCTTGTCTGTTGGAGGTATGAATCTCATAGTGAAAAGTGTGTGGAAATATGTCCAAGCCATGGGTTTTTCGCTTAGGTCTTGACCCATGATATGGTTCTCCCATCATATATTTGTTGCTCCCTCTAGAAGATGAGTAGCGAATAGGACCTTCTTGCTTGGCTGGACCTCCAGAATGTGGAACCCATTTTCCACAACCAAAAGCCAGGTGTCAGCCTTGTCTACCACTTCTGTCTTGTCTTTTCCCCAGAACTTCTCGATATTTAGCTTCCCAAAATCCAAGATGGTGGCACCAAGGCGGGGAAGGACATGCACATGTTCACCGTTCTCATTACGGGGAACATCTCTTGGAACGAGGGCACTGATGGCTTCAGTCAACTTCTTCTGCTGCTCTAACCAGAGCATCTCAGTAGCCATTGTCACAATCAGTCTGACTGCTGGCCCTGAATCAACAACATCCTTTATCTCATCCTCAGACATGGGTTTTTCCTCGGGTTTAGGGATCTCTTTAGGGTGCTCGAAGTGGAAGGAGATGGGTTTAGGCTCAGGGCCTTTCTCTCCAGAAGCTTCATCTTCTCTCTTCCTTTTCTTGGGGGATTTGCCTTCCGGGTGCCTTCTCTTTCTGAAGGAGGGCCTCTTCTTGTGTACGAGCCTCGGCCTGGGGTGCTCGTTGGTGGCGTCGTTTGAATAACAACTATTTTGATACGGGCCATGCATTATATTGTTTGGTGCAGGATACCCTAATCCTTATCATTCATAACCCCTTTACTCAAGAGGAGGTGGAGAGAGAGAAACCCTAGGCACTTAGAGTTTGTTACCAGAAAGGGGCAAATAAGTGATGAAAGTAGATGAGGAATCCTAGAGGTATCTTATTTTGAGTCAAATCCTAAAATTTCAGCCAGGCCAGGATTCCTTGTAAACTGACTAGTGGGGCAGAGGAAAATATTGCCATCCTCTGGATCATGATCCTTTTCTAGACACCTCCATCTTTGGAAAATCCTCTAATAACTCCCTTTGGGCTCTAAGGACTTTGCACAATTTAATAATTATGAAGGATTATGTGGAAAACTAGACTTTGATACCAAATGTAACGACCCCATATCCTGACAACCCCCAATTAAGGAAGGCCAGGAAACTAGAGCCGTTATCCCAAAAACATGATCAAATGGTTTTGCGCATAATCAGAAATAATTAATAAATTTTACTAAACTAACTAAACTTGTTGTAGGATAATAAAATTTTTGTTTTCAAAGCTTACAAAAAAATGGGTTCTAGGATTTATCGAGTAATAGACTATCTAACTATATCCTCCATGCCTTCATTTATTTTGCTTCAATTCCTTCTTCTTTGAATATCCAATTTCTAGAAAGAACATCCTGAAACATCGACAATCAAAATGTTGAGAAGTATGACAAGTCATACCGGTATGTGGGGGAAAACAAAATTTCACAGATAATGCTAACAACATAATTCAACAATTAATGTCTTAACAAACCAAATTAACAATTTTTACCATGACTACCCAATCTAGGCGTCACCACCTATGTCGTATCCCCTTGGGGCCTTATACTGCGGTATTCATTGTCCTACCCTATCCATGTGGATGACTTCATCATGTCCCCCCCTATCCAGGTGGGTGACTTCTCATGTCTCCCCCTATCCAGGTGGGTGACTTCTCATGTAACCCCTATCCAAGATGGTACCAAAACATGCCTTCCCCTATCCAGGCGGATGGCCTTTTCATAGATCCAAAGGTGGCCTAGAACTAGTCATGTTCATATATAATGTGATAACCATAGTCACTTTAAAGTTGGCATGGAATGAAATAAACATTCAAGCATATAATTTCAACCATGCAAGGGAAACCTTCGAGAAACTACGTGAGATTACATCAGATAATCTTAGGCATAACCACATACCTATCTCAGGAGAATTTGCAGTCCAAACAAGAATAGTAGACTTAATCACACAATCAAGAAAGTCAACCTGAAATTCAATGCATATTCCCATATGTCACTACATGACCCTAAATCCTATCAAAGGATTGACTTGATTCTCAATTTATGTTTTTATGTCTACTTTCCTATGTCTTTATCCATATTACTCTTTTTCTCCAATGACTGCCCTTTTTCACTTCCTAATTTCACAAACCCTACTTTAGGCTCAATATACACAATTGTGCTACAAAAAGGTATCTTTTATGCAAAAGTCCCAATTTTATCCTTTTAAGTCAAATCAGGGTTAGAGAGGTGAAAATATGAATACTTGACACTTTTATATTTATTGGGTTAACAAACCCCTTATGCATAAAGAAACCCTAATTCTACGAAACTTTTATTTTAATATTCATATGAGTCCAAGGTTTTCCTTCCATTCATAAAAGATCAAACTTTTATTATCAACATTGACTAAGTCTATTGAACTCATTAATATTAACAAAATAGGGTTTTGGTCCCATTAAAGTATTAAAAACAATAACTTTGAACATCTTTTAAATTGGAAGCAGATACTGGTCAAGATTATATTTTTATCATGTATCTTGCATTTATCTGATCAAAATGCATATATTGCTTGTGGTTTTTGGCCAAAGAATGGATTTATAATCAATTTTACAAGAAAAAAAATATTTCTTTGATTTTCTGACGTAAGAGACGATTTACCTTTTCTTTTTGGGAAAATATTGACCGTCAGTTCTCGGGTCTCCTTTGACTAGGTGAGGATCAGGCAGCTCGCATCTCTCGCTCCCACTCAGCTTCTTGAATACATAGGCCGAGTCTGGGCTGTTGATCTCCTCGTGAATCAGCGGTTGACTCAGATCCTACGGTGCTCGTTCTTTCTCCTACCCTTGTTTCTACAACCAGAACCACGTAGGTGTTGTGACGTCAAGCTTGTTGGAGGGAGGGCAATCATGTTCTAGAGGGCGAGAACGAGGATGATAGCCAGCCATTTGAGTTTGTGGGGCTAGGGTGAGGTTAGGGGTGCCCATATATATAGGAATTGGGGCTTGATTTAGGGTTTCCAACCCTCTCCGCCGCTGGGTTTTTGGGCAAGATTAGGCATTTTCTCTAGAATCTTCCATACCCCTCGAGACCTAGGTTGGGATGGTTTGGAATCTTCTCCAGGATCCAACCCAACAATTGCCTCGTTTGCTCACGCACCAGGCTGTGAGAAAATCAAGATCGAAGATCTCATTTACACTATGCAAGCCTTCTCTTATTAGAATTAGGTGACACACATGTGTCATTGGATCTTAGATCAATGGATGCTATCATAGGTGCCAAGATAAATCCTTTTATAAATCTAATTTAAATGTGACATTTAATACTTTCTCGCATTATTTCCAAACTTTAGGTATTTTTATGAAATTCATATCTCCTAATCCATTAAGATTTTTTATCCCAAATTTTTAGCAAAAGTTTTTGATGACATAATCTGTCATTGGGCACAATTTTGGATTAAAAATAAAAAATAATATCTCCTTTTATTCATATGCAAGTCATGCACCAAAAATGCATATATATTGCATTAAAAATCATATTTCCTCTTTCTTCCCTTGCTATTCTCTTAAGTTAAAATTTTCTAGATATTAGAAGGAAAGTGGTACTAAAACCATCATATGGCGGCCACTTATGCCACTTTCTAGAGAATTCCATATTTTCTTAAATAAAACACAAGTTATTTACTTCCTTCTTGCCTTTTCCTTTATTAAGGATTTTTGTTTTGTTCTTTATCCGTACCTTGACTTATTGAAATAGGAAAAAGCACAAAATTCATACTCAAGACAACTTTGCAAAGAAACCCAAGTTGTAAAGAAATGCACATAAATTGTCAAGCAAACACCTTTTTATTTAATAATTGCATAATAATACAACCAGAATTGGGGTTATAACAACTCTTCTTTAAGGTCACGTCAAATGGTGTCGAAGTTCATTGAATGACATGTGATGAGTGTAACAAATTTAGGTGTAAGAAACACAATCACCACTATTATATTGAGAGTTGATTCTGACTACCATTTAGTGGTTCCATGTATCACTCTCAAGGTATGTCTGTTTGGTACACTATTTTCCAACAAATACTTAGGTATTTGTCTTGATATCCAATATCATGACTAATGAGACTCTATCATCAGTCAATACACACTCTAGTCTTATGTATTATTATTGTCTATTTTACTTCCACAATAATAGCATACTAGAGGCATAACAAGAATGTACATACTGCTATCATAGACATGATCTCATTTTTCACATCCTCACCCTAAAAACATATGTTATTGAGTGACATTATCTTTAGACATCTATGATGTTATAAAATTATCTCATAATTGAACAAATGTAATAGATGTAATTGTCTTTATTATTAATCAAATCAAGTACATGATTCCACATTATAATCATCATATGACTGGCTCTCGGAGCACACATACCAACAGACTCTCACTTGCACTTAAAGTCAAACACCACAAATCTAATCCCAAGTGATCTAACATGACCATCATGTTTCTGCTATGAAAGTGCTTTTTTCAATGGGTCAACAATATTTCTCTTAGTACTTTAAGGTAGAACACAAATCTGGATTGTGATCGACAATCATCTTTATTAGTTTGGAAGTTGGCATCAGTGTAACCCTTTACACCCAACTCTTCCTCACTGCCATAAACAAGGAACTCATCATTAGTTCTACTCAAGTATTAAGGATGTTCTTTACGGTAGTCTGGGCACCTTCACCAAGATCTGACTGATATCTTGTTGTCATTCTCAAAGCATACGAGACATTGGGACGAGTGTATAACATTACATACATGATAGATCCAATTTTTGACACATATGGCATCTTACTCATGTGTTCCCATTCTTCACAAGAACTAGGACATTGGGCTCTAGAGAGACTAGTTCCATGAGACATGGGCAACTTTCCTCTCTTTGAGTCCTACAAGATGAACCTCTTTAACACCTTATCAATGTATGTACTCTATTTTAAGATAAGAAGCCTTCTAGATGTATCTCTAATACATGATGAACCTCTTTGACACCTTATCAATGTATGTACTCTAGTTTAAGATAAGAAGCCTTCAAGATGTATCTCTATAGATATTAATTCTTAAGATATAGGATGCTTTGGTTAATTCCTTCATAGATAATGTACTTCCTAACTAGGTCTTTACCAATTATAGGGTAGGGATGCCATTCCCCATCAATAGTATGTCATCTACGTACAATATGAGGAATGCAATTATGCCCCCACTAACCTTGTTGTAAACACATGATTCATCTTTATTTTGACAAAATCCAAACTCTCTGACTGCCTCGTCAAATCAAAGATTCCACCTCTAAGATGCTTACATCAATCCATAGAACCTTTGTATGTTGTGAACTTTATTTGCATTATTTGTAGTTACAAAACCTTTGGGTTGTGTCATTTAAACATCCTCAATAATATTCCCATTAAGAAATGTAGTTTTAACATCCATTTGCCAAAACTCATAGTCATAATAAGCTATAACGGAAAGCATGATACTAATGTATTTTACCATGGCAACTGAGGAAAAGGTTTCATCATAGTCAACACCTTAAACTTGTTTGAAACCCATTGCAACCAATCATATCAATCTTCTTCTTGAAGGCCCATTTGCACCCTATGGGTCTTACCCCTTCAGGTGGATCCACCAAGGTCCATACCTTGTTGGTGTACATGGAGTCCATCTCAGATCTCAAGCCATTTTTGAGACTCGAGTCCCTCAACAACCTCTAGGTAGGTTGTTGGGTCATCATCTATGACCAACTCATCGCCTTATTGACTCACAAGATATCCAAAACTTTAGGGTCAAGGCGTGTACTACTAAATCTATGAGGTTCATGCATTACATGAGGAACTTGAGATTTCATGGTAGTTTGTGAATCTCCTTGTTCCTTCTATACCTCTATAGGTTCAATATTTTCTTGTGTTCTTGAACCTATTCAAGTTCTAATTTCTCCTACTGATTCCTTTGGAAATAAATTCCTTTTCTAAGAAAACAACATCCTTGGCAACAACTACTTTGTTGTCAAATGGGTTATAAAACTAATATCCCTTGGTTTCCTAGGGATCCAACAAAATAACATTTATCTAGTATGGGATCAAGCTTTTCAGGAAACATTTTTCTAGCATAAGCTTCACATCACCAAATCTTCACAAAAGACATTGGGACGCTTCACAATTCATATCTCATATGGTGTCTTTTCAACCAATTTTGAAGGTACGTAGTTTAGTGTATACATCGTGTTTTCTAGAGAATATCCCTAGAAGGAAGTCAGAAGATCAACTAGACTAATCATTGATCACACCATGTCCAATAAGGTACAATTTCTTCTTCCCGATACACCATTATGTTGTGGTGTTCTAGGTGGAGTCCATTGTGATACAATACCATGATCTTGCAGAATGTGACTAAGTTAGGACAAGGTTGTGAGTCAGCATGAGCCTCAAGCTCTTTTACAAAGGAGGACCTCTAGTGTTAGGACCAGTTTTAGGGTTAACTGCATAGAGAGTGAGACCCAGAGGGAGAAGGTTAGAGAACCTAAACTCCAAGATATGACAATTATGAGAAATTTGTGTTGTGATATGTCCTAAACTAGAATACTCCTAAGTGAACGAGTTGAGTTGCTCTATGCATGATTCCTATAGATGTCTTGAACCCTAGATGTCCTTGGGAAGACCAAATCCTAGAGACAGAGCGAGGCTGGTTATATATGCGAATAAGGAAATATGAGTGTCTGCCATCTGGGTGAGGGAGAGAGCCCAAGACCCTAGAGGAGGTAGCTATGTTTTTAGTTTCTGTGAAGCCTCATGCTCGGGCCGGTGGTTCCTTGTAGGACTCTAGTAGTATACACACAAGAGAGAGATGAAGTATAGTGTTTCATGAAGAGAGACCTATGAAGAGAACGTCATATCATGTTTTGGTTTGTGCTAATGTGGCTAGAGCTTGTAAGGCTATCACTAGTGTCAATGAGGTAATATGAGAACCCTAGACTAAGAGAGGGAATATAAAGCATGTGAATATGAGATACTCATAGAGTTGAGTTAGCTCAGAGAGACTGAGCATGTAACTGCCCTCATGATGCAGGTCAGGATATCCTCCGTTGGACTAGATGAAGTTTTGATATATGTTTAACAAGTCACTCACATAAGTTTGTTTAGCACAACCATGATGTAATATATGTAAGGATGTGATCTAATCTTGAAACGTGATATATAGAAATGATATGATGGAAACCTAGAGATGGTTTGATAGATCTTTATGTATATATGGTTAACCATGTAAATGTATAATGATGATATATTAAATATGGTTAACCTTGTGATGCAATCATGAATAAATGTTGCAATTCATTATGAGCAAGGAAAGAAGATCATATTAATGAAACATGTTATATGAGGTATTAACCTTAGTGCTTAATAAAGATGAAAAATATAGTTTGAAAGTTATCACAACATAATGATTACAACACATTGATATGATCTAGATGGATAAAGTGGGTTAAATTTAGTTAACTCCCTCCTAAAAGGCATATGTTAATGTTGAACATGTTCTCACAATTAGCTCAATAAAATGTTGATGACACCTTGATATAATGGGATAATTTTAATGAACTCCTTTAGAACATGGTAATATGAAGTGGGAACCCTAATGGATGGGTAAAGGTAAGGATGCAACCCTAACATATGAGATATGTCATGACATAATTAGAGTTTCTAAACCCTTTTGAAGGGGTAGTTCACCCTAGATGCTTTGATAACCTCCTAGTAGTGGGTTGGATATGAGTAAGGAGCTTTGGTTTTTTGGATATGTTGCACCTAGAGAGGTGCCCTACATGTAGAAGCAGACTGTTTGGTTTTTCCCCTTGGAGTAAAAGGATGGCTGAATTTTGAGGATGAAATTTTCTTTTAAGATGTATATGATGTGATGGACTGGTTTTTGGCTTAATTTCGAGGACGAAATTTCTTTTAAGGCGCGTAGGATGTGATAGAGTGCTCTTTCAAAATCCTTAAATTTCCAATAGCATATTGGAATTCATGTGTTTGGGATATTTGAACTTCCAAGTGTATTGGTAAAGTATGAGTGATGATTGATATTGTGATTAAGATCCCTAAGTGCATGCCTTTTGAGGTATTTTATTTAGTGATCAAACCATATAGCTTTGGCACTGACTTTTAATAGAAAGTAGTTTATATGATGAGGAATCAATGGTTTAGATTTGAAGATTATGATGCTCTTAGAGAAAGATATGGAGGTTGGATTTGTTTAAATGACTAAGATTGATATACATACAACTAAGTTTTAATATAGTCCTAAGCTAAGCTAGTGTGACATTGAATGTCACGTGGGTTGCTGATCACGGCCTCTCAATAGATCATATGCATGATGACATTGGCTGAACATGAAGAGCCACAAATATAGGTGTTCAATCTCCATCTCAGCCGCGCATGAGGACTCAACAGTCGAGATTGGGTCTCTACTTTGCAGTTATGGCTGCAGTGTGTGGGTGGGTTGAACGGCAATGCCAAGCCCACGTCCTTGTCGTGGCCTTATGGAGGCAGCTAAAGGAGTATTTTTCCTTGCCTTCCCAAGACCGACAGTTCTCTTCGTATTGTCTAAAGGAGTTGCAAGGCCCATCCAGTGAGTTAGTTGGAGTAGACAAGAGCAAGATCCACCTCCCCATTGTTGCTGCTTCTCCCCCGTCTATAGCAGGTGGCACGAGGAGGACAGGGCAGTTGCTCTCAGAGCACAACAACTTGCGGCGGCCATGTCCCTGCCTAGAGCAACGACACTGATGTCTATTGAAGAGGAGAGATCGTGGCATCTTTGCGATTCAGAGAAAGGAAGGACTAGGCCAGTGGCGCACTGTGAGAAGGAGAGGGATGACTGGCACCCTGTTCCACAGTGGCACCAGGAGACCAGGGGCGTAGCCTCTAATCAAACGAAGCCAGCAGTGGTGTTTTTCTATGGGAAGGGAGCTTGCAGGCCGCAGGGCTCTTTGATGTCCTTACTAGATGATGGTGGCGCCTGTTTACAGGAGTGTAGCGACTCACAAAGGACTAGAGATCTTCTGCTCACCAGATATCATCCACGAATGCGGCGGACGCAACACTACAACAGCCATCCTCGAGACATAGAGAGAGTAGCGTTTAGGCATGAAACTAAGAACGTGAGGAGTCCAGCTTGCGTCGAGCGGGTAAGCTAGTCCTCACCGGACTAACACATGTGTGCATGGAAGATAGAGATGGATGCAAGTAGAGCCTAGCCGACCTCTCCCCAGCTATCCAGGCCAGCGGCGGCGGCAGTTTCGTCACTGAGATAGATGCCTCAGGCATCCGTTTCGCGTGGATCGTGAGAAAGGAGAGGGTGAGCACCATGAACGGACCAAATATTGAGCTGGGTCTAGAGGTAGTGAACTAGAAAGAAACTCGGCTCACAACAAACCACAACAGCCATAGGAGATGCGCCCTCCTCAGGGCCACATGGTGACACACAATTGGCCGAAAGAGGTAATTATTCCAGAAAATATGTTTATCTTTAATAATTCAAAAAAAATAGCTAGATTATCAGAAAAATACAAACAAGGTACCATTTTTTCTCATAAAAATGAGTAGAACACATTAGAATGATAATATCAGGCTTTTGATGCATTAATAACAATGATATCATGTAAGATGTGTAATGCTTGTTTAATGGATGATAAATATCAAATGATGTTCTAAAATTATGAAAACATGTCAGTAAGTCTATAATCATGTTTATAATGCATATGATGTCAGATATGGTCATGTTGATGCATGAAAGCATATAATTTGATTAATATGGCTAATTAGGGCTAATAACACTAAAGATAATGCAATTAATGCATACATGCTCAATAAATGATGAAATTTACATAACACTCTTATATCAGTAACTGGAAGCCAATCTGGAACTTTGATATCAGTTAGATGCATAGAATTCATGTTACATGAGGATGACCCTTAATACATATGATGTAACCCTAATATGTTTAATGAATGTGACATAATGTTAAGTATGTTCACATAATAATGTGACACATGAGTATATCCAGTTGATGAACCATAATATGGAATATGACATCAGTAAGATAATCCCAAGAAGATAATACAAGTAACAATGAGAATATCCTAATGAGATAAGTGAAACCCTAATGAACACGATTAGGGTTAAGATGAGATGTATGATGATGAGAACCTGATGATAGTATGTGATCTTATCTTTATCAGGGTTTGACCAAGGATATAGTTGACCTGAGGAATATGTGATGATTAGGAATATCTCTTTGGAAGGTACGCCATTACCTCTTACTTGGCTTATTATACAATATGCTTGTGTTATATGTGTAGTAAAATACTTGGCATGCGATATTGGATGAAATGACTGTTCTTGTATGATATGTTGCTTGATTTTTTCCATAACTATGGCTATGAACACATGAAACATAAAATATCTTATCCATCATATGATAGCACTAAACTCTTTGGTAGTACAGTGCATTGGATCACATGTTTAATGATCACAAACCCCTCGGGGGTAGATCATAAGGCCTAAAAACATCAAAGCCCTTGGGGGCAGATGTACGAGATCTATGATGGAAATGTGCTTAAAATATGTGTTCTCTTTTTTTTAATGAACATCTTTGTGCAAGTATATGATTTTCTTATATTTCTTTTGTTACTTCCAAGTATTAGTTTTATCTTATTGTCAAGATATGATGAGAGGTATATAAAAGACACGTAGGCGTACTCAGTACAATATTCTTGAATATTGTGCTGACATGTACCACATGTAATCTTTTGTTTAGGTTGTGGACATATGATCTTAAAGAGCACGATAGTTGTGAGTTGTGTGGTGAGCTGATGTACATGTGGACGTGTTATCTCAAGATCCTGTAGTTTAGTGGTGTTACATGTATATGTATAAGTTTGATGTTCAATATGTAATATCAAATGTTGTAACAGTTCATGGTGTAATATTTTATTGAATGGTGAACATGTGTTGTATGGTTTTATTATTGTTCATGTGCATGCCTTTTGACTCCCTTGATCTTCTTCTTCTTAGCCTAGTGTGGGGTGTTTAAATTGAGATTCTCGCTGAGGTGAGGTTTTCAATTTAGACGTCACACATCAGATTAAGTTTTAGAAAATCCAGGGACGTCACACAGAAGGTCCTCAAATTCTTGGCTTAAGTATTCTCCACCTTGATCAGATCAAAGTGTTTTAATACTTTTACCAAATTTGTTCTCTACTTCATTCATAAATCCTTGAAATTTCAATAGATTTTGACTTGTATTTCACTAAAAACACATAGCCATATCTACTGAGATCATCACTAAATGTGATGAAGTATTGGTAACCACCTCTAGCATTTATTCTAAAGGGTCCACATACATCAATATGTACACGTCCCAATAGATCACTTTCTCTCTCACTGTTTCCAATGAAAGGAGTCTATCTCATCTTGCCCAACAAACAACCCTCACATTTCTCTATTGATTCAAATTAAAAAGAGTCTAGATAACCATCTTTATGAAGTCTGGATATATGTGTCTCATTTATGTGACCTAGAAGACAGTGTGAAGGTATGCTTTATTTGAGTTATTGATTTTTATCATTTTGGTATTTATGTTATATATGCTTGTCTCAAGATATAACAAATAAAGACCATAAGACAAAGGGGCACTACCATAATATCTCATCTTTAAAAATATAACATCAACCATTATTTATTTGAAATTCAAATTCACTCTTGTCCATACTAGATACAAAAATTATGTTTATATTAATGGCGGGTACATAATAGTTGTTCTTTAACTCTATTATTATCACACTAAGTAGAGATAAAATGTAGGTTCCAACTACAACATCAATAACTCTTTGCTCCATTGACAATACTCGGTTCCACCTCACTCTTCCTTAAGGGTTGACTTCTTTTCAGATCATGGATATTCAAGCATATGTGAGATCCACATCTTATATCCAGTATACAATATGAAAAAGTAGACAAATTATCTCAATAATGTATATACCTTAAGTGGATATCTCATTCCTATGCTTCTTATTCCACACTTCCTCTATGTAAAGTGGGTAATTTCTTTTCCAGTGTCCATCCTAGTGATATCGGTGACAATTTTGTACCTTGTTCACCCTTCCCTTGGCTTTAAGTGCAAAATACTTGGGTTAAGATCAGCCTTAGAACTATACTTGGCTTTGCCTTTGCCTTGGATTTCTCCTTTCCTCTGTTGGTTATCATCATAGATCTGGGTTGTCCTTCTTCATTTTTGTCTTGGCAGTTCTAAACGTGCCAAGAAACACAAACAATGCTTTAGAAAAGATTTCCATGTTATCATTCGTGTCAATTGGCTATATAATTCATGCCAAGATTCTAGAATCACACTCGTATGCAACTCTTGTCTTGAAGGAAATCTTAATCTCTCTAGGTTTCACACATACCCAATCAACTTGAGCACATGTGGCCCTATTGGATCTCCCTCTACCATATTGCACTCAAACAATACCTTGGAGACATCATATCTCTCTTGCCTGGCTCAATTATGGTACATGTTCTTAAGATGTGTTGTGATCCCGAGAACATACATGTTCACATGATGTCTTTGCAACTCATGCCTCATAGAGCATAGAATCAGACATTTGATGTCTACGATATCATCAAAATGCTTCTTGTAAGCATCCCTTTCATCCTTAGGGGCAAGCTCCTCTGACTCTGGTGTTTCTAGGACATAGAGCTTGAACTCATGAGTGAGAACGATACTCAAATTCCTAAACAAGTCTGAAAATTGTTCCCATTTAGTTTCCCCTCCTCAAGGGTCAATCAAATGAAAAGTTGTTGGTGTTTTCCATTTGTTTCTATAAAAGAAAATTTGCGTTTGTCAAAATACTTTTGACTTGATTATAAAAGATTGATGATATTAATTAGACCTTTAACTAAGTATCTCTTCCACTATTTGTCTTGAAATCTATAGCCCTTACTATTAATTCGCAAATAATTTTGCGTACAATCTTCTAGTGCAAGATTCATATTTCATCAAATCATGAGTCAGCCTTGGTTGATGGCCCACAACTTGATTATTTAGATAGACAACTTTTTCCAATTGCATCCAATGCAACTCTTAGATAGATGGTATGCATAACTCCTTCTCATGTTCCATCTACATACTTCTATGTACTTAATCCCATTAAGGTCACCTAGTTAAGCCTGACCCAAAAGCCAACACGATAGAATATGCACCCTATTTTGTCAGACCCACATATCTAGCATCACACTTCTATGAGATATATGGTGTACCAAGATTTGGCATAACCTAAGCTTAGTAGATCAAGATTTTCATGTGTATTACTTATGGAAAGCATCTGAGACTTAGTATTTATTGAGGGATTTTATATATAAATACATATACATATACAATCACCACATACTTATAATATGTATCATTTACATATTATCTCCACAAATAAAACATGCAATCACACAATACGAGAAATGGTTATGGCCACTCTAATGCAATTCTTTGGAGTCACAAAGAATTTTTATCCACCTAAGGTAAAATAATCACATGTGCAACCTGTATTGAATAAAATTGTGTTGGAAATAAACATGTTAGTTGATTGGACTCCTCTAGTCTGCCTTTTGGTCCGCTTGTCGGTCGATTGGTCTTCGTCAATCGGTCGGTTGGCTCCTAGCTTTAGTGGTTGGTTGGACTCCTCCAATCAATCGACTATCTCTTGTGGTTGAATGGCTCCTCTAATCCTTCTGTTCATCGACTCGACTTCCAATCGATCGACTCTCCTGAATAGAACACCCTATCTTGCCAAATTATAAACTAATATTATTATATCTACTTATTACATTGTTAAAAGTGAACGCCTTGAGTTACATTCAATGAGAGCATATGGAGTTTAAGAATTAAAAACATTTGGAAAATAGGGAGGAAGGAACATTATGCAAAGAAAATTTAGAAGGCAAGAAATAAATCATTCAACCACACACAAGCATCCAAGGAGATTTGGCCACAACCACACATACATCCACAATCAGAACACTTTCTGTGTGATGCATATGAGTTGCATATATATCATATCATACATATAGAGAGGATCTAAATGACTTTCCTTAGAGTATGTGGTATTTAATCAGATATACACATGAATCATTAAAACATTCACATACTATGCAACAAAGTAAATGATAAAACTAAATCTAATCATATCAATTTAAATCTCGATACACCATATATTGATGTGGCTCTGATACCACTATAGGGAAATATAAGGATAGAGAAGGTAGTGAAAATGAAAATTTTGTTCATATTTCGCTAACTAGTACATCGCATCAACAATGATGTATAAGGAAAGAGGGTGCAAGATGTACCCATATCCTAGAGCAAGTCCAGTGACTGTACTTGCACAGAGATGTGCTTCCTTCTGAAGTGGCACACAGATGGTAGTCAAAAACATCCTCCTGGGGTAGCACTCATGGACGATGGTTGACAACGTCCTACTAGCGTAGCAACAAAGGCTTCCACACCTCTATGCAGTCCATGCAGACCACTGGGAACTACATATCATGCTTCCTAAGCCATCGGGAAGAAGTTTTTCCTCTGTTGTCAATGTGCTAGCATTGACTTCTACTCCCTTTCTATCTATCCCTTTCATGGGTAAGATAGTTTGGGCTCTCATGTTACCACAACTCTGAGGAGTTAAAGTCTGTGTTGAGAGCCTTGGCCACCCCCCTTTATATAGGAGTGACTAGACTAAGATTTCACAAACTGTAGGGAGACAAAAGTGTCATATATCATGTATGGGTGGTGATCGCTCACATCCAACCGATTGACCAGACAATCCAGTCAATTGATTGGAAATAAGGCAATATAATTTGGTTTAATGTGATGATTAATGCATGTCATTTCGGCCAACATGGCTCATTCAAACTTGTTGTTTCAGCCTAGTCAATCAATTGGACACTCTAATAAATCAACTGGCTACTCTGATCACCCAATGGAAACTTTGTTCACTTGATCAATTGAACATTTCAATTGGTTGACTGATTATTTCCATTGAGAAGAGTCAGCACATTCCCATCTATCGATTGGGCACTCCATTCAGTTGTGCACCAGTCAGTCGATTGGACACTCCATTTGGTCAACTAATAACCAATATTATTCATTTTGATTACCTAAACACTTTAGTAACCAAATTAAATCCTATCCATGATTAAACTCCTCTTCCAAGTGCATCCTATGTGTTTGACCCTATAGGTCCCAAATTATGTTGGAAGTAAATGTCCATAACCAAATTATGACACCACAAACAATGAGTGGTATCCAACAATACATTGTTGCTATCAAAGTAATTGCAATGTTGGAGAACAACTTCAACCTACATCTATGATCAGTGTTACCGTGATCATATAGTTCCCTTGTCTCAGATATCCAAATTGCATGTGATGTGTGGACTCTTCATCCTCTTAATACTCAATCTATGTGTAACATCCCTGACTTGGGTTATGCCTTAACCCTAGAAGTTTTGCTTAAGTAAGTCATTTAGATTCTTGTCTTTATCTTTTGAAAAGTAATTAAGACTAAAGGAGATCTTATGTTTCAATTTTGGTCCTATTTGAATAATGTTGAAACAATATTTTACCTGTTTTAGACTAAAGTGCAATTTACCCAATTTAAGGGGTTACCTTGTAAATGTTACATGATAAATGTTCCTCAAGTGTAATAGAATCATAAGAATGAGAATGATGTTGAGGTATGGCTTGTGGAAGCCTAAGTCCCAAGAAGGACCTTGTTTGAGTAATGCTTGTGTATTGAATGCTAGTTTTGGTGTAATTTGCAGATTACCCAAAATCTAGGGTTGAATATGTAAAATACCACTTCAAGAGTGTCCCTAGTGTTTCTTGGTATTAATTAGTGAAAATAAAAAGAATGGGGCGTCTTGTTTGAACTACTTTTTAGGAGAGATAATCTTGATAATAAAATAATCAAGAAATAAGCATAAATGAAACCCTAATTTATTTTGTAGCAAAAATAAATATAGTAATTGAAGTGCCCATCAACTAAAAAGGCTGTGGTCAAAATCCTATAGTGGGAGGACGTCCAAATGCCTTGAGTGGCACCGAAATATCCTAAGTAGGTGAAGAAATCCACTCACATTTGTTAATTAAAAAGTAATGTCCACTAAAAATGGATAATAGTATTATAATGATTAAGGTGCTTAAGTGGTTGCTTTTAATTCAAGGATAATTGAGAGGATATTGAGGAAAAAGGAATATGGCTTCGAAGGCAAGGAAGGGAGGGGGCATGTGGCAAGAAAGTGGATGAATTTTCTCCTACTTTTTCTCTCCTTGAAAATCAATTATATATACTCAATTTTCTCCTTACTTGAAAGGATATTTTTGCAAACCACTTTCTTCCCTTGCTTTGGCCGACAAACAAGGAGCTTAGGAGTAGGAGGAAAACGTTGCCCAAGCTGAAGGTAAGCTCCATGATCATCTTCAACCTTGGATTGATGGTTGAAACTGGATTTCAACATTCATTTTCTTCTCTCTTCCATCCAATGCTCAACCTTGGCTATCTTTTGCATCCAAAGAGTTGGAAATGAACCTTGGATAGTTGAAGGAGCTTCTTTCACCATTAGAGACGAGAAGCTTGAAGCTTTGAAGCTACTTTGAAGGTGGGTTACATAACTTGAATCCATCAATGTTATTATTGATTTCAATTTCTCATCATATGTTGATCTTTTATTTTCTTCTTGAATAATTGATGAATTCATCATATATATATGATAGTAGAATTTGGAGGTCTGAATCTTGATGATGATGACATCATCTTATCACACACCTCAAGAATATCAAAAGAAAACAGTTTCAATTTTGTTGGTCAAACGGTTTCAAACCGTTAGAGGCTAAACGGTTTCAAACTGTTTGGTGACCAAACGGTTTCAAAACCGTTAGAGGTCAAACGGTTTCAAACCATTAGAGGCTAAACGGTTTCAAGAATGTGTAAAGGTCTAATGGTTTCAACCTAATCTAGTCCACATGGTCTCAAACTTATATGGCCAAACAATTTCAAAATGTTTAGAACTCAATTGGTTTCAAAACCCTAGATCAATTGATGTCAAAACCCTAATTTAGGTTCAAACGGTTTCATCTCTGAATTGACCAAATGGTATCAAACTGTAAATGGTCTCAAACCGTTTGAGGATCAAACGATCTCAAACTGTTTGAAGGTTTAAGGTCAGAACGTTTGAAGGTCTAAACGGTCTCAAACCGTTTGAAGGTTTAAGGTCAGACCGTTTGAAGGTCTAAACGGTCTCAAACCGTTTGAATGTTTAAGGTCAAACCGTTTGAAGTTCTAAATGGTATCAAACTGTTTGAAGGTTTAAGGTCAGACCGTTTGAAGGTCTAAATGGTCTCAAACCGTTTGAAGATTTAAGGTCAGACCGTTTGAAGGTTTAAGGTCAGACCGTTTGAAGGTCTAAATGGTCTCAAACCATTTGAAGGTTTAAGGTCAGACCGTTTGAAGGTCTAAACATTCTCAAACCGTTTGAAGGTTAAGGGTCAAACCGTTTGAAGGTCTAAACGGTCTCAAACCATTTGAAGGTTTAGGGCCAAATAATTTGAAGGTCCAATTGATTCAAACCATGTAAGTACTAATAACCCCATAAGTGGTTGAAGAGTATCTCAAGGTTGATTTCAATGGAAGTACCTCTAAAGTACTTAGATGATTAGTATAATTAGAGTGATTATCACTCAATGCTTGTGAAAGTAATAAATTCAATACACTATGATAAGCCTAGATGTATGTACTTTAGTAAGAGGTTAAGTCAACCTAATAAGGTATGATGATGATGTGTGTTCCTAAGTACATGGAACAATGATAAGTATGATTTAATACTTAAATGATGCTATGTGAAACCCTAATATAGGGTTATGGCATATGAAATTCTAATTGATTAAGATGAGAAACCCTAACCCTAATATAGGGTGATGTTATGTGAAACCCTAATATAGGGTGATGTTATGTGAAACCCTAATTAATAAAGATGGGAAACCCTAACCCTAATGAGAGAATAGTGATGTTATCTTTGCATTACATAAGGTTGATATGTAATTGATATGATTGTTATCAAGTATACTAGCCATGCAGGTATCATGAGATGATGAGCTTAACCAGGTATGAGCTATGATGTTAATGGGCCTTGTGAGCCATTATTTTATTTTTTGCCTAGTGAGAGGTGACAAGAAGTTGAATATGCCTGGTGAGCTATGTGATATGCTTGTGTAACAAGTATCATGAATACCTTGGTTAGATGACCTGGAGGTATTAGTTACCTGATAAGTGATAACCTTGTTCAGTGATGAACTAAGGGTTTGAATACCAAATCCAGTAAACATGATGATGGTATTGTCGAGGGATGTGAATTCCTAGTGATGAGATAAGGGATTGAGATCCCAATGTTCTATAAAGTTTTGAAAAGCACTTGATATAAGTATTACATGTTTCTTTGTAGCATTTGTCATAATAATTCCTGTTTGAAATCTTGATTGATGCTAAAAGAATATGGCAATGTACTTAAATAATCAAGTGGAATATTATCATGTAGAGCCCTGGCCATAGATCCATCATCGTTAGTAGCTGGTGATGGTGAAACGGGTTCTCCTGCTAGTTAATCCGGAGCGTATATTGTTGAATATGTGGGGTTTCTCCTAGCCAAAAATAGGAAGATTAGAGTGCAACTTCGGGTGTAGACTCAAGATATGTTTAAGAGTATGGTGAATAGGCCCATGGCTCAGTGTGATGGAGCATGAATGCATTCATGGCTCAGAGAGCATGGTGAACTGGCCTGTGGCTCAGATTTACTAGTACCAGGACCTAAACCAAGGTGGGCTAGAGAATGGGGAGCCTATGGGAGCTAACCCTGTGACTGAGGTCACTTAAGTAAGAGACTGCGGTCCTGCTTGTGGTCTCGCACTGACCGAGACAGATGAGATTGAGGAGTCTGGATATTCCTTTGATCTTGTATGGCACCGGCTTTGGGTTTCGCAACCGAAGGTTGTATTTGAGAAGTACGGATCACTTCCTCAGGGCATAAGTATGTTTGTAAAATGTAATCAACCGTGTAGCGTATTTGTTTAAGGATGAAATACGGAAATCAATGGTTGATGTTACATTGCTTACTGTATCCTAAATGGATAGATGTTATACATGTTCTTCATATTCCTTATTAAAATGGATAGATGACTTAATGCTTTATCATTTAAAACTATAATGCTTTAAAAGATGATGTTGCTCTATTCTGCTTAATATTGATTAAATCATGCTTTCCAATAGAGAATCCTCTGATCAGTTTATTACTGTTTATCTGCAATAATAATATTTATAGCGGAGAGTTATATCTCTCGCTGGGACATGGGTCTCACTCCGTTGATCACCAACATTTTTAGGTGGACGCAGACGAGGAGGCAGGAACCATACACCAGGGGAAGGACAACAGCATCAAGGACAACAGTGATATCTCAGGTGGATTTACTGACTGTCGTGTCTGGTAGTTATGAGTCCTATGTGTCATCTCTGTACTCTCAGGTCCTTAGAGTTAGTAGTTAGTGCTTTTATGATCGATCTAAGATTTTGGTATTGAATGCCTCGAGGTTTTATGTTGCTTATGTGTAGATTTAATAGAACAACTATTGTATGTAATTGTAGAGAAGAGAAAGTACATGGTATGTACTTTGTGGACCAGAATGTATATATATAATATTTTGGCTCTTGTTATAAGAGTTTCCTAGAAATGAATCTCTTTGCAAATGGTTTTAATTTTTAGTGGTTTTGTTATTCCATTTTTTATGTTTAATTCCGCTTAACTGTAACAATTTGTTTATCGATTTTGTGGTCGGGTCGTCTCACTATGTTTCTTGAACTAGAGCAAACTACTGAGATGCATGTGATCTCAATATCATATATTGACTCACATGAGCATCGCCATGAGTTTCTAAGTCTTGCTTATCAAGTGGCTAGGATATCAGGTAGGCGGGACAAATCCCATCTACATGACTCACATTCAATCCCCATGTGTCACAAAGTACCCAAGAACCACACTTATAGAACTCTTTATTCAAGATCATGTTAAATGGTGTTAAAGTTCATCGAAACAACATGTGATGAATGTAGTGACTTTAGGTCTAAGACCACAAGCACCACTACGATTTTGAGGTCTGGTTCTGACTGCCATTCAATGGTTCCATGTATCACTCTCAAGGTGGGTCTGTCCAGTATGCTATTCTCTAATAAGTACCTATGTGCATGACTTGATATACAATATCATGACTTACAAGACTCGATCATCAGTCAATACACATTCTAGTCTTATGTATTTATTGTCTATTTTTCTTCCACAAATATCCAACTAGGGACATAACAAGAATGAAATATACTCTTGTCATACATATGATCTCATTATTTAGGTCCTCAACCTAAAAACATATGTTATAGATTAACATCATTCCTTAGACATCATCATGTTATATAATCATCTCATGACTGAACAAACACAATGAACAAACACAACATGCATAATTGCCTTTATCATTAATCAAATCAAGTACATGATGCCATATTAAAATCATCATATGACTGGCTCTCTGGGCACACATACCAATAGAATCATTCCCATGCATTGTTAGGAGTAGTCCTTTCCCTTTTATGCAAGCCATAATAAAATGTCATCTCTTGACCAAACAATTCAATCCCATGATGAGGGATTTTACTGAGCATGTTCAGAAACCTCTCCCATGCTTCTGAATAAAATGCTCTTGCATGCTTCTTAATTAAATTGTAGATTTTTCCCACCAATTTGTTTGTCTTCTACATTGTGAAATATCCCTCAAAGAATGCATCAATCATTCCATCCCATGTCTCGACCGACTTTGAAGGCAAGCTAAGGAACCAAGACTTGGTTTTATCTGATAGTGAGTATGAGAAGAGCTTCAAATAAATAATTGTGGCTGGAATGTCAATCTTGAGCATGTCACAACTCTCCAAAAATCTATTTATATGTGCTATTGGATACTTCATCTTGTACCCATGAAAATATTGAGACTTGATTAATTACATCAGTCCTTGGTTGATTGTGTAGCTTCCAACATATATTGCATGTCATTTAATTGGTCCAAGCTAAGCTATGGCTGATGACGCCTTTATCTTTTGCCAAACTATCTATTCCTCAGGAACGTCCTCCACATGATCAACACTGTCCAGATCCATAATTGCTACATCTTCTTGATACGCCTATAGTGTGGAAGTTTGAATGAGATTCCGTAATGAAGCCCCATAATCCCACACCTTGCATAAGATATCTTCCCGATCTACATCCGGTAGAGTGGACACTCTCTAGTCTATAGTTTGAGTGTAAACCATACGGTAGTCCCTGAAAAATCAACTCGCGGTGTGAGACACTGAATACTAGTAAATTGTTGAAAGAAAATTTTATCAGTTATGCTCTGTTGTAACTAAAAATAAAATAAAAAGAAAAATAACCTAGAGTGTTCTGTTGCAGTACTCATAGTGCTAGTATTGCTGATTCCCTGACAACAATGCCAAAAACTTGACATGCTTGAACTGTACGTATAAAATGCAAGTGTGTGTGTCGTGTAATATAGGCCTATGAGGCCCGAGTGTTGAACTCAAGGGAACATTCACCAAAGACTACTAGTTATTAAGACCAAATCACCTAGACCTAGAAAAGAATTGGTTTATTGTTGAATTAACTAAGAACTGAGATTTAGACCTAAATTAAGATGGTTGTGATAAAAAATGAATGGATTCTTCAGGACTTGTGGTTTCACTATGACATATTCTTTTTTATTAATAATCATTCACCCTTACTTTGGACTAAAGACTGGTAGCAAACATTACTCGCTCATGCAACATAAAGAACTACCTAACCTAAAACAAATCCTACTTCCATAGTAGTTTAGGAATTAGTTAGGTGCATTAACAAATTCTCTAGGTTATTCTTTCATAGACGTAAGCCTTCTCCTAAAGAAAAATATAGGATATGTGGATCTATGATTTGTATGACTCGTAATCCCTCTCTTGAAGCACTTAGTGGCCTATTACTTTGATTATGGTGATCAAGCATATACAAAATAATGCAGAGATCACATATTTGATCACATCATAAAGAAAAATTGACTAATACATAGAATTTTAATACGATGCAATGTCAGGCTACTCCCGGGATCTGTAGGAATATGGGGTTTATCCCCACATGATTTTTCATCATTATAGTGCAAGAGGAGGAAGAATAAATAGGCTAAATATTATAAAATTAATGTAAAACCCCTTAGAGAATTCATCTCAATGATCCCCTCTGATGAGCACTCCGATTTGCAATGTTCTACCTACAAATCTTTCCTCCAGAAGCGCCTGAAACGTCCATCCTGTAATTATATATCTCCTCCTCTCCCGACTCTATGCTCTAAAAGTGACATGATCTCTCATTTGTGGCCGCACTCCCCAGGTCATAAGAGAGGATTTGGCCATCATTAAGTCATGGTCATTGTATCTAACTTGATTTCATATCTGCTCTAATCACGCAACGTTGGTACCACCGACATGGTGTTGGTGGCACCAAATTTTCAGACAACTTGTGTCTTCTTGGACTATGCTGTCAACAACACTGAGTTGCTTCTGGAGTTCTGATGCTCCTAAGAAGCTAAATTTGGTACCATCGACGTGATAGTTGATGACATCAAGACAATAAATATCAAGTTCTAATGCTCTCTATATTGTGAGTTGCTAGCACTGACTACTGTGTTCAGTAGCATTGATGCGTCTCTTAGTATCATCAAGTTTTTTTTCTTATTGAGGATTTATAATTTTTTATGAATGGTTGGGTGGCACCAAGTTGTTCATCAGTGCTCCAATTGCTCAAAGCAAGGAAAAAAATGACACAAGTCCAAAATATAGATAATAAATTAGCATGATTCGGTAAAAATATTGAATACTTGATGTAACAATGGTTCACATGATAATGATAGAAAATAATGTACAAACATGTCTCAAAGTGAACATATATGCAATTAATGACAAAAAAATAGCATGTGAAAAGTGACTGAAAACCCATGCCCTCAGTTGCTATTGCTATAGAAGGCCACTCTTTTTAACTGAGTTTTTAGTACTGGTCCCAAAAGATTGATACACTATTAGCAAGTAGATCCATTTTTTTTTCAAATCGGCACCTCATAGTGATAGCCAGATAGAATTTGACCTTCACTGTCATGGGTTGCTATTCTATGTGCTACAAGTCTGCCATACTTGGTCCAAAAATTAGATGACTCATCGGCTTGACTTTTGATAAGCTGGCATGACTTTGTCCAAGGGTTGGTCTAGATTTACAAGTCAATGTCCAAAGGACACTCAAACTTTACAAATTCCACCTTATTATTTGGCTCCTACAAGGTGTCAAAGTGACACTTGGCACTCCATGGTTCTAAGCTCTTTATACCTTATCTCTTATGTATACTTGATCACTTATGGCCAAAGTTTACTATGATATAACACTAACATTAATTTAAGATCCATGGTTCTACTTACTAGGCCTACTACCACACGACATAGATGAGGAGGACGCAACATCTCTGCCTGATCGTCGACCAAGGCCCCTAAAAGATCATATGATAAACTAGTAACACCCACGTCTCTATAGTTCTTAATCAAATATTTAGAAAGTGATAATTCCCTCATCCCTAGGCCAAACTATGTAGAATTATAGACAAAATCGATCACCTCAATGATATTTATGTGATGAATTAGGTTACAAACCCTAATTTTACTATATATTTGCATGTATTCCCTAAAGTTGTAATCTTTAATCATATTGCATACATTTAATGCATTTAGATGATAAATATTGAATCTTTGATTATCATCCACCCTCCTAACCTTGAAATCATTAAAAATGCACACTTTTGAACTAAATGATCACCTTTATGAACTTTGTTGCTCTTGGATGTCACTAACGAAAATATGTGATTTACTTTGGACTTGAAATGTATAGCCTCAAATAATTTTGTGAGTTTCACATAAGTGATACATAAAACTCTCCCTTGTGACATATAGACTTTCTTGGCATTCTAATAAGATTCTTGAATGCTCTCTTGAATGAAATGATGATCTCAACCATATTTTTACATATAGTGACCCTTGTGGGCTGCAAGTGCCTTATATGGCTTTGTAAGTTAATGCTTTTGTCAAAGGGTTGACCTTGGCCCTTTGGTATCTTAACCAACTCTCACCATCTTTGAAATCAGTAAAAAAATGATTCTATGTGAGATGTTTGACCAAGATCATAGACCTTTTTCTATATTTGGTTATTGTAACATCAATCCACCCTTAAAGACCTATATGCCCCTATATGACTTTCTTGTCCCTTGTGTTCCCTAGTTTTGGATATGTATCATATTTTTATGTCCTCCCCTCTCATATCAAGGAATACCCTACCCCTCATGATCCCATTTATCTGAATGTCCCACACAGGTCATATGTTGGGCCCTACAATATGAATGAACTATATTCATGTTTGCATATATGATTGAAATGTTGATACCTAATGTTGGTTATATGATGCCTTCACTGTAAGGGACATCCACCCATATCTGAATGTACTTCTTATGTCCTTATCTTTCTAATCTCAATACTTTTTCATGTCTGGACCTCTTAACTTTGTCAATCATGAACTTGGTTAATATATTGTGAGTGCCTTCCGGCCTGAAAATACACATAAGTGACATGGACCTTGAAGTAATCATAGAAAATGAATGGAACCTCGAATTGAATTGAAACTTGAGCTATACCTTCATCATGGACCCTAAACGTGTACAAGATTGTCAAAATATGATTAACAAACTTGGGACCTAACTTGACCAAAACTCTAAAATGAATCCATCTAGGGTGAATGATGAGAATCTAATGCATTCATGTAATATTATTCTTACTAAGGTATTGCTCGTGACTAGATGATCAAGGATAAGTTAAAATATGAATATTAGAATCAATTATAGGCTTTTATTATTATATCATTGTGGTTTTGGCTTGAACCTTGATATTTGTGTGTGCTTGGTTACTTGCACATATTGCCATATAGTATTGTAGTATTGTACACAATGCTTTATCTCTTTGATTTTATTACTTGAACATATAATATAGGACTCCATTATACAAACCTTGTGAACTTTTATATTCTTGAGGTAAGTATACAAGGTTGGGCATCCTACTTGAGTTGTCAAGATAGTGCAGACAATGTTGATAAATAGGATTAGCAAATGTCATTGAACCTTAAACACCCTCACAGACTCCTTCCGCTGGAAAGTTGGTCAAAGGCCTTATGATACATGATATTATTGGTATAATGGCGTAAAATGACTAAAATATGATTTTTCTCTTTACTAGGTACTTAACTCTTTTATTCTTATTCGTTTACTTTTACAAATCTTTCAAATTATGAAAACCTTAGATATATATAAATCTTTCTGCCATGTACTTAATACCTTGTATATTGACCCACTTGTTTCTCATATGTTATAGGTTTAGAGATAGCTTGGGAGTTGATGGCTTGTGATCAAGTGTTAAGGTTGTACTTCTTTTAAGATCCTATCTACTATACATGATCTGACTTGTATAATATACTCTTCAATATGTAACTGGAATCATGTAATGTTGTTTAATAATACTTGTTGATTGTTGAGAATATGTTGGTTCACGCTTCTAGTTAGTTTTTCATGTATGCAAATATTTTATGCTTCTAAATTTGGCTTTGATATTACCATGCTAGGGATAGACGCTTATGTCTTTCACCATTGACTTTGTAGTCATTTGGAGTCAGAGCATGAATAGTAACTACATCAAACATCTACTCACATGGAACACAATTAATTCAACCTTGCACATAAACCCTAGAAAATTTATATGTCATCCTTTTTGGGTTAAGTTAACTTATCCTAAAGGTTAGAACCCAGATTTTCTAGAACTAGGTGTAGACTTGTGTTAATTCTTAACATGTTGTTTAATAATACTTGTTTATTGTTGAAGATATGTTCATGCTTCCAATTAATTGTTCATGTATGCTAGATTTTACACTTCTACATTCGAGCTTTGATATTACCATTCTAGGGATGGATTCCCAAGTCCTTCACTACCAAACTTTCTAGTCATTGGGAGTTAGGTTTTAAGTAATAAACAAATTCGTGATAGATGGAATTAAAGCATCAATAATAACTACATCAAACATTTTCTCACATGAAATGCAAATTAATCCAACATCACACCTCAACCCTAATAAGTTTTCCTATGTAGACTAAGTCGACTTAGCCTCTAGGTTAGAACCTAGATGTTCTAGAACTAGTTGTAGACTTTTGTAAATCCTATAACCTTTATTTTCTCATCCTTTTGTCCTGTAGAACGGGATTTAGGTTCAACATGGTGAGAAAGGGGAGATATTACAATTATAACCCTAGAAATATGTTCATGACATGTGCCTTGGGTAGCTACACAAGTTTGCACCATGTTCTTGCTAATTCTCTAGGTGTCATGGTAATGGATTTCCTAATGAGTCTGGTAACTCACTTTTGGTTTTGGTTTTATTTGAATGGAATACTTTGGTTTCCATCTCACATATCAACGTTGAAGAAAAACTATTTCAAGTACTAGTTATGTATATATGAAAATGTTACCACACACAAAAAGGTAGTGAGTATTCATGTAACCTAAGAGAAAGAGATGTAACATCAATCTGGATGAGAGTGGAGAGATAATAGTTGTAGTCTCCAATTTTTCCTAGATCCAAGCTTAAGGCTTGGTTAGTAAGTAGCCTAGATGATCCAATCTTAATGTAATGTTGTCATTATGAAGTTTCCTCACAATAATTTAAGGTTTTATGTTGGAAGACTAAAGTATGATGGGATGACACAAGATGATTTTGACCATGCATGTGGCATTAGCTAAATCTAGCACCATGTTTGATGTATATGGCTTGTTTGTTGTGCCACACATGTCTAGTAGATTGGCATGATGGGATGTGCCTAGTCTTACATATGTTAAAATAGGGTTCAAGACCAACATACGTCTCAATCTTTTTATAAAGAAGGACCTCTTTTATGGGACAAACAATAAGGGTGAAATCTTGATGTGGGTAAACCAAACTTGGTGGAGAAGGTCAAAGAACCTAACCTCCAGGATATGTGAAATGTTGAAATATGTGCACAATGAAATACATGATAATGAGTCCCTATCTAGACTAATTCTTAGTATATCAGTTGAGTCATCTTGTGTGTGGTTCCTTTGATAATGTTGAACCCTAAATTGCATAGGAAAAGATCCAACACTAGAGATGGAAGGTTTTGAATATATGTATGGTTGACATTAGGTGAGGGATTTGTCTCAAATTTAAGACGATTTACATGTCATGTGACCTTGATGATGAGCCTCATACACAAGATAGTGGTTCCATGTGAAGGAATCTAGTGGTTCCCCTTGTTTTTGAAAGTTAGGTAAAAGTTTGGCATGGGTAGATGTGTGGGTAAGTACAATTTTCCTCGATATAAACATGTCTTAGCTTGAGTGATTTGGATTTTTGAAGCTCTTTTCACTACAAGTGAGATAATTGTGAAACCTCAATGCTAATAATAATCTTGTTTCTCAAGATGATGCATGATATGTGAACATATTTCATTTAAGTTAAAACTCGATATATGTGCTATAAGTTGCTCTTATAAGCATGATATAACATGAAAACCATACCATACATGAAAGATGTAAGCTTGGAATTTTAAGCATGATATGCTGATGAATTGAGTTCTTAGATTGAATAATCATGCAAATACATGTAAAATTTCAGACTTAATAAAAGATAATTTACATTGTTTGTAATAGTTGGTAGGATTTTGTCAGAAAACTAAACCATAGATGAAAATTTTGATGAAGAAATATGAGGGCAATGGTAATCTTATTTCAAGGTAATGATAACAAACATGTTCATTTCAGTAATAATGACATGGATGTTGATGACTCACCTTGTATTTATGTGTATATGAATGTAAACCCTGATGTAGTAGGGATAGACAATCTAAACCCCAAAGTTAAGGGATGTCATGCCATGATGATATGCTACGCAATGCTCAAATCTATGAATCGGGATGGGTATACCCTTGATGTTTTATAATCACATGATAACCACCTAAGTGTGCAACCCCTATAGGTAGTAGCCTTGACACATAAGGGTGGTTACTTAGACATGTTGAATATCAACCTTGACTCTCTTTTTTCCGATCTTGGACAAATTTCAAGGATGAAATTTCTTTTAAGGAGGGAAGGATGTGAAAAAGTAACTTCTTCTCTCTCTTCAAATATGTACCTCTGTCTACTCTACATCTCTCAATTTCCACTCTTGATGCTTAATTTCATGCTTTAATGCTTTTTATGCTTAATTGTAGACACATTGTTCTTATGTCACAAAATGTGATATTATTTTCAATATTTAAATAGGTTCCATGCTTCAATGTATCACCTTCATGCAATTAGAATTTAACCTCCTCAATGTGATTGTCTTTCTCTGTAAAGTATATCTCATATATGATTCAATTATGAATACAACAACACACAAATCACCTCAATCGGACGTTCAAAGCCCAATTTATGACATTGTGAAGTAACCTATATTAATCCTTGATTTAACTCTTCTTTTATCCTTTTTATGGCCCATGAGTCGACCCTTATTAGCCCCAAGGCACCACACGGCCCAACCAAGGCGTGTGTTTCCTCACCCTCTTGTTTTGGCTCGATCAATATCATAATTTGGATCATGTCCCATTGATCCCAGTCCCCTAAATTAATGGTAAGGAGATCATCTCCTAGCTTAGTACGTACTATAGTAGTTGCTACAATGAGGTGTTTTACGACATCCAATATCCCCCCATCTCTTTTTCCTCTCTTTCGCACCCTAAAACACCCCTCTCTTCTCCTTCATTGGAACCAACATCCACCGCTACAGTTGCCATGTGTGGGGTTCCTCCACTCTTGTCCCAGCCATATCTGAGGACAACCTCAGCCTTGAGGCTTCGGGCCATGGATAGGCGACACACTAGCAAATTATTTGGGTGCCTCTCACCCTTACTCCAAGCTGCTCTAGTGAGAACCTTCACTGGAAGTTGTCATGGGATGGATGAGACACCACATTGTTGAAGTTCAGTGCTACCTAGAGTCACCTTCAGATCACTTGGGGGGTCTAGTGTGGACCCAGATCCAACAATCCATAATGGATCAACCCACCAGCAGATAACCCCTTATCACTGGGTTTGGGAACCAGGCTGTGCCCAATCGAAAACATCCATGAACTGCTGACCATGTCTGTTGCCATGCAAGCAAACATAATGAGGGTGTAGCTCTGCCGCTGACCGCATATCCAATGTCCCAAAAGATCAAATGATAAATTGGCAAAACCCCTATGTATTTGTATAATACTTATTGAATTTTCAAAAATTGATTACTCCCTCATCCAATGTCAATACATACAACATTATATACTAAATTAACCAGGTCAACAATATCTATGCAATGAACTGGGTCGCATACCCTAGTTACATTATTTGTTTCCCCGTATCTGGAAAACTTGTAATCTTTAATCTTATTGCATATACTTAATGAGTTTAAATTGTAAAACTTGATTCTTTAATGATCACCCACCCTCCTAATCATGAAGTCATCAATGTTTGCACACTTTGGAACTAAATGATTCACCATTTTTTCTCTTGAATGTCACTAATGCACATATGTGACTTACTTTTAATTTTAAATGTATAACCTTGATTAAAGTGGATATTTTGACATAAGTGACAAATCAAAATCCTCCATATCACATCTAGCCTTTCTAAATCCTCTAATCAGACTCTTGAATGCTCTCTTTGGATGGAATGATGATCTTAGCCATCTTTGTACATGTAGTGATCCCTGTGGGCCACACATGTCTTATATGACTTTATATGCTAATGCTTTGGTCAAAGGGTTGACCTTGGCTCTTTAGTGCCTCAACCAACTCTCGTTCATCTTTGAAATCAGTAACATTATGATACTATGTGATATGTTTGACCAAGATCATATTCTTTTTGCTATGTTTGGTTCATGTGACATCAATCCACCCTTTAGGACCTTTATGTCCATATATGACTTGTTTGTCCCTTGTGTGCCCTAATTTTGGATATGGATCACATTTTTATGTCCTCCCCTTTCAAATTGGGAAATACTTTTCCTCTCATGATCCTTTTATGTGTATGTCCCACTTAGGTCATATGTTTAACCCTGCGATATACATGAACCATATTGATGGTTACATGTATGATTGAAATGTTGATACACAATGTTGGTTATATGATGTCTTGACCCTAGGGGACATCCACCCATATTTCAATGTACTTCTTGTTTCCTTACCTTACTGATTTAGATCATCTTTTATGACTAGACCTATTGAATTTGTGAATTATGATCTTGGTTGCTCTATTGTGAGTCTTTTGGCCTTAAATGAACATAAGTGGCATGTACCTTGAAGTAATCATAGAAACTAAATAGAACCTCAAAATAACTTGAAACTTGAACGAAGCCTTTATGATGAACCTTAGATCAATAAAGGATCATCAAGAATATGATTAACCGACTTAGAACCTAACTTGACTAAAATCCTAAAAATGAAGCTATCTAGGGTTAATGATGACGATATAATACATGCATGTAATCTTGTTCTTAATCAGATGTTGTTTGTGACTAGATGATCAAGGATAAATTAAGTTATAAATCTCCGAATCATGTGCAAGATTTTAATAATATATGGTTATGGTTTTCTTGCTTGAACTTTGATATGTATGTAAGATTGTTTACTTGACATATTGCCATGTAGTAGTGTAGAATTTTACATAATACTTTGTCTCATTGATTTTATAACTTTAAAATTATATATATATATATATATATATATATATATATAGAGTCAGGCTAGAATACACTCGAGTGTACGGATCGCACGGATACACTCAAGTGTGTTTGCATATCAAGACTATTTTTCACAAAATGTAAACCGTTGATCTTCACTGTCATACTATAACTAGGCTACATACAAATTTTGAGCCCATTTGTATGAGTGTAAGTCACTCATCCAAGGACAACAAAATCGACGCGCGAAACTAATTTGAAATGTATAATTTTTGCGGTCTTCATAACATGAGCTATACATATCCAAATGTGCTCAAATTTTGCATATGAGTTGTTCATGAGATGTTTAATAAGATTAACGGATTAAATTTTCAAAAAAAATATTGCATCATGAAAAACTACTTGAGTGTATTCCGCTCCGGATACACTCGAGTGTATTCTAGCCTGACTCTCTCTCTCTATCTCTCTCTCTATATATATATATATATATATATATAGACTAGATTACACTCGAGTGTATTCGGAGCAGAATACATTCAAGTAGTTTTTCATGATGCAATTTTTTCTTCTAAAAATCTAATATATTGATCTTCTTAAACATCTTATGAATAGCTCATATGCAAAATTTGAGCACCTTTGAACATTTATAGGTCATGTTATAAAGACCGCAAAAATTATGCATCTGTATAATTTTTGCGGTCATTTAGTTTCGTGCGTCAATTTTGTTACTCTTGGATGAGTAACTTACACTCATCCAAATGGGCTCAAAATTTGTATATGTAGCCTAGTTATAATATGACGATGAAGATCAATAGTTTACATTCGGCAAAAAATAGCCTTGATATGTAAACACACTTGAGTATATTCATGCGATCTGTATACTTGTGTGTATTCTAACACGACTCTCTCTCTCTGTATATATATATATATATATATATATATATATATATATATATATATATATATATATATATATATATTACAAACCTTGTGCACCTGCCTATATTCTTGAGGTAAGAACCCAATGTTGGGCATCCCATTTGAGTTGTCAAGATAGGGCAAACCACATTGACAAATAGGGTTAGCTAATGACATTGAGCCTTAAAGACCCTCACAGACTCCTTGCGCTGGAAACTCACTCAAGGCCTTATGATACATGATATTATTCGTATAATGGAGAAAAATTACTAAAGTATGTAGTTTTTTTAAGTACTTAACTATTTTACTCCTGTTCATTTACTTATACATATTTTTTCAAATTATGAAAACCTTAGATATATGTATTTTCTGCCTTGGCTTGAACACCTTGTGTGTTGACCTTGGATTTTCTCATATGTTTTAGATTTAGAGATAACTTGGAAATGGATGGCTGTCACTGAGTGTTCATATTGTACTTATTGTAAGATCCTAGCTAGTGTACATGATTAGACTTGTATAATATATTCTTCAATATGTAATTTGAATCACGTGATAAATAATATTGTTTAATAATATTTGTTGATTGCTTAGAATATGCTGTTGTAGGCTTCTAATTAATTGTTTATATATGATAAGTTTTTAAGCTTCCACATTCGTACTTTGATATTATCATACCAGTGACAATCACTCGGGTGCTATCACCATTGACTTTCTAGTCATTTATAATTAAGATTTGAGTAATAAACGGTTCCGTGACATGGATCATTCTATAGTGTTGTGTGTGAAAGAGAGGATACTCTTGAATTTACATTCGTGTACACTTATGATATGAAAATGAACCATGACATGTAGGAATATAAATAAATGTTTGGAACCCAACCATTCAATCTACATTCACATTTGAAACTTTTTTAAAGTTCAATACACAAGGAGTTTAGAGGATTTTTAACAACATGTTTTGAATCTATAAATCAAATCTGATTTTGAATATCACTATATTAGATTGCATATCTTGATTAGACAACTATACTAACGTCTTACTAATATAAATGTTTTTTTGTTAATATAAGAATATATATATATATATATATACATATATATATTAATTATACATCAAATATATAAACTATTTCATTATGTTAATTACACTATTTTCATTTAGAATGATAATTGTAAAAATTCAAATAATATCGATTTTCAGATAAAATACACATTACATCATGATATCCAACAAACTCATGATATCAAATCAGAACTGGTTTGGGGGTTTATTTTAGCTGGCCGTGACGCACATGAGCGTGGCAAAAATTCAACTCATTATTTATTCCTATCCGGAACATGATAAAATAAGCTTCCAGTGGCTCGCACGCAAGATGAAAATCCAATCAAAGTCTTTCCTTTTCGTCATATAAGTTTTTAAACTTGATTGGTGTTAACATGAAATTACGAAAAGTTTACCAACTTTTTCCAGTACCATACTTAGATGAGCTATATAAAAGAAAATCCGAGTTCAAGATAAAAGGAGACTTGCCTAAATTTTTGGTACTTAAAGCTTTGTTTGACGGTGATCCTTAAACGCGGGCAGCTAAAAACTCGGGCAGATCAAACGCTTACTTCTCTAACACCGGTAGAGTTTACCGCTATTCAGACCTTCTTCAAGTTCAGCTTCCAGTATATTTCGGGTGGCCGACAGCGTTCAAAGCCACCGTGTCATTTTGACGCAGTGGAGAGCGGCCGCTTCGTATCGCTTTGGCGAACGGTACCTAAATAGAGGTGAAATGTGGCTTGCAGCAGCCGCTAATGTCCTATGTGGTCTTATCATAAAGTCGAGTAAATCGTGATTCTCGAGAGGACTGTGAGATTAAACAAATTAATGTCGAGAAAATGACAAGTTCAATTGAAGTAGTAACCAGTGAGATATAGCAATACCCCAATTTTTAATTGAAAAACACCACGATCGTTCAACGCAACCACTACCACAGGGTGACGTCCCAATTTCTTTGGATCAAATGGCGCCACACCATCCCCTCCTGTCTATAGTTTCTAGTTTCTACAGCCAACCACGCGCATGTTATGCAAAACTCCATCACGCTCTCCCCAGGCTCGCTCTCTGGAGCACTAGCTTTCAGTTCAACCTCCACCTGTTTCCTCGCATCATCCAATGACTTGTGCTGCCGCAGCTGCGTCTTCTACTCGAATCCATCCGGAGCTGTTCCACCCTAGTCGCCGGTCTCTTCTCGCTCTGCGCCCACGAAATGGCTATCACGACAGTATGTATATCCGACTCTCCCCTTAGCTTAATCCGCCTGCCGAAGTCCGGGCTACCGTTTCTTCCCGTCTCGCGGGCTAACTTTGCTCATATCCGCTTTTGAAAGGAGGTGCATGTGGGATGCTAAGAAGGAGCCTTGTGTCTAAAGGGGTCGCTGCCACAGTCTTCTCTTCTCTTCTTACCGCAGACAGCCCTTCTCAAGGTTCGCACAACCTGTGTTTATTATCACATTTGGTTGCTTTGTAAAATAAAAGAGTGATGATTGATTCTACCCTTGTCTTAATTTGTGTTTGTTTTCTCCTATTTTTTACGGTTCAAAGATGAAAATTTGACGTTCTTGTAAGTTTATAAATATGTATTTGCTTGCCTAAAGTCTGACACTGCTAAAAGTATTGAACCTACCGTTTTTCAATTGCCTCCAAGTTTATCTGCAGCCGTCTTAGATTTAGAACAAATGAGAAAGATGAGTTACATGATATTTCGTGACTCTATGAGCAACTTAGACATAATGGCATTGGACTTGGATGTGTTTTGTTTAATCAGAGATCATAGTTAACATTTTCTTGCTAGCATGATTCAGTACAGAAAGCATTAATTTCCTATATAATATGTTAGACTTGAATAACCTTACTAAATGAACTCTTCATTGCTCATAATCGGATGGTTGGTTTATGATCTGTTTATTATTTTTGGACCATGTTCCATATTTCATTAATTTTCATAGAATAACATGCTTGTTGCCACACTTTATCATCCATATGTTTCATTATCGTCATTTTTGATCACTGGATAAAACAATAATGTCAAATTCAATGATCACTCATTATCGTAGGGATGGAGAAGTTACCTTTCAAGCCAGAAGGGTATAATTTTTGGACATGGAGAGGTCACAAAATACATTACGTGGAAGAGGGCAGTGGCCCTCCTGTTGTTCTTATACATGGTTTTGGAGCCTCCTCATTTCATTGGAGGTACATGTTATTCTCTACTTTTAGGTAGTTAATCTGGAATAAGTGGTACTGGCAAATTGGAATCCATGCAATGACGGGTTAAGAAATGTTTGGATTATTTTATATTACTAATTGACCTGCTATCTTCTGTATATGATACCGAGTATGACATGCCTATTAAATCTTGCACTTTACTTATTCTATCATTTTTTAAGAAAATTTAGCAGAAGAGTTGAATTGCTGTATCCTCCTTGGTAGATTTTCTTGTATATTCACTGTTTATTATAAGATAAGATATTCTTAAAGGCTCCACATTATTGTTTTTACTTGTTCAGATATAACATACCAGCGCTAGCGAAGTCCTACAAAGTTTATGCAGTAGACTTACTGGGATTTGGCTGGAGTGACAAGGCAATTATTGAGTATGATGCCATCATTTGGAGGGACCAAGTAGCTGATTTCTTGAGAGAGATAGTGAAAGAACCAGCGGTACTAATTGGTAACAGGTACAAGTCCTTAAGTCCTGCTATTAACAAACTTCTTCTAGTGCTGGATATCACACTGCCCGTAAATCGAAGAAAATTATGAAACGGGAAATTTGGAAGGATTGCAAAGAATAACTTATTAAATTTTAGTATATAAATCCTCAATCTTAAGTAATAATCATCATCCTATCATCTAATATTCAATGCCAACCATGTCGGGTCAGCTACGCGGTTCCTTATTTTGATTGAGCTCTGCGTTAGGTCATATTCTCGTTGGGAAGTAATGAGTCCAAATCTCTCCTAAATCTAGCTCTCAGCAAGCTATATTTAGGCCTGACTCAATAAGATAGCTCAGAGTCCGAACTGGTGCATGAATTTTAGATACTCTGTAGTATGCCATAATAATTTATGCAAACTAATAAAAGATAATAGTTGGTATTAACCCGATCATGGCATACTAATATTGTCATGTAATGTAGGGGTGAGCATCGGTCCAAAACCGGACCGGACCGGACCGGACCGGACCGGACCGAGGACCGAAAATCAATAATTTTTGGACCGTTGACCGGACCGTTTGGTGGTCGGACCGGACCGGGACCGGACCGTTTTGACCGCGGACCGGACCGGACCGGACCGTTTGGACCGCAATCAGCCTTTTTTAGATGTTTTACAACTTATTTAATCATACAAAGTTGATAATCTTAGTCACTTCTAACAATTATATAACTTTAGTATCAAACATTTATACTAGTAGTACTTATATATGTACTTTATTTGTAGTTATTATAGAATACACCTTCAAATATATATGGATTTTATATAAAAGTTAGTCTGCGGTCCGGACCGGACCGGACCGGTTTTGGACCGGACCGGACCGGACCGGACCGAAGACCGAATTTATCAAATTTATTGGACCGCGGACCGGACCGAAGTTGAAATGGACCGGACCGGACCGGACCGAATTGAGCGGTCCGGTCCGGTTTTGCGGTCTGGACCGAGATTTGCTCACCCCTAATGTAATGTCACACTCTTAAGACCGTCTCTATACAAATCCCAATGGCTATAGTTTTTTTTAACAAGGAGTCTATGAGGCAGAGCAACTTGAGTTTGTATTAACAGGGCACACCTATATATATGGACTTGGGTGGTGGCCAATAATCCTATTATACAGTGTGAGACTAATCCCATATATACAAAGGAATGGTATAAAAGAATAATGAATAGTAAATATTTATTATTCTTACACTTCCCTCAAGCTGGTGCATAGATATCATAGGCCAATCTTGTCACATAAGCATTTGACCCGAAAACCATTAAGGGATTTAGTAAATAGATCTGCTACCTAATCTTCTGACGGGACTGGAACTAACATGATTTGCTGATCTTGTAACTTTTCCCAAATGAAATGACAATCCACCTGAATGTGTTTAGCTCTTTCATGAAAAATTGAGTTAGAAGCAATGGGGATAGCAGCTTGGTTATCACAGCGAGCTCCATGGCCTCAAACTGGGTGTACCCAAGTTCTTTTAGGATGTTCTTGGTCAATAAGAGGTCACTAGTCACATAATCATAATCCATGACTCAATATTCAGATTCAGCACCGGATCGATCTACGACAATTTGTTTTTTGTTTTTCCATGACACTAGATTGCCTCCCACAAATACACAATATCCCGAGATAATCTACAATTATTAAGACATCCTACCCAATCAGCATATGAGAATCCCTGTACTTTGACTTGTCTATGATTTGAGTACCGTATACATTTGCCTAGACTCTTCTTAAGATATCAAGAATCCGAATGACAACCTCCATATGACTAGAGTGGTTTGTCGATGAAATGACTAACCACACTATTAGCAAAGGATATATCTGGACGAGTTACAGTAAGACAATTAAGTTTTCTAACCAGTCTTCTATAACTTCACTGATCTTCAGGTGGTTCCCCCTGATCCTTATATAACTTGACTCTGGGATCCATTAGAGTGTCTACAAGTTTCGCTCCAAGCATGCCCATTTCTTTAAGTAGATCAAAAGTGTATTTTCTTTATGAGATAAATACCATATGGGGATCTAGCCACTTCAATATCCAAAAAGTATTTTCAAGACCTAAATCTTTAGTTTGAAATCTACTATGAAGAAACTGTTTGAGCTATAGAATACCCTGTTGATTATCTCCAGTGATGACAATAATGTCAACATGCACATCAAGGAGGACAATACATGAGGACACTTGCTGATAGAATACCGTATGATCAACGATCAGATTGTAGGAGACCGAATTCCAAGAGTGCATGACTGAACTTGCCGAACCATGCTCGTGGTGCAGTTTGCGCCCATAAGTGACTTATGAAGCCTACAAATAAGATGAGATTCCCCCTGAGCAACAAACCCAGGAGGTTGCTCCATATAAATATTTCTCTGTCAAGTCATCATTGAGAAAAATATTCTTAATATCAACTTGATGCAGAGGCCAAGAAAATGAGCAACTAGTGAAATAAAAAGTCTACAAATGACATTTTAGCCACTAGGAAAAAAGTCTTGATGCAGTCTTTTCCATATACTTGAGTATATACCTTGGCTACAAGCTGAGCCTTGAGGCGGCCAACAACACCGCTAGGCCCTACTTTCACAGAGAGAACGCATATGCAGCCAACAATAGCCTTGTCTTTCGGAGTAGGGACAATAATCCATGTGTGATTTTGTCGTAGAGCATTCATCTCATCTTCCATAGCAAGACGCCAGCCTAGGTTGCCCATTGCAACATATACAAAACTAATGTTAATATATCTTATTTATATTCAACTTTATTATATTTTATAATTTCTATATACTACTGAACCTCAATGTAATTTCTCCAAGTTCTCTTATTAATAAAAGGGAGAGGCACATTGCTCCTCTCTACACGTTGCATTGCAACACCCTATCTTTTTTGTTCACATGGTACCAGAGCAACAAGATCCAAGGGAAGTGTAGTCGACCCTAACCCTAACCAACAAGGCAAGCCGCCGCTGAACTGGACAGCAGGCGCCGCTGTGTTGTACGGGCGGGCGCCCAATGGGGTCTCCATATCTGGGCGCCCAGCATCAAAGGCTATGCCAGGCGTGCTAGACGGGCTAGGCGTCCGCCCAGGCGGGCTAGGCGACCCGCCCAGGCGCTACTTAATTGTATTTACTCATATGCTTATTTGTATTTATCTATCTACTATTTTTATTTAGTTATCTACTGATTTGTGTTTATTTATGTATTGATTTTGATACTATTTAATCATCTACTGATTTAACTTTAGTTGTCAACTGTTTAACTTTATTTATCAACTGATTTGTATATATTATATTTATTCATCTACTATTTGTATTTATTTATGTACTGATTTGAGAATTGATTAATCATCACTGATTTATATTAGTTAATCAACTGATTTGTATTTATTCATCTACTGAATTTATTCATCTACTGTTTTTTATTTAGTTATCTACTCATTTGAATTTATTTATACTGCTTCTGAAATTATATAAGAATCTACTGATGTAACTTTATTTATCAACTGATTCGTATTTACTTTTCCACTTATGTATTTATTCATCTACTTATTTGTTTTTATTTATTACTGTTTTTATTTAGTTATCTATTGATTTGTGTTTATTTATGTACTAATTTTGATATTATTTAATCGTCTACTGATTTAACTTTATTTATCAACTGATTTGTATTTATTGTATTTTATTCATCTACTATTTGTATTTATTTATGTGCTAATTTAGGAATTATTTAATCATCTACTGATTTATAATAGTTTATCAACTGATTTGTATTTATGTATTTATTCATCTACTATTTGTATTTTTTATGTGCTGATTTAGGTATTATTCAATCATCTACTGATTTATATTAGTTTATCTACTTATTTGTATTTATTCATCTACTGAATTTATTTGTCTACTGTTTTTTATTAGTTATCTACTCATTTGAATTTATTTGTGTACTGATTTTGAAATTATATAATCATCTACTGATGTAACTTTATTGATCAACTGATTTGTATTTATTTATCTACTTAGTTGTATTTACTCATCTACTTATTTGTATTTATTTAGCTACTATTTTTATTTAGTTATCTACTGATTTGTGTTTATTTATGTATTGATTTTGATATTATTTAACCATATACTGATTTAACTTTATTTTTCATAAATTTTACATGTATCCATTAAATTAATCTCTCTCTCTCTCTCTCTCTCTCTATATATATATATATATATATATATATATATATATATATATATATATATATATATATATATATATATATATATATATATATAAACGCATGTGCCTCTGCCTGGGCGTCCCCAGGCAACGCCTGGTCGCCTAGCCGCCTATACAACCATGGCGCCGGCAGCAGCAGCACCGCCGCCGCCGGGCAGCAGCAGGCACCGCCTCCAGTAGCAACAAGCCGACGCGCCGTCTGCAGCCCACCGCCGACAACCTGCCGTCGCCGGAGGCCCATCACCGCCGACCAAGCAGCCACCTAACAGCTTTCCGCGGGGCTGGTTTTCACCGGGTGAGGGACCAAACACGGTTGATTCTTGACCAAAAGGCGTGGACTCCTTCAATCTCTCCAACAACCTTCTAAAAGTACAAATCAAGCAACATGCGTCTATTTAGAGAATTCTTAATCACATCTCCTCCATGTGTGATTAGGAAATACTCGCTTGGAGGCTGTTGATGCGTCAGAAACGTATCAACTCATCTATATTTGGGGGACGTGTATCTCTCCGTCACTCCCTTCCACAAAGTGACGTGTATCTCTCCGTCACTCAGTTTCTCTCTTGACGTGCATCATCTTGTCATTCTATTTTCCATTTAGATCATGAGGACAACAAAGCATCTACCATCTACAACGAATGGTCACCTATCCCCTTCATCAAGCTGAACGGGAAGAATTATCTCTTGTGGATGAATGTTGTCCATGCAGTATTGGAATCGCGAGACAAGGCAAAACATGTTGATTCTGATCCTCCTGCTTCTACTGAAAAAGGCTATGCTGAATGGAAGCGTCATAATAGTTTGGTGAAGACATGACTGTGGGGGAGCATAATACCTGAAATTGCTGCTAGGTTCATGTTCTACACTACTGCCAAAGAGATATAAGATGCGGTAAAGAAACATTACTCACAAGAAAAGAATACTCTTCGTCAGTTTATGATATATGACCGTCTATTTGCAGAACGCTAGGGAGACAAACCTTTGGAAGAATATTTTAGAGTGATCAAGAACTAAGCTTCTATCATCCAGTGACTATCACATAACAAGTCAAAGACAGAGATGACTTGATTACAAAAAAATTCTTATCCGCCTGAATTCTTCATGCAGTTCAGCCCGCAGTGTTATCCTAGTTTCTGACAAACTTTCCAACTTGGAAGAAGCTTACTCAAGGATTTTATAGTCAAATTTTGAACAGGTTGATCCTACAACTGTTCCGTCTCATGGAGATTCTCATGCATCTGTAGCCGCTGCAGTTAGGGGAGGCCGTATAGGTACGGGCCTAGGACGTGACACACGTTCTAAGTGCACTTTCTGTGACAAACCTAGATACACAGTTGAGAAATGCTGGAAGAAACATGTTAGACCTACTGCACCACCTGTGGGGGAAGCAAACTATGCTGGCTGTACTAAGTCTTCTGAGTCTCCAGCTTCGAGTTCTGGATCTTCTGGCATCACACTCACCAAGGAGGAATATGATAGATTAATTCTGGCTACCCAACATCTGAGTTTGGGATCATCTTCTTCTTCAGCAAACCTGGCATCTACTACTGGTAATCATGCTACCTCTTTACTGGCTTCTGGTTCAACTTCCTCATGGGTGGTTGACTCTGGAGCGTCACAACATATGACTAGTATGAGGAGACTGCTTCATTCCATTGAATCACATATTCCTCACCAATCTGTGACAATAGCAGATGGTTCAGCGAGGGGAGTGTTAGCCAGTGGAGTTGTTTCTCTGACTCCTAGAATTGATCTTAAATCTGTAGTAACAGTGAACCAACACTCTCTAGACTGACGATAGCAACTGTGACGAAGACTCTGAAGCCTTATTGTTGTTGTTTACTACTACAAATGCTACATCCTTTTGATCAAGAAGTTTCTGCTACCTATTTGCGATCTGCACCTGTGACATGATTCAAATGCGACTAGCTTGCATACCTGCTTTGATTGACTACTTGAGGGGGAGTATTTGAGTAATGAGTGCTTTGTTGTAATCTTGAGGGGGAAAACATTCTTGTACGGGCTTGATTTATCTTTTGCTTCTTTATCTTTAGTCCGTTTGTTTGTTAGCTAGCTAACTTAGCATTCTCCCAAGCTTCAACTTGAGGGTATTTATTAGAGAGTCTGGTTAATTTAGTTAATTAAGTTATCTGAGTCTATTTGTATATGGGCTCAAGTATGTCTTGGCCCATTAGAGTTTATTTTAAAGTTTGTACGCTTCCCCCTTCTCCAATATATAGGAGGGGGATTCCTCTCATCAAATATATCGATTAGCCTTCACGTATTTGATATCACTAAGGTCAAATATCTTATTGGTGGAGATTTTGAGATAAAGATTTCGATGAACTTGACACATGAGAAGTATATTGACAAGGTTCTTTACAAGTTCAACATGTTAGAGGTGAATCCTTTTCCCACTCCATTGGCACTCACTTCACTTATTGGCATGCAATCTCCACATTTCTATTTAAAAGATATATGGCACATGTACCTTACTCCAATGACGTAGGTAGCATCATGTATACTATGTTTGCACAAGACGGGGCAATGCTTATGAAGTCATTGTGGTTAGTTCTTATATGGGTTATCCTAGCAAGGCATGTTAGCAACATGTTAAGTAGATTATGAGGTGCTTGTGAGGAACTTCAAGTACTTTCTTGATCTTTCATATGTAGACAAGGTATGTGCATGAAAGTAAATGTCCGATTTTGATGTCGTGTCCGATGGCCAGAAACATTTTTTTTTTGAAATTTCGGCTGGAATTTAGATATTACGACCCTAACGGTTTTGACGACCAAATAAGCAAATTAATCCATGAAAGTTTACCAAGAAGATCTAAACGCCAAGATCTACTCAAATATGCAACAATATTTATTGGATATGTGTGTGGGGCCCTGCCACATTTGTAAGTGAGGGAAGTGGAACAATTTTGACAAAATTTTGATGGCAAAATTAAGGAATCAAGTTAAGAAATTCTGCAAATACAATGTGACATAAACACACTAGAATATATAATAAATTTATATGTTTAGAGGTTATGGTGGGATCCATGTCTTGATGAGTGAGTGCACAAATGAACAGAAATGTCAAGTCTGCTAGACAGTTAGACTGTTAAAAGCTTCAAGTTACAACTTAGAGTTTAAAACTTATAGTTACAAGTTACAAACTTATGAGCTACAACTTGTATAAGTCTAGTGTTAGCATTTAACTAGGTTACAGGAAACCATTATACATATATCCAAGGAAAAACTTTGTTATTTTCAGAGTATTTTTACGTATCTCTATAGAAAGAGTGTAGAAATTGATGAAGATAATGTATAGATGGTCTAGGAATAGGGGAACATACTTTAGAATTAAGAAATATACCCTTTAGAAGCAAGAAATTCTAAAAAATTTGCTAAAATACCCAAGATGTAGTATTAGGAATAAATTTCTTGAAATTTAAGTTGTTTCTGTACCATTTTGCAAAATTATGGCCCAAACTGGGCTTTTTGCTGCGAAATTTCATCCTGTTTGGAAAAATTTCCCACATAGGGTCAATTTTTTTGCCAAATTACGTCCCATTCCCCTGCATTTGTGCGTTTCACATGCCCGATCGTATGTCTCGATGTCCGGTTGAAAAAAAAGCGAGATATCAAGCGAAATTTTGCAATTTCAATCGAAATTTTATTTCATGGGCATGTTGACTCAACTTTATGTAGGTGACCATGTCAAGAGATCTCTCACCAGTTACTTGTTCACATAGGGATCCATAACTATCAGTTGGAAAGCCACTACGCAAAATACTATTTTTTTTGTCCACTATTGAAGGCTGAAGCAGAGTACGTGGTGCCAACCGGAGCCACAAAGGATGCTTATGGCTCAAGGTTTTTGTAAGGCATCTAGGCATGGAAAAGTCATCGTTCATTGTGATAGTGAAAGTGCCATACATCTTAGCAAAAATCATATGCTCCATGAAAGAATGAGCACATTTACATCAAACATCACTCCATAAGATAAATCACAGTTGAAGACCAAATTCAAATAAGAAAATTGGTGTATTAGAAAATCCACCCGACATGATGTCTCTTCTAATAATCTTCCTTCTGTTTTGGGTATGTGGATGAGACCGTATTTCTGTTCCATTCTGATGTTCGAGAAGAGAACAAGAGATTTTCTACGTCTATCATTGTTTTTGAGTTGAAGGCAGGGTAAAGTTTGCTGAGAGAATGCCTTATACTCTAAAGGAAAAGCTTTCTTCGATGATATTGATGTCTACAAGGAGCCTCAAAAACTTCAACATGCTTTTGGCACCTCCATGAACTTATACGGTCAGCCCTTGACCATATATGACCACTCAAGTGACTACATTCGGAGGACAACCACTTGTATAGTTGGTGGGTTTTGACCGCCTACCTGACTGTATTGTGGCCCAGATAAACTTCTAGTTATCCTATAGCACGGGTTGCGTCCTTTTCTTATAAATATACCCCCTAACATCATCCTAGACCAGATACGACCTTAGGGTTCCTCCTCAGATCGATAGCCTCTTTGAGCGGCTCTCTAACTAATCATTCTTTTATGGTTGGCTTTTGGGTGTAAAGAGGATCAATTGCTTCTTTCTCTCTTCTATGATCATCTTCTACATTGTTACTCTCTCCATCAATCCGTAAATCATCTCTACCAATGGATATATGCTTCTGAATAGGGAACCCCTACAAATCTGGTCTTTGTGGCTTTTTTTTGTCATTTTTCATCCGGTTGACTCGTGGATGTCAAGCTTCAGCATATCCACAACAAGTTTATTGGGGCTCTTTGTTTGGGTCTCTCTCCAACCTTGTCACCAACAGCTTTGGGTACATCCTCTTCCCTAACACTCTAGGAGCTGATATCTACATCGTGCATCATCCCCCTGGAGAGCAGCCAACAACATTCTTGCGTCTTTGAAAAAGTTCTTGGCTCAACAAACAAGAACTTCATTTAGCAACTCGTAGGAAGTGCTATTCATTCCAGGTAGGATGAAGCGCCAAAGAAAAATAAACATATCATTGTCACTGCATGGCACATTGCTAAGGTCTCTGTCGTAAAGAAGCTTCATAGTCATGGGTGTCACTTCTAGTTTTTCATGCAGCGAACTTCTATCATTCGTCTTTTGTGCAATAGAATTATGAAGCATGTAGGCATGAAGGATGATTTCCCAATCAACATGTAACTGGATCATCACTTTGATGAGTTGAGAAATAATTGATAGTGGTGTATGCTACCATACAATATCGATCTTTTGTAGCAAGGAGTAGAGGTATTCATCCACAAAAATAAAATAGAACTCTTACATATTATTTACAGGATGACAAGGTCTCCATAAGTATGTCCCTAACGAGTTTGTATCCCTTACATCACTATGGCACGATTAAGGTCACAAGTCAAACTTATCTAGCCCAGACGGTTTCTGTACACAATAATAGATCTACTTCATGAGTTGGAGATAATACAGCACAATAATAGATCTACTTCACGAGTTGGAGATAATACAGCCTTTTTCAACAAATTGTTATCACAACTTAGTAGTAGCTGCTTTATAACTAGATCCCTTGTTTTTTTTTTCTATAAGTAATTACACAGTGAAGAGGTTGTAATCTTTTCTATAGGATTTCCATTCTCCCATTCAATGATGTTCCTAGTAGTTCTTTTCCGTTACCTATCACTCTGTTAACAGATGCACCCTGCTTATTCTTCAGTCTTGGGGGATTCACAGCGCTGGTTTCAGCATCAGAGGTGCCTGAACAAGTTAACGGGGTTGTATTACTGAATGCTGCTGGACAATTTGGGGACACAATAGTGAAACCTTCTGAAGAAGATGACAAATCTCCCATAAAGAAATTCATAATAAAACCTGTGAAGGAAGTAATTCAGCGCATTGTCCTGGGGTTTGTGTTTTGGCAAGCCAAGCAACCTGCTCGTGTTGAAACAGTTTTGAAGAGTGTAAGTGACTTGTGCAATTTTCATTTCTACGTCTATTTCATTGATAGGTTCTTCTGTAAATGGAGGACAGGAGAATCCACGAACAACTTTTCTTCCAAACTAAAGTATGATTTTTCTTTTTTTTTTTACAATAAAAAGTCGCTCATGCGCTGACCATACAAACAAAAATAGTGGTCCTAAGTGTATAACAGAAACTAATCATGTGCCAAAATGCTGTGGTGGAATCTAGATATCTATTACGCCATACAAAATGATATATTTTTCTTAATATAATGAATGAAAAGGAAAAGGTGCATATGATCTAGTTTGATTAATGTTAATTTATTGCTTTTTATGTTCTGGAGATGTCCATAGAATACCCCTGACATAATATGAATCTACACATGCATCCTTATATGAAAGTACGTACTGTAAGACTCACCCTCAATCTGGAGCATCTATGTCATAGGTTTCCTAGCTTGTTACGCAACACTGAAAGATGACATCCTTTCAGAGACCTGATCAAGAGATCTGCTTGCTGGTTCTTTTGCTTGACCAGAATGAAAGTAATCGATTGCTCCTGGCACTTCTCTCTAATGACATGACACTCAACCTAACCCTTTTATGAAACATAATTTTAGATGCAATATCAATGGCATCTTGGTCATCACTCCTAAGCTCCATGAGACTTGTATGTGAAAAGCCTAGTTCTTCTAAAAGGTGCTTGACCCTGACTGTGTAGCTCTCATGCAATGTGTCATCGTTTGTAATTCAGACTCAACACTTGACCTTGACATCACAGTTCATTTGTTGCTTTTCCAGGATATTGGGATGTCTCCTAAAAATCATAATGACCTGTGATGAATCCTTTATACAGGCGGCATTTGGCTCATTTTGCATAGATTATCCTTCCTCCTATATATGATTATTGGTTTTAGACATATTGACTTTGCCTAAGGTTCTCTTAGCATAATCCAAAATGTGCATAACAAAACCAAGATATTAAGATTGGCCGACACAAACTGGTCAAACTTATTGTAGAAAACGAAATGTCTAGCCCAAGGAAGCATGAACATATTTTTGGACATGGACACTGACACGGGTACGGACACGGGAAACGATAATTTTCTAAAATATAGGACACGAACACCGCATTGGATGGAAGGAATTTTTTTATTTAAATATATAAATGTGTGCATAATGCATGTACATGTGTATTGGAATTACTTAGAAAAATATCTGATTTTTTTTTCATTGTGTATTCATAATTGTATATGAATATGAATATGTGTGTTTTTGTGTGGTATAAACAATATCAAACACATGGAACAGGACTTAGACTTCGAGCCGACTTCGACAGGTGTGGACACAGAAGTTTTGGAAATGTCGAGGAAATGTCGAGGATTTTTACAACCAAAGTTTCGACGCAACTTCGACAAAAATTAAGCTAAAAATAGCCATTTTGTGATGAAAATCGACAGATTTCATCAAATCTAGCTTAAAAACACAATATATGTTTACATATAGCCATCCATACAGGTTTACATATGTAGATAAATGTACGCTTACATACAGTCGTCTCCGAACTACAGAGTTCTTCCATATATAAAGTTTGTGACAATAAACAAACTACATAAAAATAGTGTAAATCTATGGTAGATTTAGCAGAGAGAGGATCGGTCTATTACTGTTAGCTTAGAATAGTAAAAGATAACATCAAAATCATCTTACCTCAAGCTCCACTTTTTCCACCTCACACAGCCAACTCCACAAAATCCCTGAAATATGTCGCCAACTTCGACGACTTCGATAAATGTCGAGGACATTGTGGAATTTTTGTATGGACTTGGGCCAACTTCGCCGACATATGGGGAAATGTCGACATATTTGACGAAATGTCGAGGATATTGTAGAATAAAGATGTTTACACGCATTCGACGTCGCTGACCGTTGACATCGACATTATCGGCGAAATTTCGCCTAATGTCGACGACATTTAGATCTATGATCAAGCACACCAACATGTTGTTGCAGTTTTTATAGTAAACATAGTAGACTTTCAGACTGAATAAACGAGTACCTGTTGCTCATTTAGTCAATTTCGTAGGCGAAATGTGATTTGTGATGCCTAGTTCATCTTGGACTTTACATGTCGATTCTTTCAAAGACATTTTGTTTGCAATTTTTTGACTGTATCTCACCGCTGTAATGCAAATTCTGAATAACAAAACATAATTAAAAAGTAGTTGCATACCCGGGATTAACACTGTAAAATAGGTTTCAGCTGCAGCAATTGCCAGGCTGATGTGCCCAGGTAGTAACTGCATATTCAGATTTTACACACTAAAATAGGTTGCAGCAGCAACAACTGTTAGGCTGATGTGTCCAGAGGGTGTCCAGCCGTGTCCGGGCTACAAAAATGGATAGGACACGTCTTGGCCGTGTCCAAAACGTTTTGGGCTGTGTCCGCAAAGCGTCCGTGTCCAAAATGTGTCCGACTCGGACACGGGGGCTGTATAGAAGTGTCCGTGCTTCCTAGGTCTAGCCAGGCAATTATCCAGTAAATCGGCTTTATAACTGGATGTCTGTAACTGATATTCAAACGACTAGATGTTTTGATTCAAGCAACTATTACTATCCTACCCTGATGTGACAATTGGTCAGGTGTAGAATGACCAAGGTCATGTCTAATAGGTATTGATCAATAGAAAATCAAGAAGCAATCACAACAGAGGACATTTTACGAGTAGTTAAGTCAGAAGATGATGCTATTAGTCAAGTACCACGGTTATAGGTGTTGGCGTGCGATGAAATCTCACCATATCTGTTAAGGAATCAAGGCATCAGGGCTGGGCGCCTTGCACCTAGGCGGCTTTAAGAAAATAAACTTTATGTACATTTTACCTATATGTATACATCCCTTTTGATTTTATAACTTTTCCCCCTTCATATGTATGTTATGTTTTATCTATATCTATATATGTATTATGGTTTTGATATCAATTTCCCTTTCATATATATGCTATATTTCATATACATATGATTATATGTGTAGGTAAATTCATACATCTAATGTTATTCCGCTGATATCCATATGTTCTGTGGTAAGTGAACATAAACCATTACAATTGTACTGATTCCAAAACCAGAAGAGTAATACTAAACAACTAGAGATAGAGAATGATAAAGAAATAGAGATTTATTTATCATGAGTATCCAAATAACATAGCCCTTAAATTAGAAATTGAAGTAAATGTGGCAAGGTGCAAAACATGAACCATGAAATGTGTACTAAGAGATATAATCCTAAAAAGTAAATGATATATGGCACATAACATAGACAATGTATGTTTTGATCATTCGGACATGAAAACTGACTACTAAAAGTCATTAATATATCATAGGATTAAGAAAAATAACATAAAGAGACAAATTAGGCAAGACACCTTCCTGGGGCCGGATTTAACTGTAGCTGGATTTTTCTAATAGCTGGATCCTTTTAAATTTTGGTAGTTCCATTGATATTGTGCAGAGTTGTCAAAAGAAATAGGCACTGCAAGCGAGTAGTCGAGATCATGGAACAAAATTTTGACTGAAATTGCAAACTTCCGATTGAAATTTCAGTATTTTGGCCATCAGACATCGAAACGTACAATCAGGCATTGAAACACACAAATGCAGGCAATGAGATGTAATTTTGCAAAACATTTGCCCCTAGGTGCGAAATTTCGCCAAACAGGCAGAAATTTTACAGCAATAAGCCCAGTTTGGGCTGCAATTTCATGAAATGCCACAGAAATAAAACTTAAAATTTGAAAATTTTGTTCCTAGGGATGCTACTACTACATCTTGGGTATTTTGGCAATTTTTTTCATAATGTCTTGCTTCTAGGGGCTATTTTTCTTAATTAAAAGGTATGTTTCCCCTATCCCTAGACCATATATACTATGGAACTAAACTTCACCGAAGTTGGGCGAAGTTTCGTCGAAACTTCGAACTTCGACTATGGGCGAAGTCGAATCCCCAATACTTCAGCCTCGTCTAAACTTCGGGGCAAATATTTCAAAGTTTCGTCGAAGTTGAATTTTTTGTATGTATTTTCGTCCAAACTTCTCCCAAGTTGTCGAAGTTTCCTCAAAATTGGCGAAGTTGGGGCAAAGTTGAGATGACCGAGAACAATAATCCTAACTAGTTCCCTAACGGTCGTATAAGGCACAAGTGTCACCTCCAACCCTCTTCACAACTTGTAATATCAACTCCTATGTGTAATATCAACTCCTAGAGAGGGCCTTGTAACTACGATTTGGTTGTATATTGTAGATAATACATATGTTCAACACTTGAACTGTATTTGTATGTGCATTGCACGTTTGACCATTGCAAGCAACACATTGTATTATCAACCTACTTAGGGCTAGAGAGTCATGAATCGTGCTTTTGTGTTAACAAGTATAAGATAGAGGTATAACATAATTAGAAGTTTTCAATCGAAATTTCCTTCAAATTCACATCACTTTCTTTAAAAATCGGTATCGAAGTTTGCTTATAAACTTCCTCGAAACTTCCTCGAAGTTTCCGCAAACGTCCACTTCCACACCTGGCGAAGTCGACACGAAGTCGAAGTCCTACACCATGATATATGCATTACCTTCTTTAGTTTCTACACTCCGCTATAAAGATCTAGAGAAGTACTTTGAAAATAACAAGGTTCTTTCTTGGCTCCATGTATAAATGTCCCATGTAACCTAGTTAAATGCTAACACTAGACTTATACAAGTTGTGGTTCATATGTTTGTAACTTGTGACTGTAAGTTTTAAATTCTAAGCTATAACTTGAAGTTTGTAAGTTTGTCATAATTGACATTTTTGTTCATTTGTGCACTCACTCATCAAGACATGGATCCCACCTTGGCCTCTAAACATATATATTTATTATATAATCTAATGTGTATGACTTTATGTCTAAACATTGTGTTTGCAAAATCTCATAGCCGAATTCCTTCATTTTACCATCAAAATTGTCATCGAATTCTATCAAACAGCCCAACTTCCTTCACTTACAAATGTGGGAGACCCCCACCCACATATCCAGTATGACATTATTGCAAATTTGAATAGATCTTGGGTCGAGATCTTCCAAGTAGATTTTCATGATCTAATTCGCTCATTTTGGCGTTGAAATTGGCAGGGTCATAAATATATCAAAATTTTCATAAAAAACTCTGTAAATTTCTATTTCTAGGTCATTAGATGCGGCATCAAAATCGAACATTTAATTCTATGGTCCAGATCATGTTTTTGTTCATATGACATAATGTAGGATATTTGGTGGAAGTATAAAAATGCGGTAATGTCAGTGGATTTTTGGTGCCTCTTAGCATGAGAGCCTTACCTATATGCAGAATGGATCATATTATTTTAGGTATATATCAGGGACAAAGAGGATACCAATAGTGAAGAAGGGAATTGCACATCCTAAGTATAGACGTGACCTCCCATCATCAAGTGGGTAAATCCTGTGACGCCAAAAGCCACAAGAGAAAAGCAACATGACTGTAATTAGGTGCTTCTGGAGATGTCGTATGTACACAATAGAGAAGGGGTTATTGGGCTTTGTTGGTGTTATAGACAGTCACTTGTAGCCAAGGAATTAAATGCCGATACCGACGCCTTATCGACGGCGTGGAAATAGATATTTACAGGTATACCGACGGAAATATCGACAGATGCAATCCTGTACTTATCGACGCCTAAATGAACGAATTAAATCATGAAATTTTACAGGTGTGGTCTCAACACCTAGATGCAACGTTTTATGCAATAAAATTCTATATTGGGTATGTGGAGAGGGGGGGTCAATCATGTGGGAGGTAAGGAATCAGTCCTGTTTTTTGGAGATTTTGATGAAGGATTTCGATGAAAAAATATAAGAATTAAGATCTGAAATTTTAGTAGCACAATCCATAAACGCATGTTTACACACTTATGCAATAATATTCAACTTACAACAAACATATAACAACATAGTAAGTTACTAACTCACATCAGTTGTATGTTGAGTGGCCCACTGGTTCACTATACATACGCTGCTGATATGGATATTGTTGTTCCACATATTGCTCCCATGTCATCAAAGCTCTATAAGACTTGTTGTATGAAACAACATGCTCCTCATACACTTCAGGATTGACGTATTGCATCATCCCAATCTTTAGGAAATGTTCTTCTAAATCTTTGAGATATTTTTCCTTGTTTGCTGAATTCCTGGGAGGCTAAGAAGAAGCGGGAGGAGGTGCCCATGCTCGAGGAGCTTGAGGTTGAGGAAAAGGAGATTGTAATGGAACACAGACAATAGGAAAAACTATAGTATGTGCACCACTCCATGTTTGACCTCCATCTTTATAGTATGCTTCGATGTTCACCCGAAAGCATCCATAAGGGCTACGGACAGAGTATGCTTTATGATATCCCAAACCAACTTCTAATTGTAATCTTAGTGGTGGTTCAACTTGATATCCAGAATACCCATGTTGGGACTGAGAAGTCTTAGTCTCTTAGATGGGTATGGAAGTGTCTGACCAAAATAACATATAATCTTAAATTTTTTGGAGTGGATCTAAGATTTAGGTGTATTTAGAGAATTTTGGAGAGCGTTATGGCAAAAATAGAAGGAAATAGAGAGGGGAGGGGTTGGAAATGATGAAGAATGAAAGAAATTAAGAAAATATACCTTGATTAGGGATGATTTGAGCTCCAAGGAAAGAAATCACCCAAAAGCTCCTTGCTTCTTCACTCCAACGGCAGCAACAGACTCTAGTTCGCAAATCTCGGTATGTCGGGGCAGCATACCGCCGATACTGCCCTTAAGTGGGAAATTTGCACTGCAGTCCTCGAAAACCACCGATATCGACCGATTTTACCGGTAAACCGGTGGGTTTACCGATATTTGCGAGCCTAACGACAGACTTGCGTGAACCGATGACAGATTACGTCGATATCAATATATCGAGCGATATATCGACGATATCGTCGATATCTTCTTCCTTGCTTGTAGCAGAAGAGCAGTGGTGCAAGGCCCTATTGGTTGGAAAGACTGTTACCTATGGAGGCAATAAAATGACATCTCAAGTAGGATGTTGTCTGCATCCCTAGTTGGTGGTGAAAAGTTCATTTGCAACACAAGTAGAGAGTGACTGTGGGAAGCTCGCTCATCAAAATCAGGGTTGTGGGTCTTGCACAATGGCAAGGAGATGCGCTAATGTTGAGCTCCTGGATTAGTGGCATTATGCAGGTTGTCTTCTACGTAAAATATTGCATGGACACAAGTTGTACTGCAATGGGATGGATTTTATGTGTTCAATTTAGGGGTGAGGGGTGGAAGAGATGGAGTAGGTGGAAAGCAACCTGACAAAATAATAGGATGGCTATCGAAAACATGCACGTGAGAGAAAAATGTGTGGATCTAGAGCTATTATTGTTCCATCATCATCATCATCATCATCTAAGCCTCAGTCCCAACTATGTTGAGGTTGGCTACATGAACCCTTCATTTCCATTCAGCTCTATCATGGGTCATATTCTGGTCGAGATGTAGATATTCAAAATCTCTCTTTATAAGCTCTTCCCATGTTAATTTAGGCCTCCCTCTTCTTCTATTAATTGTGCTTGACTCAATATATTGCTTTGTATAGGCATCTTAGTCGGTCTGCATTGCACATGTCCATACCATCTGAGTCGGCCCTCGCGCAACTTGTCCTCAATGCTTGCCACCCCACTTTATTCCTGATATAGTCATTTCTCAAGCGATTTTTTCTTGTCTTCCCACACATCCATCTCAATATATGCATTTCATCCAGGTTCATCTTGTTGAAACCTTGTTGAAACCTTGTTTCTTCACCGCTCAACATTCGCTCCCATAGAGCATGGCTGGCCGTATAGATGTTCTATAAAACTTACTTTTCAATCTGAGAGCCTTCCTATCACCTATTACTCCAGTTGCACTCCTCCATTTCAACCATCCTGTAGTGATCATGTGACAAACGCCATTAGGACATCCCCATCTATTTAAATAATAGAACCGAAGTAACGAAATTTATCACATTTTCGTATATCTACTCCGTCCAACTTGGCTCCACCATTCACACTGCGAGATTGGCTGAAATTGCAATGCATATAGTTAGTTTTACTCCTACTAATCATCAATCCATTTGATTCCAATGCCTTTCTCCATAGAACTTTATTATTCAATCCATCTTTAGTTTCGTCAATCAATACAATATCATCAACAAATAACATACACCAAGGAATATCATCCTGAACATTCTTTGTCAACTCATCCATAACAAGAACGAACACACATGAGATGAGTGTGGATCCTTGATGTACCCCAATTGTGATCAGAAATGTAGGCGTCTCTCCTCCTAGAGTCTTTACACTTGTAGTAGAGCTATCATACATGTCTTTAATCAAGTCAATGTATTGGATTGACACATCCTTTTTCTTCAAAATCATCCAAAACACTCCCCTGGGTACTCGATCATAAGCCTTTTTCAAATCAATAAAAACCATGTGAATATGTCTTTTGCTTTATCTATACTTCTCCATAAGCCTCCTTATCGAAAAAATAACATCTGTTGTAGATCTTCCAGGCATGAAACTAAATTGGTTGTTTGATATCTGTGTTATAGATCTTAGCCTCTGCTCAATAATTCTCTTCTAAAGCTTCATTGTGTGACTCATCAACTTGATACCTCTGTAGTTTGTGCAGCTCTGAATATCACCTTTGTTCTTGTAGATGGGGACTATAGTACTATTTCTCCACTCATCTGACATCTTCTTGGTCTTCATGATCTTGTTAAAGAAATTTTTTAACCATATAACTCCTTCGCCACCCATACTCTTCCATACATCAATGGGAATACCATCTGGTCCGCATGTCTTTTTCATTTTCATATTTTTCAAAAAATTCTTGATCTCAAATAGTGAAACTCGTCGTGTGTAAATGATATCTCTTACATTCATGTCACACGAGTCTCTAACATAATTTACAGTATCTCCATTGAAAAGCTTAAGGAAGTAATATATCCATTAGTTCTTGATATCATTGTCCTTCATCAACACTCTACCGTCTTCATTCTTGATGCATTTTACTTGACTCAAGTCTCTTCCTTTCCTTTCTCTTATACGAGTCATTTTATATAAATCTTTTTTCCCTTCTCTTGTGTCCAACTTCTTATAACTATCATCAAAGTATCTAGACCTTGCCTCCTGAACAACCTTTTTAGCTTCTTACTTTACTTGCTTGTATCTCTGGAATGTTGCATCATCTCGAGATTTGGGCAAGCTCCTATAGATATCCCTTTTCAGTTTAATAGCCTTTTTTAATTCATCATTCCACCACCAAGTCTCTTTTTGTGGATGCCCGCAACCTTTGGACTCCCCCAAAACCTCTTTGGCAATTTTTGTTATGCAGGAGCTCATGTTATGCCACATAGTGTTAACATCAGATTCCAAGTTCCAACTTCCCTCCTTGATGAGTTTATCATGAAAAGTTAATTTCTTTTCTCCTTTAAGATTCTACTACTTGATCCTGCTATCTTGGTTTCTATTATGCTTTCCTTTATTGATCTTCATATTAATATCCAAAACCACCAACCTATGCTGGGTCGTGAGTTCTTTGCCAGGAATCACTTTACAAATTTTGCATACTTTACAATCCACCCACCTCGTAAGGAGGTAATCAATTTGGTTATAATTGTGCCCACTCTTGAAAGTGATCTTATGAGATTCTCTTTTCTTAAAATGGGTGTTTGCCAAATCATATCATATGCAACTGCAAAATCTAATTTCCTCTTCTTCTGTGTTTTTACTGCTATATCCAAAATCACTATGATCTCTCTCATATCCAACATTGCTACTCCCCACATAGCTATTTAAATCACTCTTAATAATGATGATCTCCTCTGTCGGTATTCCCTACATCAATTCATCCATGTTATCCAAAAAATCCTTCTTAGCCTCCTCGCTAAGGTCAATTTGGGGGCATAAGCGCTACTAATGTTAAATTTTTCCCCCCCAAGAACAATCTTGATAGCTATGATTCTATAACCCATCCTAGTGATCTTGACAACATCATCCTTCAACATCTTATCAATAATAATACCTACGTCATTTCTATGTTTACCTACACATGTATACCAAATTTTTTATCTTGTATCTCCAATCTCTCTACAACGTTCCCCTGTCCACTTAGTTTCTTGCAAACAAGCTATATTGACTTTTCTTCTCATCATAATATCCATTATCTCCAAAGATTTTCCTGTCAAAGAGCTAATATTCCAAGATCCAACTCTAATCCTTTTTTGTTGAACTTTCTTCTTTACCTGCCTTCATCGAAGATGTTTCCTTTGCACATTTTTCACTACATCCAAACAATGATGCAGCGGGACTAGGTTCTTTACCCACACCCGTCCAAGATGTGAAAACCCTTGCACATATTTCACTACATCTAGGAAATGATGGAGCAGGACTAGCTTCTTTACCCACATCCGTCCAAGATGTAAAAACGCTTTCCTATCCTTCAACACAACCTTGCGCCGCTTGTAGAAACCTCTTGTATATTTATCACTGCACTCGGGTACCGATGCAGCATGTCGTTAGGTAGGGACGCTCTAACGATTTTTTTTATAAGGATCCATGTCATAGAAAGAGTGAGAAAAGTTTTTATAGCTGGCTGTCAACCTACCACCAACCCTCCTTTGCCCAGGTTTGGGACCGGCTACATTTGTACAAAATGTACGAAACATAGGTTGAGTTATTGTTATTGTACCATGTGACTAATAAAAATAGAAATGATGTGTTCGTGGCTATGACCTACAACCTTTGTAGAAGACATAACTAGGAAACATATTCTTAACTGCTGACATTATTAACAATTTGGAACATCAACATGACATTTTATGAACAGGAAATTAAGAAACATATTAAGATGTTATATGCTTCTTATCAAGCCTCATGTCAAATCAGCAATTGCGTATGAAACACAAATCATACTTTATGGGTTTTCAAAAGACCAATACAACAAAACAAGATTGTTATGTTACGTGGGAAGTCGGAGCACAACCTCCAACGTGGAGCAGCCTCCTTATTTATACTAAGAAAGCAAAAAGGAAAAACTGCATAGATGGTCCACGTAGGACAACAATATTGTACGCAGCAGGAAATAAAGGATAATTAATAGAACGACACTTATTTAGCCATTCTAACACTTCCCTTTGAGTTGGAGTATACACAACATGCATTCCCAACTTGCAAATCATATATCTAAAGGCAATAGGTAGGAGTGGCTTGGTGAAGATATCAATAGCTTGGTCTCGGTCCTCACATGAGGAGTCTTTACCTTCTAAGCCAATACAAAGTCACGTACAAAATGACAATCTACCTAATATGATTTGTCCTCATGAAAAATTGGACTGCTAGCAATATGTTTAGTGGCATGAATGTCACACATCAAAGTGGCAAGAGTCTCCAAACTAATTTCCAATTCAGAAAGAAGGGAAAGAACCCATTGCAATTCACAACAAGCATGAGCCATAGCTATGCATTCAGCTTCAATGGTAGAACAAGCTACCATACTTTGCTTTTTACTCTTCCAAGTGACAAGGTGAAGCCCCAGAAAAAACACAATATCTAGAGGTGGACCGCCTATCCTTTGTATCATCAACCCAGTCTGCATCAGTGTAGCTAGTAACCTAAAGAGTAGAACCATGCATACTATTCACAAAATATGTAGGACCTTTTCCTGGAGCTCCTTTGAAAAATATCAAGATACGACATATTGCCATCCAATGACTTTGATGTGCTCATGTATTGACTGTCTGCACCAACTGCTTAGGAGATATCAGGATAAGAAGTCACTTTTGCGTGGTAGTCCATGGGTGTGGTGACAGGCTTGCATACCAGTTTCACCTAGTAAGTCCACAACATATTTCCTCTGAGAGAGGTTGATGCCCTTCCTGAAGAGTAGCACTTCTATTTTGAGGAAGTATTGTAGCGGCATAAGATCTTTATTACAAAACTAATTTTGAAGCCAGATTTTTAGTGTAGAAATACCCTCAGTGTCATCTCCTATAAGGACTATGTCATCAATGTAGACAATAAGTACAATAACACCCTTGGAATTTCGCAAGTAAAACAAGGAGTGATCAGTAGATGAGAGACCAATGGTAGATCAAGAAATCAACCATACGGGGGGCTGGGTTAGTATGAGTAGTGACAAATATTGACTATATATATAGACGGAAAAATATATTTGTTTAGAGAAAATCGAAAAAAATACACCTAGCATAATGCCTCATTGCCTCCAACATACATAATATGCTATTTATAAAAAATAAAAATATCTAACGTAAATGACATGATATAATTCACTATATCTATATAGTGCATTTGTTTAGTTGTCTAAGGTCATAAACAATACATTATTTAACCATATTTTTCATATTTAACAACTAGATGATCAACAATATAATCACAATACATGGTCATTTAATCAGTGTAATGTGTATTATATTAGTAATGCATAAAAACAATACCAATTAATAATATAAGTAATACATAAAATAGGAACAAAGTCATCTTTTAGTGGAGAGCAAGCATCAAAATAAAATATGGCACCATTTAGTGGATGGTGTTATACTAGAAGACCCAAAAAAGATTTGTAGCAATCAAATCTTATACTATAAATGATAGAAGTATGGTATACTAGATAATGTCAATTTATTTTAATATCTTGGCACAAATTGTTATGAAGATAATTTTAGAAAGAAAGAAGGAAATATTTAATGTGGTTGTATAAATAACAAATGATAGAGAAGGAAAGTTGAAGAATATAAAGTGAAGATGATGAAAAGGAAAGATCCATGTATATATTTTCTATTTTTTATTTCAAAATTAGAGAGGATACAGAAGAAACAATTATATATTTTTGTTACTTCTATTTTTCATGTCATCCTTACATTACATTAGATTCCAATTAATGCGGCAACATGTTGCATGATATCTTTTTATAGACTTCATATTATATGATTTTCATATTTTAAGGATACATCCCCGTTAGTCCCTATGAACTCCACTTTCAAGTATGGGGGATAATTTATATAAGTCTTGACATCATTGATATAAAATAATTAAGCAAAATTTAATAAGAGAGGAATCAAAGATATAATATCTTAAATCCATAATAACGACATATATACTAAGACTATAAATTTTATGATTTGTGAAGAATAAGTCACATGATCCTAAAATATATTGAGTTTAACCCTTATTTACTTCACACAAAAAAGGGTGATATAATTGGTTGAAATCATAAGATTAAAAATTGTATTTTGTGTGGTATAATAATATATTTTTCACAAAATATAAATCTGCACATGGTATCATAGTAATAATAAAAATATTTTTTGGAGGGGGCTTCAGCCTGGGCAACCCCCCTGTGGCTCCACCCCTGCGAGAGACTAAACCCAAAGTGAATGAGAGCATTATTGAATTTTCCAAACCATGCATGAGGATTGAGGAGATTGCTGAAGGCAATAGATAGCTTTCTTCACTCTGTACACCTCTCATTAACACTTCCCCTGAGCAACATACCCAAGTGGTTGCTCCATGTAGACTTCTTCCAGTAAATCACCATGAAGAAAAACATTTTTCACATCAAGCTAATACAAGGGCCAATAAGAGTGAGTAGCAATAGATATTATAATCCTCACACAATTCAGACGAGCAATAGGCAAAAAAGTCACAAAAAATCAACATCATATGTCTACAAATAGCCTTTGGCTACCAGACGTGCTTTCAATCTATCAATACTACCATCAAGTTTTTGCTTCACTATATACACCCAATGACAACCAACAATACATTTACCATGAGGCAGATAAAACAAGTCCCATGTATAATTTTGACGTAAGGCTTTAGTTTCTAGATTCATAGCCGAGTCCACCCTTTAAACAACAACTGCAAAGCTTCAAGAAATGTCTTTGGAATACTAATAGGATCAAGAGTAAGAAAAAATGAATGGATTGAAGAAGATAGATTTGCCAGAAAACAAACATTAGAAATAGGATGACGAATAGTGGAAGAACGCACACCCTTACGAGCAACAATAGGAAGATCCAATTCTATGACAAGGTTATCAATAGGTGTCAAAGGAGAGTCAAGTGTCTATTGCGTATGACGACGTCACAAAGGTGGTACCGCCAAAATAACATATGTTACCATTTCCTCTAGATCTCGTACAACTCATCTGGAGTAAATCAGTGATAGTCCAGATGATAGGAGAGGGATGTGGTTTTTCGGGTCGCCCTCTTGGACAAGGATGCTCTCTTCACTCAAAATTGGTAAGGGAAGCTCTCTTGGTGAAGTGATATCTCTCTCCTCACATAAGATAGTGGCTGGCGTCTCCTCTGACGCGTGACATTATCATAAAAGTAAGGACTAGGCTCATTGAAGGTGACATCAATAGAAACAAAAACAAAAACACTACACAAGGATGGCGAATAACATTTGAAACCTTTTTGTGCATTGGAGTATCTCGAAATTATGGTTTTAATAGATCTAGGGGATAACTTAACTACACAAGGATCAAAATTATGAACAAAGATAGTGCAACCAATCACCTTTAAGGGAATACAAAATGAGAAGTTGTGAGGCAGAAAGACAAATAAAGCTGTGACACCTTAAATAACATATAACGGTTGACAATTCATCAAGAAACATGTAGTGAGAATTGCATGAGACGAAACCTTTTTGGAACATGGGACTGAAACATCAAGGTCCAACAATCAACCACACCATTTTGTTGAGGCATATGAGCACAAGAAGTCTGATGAATCATGCCCGTTGAATTACATAAATCTGAAACAACCTCTAAACATACTCCATTGCATTGTCAGAACACTTGAATAGAATAATCAATTTAAACTTCTATTAACTGATGAAATGGATGCAACTTCTTCCCTGGATTTCATGAGATACTCCCATGTCATCCTAGAGAAATTGTTAAATATTAGTCTTATTTAGTCCTTTATATTTCTCTTGTTATTTCTTTATTATATGTGGACTTACATGTAATTGTTCTCTTATCATTTTTATGTAAATATATGAGGGGACACACATCGTGTCCTCAACGATTCCCAAAACCCTTATAAAGTGGTATCAGAGCGAGTTACGTAACCCGTCTCACGCTGGCGTTGACCCCTTCCCTCTCCTTCTCCCTGCGTCGCCACTCTCCACCCTTCCTTGCACCGCCGCCCTCCCTCCCTCCTCTCTCTTCTCCTCACTGCACCGCGGCCCTTGCTGCCGCCGTTACTAGCCGCGGCCTGCCGCTACTGACGTAGGCGTAGCGCCTCGCCGCCGCCGCCGAACAACCTCCTCTCTAGCCTCGTCTTTATCTTCCTATGTCGGCCTTTGAGCCGTTGGGTTATTTGCTGCGCCTAGGCATAGTCTTCATGTAACTGGTCCATCTAGTCTCTTCTGTGTCTGTTGTCACCTAGGACGAGGATCTAGGCGGTTCTCTATTGTTGCTGCTATCTGCTATATTGGGCTCGGTTCCCGTCATGGCTTCCTCCCATGACAATTTCTGTCGACATGTGACTACCGTGAAACTGGACGAGCGCAACTATCAACACTGGGTCTGCTCCATGGAGATTTATGCCAAATCCCAAGGCAAACATTCCCATCTGACTTGTGTTGCTCCTCCTGCTCCACCCAGTACTTCCGAGTCCAAGGATATAAAGGCCTACGATGATTGGGTCAAAGATGATTCTACTGTGATGACTTGGATCCTCAACGGTAGTGAAACTCGCATTAGTGTCACTTTTCTTAGTCTCCCGACTGCCAAAGAGATGTGGGATCAACTGGCCAATACCTATTCTCACAGCAAGAATCCAAAAGTGTTTGACTTGAACAAACAACTGACCCATCTACATTTTTCTGGGCCCGATATTGCTGATTACCTTTCTTCTTTCAAAGGAATCTGGGTTGAATTTGAGAACCTTCATCCTCTGTCTACTGTCTTAGCCACCATGCAACAACAACGACAGAAACTTCAGGTCGTTCAATTCTTATGTGGACTTCCTGAGTTGTACGCTGGAGTGGTTGATTAGATTCTTGTCAGTGATCCACTACCGATGTTGGAGAGTGCGTTTCAGCGTCTTCAACGCCTACCAGCTTCTTCATCTGCCCCACCTTTAGACACAAGTGACACTACTGCTCTTGCTGCCATGGCCGGCCGAGGCCGTGGATGGGGTTGAGGTCGGCTTCAGGACAACCGTTCTTCTCTCGGTTTTGGTAGAGGACATGGTTCCCTTGGTCGTGGTTCCATCAGACGTGGTTCATCTTCTAACACTTCTAGGAGTACCGCTGGCCAGCAGTTTATGACTTCTGTGGTCGCTCCAACCACACTGAGGACATGTGCTGGAAGAAACATGACACACCTACGTGGGCCAATGCTGCGTCTGAGGGTGGTTCTCAGACTCCTGCTGCTGATACTTCGAGTTCCTCCACTGCTGATTTTATTCGCTCGAAAGTGGAACGCCTACTGCTAGAAAGAATAGGACCTTCCTCCTCTGCTGCTGTTGAGTCTGGGGCACATGCTGCTAAATTCACTGGTTGTCATTCTGCCTTTCTGACTGCCCCCTCTTCTAGTACTGGTAATACAAAATGGGTGATTAATTCTAGGGCTTCTTCCCATATTTTTGGAAATAGATCTCTTTTCTATAAATTATCTAAACCTTGTACTAATTCTGTTGTTATGCTTGTTAACAAATCCAAATCCGTTGTGTCTGGCATTGGTGATATTTATACTCGCTTTCGTCTGCGATCTGCTCTATATGTGCCAAATTTTCCTTTGAATCTGTTATCTGTCAGCAAAATTGTGTGTAGCTTGAACTGCAGTTTGACCTTTGTACTGGGTACTTGTGTTTTTCAGGACCTTTGCACGAGGACGAAGATTGGTGGGGGGCATGAAGGACCTGATGGACTCTACTATCTGGATGATTTGAAAAGGATTGACACTACAACTATAGCTTCAACTTTATCTTCTATTTCTGCATTACCGTGGCACTATAGACTTGGGCACCCGTCTACTGATAAAATAAAGCATGTTATTTCTGATGTAAGAACGCACAATTTCCAGTGCGAGTCATGTCAGTTAGGGAAACAGTCTAAAACTGTCTTTCCTAGGACTCAGATTGCTAGTGAAGCCATTTTTTATTTAGTTCATGCTGATGTATGGGGTCCATGTAATGTTCCAAGTCTGTCAGGAAATAAATATTTTATTCTGTTCATTGATGATTTTTTCCGTGCTACTTGGCTGTTTCTGATGAAAGATAGATCACAAGTCTTGCCTACTATTAAATTCTTTTTTGTTGAAATTAAAACCCAATTCTCTATGCCCCAATCAAATTCTGTGCACGAATAATGCCTTGGAGTTTATTCAAAAGGATGTTGAATTTTTGTGTCGATCTGTTGGCACCATTCATCAGACCTCCTGTGCCTACACTCCTCAACAGAACGGAGTTGCTGAACGGAAAAATAGGCATTTACTTGAAGTTACTAGAACTATTATGCTGCATTCTAATGTTCTGAAACACTTTTGGCCTGAAGCTGTTTTCCCTGCTTGTTTTCTAATTATTTGCATGCCCTCATCTGTTATTGGAAACAAGATTCCTGTCCAGGTCCTACAACCCCAGCTTCCCCTTTTCTCTATTCCTCCACGGGTTTTTGGGTCAACCTGTTTTGTTCGTCTTCTTGGACCAAATCATGACAAGTTGTTTCCTTAAGCGGAAAAATACATTTTTCTTGGATATTTGTGTACTCAGAAAGGATATCGTTGCTATAGTCCTGCTAGGAAGTGGATCACAAGTAGTGATGTGGTTTTCTTTGAAAAGACTCCGTTCTATTCTGCTAAAGAAAAAAATCTCAGTTCAGATGTTATTTCAGCACCTCTACCTGTTATTGGCGATTCTACTTCTGCTATACAGAGCCTGTTGAGATTGCGTCTCCACCTCTTATTGTTTATCAACGTAGGAAATGACAACCACATTCTACTCCTACTGAAGACCCCCCCCCAAACTGTCAACCAATCTTCTCCTCTAAAAGGTCCTACGCCAACTGAGGTAACTTTTGATCTGCATCTACCTATTGCACTTCTGAAAGACACTCGTTCATGCACATCCCATAGTATTGTTGACTATGTTTCTAGTTCATGTTAGTAACTTTGTTGTTGTCCGTTCTGTTGTTTCCGTTCCCGAAAATATTACTGATGCCTTACAAAGTACTGCTTGGACACATGCTATGAATGAGGAGACGATTGCTCTTACTGACAGAGGGACGTGGGGTTTAGTTGATCCTCCCTCTAATTGCAAGCCTGTTGGCTGCCGTTGAGTGTATGCTGTCAAATATCATCCTGATGGGACTGTTGAAAGACTGAAGGCACGTCTTGTTGCGAAGGGTATGCTCACTTATGGCATTGATTATTTTGAATTTTTTTCTCCTGTTGCCAAGATTAATTCTGTGCGAGTTCTTCTCTCTGTTGCTATTAACCTGGATTGGCCTCTTATCCAGTTAGTGTGAAGAATGTCTTTCTTTATGATGATCTCCAGGAGGAAATCTATATGGAGCAACCACGTGGGTTTGTTGTTCTGGGGGAGTCACATAAAGTCTATCATCTCAAGAAGTCTATTTATGGACTCAAGTAGAGTCCACGTGCCTGGTTTGACAAACTGAGCAAGATTTTGACTACTTATGGCTTCCTGAGATCTCATGTTGATCATTCTGTCTTTATTAAGAAGACTTCCTCTGGTATAGTTGTTCTGATTGTGTATGTTGATGGTATTATTTTATCTGGCAGTGATCTTTCTGAAATTCATGCTACCAAGGCCTATTTATGCAAGCACTTTGTCACTAAAGACTTGGGAAAGCTAAGGTATTTTCTGGGAATTGAAGTCTCCAGGACTTCTAATGCTCTTGTTTTGTCCTAAAGGAAGTATATTCTAGATCTTCTACACGAGACAGGGATGCTTGGAGCTCAAGCTGCTGATACTCCTCTAAACCCTAATGTAAATTGGGACGATGATGAATCTCCCATGTATCATGACAGGTAAACAATATAGGAGACTGGTTAGAAAGTTAATTTATTTGACTGTTACTAGAGTTGATATTTCTACTGCAGTTGGTCTTGTTAGTAGGTATCTTGACAAACCTAGACAGTGTCACCGGGAAGCATTGTGCCATATTCTGAGGTATCTGAAGAAATCTCCTGTGAAAGGCCTTTTCTATAGGAAGCATGGTCATTGCTCTCTTGAAGGCTATTCTGATTTTGACTATGCTGGAAGTAAGATTGATAGAAAATCTACTTCTGGTTACTGCACATTTGTTGGTGGTAATCTGGTAACCTGGAGGGGCAAGAAGCAGAATGTTGGTGCTAGATCTAGTACAGCCGAGTACCGAGCCATGGTTCACACATCTTGTGAACTCCTGTGGGTACAATCTCTTCTAAAATACCTTGATGTGAGCTCTTTTGGACCTATCCCCATGCATTGTGATAATAAAGTAACTATGTTTATTGCCAATAATCCTGTTTATCATGAGAGGACCAAGCACATTGAAGTTGACTGTCATTTCATCAGAGAAGCTATCCTGACTGGTCGTATTTGTACTCCTTTCACTCGCTCAGAAGATCAGATTGTTGATATATTTACAAAGCTGCTGGCCAAGAAACAATTCTGCTCTCTCATGGACAAGTTGGGCATGATTGATATCTATGCTCGAACTTGAGGGGGAATGTTAAATATTAGTCTTATTTAGTCTTTTATATTTCTCTTGTTATGTCTTTATTCTATGTGGACCTACATGTAATTGTTCTCTTATCCTTTTTATATAAATATATGAGGGGACACACATTGTGTCCTCAACGATTCCCAAAAACCCTCGTAAGATAAATCATTAACAAACGACAGATCATAACAATATCCATTGTAACTAGATTCTTTGACAGGATCTCAAACATCACTATGAACAATTTGAAAAGGGCTCACAACACAATTATGGAGACAAGCATGATAAAACACACGATGGTGCTTCCCGAACTGACACGACTGACACTCAATAGACGAGACAAAGGATACACTAGGCTCCAACTTAAAAATCTCTAGAGACAGATGACTGTAGCGACAATGCCACTACAGAGCGGAGATACCAAGGAAGGTTGACAAGCTAGACAATCACCATGGAAAAAGCAGAGATCACCTTTCCTAGATTGCCCACCTATCGTCTTCAAACTCTTGAGATCCTGTAGAACAAAATAAGGACCAAACATTACCCAACGTTGTATTGTAAAGTGTCCACCAATTTTGGCATAGACAAGGTTGAAAGGGAATTCAGGAACAAAATAAACATATTTCAATGTAAATGAGGAAGATGGGCAAACATTTCCACATGCCTGAACTTGTCTAACTGAGCCGTAAGCAAGTTTAACAAAGGAGTGTGGCATATGTATGGCATAAGATTGCATCAAGGACTTCATACCTGTCGTGCATTATGAAGCTCCAGAATCTACCACCCAAGGGGGTGACGAATGCGATGTCAGGAATGAAGTAGAGTGATTGCCTTCAGCAGAGACCAATTGGGCAACCCTTCTTGCAATGGAGGAATTAACCGATAAACTTTGGACAATCTGGATCAGACGGTCATATCCCTCCTTTGACGTAGTAACATCAGATTGTATATTTGCAACAATAACATCAAATGACTCAGCATAATATGCATCACCAGAGGAGCGTGTGACGGTAGATGGATGCCCGTGCTTCTGCTAACACCTAACCACAGTGTGTCCCAATCGGCAAAGAAAGTACACTTGAATCGAGTTCCTTTGTCACAACTTGTACCACGTCCGCCTCCTCTTGCTGCAACAACAAGAGAGACCAGAGCTTCAGAAGTAACTTATCATCAGGTGACAGAGGGAATAGCTCAAACGAGGCATGTTGTATCCGCACACAGATCTCCTTTAGACTGGGAAGCTTGTTTGTGGCAAGGATCATACTCCTTGTCGCCTTGAACACATGACGAAGACCAGAGAGAAAACATGCAATTACCATATCATCCCGTTCTTCATTTGATCATCTGTCTTCAAGGGCTGGTAGAAGCTCAACTCTTGTGATATAGAATGTGGATTGAGCCAAAATAGTCATTGGGAGATGTATTTTCCGGCTTTTCTACAAACATTCTCTCACAGACTTTGTAAAGACGAAGATCATTCTTATCATGTGAAAAGTGCTTTTTTGCAGTATCCTACACTTGTTTAGCTGGAGAATAAAACATGAACTTTGTAGCAACAAACGGATCCATACCGTTACACAGCCATGACTTTACAAGTCCATTGTTCTTCCTCCATTCAGAATAGGAGGGATCAATTTGATCAGGGGGTTCTTCTTCAATGTACTTCATCTTGTCCTGTGACTCCTGAATAGTATACATTGCATTCATCCACAATATATAATTCTGAGTAGTGAGCATTTAGCTTGACATTGGTGATGTGAGACTGATTACTGCAGACTACCGTTTTGGGAACCACATTTCTTAATTTACTTTTCTCCGTAGTGCAAGAGGCTCAAAAAGTAGGATCAACAAACAGGAAGGATGGCTATAAGAGCCGTCACAGAGGAATAAGGACGTGAATGAGCACTGCCACAGAGAAACAAGGACGGGAATAAGCACCATCACAGACAATCTTATAATGCAAAATTGATGCAATAACAATCCACTAATGACAAAGGCACTCAACCACACATAGGGGAAGTGTGTGGTGAGGAAGGAAAAGAAGGGAGAAGTCTGTTCCTGAACGAGATTGTAAGGGAGTGGCTCCCTTAGACTTGCCGCTGATTCACAGCTTCTCAGACAAAATCTGGCCGCTTAGCACCGCTCTGCGTAGCTGCCATTCCTGGCCGTCATGCTTGGCTGTGTGTGGCTGCTGCACCTGGCCACCACAAAGCCGGCTGCTGCTGGTCTAGAGCCTCTGGCCCTGGGCGATTAGAGCCGTCACAGGCTCTGGAAGGTGGAGCCGCAGTCGCGATGCTTCTTACGCACCAATGGTTTCTCTTACAGGCTACTTTGATACCATGTTACGTCACGTGGGAAGTAGGAGTGCAGTCTCCAATACGGAGCAACCCCTTTATTTATATTAAGATTGCAAAATGGGAAAATTACATAGATGCTCCCCGTAGGACACTAATATTGTACGCAACATGAAATAATGATAATTAACAGAACATCACTTATCCTGTCATCCTAACAAAGATATTGGAAAACATGAAGTAAAATATATGCTTCTCGTCCTACCAAACGAGGCATATCTAAGAATTTAAAATTGCACCTTGCATTGTCGTACAGCTGCACAGAAGCCTCAGGTTGGATCACTGCTGTTCACCTACCATCTATGTGATGCAGCATGCATTTGCATTGCATGACTGTGTTTGTGCCAACCATCTCTTGTGCATCTCTTTATATGCAGGTTCCTCATTGTTTTGGCAAAGCTTCTTACAATGGGTCCTCTGACAATGCTCATACCCTAGTTATGACCAGAGCCACTAGACTTGTGAAACAAATTGCTTCCATTGGGATGATTCTTGCTTACTGTGTACAGTCTGGAGTTAGGTACAAACTAACAACCAAACCCAAAGAACCTCTCTGTGGAACAAACTTTTATATCTTTTTCTTTATAAATAACAGAATCCAAAAGCCTTAACATATAGAGTTTTGCCTTCTTTTTCTCATTCTTTTATAGAATCTTTCTAGGTCTGCTCGTGGTTGAGCTAGCAGGACATCAGAGTGAACGCGTGGGCTCCCTAAAGTGACTGGAAACCATGCTAATATGCATGTTCATCTATTACTAGCACAGTAACACCTCCTACATATAACCAACACTAAAAATGGCTGCTATTGTGTAGTGTTACCAGTTTTACCATTTTGGCAATTGATCCTGTACCATTAAGAGTACGTACAATTTTTTAAGTGCGAACCAAAAAGCGTGCCCAGTGGCATGAAGACTTAATCCATAATGCCTAAAGAAGTCCATGCCTTGAAGTCATTCATGAAAGCTTTTATGTACCCCTGATGAAAAGTTCTTATAGCGGTAAATCTCCTGAACAAAAGAGATTGGAGTTCTTTCCAAAAAGCAAGTTATATAATTATTAAAGGAAGTTCTACAATCAACATTCTCAAAGACTGCATATTACTATCTCTTGTATCTCTAGATCTTGAACCACCAATGATCTGGACCCAAAATCATGTCAGCCTAGTAATTTCTGAACCCGCATATGTTATAAAATTAGCAGAACTAGTGTGTAGCCTCGTTCAAACATCTTCGTCACCCTAAACTCCACATGCCCAGAAGTTGTTATGTATTGCATGTACAGTGGTAACGAACAGTTTGAATATTAACCACACAATATTCCAGCTTACCATAGGTTGACAGGTACCCTCGTCATACCGCTAATGTGTAGCTAATGCATATCTTAACAATTCAGGTGTACATCAACCCAGCCAATGTTGATGACTATCTTGTCGAATCAATACTAAAACCAGCAGCAGATCCCAAGGCAAGCGAAGTTTATTACAGGTATTGCATGGATTGTATTAGCTTTCATTCATTTTCCGAAGCATTTCTATTCAATTTCAACCATTCAGTTTCATCAACAAATAAACTTTCGAAGTTTGGAGCTTTGAGCTTCACGGTTACCTTATGCATCCGCTTACTTGCCATTTTCTACAGGTTGATGACTAGGTTCATGTCCAACCAAAGAAAGTACACGCTTGACAGTGTCCTCAGCAAGCTCTCCTGCCCACTACTACTGCTCTGGGGGGACTTGGACCCTTGGGTCGGCCCAGGGAAGGCACTTAGGATTAAAGAGTTCTACCCAAATACCACGCTAGTAAATCTTCAAGCAGGACACTGCCCCCATGACGAAGTCCCCGAGCTTGTGAACAAGGCTTTGCTGGATTGGCTGTCTTCTTTGCAACTGAAGCTCTCTCTACAGGAAACCTTGCAGCAGTAAATGATTTATTTTAACTTTGCATGTACATAGAAGGTATTGTTGGATCGGCTATGGCTGTCTTCTTTGCAACTGAAGCTCCTCTTCAGAAGTGTTGTAGCAGTAAACGATCATTGTAACTTTGCATGTACATAGAAGGGGCCATGTCCAAACCATGACATACTTCACACATCACAGTTGTAATAATCAATTCAATCAGCGGCTGTGTATAGTGAAACATGCCTATTATCTTCTTGGCTGTGTATAGTGAGACATGCCTATTATCTGCTTGGCCGTGTATGCCTAAGCTTAAACATATTTTTCTGAGGAGCACTCTGATCAACAAAACACATGTGATACGGAGGGTTTGTCATGATAAGCAGGCGGCTAGCACCAGTTTTGCAAACTAAAGAATACTGATAATGATTGTGTCACTAAAAATGTCCAGCAAATATATACTAATTCTTGACATAATAACTTGTAGGACATCTACTCGCCAGGAAGGGGATGAAGACTGCCATTGGGACCCAATGATGCCTGGAAGAGGATAGCATAATTTAGTGCTAGAGTGGAGAACAGGAAGTTAATACGGAGCGAGAGATTGTAAAGAATTTGGATAAAATTGTAACGTTATCGACTGGCTGAGCTATGCATACGGTCCGGTATTTCTTACACCCATCTTCCAGTGCCATAGCCGATGCGAACTGAACTGCCTTTTTCAGCGGCTCGGCTGGATCACCTGGTTGTCTGCCGCAACCTCGGCTATTGCTTGAGCTAAACCCTGCTACTCTCAGTTAGCTTGAATTAACCACCATTAAAACAAACAACTAGTATTACAACCTTTTCTCGCAAATTTCTCTCTTACGACTTCTCTTGTAACTAAGGCCGTAAATGAGTAGGGTCTTATTCGTTTACCCATCATTTATATCAGTAGGGTAGGTTAAAGGTAAGCATATATGTTACCCACCACATGTTTACCCTTTACCCCCTTGACCCCCATTCACTTCACCCATTTACCTACTAGTATAAGGTTGAACTAATAATTTGAGATTCTAACACATTTACTAATTTCTACTAAATCTCCAACAAGTTTCACTGGTAGTTGTTTAATTTGGACTTATATTTGATTCCCTGAATTCAATTTTATCATCTGTAGCATGTTGATGTTTTTGTAAACATTTATTAGAGACAAAATCATTTCTCAATAAAAATACCAAAAATGTATACTTTTTTGGTAAAAATATTTTTAAATAAATATTAGTATATTGTGTGTATATCATCAAAATGTAAAACTTATTACTACCTAGAATTAGCTTTAAGAGTCTTGTGTTTGATGTTAGGAATATCATATGATATGTTTGTTAAACATATTTATATTTATCTTTATGTTCTTTTACCCATTTCACATATTACTCGCCCATTTACCCTATGGGTTAATGAGTGTGGTGAAGCGTAGGATAATTTTTTTCCAGAGAAAGGATAATGATCCCACCATTTACCCACAACTTTGATGTGGATAAAGGTATAGGTAAGACTTTACACTGCTCCATCCTACCCACTTACAATCTTACATGTAAGGTATACCAGACAAGTGTGGTTTCAAAACATGGTGATGAAATATAGAAATTGAAATACTAGGGTATTATTTGGCGGTTGTCTGAAGCACATTGAAGTTGGCAAGTCTGGATTTGATAATATTCACATGACAAACTCAAACCAATTTTATTAGATTCTAGTTTAAAAGTTCAAGACCCTCGCTACACCCAAAAGGCAATGAGACCCAGAGATCCACAAGTTTGTGGTTAGTACAAGCCTTTGTTTTCTATTATGTATAAAAGTCAAATATTGATACTTTGATTGGAAGTTGTAAGGCCCAAACAACTATACTACATTTGCATATCTGTCAAGTTTAACACTTGAGTACGATCAATTTGGTTGCAATACATAAACACGGAATTTGAGGGAACCATGGATTTTGATGTTGGTTCAAATGAAATCAACTGCACAGTAGCACATAATCTGAAAGAAATCTAAACCATGAATATAAAATCAAAATCATCCCAACTGAAAAATAGGGTTGTGTGATAACTTGGAATTTTCTCTCTCCTCATGAATGTGTTATGCACTTCATCTTTGCACAATTTCTCACTTTGACTCTCAATTTCATGATTTGAGTCATTTTGCTACAATTTGAGCTTATCTTGTGTTCACATGACAAGTGGTGACACTCAATTTTATATGAAACCAAGGTTGCACCTATATTATATTTCATCCTCTCTGATCCCATTTTCACCCACAACTCACTAAAATTTTCTCAATTGTGAGCTAGTATGAGAGAAATATCCTCATTTTAAACTGGTCTTGTATAAAATTTGATTTTAGCTCTTTTAATCGGATTCAATCCAATTCCGGCCCAAAAATTGGGCACAACCCAATTTCCCTCTCCTTTCCCTTGGTGATCTAGCTCCATTCTCGTCGACCAATCATGGGCCATGATTTTATGGATTGCGTTTGAGGACCCTTGGATTCTTCAGAGCAGATCACCACCTGATCCAACACCTCCCTACCCTCTTCCTTTCTCTTACTCCAACTTTACCCTATTGTATCTTAGGGGGTTGGCCACCGACCATGGCAAGCTTTTAGGACCCTCTCTCACTCAATTGGTCCCCTTGTCAAACCCTACTCTATCTTTGTCCTTTTATTCCAACCTCTCTCACGTCCCTTTTTTTCTTTCCCTCTTCTTTCACCCACGTCCAGTGGTGCCGCCACAACCAAGTTTTGGGCTTCTCATCTTCTAATTGTGCCGAATCCACGTATGGGCTCACAAAGGCAAGATCAGGAGCACACTTAGCGGGCTCGATCACACCCCTATTGTTCCTGCCTCCCTACTCCGATGAGCTGTGCTGTCGCAGGCATGCATGTATGTACATGCCTATCTCCACAAGAGAGAGATTGCCTGAATGTCTGTATGCATTTGTACATCTACTCATCCCCACGTTGGCACTCTATCACCCTCAACTGGTGGGCCGACCCAAGGTACACATGAAAACAACCTAGGAGAAAGGAGCACAATAGCGGCCACCCAAACCCACATCAACAACCCTTTTTCATGATATTTGATTCATAACCCTCTCTCAAAATGTGCAAAGTATGTTTGATCTTCAAAAAATCATAACTATATGAATCTTTATCCAAATATGATCATATAACATATCATTTTGATCGAGAAACACTAATTTTTTCAATAACAACACTTACAAAACCTAAATATGCTTGTAATTTCACTATTATCCCAAAATTCTAGCTTTACCCAAATGTGGTCGTATAACATATCTTTTTTTATATCAAAAAACATAGATTTGTTCAATATAACTTCTTACAAAACCTAAATCCGCCTGTAATTCCACTATTATCCCAAAATGCTAGCTTTTGATAACCTATGAATATGGTTAATGCCATTGAATGCATGATATTTGATCTTTTATGTTACAAATTTTGATGTTAGCCTAACATGAGTAACTCAAATAACTTTATTCTTCATGATTTCAACTTCATCTATCTTTGCAAAAATAAAAGATCTACTATTTCTTAAATGACCTAATATGGACCTATATGTAAAAGATCCCTTCTTTTATGTTAAAACTTGTTCAAGTGTGCTTTAAATATTTTGATGCTTCAAATATTTTGATGCTTCAAATATCTATGTATGCTCTAGATCAATAGATATCACCCTAAAATGCAATCATTTGTTATCATGATCCTTCTTGGACTCTAATAATGATATTGTGACACTAAATGTGTCTTAATATTGCCTTATGCGTACCTTTATGATGAATGTTAAACCTTATGCATTGATTAATCTAAAATTAATCAAGATGTTTATGTGGACTTGAAATTAGTAACTTATCATGCCTTGTACTCTAAAATGACTAATGGGTCACTCTTGTGCCCTCATGTGACCATATGCCCAAATCTTAACCTGAATTGTGAGCTAGCGCACACATTTATAACTAGATCTCTAATCTTGCAAGATTCTTGATCTAACGATCATATATCTACTTTCTAACTTTAACTCATTAGGTTTTGATGTTTGTAACACCATATATAATTTGGTCTCTTTTATGCTCTAACGAGTACTATTTGCATGAACATGACACAAAATGAAAATGTTGATACTTATGTTGCTTAATCTTGCTCAAACCTCATGTTTGATCTACTAAGATCATGCATCCCTAATATTAGTTCTGATGTTCCACCCTAGGTTCTAGATAAATCCATGTTGTGTGATGTAACACGACTATGATCTTGGATGAAATAGTTGATACATTGGAATCAAAATTTAGGATTTTCGATACCTAGATCTAAGTGACACATCCAACCACCATGAAATGATTAAGGAGACATACTCTTACTGATGTTTATCAATTAATACTTATTGCAATCCTAGGATCACTTGGTGGACTTAATTACCAAGATCTAGTCAAGTTTTCCTAATATGATTTTATAAATCAAATGATTAATCTTGTGCTCTAATCAAGGTAGACTTTATCCTCCTATTGGCTAGACTAGTGGTGTAAGACCCCTGACCTAGCTTAGTGCTTGAGTGGGCTTTTTTTTGCTTAATGAGATGCTTAAATCTTAATATAATATCTCGAGTGTTTTCTTAACATGTGACACATCTTGTGTTTTCAGTTTGGTCATGTTTGGATGATGTTCGAGCTATGTCTCTTTGTTATGGACCAAGTTGCAATTTACCCATGAGTAAAGGTTATCTTGCAATTTGTCACATGTAGAGTGTGTTTCTTGTGCCTTAGCATCATGAGAGAGAATATGATTCTATGGGGCACCTTGTTAGACCTTGGTTGATGAGTTGGAATCATGTGGTGATGCTAGGGTTTTCTAGGGTTTGCCTTGTTTGATGTGTATCGACCTAGCTAGGGTTTGATGTGTTGCGACCGCAACATCACTTTTGGAAGAGTGTTGCGACCACAACACATACCCTAGGTGTATTTGCTTCAACCTTGGTGACCTAGAGGTGGTTTGGCCGAAGGGGTTTGTCTCGTAGTGGTGTGTTTTGAATGCAACAAGGTGTGTAGTGAGCCTAAGTGGTCGTTACACCACCTAGCTTGTATCACCCTTCAATGCATGCAAGTGTTTAGTGGTTGCATGGATGTTTTCTTGGTGGAAAAGTGTCCTTTTGATGTTCCCTTGTGTTGACACCTCATAACCCCTTTCTTCCCTCCTACCTTGAGTATATAACCCCTCTCCTTCACATGCAAGTATCCTTTTCGGTCCTCCTTCTTCTCTACTCTCTTTTGTTCATCCTTGGAGCTTTTTGGAGCAAAGAAGGACTGATCTTGGAGCTTTGGTGGCCGATCATCCTTGCATGTGGTGCTTTTGAGCTTGATCATCCTCTTTGTGGTGATTCTGGGTGACCTTCTTTCTTGGTAAGTGGTTTTAAACCTTGATCTCATTTTCTTTTGCACCCTACCTCTTCCTTCTTGGCCATGAGACTATGGTGCAACCATGGTGGCGGTCTTGAATATCTTATCTTCAGATAGGTTGGAAATAGTCATCTCTCATAGTGAAGGTGGTGATTGTGATTCTTAGACCTAAAATCACTGCACTCATCACATGTCATTGGGTACAATTTGACATCATTAAATGCAGTCCTGAAACATGGGTTGTTATAAAGGTGATGATTGGGTGACTTTGACACATGGGGACTGACTGTGAGTGATAGAGGTGGGATTTGTCCCTCCTGCTGGAGATTGATATCTTGGCCACTTGATAAATGAGAATGATAAACACATGTGCATGCACATGTGAATCAATGTATGATATTGAGGTCACATTATCTCAGACAGTCTGCTCTTGGTTCAAGAAACATGAGTTGCACATTGAGATGATGATGATTCCATGCCTCGAGTTCACTCCAGATATCAGAGACAAAGGAATTTACGATCACTACAACACCTTACACAGATTGTAGGTTGAAGTTGTACTCCAACTTTCCATTCACTAAGGTAGCACTGATGTGAGACTATGCACCTCTCTCTACTTGTGATGTCATAAGTTAGCTATAGACATTCATTGCCAATATGATGTGGGACCTATAGGGTCACACACATAGGAACTCATCTAGAAGAGGAGTTTTATCTTGAATGATGATTGGATTGACTACTAAAGTGTTTAGGTAATCAATTCATGCAACAAATTAGCTGACTACACTGCCAACCGACCGACTCACTGGGTGAGACGATCATTTGGAGTGTCAAACGATCAACTCGAATGTTGAGATGGCCGTTTGGAGTGTCAGGTTGATTGAAACTAATTAGATGAAGTTTTGCATGAATAAGGCACCAACCGATTGGCTCACTGGGTGAACCGATCAACTCAAGTAGAGAGAGACGACCGATTCACCTGGTGAACCGATCAGCTCGGTTGGGCTGATGGAAGATTCTAGAAACTTTCCCAAATTCATGAGAAAGATTACTTGTTTCAATTGTTCAATTTGATTAGAACAAGGAATTAATGTTTGC